>JAHTLZ010000379.1:34895050-34944549 GCA_023846285.1 Phrynocephalus versicolor | reverse complement strand
TTTATTTATTTATTTATTTATTTATTTATTTATTTATTTATTTATTTGACTTTTATACTGCCCATCTAGCCCTAGGGCTATTCTGGGCAGTTTACAACGTAAAATCACGTGACAAGTTAAAAAAGGAATACATTTAAAAACAAAATTACATATTTTGTTTTATTGATATCATTAAAACATATTGTACATTGAAATCAGTCAATGCAGTCATTTATGGTAAGCCATATAAAATCACATAGTAGGTAGTCCCTCATTCAGGGGACTTTCACTTAAAAACCCATGTCCAAATCTATACTTTTTGTTTGAGTTTTAAATAAGTGTTTCAATGATATTAGCCCCCTTGGCCCTTTTTAAGAAGAAAGTCGGGGTGGAAATAATTTAAATAACTAAATATATCTATAATATAATACCACCAAGCTGCTGGGTTAGAAATGGGTAATATAAAGCTAGATTACAATAAATGCTAAATTCATTTTGTTGCTTCTGGAACAGGTGGCTTTGTGTCAAAGCAGACAGATGTTGGTGCTTGATACCTTTCATTACAGCTCAGTATTGTCATGTTAACAGTTTGCACCAAAATGCCATTTTTATATCAAGAAATTAACTTTTTTGCCCCTTCTTATTATTATGAGTATTCATGCTTAATGTTTCTTTTACCTCTGCATTACACTTATTTGTAAATGTTTAATGCCTTTATAATGTCAGGTGAAATGGGGCAGAAATGAATCAAACCATAATGGACTACCATTATGTGTCGTTTATATGAATCTATAGGCTCCCATAGACTTTGTGTTTATAACTACTTATAACCTTGTAACTTTAATGTAATGTTGTCTATTAATGCTGTAAGATGACCCTCAATTCCTTGTTCTCAATACTTGAACATGTCTTAATTGTACTGGATTGTATATTATCCCTCATTACTATAAGCTGCCTTGGGTCCTTTTCCAAGGAGTAAGGTGGGGTAAAAACACTCTAAAACAAACAAACAAACAAACAGATAGATAGATAGATAGATATTTCTGTATGAATACTGTGATCGGCTTCAAAAATGATTGTTCAAGAGTTACTTTTTTAGTCTAATCAATCATGATAAAACTGTTGTTTGACAATACTTTGCTGCATTCTAATGCTCAGATTTTACTCATCCAAGCCAAATATATCAGTGCTTTCATTTAAGATGTGTGCTATATAATTACTTTTTGCCATTCTCTGTCACAGCCAGTTGATGTTAATATCGATTCAAAGTGAGCATAGGTTCTGCGGCCTTTAAAAGGGGATTTAAAGTGTCTGTGTTGGCTTCCAGTTATTGTTGCATTGTTTTCCAGGTGCTTGCATTATAATTGTTTATAATATGTTCCAGTCTTGATGAGATGCAGGCCATGTCTTGCTATCTGTCCACCTTCCAAGAAGCTTCATCCATGGTCCCAAAAAACAAATACTGTATATACTCGAATATAAGCCTAGTTTTTCAGACTTAATTTTGGGCTGAAAAAAGGGGCCCTCGGCTTATATTCGGGTCAATACTTATAGCCACTGAGGCAAGTCATCTGTGGCTAAAAGTCATTTTAAACATTGCATGCTGCTTCTCATGACCCCCCTCTGCATCACAGGGGAGCGGCAGACGATGTTTAAAATGACTTTTAGCCACTGACCCAAGCACTTGCATCAGTGGCTAAAAGTTATTTTAAACATCACACACCAACATCACACAATATACAATCCACTCCCCCAGCTGACAAAGGAAGAGCTGCCAGGCTCTGCTGCATTTCCCACCCTAACTTATACTCGAGTCAATACGTTTCCCCAGTTTTGGGGGGTTAAATTAGGGGCCTCAACTTGTACTCGGGTCGACCTATACTCAAGTATATATGGTACCTCAAACTGACATTACCTTCATAGCCAGTCATTTACCCAAAATATTTCCCTTTCCCTTTCCCTTTCTATTCCTCTTTTAGGTACAGGTAAGGTTGATGAGAAAACTGTCTGGTCCCCCAAGTCCTTAAGTTCCCATCACAGAGCTTCAAATTCTGATGTGATCTCTTGGGAGTTCCTCTTGGCTATGTTGCTTGTACCCAGATGGATGGGAGGAAGGGACATGCATCCATGGGTTTTATGAACAATGACAACCCTTTGGTCACATCCCTAATCTGTGCTCCAGGGAGACACACTCCTGCTGGGTTCATGGGTCTTTCTTTCATACATCAAATTCAATCCGATTCAGTGGGAATTCTCCTATTACAAATACTTTTCTTTCTCTTTTTGTATGGAGTAGTTTCAGTTCCTCTGCTTGGCTGAAGTTTCAGTCCCTCTCATAGACTTTTGCAAGGTCTCTTCTTTGACTTTGTTTTCTTGCTGTCTGCCAGACTCATTGAGAACTTGGAAGCAGTTTTTTGCAGTTCCACTGGTAACAGTAATGTTCTTCTTTTGCTCCTAAGCTGTGACTCTTTTCCATGGTGTTTCTTCCACAGTGGTTACTCTGTGCTTGTATTCTCCTCCTCTACTTTCCCCTTTTGCTCTCTCATCTCCAGCGCCTCCATTGACTGCTGTTGCTGCTGCTGCTCAAGAGTTCTGTTAATGTAGTGGTTCTCAACCTTTGGGTCCCCAGACATTCCTGGACTGCAACTCCCAGAAGTCCTGGCCAGCTCAGCTAGTGATGAAGACTTCTGGGAGTTGAAGTCCAAGAACATCTGGGGACCCACAGGTTGAGCACCACTGTATTATTAATGTGTACTTCATCTTGTTTATCCAGTTCTACTGAAATCTGGTAGCTGGTCATTGAAATCCACAATTTAAATACTTCAGAAGCTGCTTTATACTGAGTGAGGCAATTGCTTAGCTTAGTATTCTCTATACTGGATAGGAGCAACTAGAAGTACAGTGGTACCTTGTATAAAGGAATTAATTCATTCCAAATGAAAGTATATTAAGCAAATTTTCCTTTATACAAATTTCCCATAGGAATGCATTGAAAACAGAATAATCCCTAATCACAATCACTTTTATATTGTATAGATTCGCCCCATAGACAATTCTGTTAAGCAAATTTCCCCTATCTCCAGAATTTTTTATGTTGTACAGATTTTTTGTTATACAAACCGTTTGATGTACAAGAATCCACTGTACTGTTTTTAAACAGGCATCCCTCCCAACTCTCTTGCCTTGAGATACCAGCTATTCAGTGTGGGACATTTTCTTTGCAAAAATGGGATCTGCCACGGAACTAAGACGACAAGAGATTCATATTCTGCAGATGTAGAACCATGCTTGGTTTGTTAACATCAAACTTACCTAGGGGTTTGTGTGTGTGTGTGTGTGTGTGTGTGTGAGAAAGAGAGAGAGAGAGAGAGAGAGAGAGAGAGAGAGAGAGAGAGAGATGACATATGTATGAAAGGTTTCTGCAGCAGACAAATTTCAGCCATAGAAATCTCTGACATTGCTTCCTCTGAAATTTATTCTGTTTATTTGTAGAACAAGAGACTGACCTTTTGTTTGTCTGTTATGGTTTGAGGCTTTTGGTGTATGCACCTCTTTCCAAGATAAACTCAGTGAGTGTGGTTTGGCACTGGAATAACTAATGTTGAATGAGACTAGAGTTTCAGAGGCAATTACTGAATGAATTAAAATGTTATCAACTCAGTTATGAATGTGGTTGTGGTCACTTGGGGATAAAGTCGTGCCTCATATGTACTTATAGTTCAAATGGTTATATTGGTTACACTAGAGTAAAACCAGTCTAAATGTAAGTTATCCAGAGTTTTATTTTATTTAGAAGGTTATGAAAAGTTAAAATTCTTCATTGCCTAAACAAAATTAAAGTAGGTTATAGCTAACTCATTTTTGACCTTCCACCTCACAAATTGCAGATACAATTTCCAAGAAAAATACGTATAGCATATTATGCGGGCGGGGGACACACGACCCACACACATTTCTCCATTTTTCCAGAGTTAAAATCCCCTGTAGTTGAATCTGTATGTTAAAGAATTAAGAGCTAAATAAAAAGGCCTTCATTTGTAATTGAAAACTAGAATCATATAATTGTAGTTGATGTTTCCCAGGTGTCATTGAGTCTAGCTCTCAGAAAAGGAAAAATATTCATGGCGCAGGGATCTCTGACAGACAGATTGCTGTCCACCCTCTGTTTAGAAATCCATGGTGAAGAAAACTTCACCACATTCCAAGGTTGAACAACTTTTACTATCAATACATTTTCCTTATATTTTGTTGAAATCTTCTCTCAGGTAACTTGAATCCACTGCTTTGGGCCCTGCTCTGTAGAGTCACAGTAAACAAGCCTGCACCATCTTCTATGAGACAGTCTGCTACAGTCTACTGCATTCAAAGATAGCTGCCATTGGGTGTGGCCGTTCAGTCAGATGGGAAGGATATAAACAAACAAACATTATCTATTAGACTTCCTTATTTAAGGCCAAAGAACATAAGCATTTTTCACTGAGCTGGGTTTTAGACCTTCCCCCTTCTTGGTTCCCCTCCTTGGGATTTATTCCATCTTTATGATATTCTTCTCAAACAGTGGTATCTAGAATTGAACAGTATTCTAGATGAGGTCTGGCCATAACAGAATAGAGATATACTGTACTGTCATTCCTTTGATCTGGACAACTTTTGTTGATAGAAGTTAATAAAGAGCCTCATGGCATAGTTGTTTAGCAGCTGTACAGCAGCTGTAACTGTGCTCATGACCTGGGGTTCAATCCCAGGTAGCCAGCTCATTGTTGACTTAGCCTGCATAAATAAATTGTAAACCGCCTAGAGAGTGCTTAAGCACTATGGGGTAGTATATAAGCAGAACTTTGCTTTTGTTTTACAGTGGAACCTTGACTTGCATACTGCTTGACTTGCATCATATTTGACTTGCAGCAAGAAGGGCCCGTTTGACTTGAGTAGCAGGCTTTGACTTTCATCTCGGAGCCCCGGCACAAGGAACCGGAATTGGGCGGCAGCCACAACCCAGCATCGCGGCTGTGGCCTCCAAACTGCTCCTGCCTTCTTCCTCTCCTCCGGCAGTGGCGGCTTCGGCGAGGCCAGCTCAGAGCACCTGGAGCTGGTCCTCGGCCTCACCGAAGCCGCCGCTGCTGCCGGAGGAGATGAAGGGCCGGGAGCTTGGTGCTGGCCTCGCTGGTTAGACAGTTGGCTCAGTCTTGTAAAAAATCTGGCTGCAGAAGTCTGGTCCACAATGGAAGCATTTTAGTTGGGGAGCTGTAAAGTTGTGGGACTTTAATGGTAAGCATAGAGTTGTTCAGAACTTGGAACGTCAGGTTAAAAATCAGTAAAACTTAAATGTTAGACATTGTTGCTATAAACATTAAATAGTGGAGGCATATAACTTGTGGACTATAATTCCACTGCCTCCTCCTCTCTTTGAAGAGACATTTCATTTACATCCCCAGAAGGAATCTCCTATCCCAGTCAAATTTGTGTTAAATTGCTGTTTTGGGGGGTCTTTTTCATCATCTGGAACGGATTAATCCACTTTCCCATTACTTTCTATGGGAAAAGTTCATTTGACTTAAGTCATGTTTGACTTAAGTCTAGACCACTGGAACGGATTAATGACGTAAGTCAAGGTTCCACTGTACTTCATTTATTTATCTATTTTGGCTACCATGTCAGAAAAAACAATTTCAACTAATAATTAATAATCAGCCTCAAAACTTTCAGCTATTCTCTTGAGCAAACTTGTGTATTTAAGATGTGCACAGATGGCTCAGCTCCCTAACATCCAGTTTGGGAAAAGGCACTACCCACAAATCACCAACTTTGTATACCCTTGCCAGAATATATGTAAATCACGTGTATCATGCCACTTACTGTATACATTTCTAATTTCATTTTGGGACTTTCCAATCTAAGTTGCAACACACTTTAAATAATGCATTTTGTGATTTTGAATTGACTTCTAGTTAGGTTCCCCATTTTAATATGTGTTGTTGTTGATGTTCAGTTGTTCAGTCGTGTCCGACTCTTCGTGACCCCATGGACCAGAGCTCGCCAGGCCTTCCTATCTTCCACTGCCTCCCGGAGTTCAGTCAAATCCATATTTACATCAATGACACCATCCAACCATCTCATTCTTTGCCGTCCTCTTTTCCTTTTGCCATCAATCTTTCCCAACATCAGGGACTTTTCCAAGGAGTCCTCTCTCCTCAGGAGGTGGCCAAAGTACTGCAGCCTCAACTTCAAAATCTGTCCTTCCAGTGAGCATTCGGGGTTGATTTCTTTCAGGATGGATAGGTTTGATCTCCTTGCAGTCCAGGGGACTCTCAAGACTCTCCTCCAGCACCACAGCTCAAAACATCGATTCTGTGGCGATCAGCCTTCTTTATAGTCCAGCTCTCACTTCCATACATCACTACTGGAAAAACCATAGTAGTAGTGCAGTAGTGATTAATTCTAGGATTAATTTCCAGACTGTTGAAGCAACAGTGTCTCAATAGTGTCTTGCTATTGAGTCCTTCTTGGCTATTAATGGGCTTGAACTGATTTGTTCCAGGTCATCCCTGTTCTTAAAGGTGGCAGCAGAGGTGGCATTTCTCTCCTGCCTCTTGTGGCTCAATCAGCCACTCACCAGGTCCAATAGACTAGTTCTGTGCACCTCCTCAACTGACATTCTAGTCTTGGCAACAGCATAGGGTTCTCTGCCCCACCTTCTTGGCAGATCTTCCACTCAGGAAAAATGCCAGGGCAGAGAAGTCTGTGCTGCTGCTTGTGAGTGGGAGATTAGCTGAGGAAGTGGGAAAAGTGAGGAAGCTGGAACGGCTGTGTGGCTGATTTTCTGAGGAAGTGGGAGCTGGGAGCAGCAGCACTTGTGCCACCGCCTTTATGAACTGGGACGGACTTGAGATGAACTGATTTGTACCTGTATTTGTTGTTGACTCATGTTTCACCTGTCCTCTGCTAAGATTTGTATTGTAAATATTTTTCATTCATAGTATTGCAAAGGCAATGACTACCTATACTTTTAGTTATGCATTTGTTTTTTTCTTGCCCAAATGTAAAACTTCATGTTTTCCCCTCATTTTTTTTTGACGTATTGGTTCTCCATTATGATAAGGTTATTGTCAATTGTACTGTTGTCCTTTGAAATGCTAGCTAAACCTTCCATTGTGTATTAATTTGCTGATTTGATGAGCATCCCATCTATACTCTCACACATGCCATTTGTAAGATTCTCATAATGGGGAAATAAATATACTACTGTATATCAGAAGGCCCCAGTTTGTGGAAACAGATCTTGAACTTGCACAATTTCCATTCTGTAAGGAAAACCCAAACTTGCACAATTTATACTCTGTCAGCACAGACTTAAAGTCGAGATTAAAAGTGTCTACTTCCTCACCAAGAGTGAACTATGGTATGTGAACAAAGGAAGACTGTAATCACTTGATCTGGATCAAAGCTAACCTGGCTGACTCCTCCCTTATATAAATATTTCTAGACAAAAATACTCCCAGACAAGATGAAGCATCAAAAACTATATTGCACAACTGTGTATGTGTGCTGTGGGCTGCTAAATCAGAACCAGGTTATAGCAAATGTAGTTTGTAAGGAGCAATTTTACCAGTTCTTCCACCCCCATTGGTTTCCATGGCTGAGCAGAGATTTAAACATTGTATTTCTTTCTATGTCCCAAGGTTTTCAGTTTTGCAGAAACATTTCTTTATTTTTTAAAAAAGAAATATTACTTTTCTGTGCATTCCAGTAGGAAAACATTGGGTAAAGACTGCTTTCTTTTGCCTTTTTTTCTTATTTCTAAACCTCAGTTTCCTCTTTTTGTTGTTGCAGATTCAAAAAAGGAATATTTTTTCCTTGTGGTTATATCACCATCATCTTCATATTCTTTCCCATGGTTTACATTACTTGGAATGAACTCAGACTTCATGTTTCATGGGGCTTCCATTTGTGTACTACAGGGTCCTGCCTATGTTGAACATAGAGCTGTCCTTTATTTTCTTCCAAATGTGATGTGCAGGAATAATGTCAGACTTCATGGATCATTTTCTATCTACCATGGGATGCTGTCAATTGCTCTGTTTGCTTCATCAGTTAGAGGTGAGCATGAACTACTGGTTCAGTAGTTCGTTGTTGATTCAGCTGACGGCTTAACATGTTGTATGGTTCGGTATCCTGCTCCTTCAGTAGTTGCCCAACCTTCCCTGCCTTGCCTCCAAATCCTGCCACTGAGTAACTGCTGGAAGGGTGGGGGTGCCAAAGTACAGAACACTTGTTGGGATATCAGCCAATGATGGTGCCCATCTCTGAGTATCTTTTCAGGAGCCAAGTATAGAGAGCCAATTTAAGTGGCTGGTTCCTTTACTTTAACCTTAGCTCCTTTTCATTAACTATACAAGGACAGGGCTGCTGCTATTCTGAACAACGGTTTTCTCATCCCTGCAGATAATAAAAGTGTAGAAGAATGCACCTAAGAGAGAAAGAAGTAACCTAAAACTTAACTAACAGTTAAAATATTCTTGACTACTAATGTTGTTCTAATACTATTGCTCTTTAGCATTTGTCACCCCAGATCTGTCATATTAGTACTTTCTTGACTGATAATTGGTTCGTGCGCTTTAAGAAAACTCTCTAGACGTTTTCTAGAGAGAGAACACTGTAATACGAAACCCAGACAGAATTCATAATGTCATGTTGCTGCAAAGGCCACATCTTGATTTTGCTTACAAGTAATTTACTTAAAAGCAGATATATTATGTTGTGTGTCAGTCCTCTCTTTGGACATGTGGTCTGTATTACATATTTTTTAGAAAATACAGAATGTAGAGAGAAAACAACTTTTCTCCTTCTTTCATGCTAGAAAACACTCATTATGGAGAAATAGATATTCCTTGGCAATTTTTATTTGTTGATTATATGGTCCACATTCAGTGCACTATAATAAATACAGTACAGTTCCAAAGAGAAGTTTTTAACTCCCTCCTGACAGCACAGCAAACAGATCTGGGGCTGCTGCTGCTGACATGCAGTTCCAAAGAGAGCTTTTTAACCCCCAGCTGACACCTCAGCAAACTGACCTTGGGCAGCTGCTGGTGGTGTACACTTCCAAAGAGAGGCTTTAACCCCCTCCTGAAACCTCAGCAAAAAGATGTAGGTCTGCTGCTGGTGGCGTGCACTTCCAAATAGAGGCTTGAAAGCAAAGTTCTGATTCTATACCACCCCATACATAATACTTCAAATAGTCTCTGAGCAGTTCACAGGTTAAATGCAGGCTACACATTGCCCCCCTCCCCAGCAAGCTGGCTACTCATTTCACCGCCCTCCGAAGGATGGAAGGCTGAGTCAACCATGAGCCTGCTCCCTGGAATTGAACCCCAGGTCGCGAACACAGTTTTACCTGCAGTACAGGTATTTAACCACTGTGCCACAAACCCTCTCCTGACACCTCAGCAAACATATTTAGGGCTGTTGCTGCTGGCATGCACTTCCAAAGAGAGGCTTTAACCCCCTCCTGACACCTCAGTAAACTTACTTTGGGCTGCTGGTGCTGCTGGCGCATGCTGCCAGGAGCCCAAGGTCCATTTGCTGTGGTGTCAGGAGGGGGTTAAAAAACTCTCTTTGAAAGTCTGCTTCTTTCAAGAAAATAATCTGCGATATACTGAGACCATAATATATGAACCACATTGTGGCAGGGGACTACTGTACTTGGGCTCTCCTGTAATACAATAAAATAAGGTAAGCACTCCTAACATGTCCTTGGAACTCAACAAGTACACATATCAAACAAATATATTAATAAAAAATGTTTACACTGCTTGTTAATAGGCTGTTCCAGCAAATAAGCAAAAAGAAAAATCAACCCAGACACAAACCAGCTACTTCCAAAAAAATGTGTATCACTTTGATGTACTTTTTTTTCCTGAGGGACAGGTGGGCTGTCCTTCAGAAAAGTTTAGATTAGGACAGAAATGTATCACTGTAGCAAATTTTGCTGTAGTCCCGTTATTCTGGAATTCTCCATAAAACAATGAACAGAGTGCTGGCTGGGAACTAGAAAGGTATGAATTCCGGTTCCACCCCAAATCTCATTGTGTCCGTAGAAGGTTAACTAACTGCCATCCACAGAATGAGTGGAGATAATATGGGAGTAAAATGGTGTTTATACGTACAGTAATACCTCGGATAACGAATGCGCCTGATAACTAATTTTTCGGATATCAAATGGAAATAGTGCTGCCTCGATAAGGAATGTTCCCTATTGGCTGCCTTGGATGACAAATGTCTTATCAAGCCTTTAAGAAAAGTACCCAGGATGCATTGCAGTCCCCATAGTTTTTGGAGGAGTGGGAGGAGTTAGAGCGGGTTTTTCCATGGTGTTTAGGAGCCATTTGGGACATGTTTTGCAGAGGGATTTGGACCTTTGGGGCTTCGAAAGGTAGGAAGCTGAGGTTTCCTGAGATGTGTGTGTGTGTGTGTGTGTGTGTGTGTGTGTTTGAAGCCGTCCATGTGCTGAGCTACTCAGCAGGGCACATTCCAGAGGGGCAGGGTGTGTAGAAAGGGTCCGGGAGGCCGTACAAGCCAGTTGACATGTCCATTTTCAGAGGGAGGGGAAGATTCAGAAAGGCATGAGCGAGCACCAGGACCTGGCAGGTCAGCTTCTGGAATGGACAAGAGCCCTACCCACTCAGGCGTATTTTCCTATATTGTGGTGGTTTAAGACTCCTAACTTCCGCAATACATGGGGGACTACTGTAGTCCCGCTTTACGGGGGGGGGGAATAATGTCCTCAACAGCCTAGGCATGATAAATTTCATTGTATCCACTTCTATTAACTGAACGATTCCATTGATAAGGGAACCCTTAGATCAACATTCTGGCATGCTATTCTATCTGAAAAATTGACACCAAGAGACATGCGGTTTATCTACAATGTATTTATTTTGAGGATAGCAGAAATTTTAGGAATGTAGAAAGATACCGTAGGACTCCATGAATAGAAGATGTAAAATTGGCTTCTGTTAAAAGTTCTGGTACTTCTAAAGCTTTCAAATTAAGTCTGAAGTCAATCAGTGCCTTTATACTGAGTTGAGTTGGCATTGGATCATATCCTGTCTTCTAAAAGACTTGACTTGTATTCAGTACTTCTGTGAGAAAAATAAATATTTACAGTGTTTTTTCCCTTCACCCTCTACTGAATATGGGGATGGAGTAAAGTAAACATTACTGGCATTTTAACTCCATATGTAGACTGCTTTATAAGCAGAAGATGGAAGGGAAAATATAAGTAGCCAAGCTCTGCTTTAATGACATCAATACCAAGAGAAAATGATACACATTTATAATTTGATATTATTTTGTTGCTCATGACTCCACAGTTAGTTTAGAATTTGAAAATGGTAACACTTCTTTTATGTTTTTACTTTACATTTTTTAGCATTTATATGCTGCCAGCTTGTAGAAGGAGAACTCAAGGCGGTGTACAAAACAAACAACATAAGCAAACGTAATCTTCCAATGAAATGAAAGCTTAGAATAAATCATATTTAATCACTGAGTGCGATATTTTATTTTATTCCCATAAGCAAATTCACAAGAAAGTTAACAAATTAAGAACTGTAGGGCAAGTGCAGGTGAGGCCCTGTATTCAGGGCAACTTCATTCTGGCATTATAATTAGAACCAGGGGAGGGCTGTCAGTATTTTGGTAGTCTAATACAGTACTTAAGAAAAAAAATTTCATCACATTATTTTAAAACCTTGCAATGTAGATGAATAGGATTTGAATGTGGTCTGAGCAGATCTTGAGTTAGAAAGGATGAAAAATGATTCAGTCATAGGAGGTTGAAGAGTGATATATGACGAGTCTTTTTCAGGTTTTTGTCAGTTGCCTTCCTTCCCAGTAGACTTCTTTTACAATGCTAAATCTTTGATGGGATGTCTTTTTGTGTTAGGCCACAGGAGCGTGTCCTTGTTTCCTTTGCTTTGGCAGTAATGTAATGTATTTACAATTTTGATTAAAAATGTAGTTTTGCCACCTGTTTGACCTCGTAGTAAGTGATAATATTTTCCACATAAGAACCTATTGTGCCTAGAAACAGCTGCTTATTTAGAGTCCTCAAATGAGGGCTTCTAGGTAAGGATGAAAGATCTTATTAGTTAAGTTGGGTTAGAAAAGCGGCTGCCATGCCAGTGTAAAGACTGTAAGGTTTTCTTAAAGAAAACAAAATATTTTTAACATCTCTGACCAACTTCTATAACAGCCGTGTTCAATGCGTGGGTTGCAGGCGACTGGTAGCCCATGGGAACATAAGAACATAAGAACATAAGAAGAGCCATGCTGGATCAGGCCAAAGGCCCATCTAGTCCAGCTTCCTGTATCTCACAGCGGCCCCACCAGATGCGTTTGGGAGCGCATGAGACTAGATATCTATCTCCTGATACCACTCCCCTGCATCTGGCCCTTGAAGTACCCTGGTTTCTCCATCATGGTTTGTAATCTTTAATGGACTTTTCCTCCAGGAATCTGTCCAATCCCCTTTTGAAGGCATCCAGGTCAGATGCCATCACCACATCCTGTGGCAGGGAGTTCCATAGACTTACAACGCGCTGGGTGAGAAAATATTTTCTTTTGTCAGTTCTTACTCTCCCAGCCCTCAATTTGAGTGTATGTCCCCTAGTTCTGGTATTTTGGGAGAGAGAGAAGAGCTTCCCTCTATCCACTTTACTCATACCCTGCATTATTTTGTATGTCTCAATCATATCCCCCCTCAAGCGCCTTTTTTCCAGACTAAAGAGGCCCAAATGTTTTAGCCTTTACTCATAAGGGAGGTGCCCCAGCCCAGTAATCATTTTAGTCGCTCTCTTTTGCACCTTTTCCAGTTCCACTATGTCTTTCTTGAGATGCGGTGACCAGAATTGTACACAATACTCCAGGTGGGGCCTTACTATTGTTTTGTATAATGGCATTATAATGTTGGCTGTTTTATTTTCAATCCCCTTTTTGATAATCCCTAGCATGGAATTGGCCTTCTTCACTGCTGCCACACATTGGGGAGACACCTTCATGGAGCTGTCCACGAACACACCAAGATCTCTTTCCTGATCCGTCACGGATAACTCAGAGCCCATGAGTTGATAGATGAAGTTTGGATTTTTTGCCCCAATAGGCATTACTTTACATTTGGTTACATTAAAACACATTTGCCATTTCTCAGCCCATTCCCCCAGTTTGGAGAGATCCTTCTGGAGCTCTTCACAATCTTCACTGGGTTTCACCACACTGAAAAGTTTTGTGTCATCTGCAAACTTGGCCACCTCACTGCTTATCCCTGTCTCCAGGTCATTTATGAACAGATTGAAAAGCACCGGTCCCAGGACAGAGCCCTGGCGCACACCGCCTTTCACTTCTCTCCATTGTGAAAATTTCTCATTGCCACCTACTCTTTGTTTCCGGGATCTCAACCAGTTCTCAATCCATAAGAGGACCTGTCCTCTTATCCCCTGACTATGCAATTTTCTCAGCAGCTTTTGGTGAGGGACTGTGTCAAAAGCCTTTTGAAAATCCAGATAGACTATATCCACCGGTTCACCCAAATCCACGTGCCTGTTGACCTTTTCAAAAAATTTTAAAAGGTTTGTCAGGCAAGACTTACCCTTGCAGAAGCCATGCTGATTTTCTCTCAGCAAGGTTTGTTCTTTTATGTGTTTTAAGATTTCCTCTTGGATGAGGCTTTCCACCATCTTCCCTAGGACAGATGTAAGGCTAACTGCCCTGTAGTTTCCTGGGCCCCCCTCCTTCCTTTTTTTAAAATTGGTGTGACATCTGCCATCCTCCAGTCCTCCGGCACTGTGGCCGTTTTAAGAGACAAGTTACATATAACCGTTAAGAGATCTGCAATTTCATTTCTCAGTTCCCTAATAACCCTTGGGTGGATGCCATCTGGCCCCGGTGACTTGTTAATCCTTAATTTATCGATTAGTCCTAAAACCTCCTCTCTTTTAACCTGTATTTGATTTAATTCTTTAGTCAAGAGGGGCGGCTCAGGCAGTGGAATCCGCTCAAGGTCCTCTGTTGTGAAGACAGACGCAAAGAAGTCATTCAATTTCTCTGCAATGTCCAAGTCCTCCTTAACCTCCCCTTTTCCTCCCTCACCATCCAGAGGGCCAACTGGTTCTCTGGCAGGTTTTCTACTTCTAACATATTTAAAGAAGCTTTTATTATTACCCTTTATATTGCTAGCCATGCGTTCCTCAAAATCTTTCTTTGCCTCCCTTATCATCTTCTTACATTTCTTTTGCCAGAGTTTGTGTTCTTTTTTATTTTCCTCATTTGGGGAGGATTTCCATTTACAGAAAGACCTCTTCTTGCGTTTTAGAGCCTCTCTAACTCCACTCATTAACCATACCGGTGTCTCTTGGACCTAAATAAGCTCTTCTTTCTTTGTGGTATGCACTTGTGCTGGGCCTCTATTATTGTTGTTTTAAACAGGCTCCATGCACTCTGAAGAGATTGGATTCTTCTAACTTTCCCCTTCAATTTCTCTCTAACTAGTTTCCTCATCTGAGGGAAGTTTGCCCTTCGAAAATCAAGGGTTTTTATGTCTGATTTGGTTGACACTCTTCTTCCGACATGCATGGCAAAGGAGATTGCAGTATGGTCACTGTTCCCCAGAGGCTCGATGACATTCACATCCCTGACCAGGTCCTGAGTATCAGACAATATTAGATCCAGAGTTGCCTGTTCTCGGGTGGGCTCCATGACAAGTTGCTCTAAGGCACAGTCATTCAGTAAGTCAAGAAACCCAGTTTCTCTTTCTTGCCCGGAGCTCGCATTGGCCCATTGGGGCTGTCAGAAGTCCCCTGCCAGCCTCCTGACCCGCCACGATTAGCGGTGTGTTTGGGGATATTTAATTTTGCCCACCCACCCGCCTGCCTGGAAGTTTGGTCCGAATTTCTACCCTTCCCTTCCGCCACGGCCATGTCACACACCCTTGCTCGGCTCCTCCATAGGAGTCCTAATCTGGAGCACTGGAGCACCGGTGAAGCGAACACATGCACTCCTGTAAGTAGACTGCGGGGCCTTTGATAGAGATTAAAGGAGACATTGGGGCCATTTTGGAGAGCAAAGTAGACTGCAGGCTGTTCAAAGTTGGGCAGCCCTATTCTATAATACTGTATAGTGGCATACCTATGAAGTTCACCAAGTGCAGATTATAAAGTGGAAAACTACTAACAGTCTTAGCAAAGCAGTTTGCTTCCAGAGTTATGCCTTTTGTATTATGTCTTTATCTCTCTTTTCTAGATGTGTTTCAGCCTCTTTATATCCCTTTTCAACTACCATGCTTAGGACTCAGCACATTATTAGAGGTGGGGTATGATCAAAATAATATGTTGTTGCTATGTGCTATCAAGTCACCCTCAACTTCTGGAGACCCCATGGAAGAGCAATCTCTAAAATGCCCTGTCCTCAACAGCCTTACTCACCTCTTGCAAATTCCAATCCATGACTTTCTGTAGGGAGTCAATCCACCTTGTATTTGGTCTTCCTATTGTCCTGCAAGCTTCTACCTTTCCTAACTTTATTATTTTTTCCAGAGAACCATGTCTGCTCATAACGTCTGCTCCGCTGCGGCTCATCTGTCTGCTGAGCTCCTTTGCCCCCTCCCCTGCGAAGCAACGTGAGAGGAGGGGAACGGGATTACCGGGGCTGGGCGGGGCAGGCCTATAAAGGCTGTGCCCGCCCAGGCCCAAACCTCTTTCATCGTGGAGCGCCCCCCGCCCACCCACTGCTTTTTTAGTACTAGCACGAGTCTAACTGGTTGCAATTTGGGCCGGATAGGAATTTCCCCCCTTTCCAGAATTGGCCTATAGGAGGGGGGATTTTTCGCCTATCCCGTGCTGGTGCTCTGGGTGGGCAATTAGGGCAACCTGATGTTTATTTGGTCACACTGGCAGTAGCGCTGAGGGGTTAGAGCTGGTGAGTCAAATTCTAAGATCCCCTGCGGTTGCATCCAGCTCCGGTGCTGCGGATTCAGAGTTCACAGCATGGGGAAGGATGCCCTAACAGGCCTTGCTTGGGCCGCAGGGCGCGAATAAAGATCCCTGCGGACCCAGGCAAGGGGTGGGAATTTGCCGGCCCTGGGGATCTGCTGAGGTAGCAGACCTCCAGGGGGTGTGACTTGCCCTAAACCTCTTGAGTTGGAGGGGTCCCGGGAGACCCCCTGGTGCCGACTCTAACCTGCGCTGCTGCAGGCCCCTCAAATGTTATGTTGTGGTTATGCCTTGATGTTGCAATGTTGAATAAAGTGTGGCCCCAGTTACAACTCATATTATGTCTCGCGTGGTCTTTCGCAGTGGGGGCGGGGGCAATGTATCCAAGCATGATAATCTCAAGTTTCTATCTCCAGAGATAATTGAGGCTTGATTTTACCTAGGAACCACTTTTTCGTCTTTCTGAAAGTCCAGGGTGTCCACAAAGCTGGCCCATAATACTACATTTCAAACAAATAATTTTTTCCATTATCTTTTCTAGTTCCTTGTTGCCTTTGGAGTATAAAGATTTGATCTGATTTCTAGGCTGCGGTCTCTATTTGGATTGATGATTAAAACGAGACATACAAAATCTATTTCAAAATAGAGTGATATTAGCAAATGAGAGTGTTATCAGCAAAGTAAATCAGTATTATTACTTCCCCTATACCTTTGTTTTAGTATTGCTTTAAATATTTTTGCAACTGCATTACATTTCTGATTTATATTTAACCTGTGGTCTCTTAAGAACCCTCAGTCTTTTTATACATACTATTGCTAGGCCAGATGTTATGTTGCTTTTTTCCTACCTAAATTTGGAACTTTATGTTTTAGTTTATTTGTAACTCATCTTGCTTGGATTGGCTCATTTCTCTAATCTGGTGGGATCCTTTTGAATAATGATTCTGTTTTGTAAAACATATGATGCTTTTCTTAGTTGGGTGTCATATCCAGATTCGATGGCGACCTCCTGTGCTTCATCCACACTATTTTTAACAATATTGAATAACACTGAACTGAGAACAGAATTCTGTGATACAGGGTGATAAGGAACTGTGGGTAAGCATGGGCAGCCAATCATATATGAATCCATTGGACATGGGAGGCTGGTGCTGGGAAGCAGATCTCCCTTTCTGATTCCATTGGTGAAAGCAGCTTCTGCCCAATAGAAAAGGCCAGTTAACTGTGCAGTGCATGTGTGCAGAGTCAGAGAGGGTGGAATTAGTTGCTGCCCATCTTACACATTTTTTTTACAACTTGGAGAATTCAGTTTTATTTTTAGAGAATCCATCACTTGATGTTTACAAAAGCAGTGATGAATACTGCAGAATGTTCACATTAGCTTTACAGTTACATCAGCCAGTTTTGGAAAAAAGCATAGATGATATTATCTCATTTCTATATGTTGCTGTTCATAAACATGCCATTCTAGAAACACAAATCCAGCCCAAAAGCTGCCGAATTTTCTGGTGGCTGCTTCTAGACTGAGTACCTAAGAAGACAGAAAGGATAACCTAAAAAATTTACAAAGAACTCAGTGGATTGTTGCAAAACTCAGTCTCTAATCTCATAAACCTATTTATAAAACATAAATGTAGACTTATACTTTAGAATCCCTATTCCATTATAAAATATTTGAGCCATGACAGATATTAAATTAGACCTGCCATTGTATAAGGGGCTTTTAAACAAAAAGCATTTTAACAATAACCCATTTTTTTCAAATTACAAAAACCCACTTTTAATCTACAGAATTAGATAGCAATTAAACTAAAGAATTAAACTGTCATGTTTCAGTGCCTCCTCTTAAGGTATATGGGAACTGAGGTACTTTAGATCTCTCTCTCTAATTGAGTATCCTATGTGGCTGAATTTAAAATGAAAGGAAAGATATGGAAGTGCATGGAAAACTTGAGTAGAAGAACTTCCTGGTAGATTTTGTCCTTGAATGATACCTGTTGTTAACGAGCAAGCTGTTCACACTAATCATTTTTCAAAATGCATAATTTGAGGGTGTCCATGTGTGTGTTTGAAGATGGTTTACAGTATTTGGGACAAAACTCCCATTCATAATAGACCAAGCAAATAATAGTAAAACATTTTCATAGCTGGGAATTGCTGCTAATATGGATTTATGTGAAGAATGTTAATGATTTGTTTATGAATAAATGAGACCACGCTATTGTGAAACAATCTCTTGACAGAATTGCTGAATGGACAGTTTAAACTAACACAGTTCCTGAACTAAATAAGTTGTATGGGTTGTATATGATTGTTTTCAGAGCTACTTGCAGCTATGGTTTATGCAATTAATAAACTGAGTTTGTGAAAAAGGCTATACAAATTAAGTTGCTACTGGTAGACATATAAAATGTGAGTTTTCTGGCTTTATTTCTCTTCTAGGCCAGAAGGAATAATTGTGAATACTTACTCTCACACAACATAGGTGATAAAAACCTATGTTAAGAACCAGGCATTAAGGATAATAGAATTTTGTTTTAAAGCCTAGTATTAATTTTGCTAATAAAAACAGCATTCCAGAATCATGGTGAAGGTATCTGCTTTGAAGTTTATTAACTATAAATGATCATAAACTTTAAAAAAGATTATAAACTGCAAATCTTATTAAAGCAACTTGGAAGTTTTCCAGAACAGAATTATTTTCTTCTGCATCAGGGAGCCATGGCTATGTGAGCCAAAGAGCATTGAGGGCAGTCCATTCCAGGAAATTGGTAATTTCAGCAATGTATGAAAAGAAACCAACTAAAAATTTATCTAGTGTAATCATGATGCATTATTGTGTATGCCATGGAAGAGTGTACTAGGGTCTTTCAGAAAGTTTTCTGTCTCTCATGTCAACCTGTGCTTTCAGTTAGTCACAAATGGGTAATTAAGGTACAACTAACCCCTCCGCCCCTCAGTGGCGGTCCTATAAATAATGTCTCCTCACTCTCTGTGTTTATCGTTCCTTGCATTTTGTCAGGATTGGAATGTCTTTCAAATATGTATATTGGCATGCCACCTAGACATCATTTCCGTAGCCTAGATGAAGACGGGTGGTGCTGGGAGTGGTTTAAGTATATTAGATGTGGAGCACTGAAGTAAATTGGCTAAATCTGAAACACTTCCTTCTTTTAATGCCAAAGAAAAGACATTCTGGAGCCAGTTTTAATACGTTCAGTATATTTGAACAGGTCAGCAACCAGAGACATCAGACTTCTTTTAGTCTAGGCTCTACTCACAGTATTAAGAGATTTAATTTTAAAATTGGCAGGAAGCGTAATTATTGTTTTTGCTGGGGTGTTCAACAGGGCCTATTCACAGTGGTTTGGGGTGATAATAATATGTATAAAATTGTTGCATTAGCAACTTTCAGAAGCATAAAAATAAAAGACAGCTACTGTTAGGAACCTCTTTGATAAAAGTTTCACCAAAGAGTGTAACGATCACTGTGTTTGATCAGAATAAAAGTCTATTAGGTGACCATGCTTCTTCCTTACCAGACAAATCTCCCTGGGAAAACTCGAAAGCACCTCCCTTATGAAGAAAGGCTAAAACATTTGGGCCTCTTTAGTCTGGAAAAAAGGCGCCTGAGGGGGGATATGATTGAGACATACAAAATAATGCAGGGTATGAGTAAAGTGGATAGAGGGAAGCTCTTCTCCCTCTCCCAAAATACCAGGACTAGGGGACATACACTCAAATTGAGGGCTGGGAGAGTAAAAACTGACAAAAGAAAATATTTTTTCACCCAGCGCGTTGTAAGTCTATGGAATTCCCTGCCACACAATGTGGTGATGACATCTGACCTGGATGCCTTCAAAAGGGGACTGGACAGATTCCTGGAGGAAAAGTCCATCACAGGTTACAGACCATGATGGAGATGTGTAGTCTCCAGGCTTTAAACCAGGGTACTTCAAGGGCCAGATGCAGGAGAGTGGTATCAGGAGACAGATATCTAGTCTCATGAGCTCCCAGATGCATCTGGTGGGGCCGCTGTGAGATACAGGAAGCTGGACTAGATGGGCCTTTGGCCTGATCCAGCATGGCTCTTCTTATGTTCTTATGTACTCATGTTCTATATTTAACATTGTAGTCCATAATTATGCTTTCTGTCAAGAATTGCCCCTTTAATTTCCATATGGGCACACATTGATGTCATGTGACCTATATTGTGTAATAAAGAGTACACACATTTTTTCTGAATCTCACAATAGATAAGATCCACTACACTCTGTCCACACCCCTCTTGTGCAATGTGATACTACACTTTTGTCTACACACCAATTTTAGGGGCTAGTTTCTTCTCTGATCCATTGCCAGGGATCCTGGAGAGACATTTCAGTTGTGTGAACACAGCCTTAGATTTTGGGGTCTCTAAGGGGGTTTATACACGACCCCTAAACTCCGCGGCAAATAGCTGCAAGCTCCGGAGCTTAAAAATGTTTCCCCACCAGCTCCGGAGTTTGCAGACAATTAAGTGCGACCCCGCCCACCTAAGCACGACCCAGCACACTTTTCTTGTACCTGCTCTTGGGAGGTGAAAAATATTTGATGCGGATGTGCTGGGCTCTCCTCGCTTCTTTTTGTTTTTGTTTTTTGCCTCCCGCCCCTTTAAGAGGAACCAGGAAGTGACCGGGGCTCCCCGGCAGCTTCCACCAGCACCGGGAGGTAAGGCTTTATTCTTTTGTCCCTTTTTTTCCTCCCTCCCCTCACACAGCCAGCAGCCAGGAAGTACGGAGGGGTGGAGACGCACAAAGAGCGACAAACCCCTAAGATCTCTGGTCCGAATTTAAGGGGCCAGCGGATCTTAGGGGTCGTGTAAAAGCGCCCTAACCTACCATAGAGTGAAGAAGCTGCTTGGATGAGTAGCAAATCGTTTTTATTCCACAAGAAAAGAAGTCCAGTTGCCATGATTCAACTCCCAAATAACCTCACTGGGATGACTGAAAATCTCCACAGACAATCTACCATAAATGTTTCCTTTATAAAGTGCCTTTATTTTGGTCTGCATATGTTCCTACGATTTTCACTGTGTGTGTGTTGTGTCATTACAGTCGTGACCGACTCTTCACTCTAGCCTGACAAAAACGACTACTGTGTAGGGTAGGAAGCTAATAAATATTTGTGATTTTTAGCAGTCCAACAAAGGTATAATCCACCTGTGCCTTCTAAAGCTGTCAGGATGCTATTGTTCTCTAGTTTATTTAATTGTTGCTAGTTATCACCTAGAAAGCTGCCTAGATGCCCTAAGCACATCCAATCTCGCCTGATTTCGGAAGCTAAGCAGGGTTGGCCCTGGTTAGTACTTGGATGGGAGACCACCAGGGAATAGCAGGTGTTGTAGGCGCCTGGAGTAGGAACTGGCAAACCACTCCAGTATTCCTGCAAAGAAAACTCCATGGACATGGAGTCACGAAGAGTCGGTCACGACTGTAATGACACAACACACACACACACACACACACACACACACACACACACACACACATCACCTAGAAAAAATTATGACCATACAAGAACTACGGTATGCAACTTTTCTCACTTACAGTGAAGAAACTGAAATAAACAAAGGATTGACTTGATAAAGGAGCCACACTCCTAGGTTTGCTAGAAGAGCTAAGTAGGGTTCTGGATGATAGGACATTTTCCACTGATCCAAAAGAGAGTGCTATACATTGGAAGGGATCTTACTGCATATAACAAGAAATTGCTGTTTCCACTAGTGACATAATTTGTGGAGGATTAGTGAAGGAATAATAAATCGTCAGTGAGTCACAGGATAAAAATGGAAGTAAAGCAGTTAGTTATACACTCTCAAGAATCAACATTTAAATGGGCCATAATAGATGGATTTATTTATTTATTTATTGGAGGCCTTTGGGGAGCTCTCAGGCGGTCTGGCAGACGATCCAAGGGTGCCACCGGGGCAGTAGACCCGATCGCCCCCAAGCGCTTCCTGCGCTGTGGAGCCTGCTCCTCGCCGTGGTACACGGCTGAGTTGCGGGCAATGAAACAAGAACGCAGAAAGCTTGAGGACATTTGGAGGTCAGATCGGACGGCAGTGAGTAGGGCTGCACTTAAGCAGCTGACCAGCTGCTATGTTCGCACAATCAGGGACGCTAGAACAGCTCATGTCTCCCTGAGAATTGGTGAGGCCTCGAGCCGCCAGGCGGAGTTGTTCTGGGTGCAATCCTGGTCAGCTGGGGCCTCCTCCTAGTGAGTTCAATAGTGAGCAATTTGCAGCCCATTTTAGATCTAAAATTGAGGCCATCCATTCCGATCTGCCCCCCAGTTGCGCTAGTTCATCCTCTGATGTCCCTGGGGCCTCACCGCCTCGGTCTTCTTGCCTGGTTGAGTTTGGGCCAGTGTTCCCAGCGGAGGCCTCCATCGTTATGGCTTATTACCGGCCGGCGGCTACCCCTTTTGACCCTTGCCCAGCCTGGCTTGTTAAATCTGCGGGAGGGTACATGCCGGAGTGGGTTTCTGCTATTGCACGGCCTCCTTCAGGGAAGGAATTTTTCCTTCCCGTTTGAAGGAGACTGTGGTGAAGCCCACTTTGAAAAAAGCCTGGCATGGCATCAGATGAGTTATCTAGTTACCATCTGATCGCCATTGTTCCCTTCCTGGGCAAGGTTGTTGAGAGGGTGGCTGCTGTCCGGCTTCAGTCGTACCTGGAGGATAATCGTATCCTGGATCCCTTCCAGTCCGGGTTCAGGCCACTTCTGGGGACTGAGACTGCCCTGGTCACTCTGCAGGATGACCTCCTCAGGGAGGCTGACAGTGGGTGTTCCTCCCTGTTGGTCCTTCTTGATCCGTCAGCGGCCTTTGATACCGTCGACCACGGTAACCTGCTGGACCAGCTTGCTGAGGCTGGAATCGGGGGCTCTGCTCTCTGCTGGCTCCTTTCCTTTCTACGCGGTCAGTCTCCGCGGGTTCACCTGGGGGATGATTTATCGGCTCCATGGACACTCCCTTGTGGGGTGCCCCAGGGGTCGGCAATCTCACACATGCTGTTCAATGTTTATATGAGGCCACTGGCGGAGGTCATCAGGAGATTTGGAGTTTGCTGCCATCTTGCCATCAGTATGCTGATGACATGCAACTCTATCTCTCCTTTTCTTCTTCTGCAGAGGAGGAAATACGCTCCCTCGACCTGTGCCTGAAGGTGGTTCTGGAATGGACCAGGACTAACCGGCTCAAGCTGAAGACAGAGGTTCTGTTCTTCGGGGTGCCCTCGTCTGGGTATAATGCCCCCTCCCTAGACTGGGGGGGTTCCCTCCAGCCTACGGACAGGGCCAGGAATCTGGGCGTGGTCCTGGATTTAGCCCTCTCCCTGGAAGCCCAGGTGATGGCCGTCTCCAGGGCTGCTTTTATCCATCTCCGCAGGATCGCCCAGATCCTCCAGTACCTTGATGAGTCCGCCCTGAGGACAGTCGTGCAGGCTCTCGTGATATCGAGGATCGACTGCTGCATTGCCCTGTACATGGGGTTGCCCTTGACCCTTGTCTGCAGAATGCAGAGGCCAGACTGGTGGTGGGTGCTCATAGATTCGAGCACATCACCCCATTTCTGGCTCGCCTGCATAGGCTACCCGTTGTCCTCCGTATAAGGTTTAAGGTCCTGGTTTTGATTTTCAGAACCCTCCATGGCTTGGGACCAGAGTACCTGTCAGAGCGCATCTCCCAGAGGTCAACTGGGGTCAGGTCCATGAGAATGGCGCAGGCGCGCTCATTTAGGGTGGCCACACCCAGGGAGGCGCAGAAGATACTCACACGTAAACACGCCTTCTCTGTGGTGGGCCCCACGTTGTGGAATCATCTCCCTAGTAAGCTGCGCCTAGCACAGTCCCTGCCTGCCTTTAAAAAGGCTCTGAAAACCCACCTTTTCAAAGAGGCTTATGGCAACCTTTTTATTTAATTTTTAATTTTTAATTATTTTTTGCTGCCTGCGCCGTCTTTTGTGGAGGGTCTCGTCCCTCCTTATTTTATTAATACTTTTGCCCTTCTTGTATTTTTTCCCTTGTTACAAATAAATAAATAATAATAAATTAAGAGTTATTTCTGTGCTCTGGGGTAAGAGCAGGGGTGCCCAAACTTTTTGTAAAGGAGGGCCAGATTTGGTGGCTGAGAATGTGTCAGGGGCCGGTTGCTCCCCGACCCTGCCACCCCACTGAAAGCCCCACCCACTGACCCATAAGCGAAGGAGGGGGAGGGAGGGGAGGGGCAGCCAGCCGCGGGCCACTCAGAATGGCCTGACGGGCCAGATTTGGCCCCTGGGCCGGACTTTGGGCAGGCCTGGTATAGAGTGTCTTCGAGAATACATGAATAAGTTTGTTGGTTCATCAGGTCTTTTTTGTTAATACAGCACCTGGAGTTGTCTTTTAAAAAAAGAAAAGAAGAGGAAGAATAGGAAGAAGTGGAAGGAGGAGGAGGAGGTGGAAGAGGAGGAGGCAGCAGCTAAGCCACCCTCCACTCATCCCAGTGCCCGTCATCGCCAATTTTTTTTCTGTGCCCAGGCAAACACTGTCACCCAAATTTCCCCACTCTGGGGGCTCTTTGCTTGTTGCCCACTGATCAGCTATTCCATTGAGCCATCTCTGAGATTTTAAAAAAGAAACTGGCCCCTCAGCTGAGGACACTGTGGCTGTGTTTGAGGTTTTTGCTGGGGTTTGTGTTTAACAGAGTCACAAGAGAATATTCTTTGTCTTGAAAATTGGTATTTTAATATTTACGGAATTATATAGCCACAGTTGAATTCACTATTTCTCAGGCTTGCTCCAAATATTTACAAGTTCATCAGTATTTATATTATCCTCTCACCCTTCATTAATTAGCTACAGGTTCTTTTAGTAGCACATGGAGGAGCCAGGTATTCCACCCAGCAGGGCTTCAATTGCTGCTGTTGAAGCTGCTTTCCTTTTATGCTGAGCCACCTGGGCAAGGCTCAGCATCTCTGAGGTTTGATTCCTCAATCAAATCCATCTGCTGCAACTTCTGCTTTACCACTCTTTGTAAAATACATATTCCAACAGGGTTTTTTTTAAAGCATGTCAGGGACCAGCTTAAAAAAAAAGGAGGGGGATTGGAACCGGACTGCTGAGGTTAGCATCCTAGTTCTCCTCTGTTTTTGGTTTTAGTTTAAGCCAGTCTCTGAGGGGGGTTGGCTTAAATGAAAAGCAATCCCCAGCAGCTGGGTTTCCCTCTATTTCCCTCTAGTTTTTGGGTCCCTTTTGGAGCCCATCCAAGCTTGCTTGGGATTGTGGAAGGGATTTCCCAAACCCAACACTGATGGGGGAATCCTTTTCTGGAGCCCAGCCAGGCTTCCATCTGTATGCCAGTCAGACCCTGCTTTGCCTGGGCTCTGGGAAGATATTTGCCTGGCCCTCTCTCCTTGTGCCCTGGAGGAACAACTGATCCATGGGGGCATTGCCAGAGAGGGAAGCCTTAGGGTGGGATGAATGAAATGGGGGTGGGGGAAACATCCCTTCCTTTTTGTCAGGGTCTCTGGAACTGATGAATATGAAAGGATGAATATCCTACAAGTCAGCAATATTCATTGATATTGCTGGTTTGTTTTTTAATCCATCCTCATCACAATTTAGGACATTTGCTCTGGAATCATTCTGCAAGAATTATACACCAGCATTTCGCTTCCTAGACCTAGACATAGGTATATTTCATGCTCATGCTGAGTCTCTGATTTGCTGCTAAATTTTCCATGCCCTGATCTAATGCTACACTGTCAGTTTCTATCTCAGAGATAGAAATATGAAGTATTGTTCGCAAGATCATATCATTTTATGTGTTGGTCCCTCATACCGTGCATTATCTAGTCTGCATACTCACTCCATCATTGGCTCTTGTTTCTATGAACTTGTTTTTATTGGATTAGATGTATATCAAGTGCCTATCCAAAAGTTATACGTGTTAATTTAGGAAGGGAATGGCAGTCTAAGATGCAGTTTGGTCTTTGTTTAGAGAGATTGTCATGGTTGTAGCTGAGAACTATTGTGAAATCTGAACAGCTTGGCTGGAATGAATTAAATATTCCAACATTAAGTGACTTAGTTGTATGAATTTCTGTGTTTATTGAGTGGGTATATTCTAGCTGTTTTTGTTCTTTTTAATAATTGAAGATATTCTTCTCCTTTCACATTCTAGTTTTTTGTGCTGCTGCTTTTGAGGAATGTGAGAGAACAATATGACTTTCAAAATCATGGAATACATGAGAGACCTTCTGAACAGAGAATACAGAAAACATATTGCTATTGATAATGAAAATGAAGTGATTGACTGTTGGGCTTTTAGGAACTTTTAAAGTGGAATGCTTTCTGCTAACTTGCTTTTGTTGTACACTTGCATAATAGTCCTGGTATCAAGTTGCTGCAGATATGCTTGTTCTTTTAATTGCTTTGTTTTTTCTTGATTCTTCTGTTGTGCTAATCTTTTGAGTGTGATTCATGGAAAATCAGAAAATATTATATTTGACTAGTGTGAACCAAAGGTCTGTCAGCATTATCTTATGTATCCCTATAGACCTTTGAGCTGGGCTTAGGTATATAAAAATCCAGGTGAGCCTAACATATGTACCAACAATATTGATGAACTAAGGGTATGCCAAGGAACATCCATGGCACATATTCAGTTAGATTAGTTTTTAGACTAGAATGTTCAGAATAAAAATTAACATAAGAGTGTATCTAAACTTGAGTGCTGTAGCCGTTCAAAGTACTATAACTGCTGTGGCTCCATCCAGTAAAATCTTAGGATTTGTAGTGTGGTGAAGTAAGGAAATCATCTGCTTGTTGTTCAGGGGAGTGCACTGCAGCCAAAGTTCTGTACTTCACAACATCAAAGTACTTATCAAGAATTCCTTGGACTGAGCAGTGCCATAAGACGAAGCCATAACTATTTACAGCAGGCCCTTGTTTGTATAACAAATAGTTTGCATAACATAAAATCTGTTCAACATAAAAAATTCCAGAGATAGGGGAAATTTGCTTAACAGAATCATCTATGGGGCAAATCCGTACAACATAAAAATGGTCGCGATTAGGGATTACTCTGTTTTCAATGCATTGCTATGGGAAATTTGTATAAAGGAAAATTTGCTTAACATAATCTCATTTGGAATGAATTAATTCCTTTATACAAGGTACCACTGTATATGAATTGAAAACTGCTATGGCTCTATATAATCCATATGGAATTTTCAGGTGTATAGTAGTTTACCAATTGGACTGTTCTTCATGTTATAGTTTGAAAATGGTTACTAAGTTTGTGTTTATGTGTATAAAGAAAAATTATCTTATTTAGCCTTTGTGAATAAGGCAAATTTGGACATTTGTGAAGATGTAGTCTGTCAGCATAAACTGAATCACCATCGAAATCTGGGTGCTACTCTTTGTTTAATAAATTGAATGTACATTATGTAACCAAAAACATATTCCAAAATGTATAACTAGACTGCATCTGTGCTTGGCTGGTCATTTCTGTTAGTATCTAATTTACAGGTGTCTTATTGATTTAGTTGCTTTTGCTTAGAAAAGGTGCAACTGAGATGCTTTTAATTAGGTTCTTATCAAACTACCATGAGTAGTGAGAAGTTTCAAGAGGTAGTGCTGTGAAACTGAACTTAGATCTGTTAGCCCATGATGTGACTCCATAGACTGAAATTCAGATTTTGTTATACACTCATCAGTTGCAATCAAAGATGAAGTTGACTGTTGTGTTCAACAAATGAAGTACAATATTCCATTAGATACTTTATTTAGAATGCCGCACAAGTCTTTAAAATGTATTAAGTATTTTCATTTGTTAGGTTTTTTTATTTTAGAGCCAGTAATTTTAAGTAAATAAAGCACACTATCTAAACCCCTTTCTTTTTTGATTTTGTTTTTGTTTTTGGAAAAGAACCCCAATCTAGAAAGGATAAGTTCTAAAACAGAAATGATCATATTAAAATAAATGGAGTGAAGTCTTTGTACATTATTTATTTATATGCCAACAAGGTTTTTCTGAAAAATGTGTAATATCTTAATGGCAATCTGATGCAATGATAAACGTGCAAGAAACAAAGTGGATTTGATGAGAAGGTTCTTTATTAGATACGGACATTTCATTTTGGAAGGGGTCCGGTTCCAAAATGAAACATGGCAGAACAGCTGCCGTTCAGTACTGGGATCCACCTTCCAGAATGAAATCAACCAATCTCTTACTTTGTTTTGGGTAGCTCAGAGCTAAACTCCGATGAGGAAGCAGCCTCAGATATGGCATCTTTTACTCTCTCTGGAGCTGGCCAATCCGGAGCTGTGAAGGGGCATGCATCATCCCGCCTCCCTGTCTGATTGGCAAGCATCAGGGAGACTGAAAGATGATGTGTCCAAGGCTGCTTCCTTGTTGGAGTTCAGCCCCGCGCTACCCAAAACAAGGTAAGAGGCTGGTTGATTTTGTTCTGCCAAATGGCAGCTATTCTGCTGTGTTTAGTTTTGGAACCGGACTCCTTCCGAAGCGAAATGCCCATGTCTGTTCTCTGTATAAAAATGTCAGGTCAGGATGAAATATGTGAACTAACCACTTTATTAATATTATTGCCATAATGCTTATCGCAAAGTACTAGACAAAGAAGTAGGAAAGCAGAGTTAGTCAGGTTAAAAAAGTTATTTGAGGAAGATTATATAAACTGAAACATCCCTATTCCCGCAAATTTCATTTCGTTATCCAATTTTTTTGTTAATGGAAGCATTCGTTATCCAAGATATTACTGTAAGTTTGGTGGACTTGAATGACTGCATATAGGTAGTACTTACCTTGTGAGATTTCTTCTTCAGAGAGATATCTGGCTCTACAGCATGTTTAAAGATGCTTGTTCTCTCTAGCTTTTAACTGAAAATTTTATGGTAATTGTCTTTGTTTCATGTTTTTCCTCTTCATTTTATTTTAACTAACCTGTCTGTAAAATGTTTTCAGCTCTTTTGTTATTTGGTCAAAACTGGAGTGTGTTTATATTATAAGTAGAAGTGGGCAATTTGTGTCTTCATACAAAGCAAGAAGTGTGGCATCCCAGGTGTGATGGAGCCTCATGCCCCAGTCCACCCTGGGCGGACCAGGCCATTTACTGTCTTCTGTGTGCCACCAGAGGCCTTCTGCACAGTTAATATTCCAATCTGGCTAATCCCCTCCCGCCTCCCTAGGCAGCCAGTCATTCATTGGCTACACAGGAGGACTCCCCAGCCTGCCCTCTCGCTTGGAGTGGTCAGCTGCCTGATGAGCTGCCTGACGAGGCAGTAAGTGGCCCAGTCAGCCTGGAAAATGGAAAGTGGGGTTCTGGCACACCTGGGGCATGAAGCACCCACTTCCAAGTCACATTCGGATGGTTGCAGTGTTAAAAGGCAGACAAAATTGTGTAACATCATCATCATCATCATCATCATCATCATCATCATCATCATCATCATCATCATCATCATCATCAACAACAACAACAACAACAACAACAACAACAACAACAACTTTATTTCCAAGGTGGCTTACAGTACTAATTCAAGTACAATTAACAAATTAAAATCAAGACAGATGTATTAAAATGCATTGAAATATTGAAAATATTAAAGATACAACATATTTTTAATATTTCAAATAGTGAGGAAAGTTGGAGTGAAAGAGGAAAAAAAATCATCTTCTGTGAGCATGAGGATCTGCCCCTTGTTCAAAAGGTTGTGATTTAGCATAGATGGTCAACTTTGACAGGTCTAGGGTCAATATTATGTCCCAGAATCCTTTGAAGGTTTGCACACCTTGGCAAAATTGTCTAATAATAATAATAATTGGTGCAGTGGTTAAATGCCTGTACTGCAGCTAAAACTGTGCTCGGGACCTGGGGTTCATTCCCAGGTAGCCGGCTCATGGTTGACTCAGCCTTCCATTCTTCCGAGGTTGGTAAAATGAGGTTTTTTTTTGTTTTCCTCCCAAAAAATAATGCAAAAAGAAATTTGGTTGTCAGGAAACAACCTTGAGCATGTTGACCCAGACTTGACTCATCTTTGTAGTATAAAATGTATATCTCAGATGTCTCTGCTTGCTTGCCTTCCTCTGTCCGTTTTTCAGCTTTTGTAATTAAAAGGAAGGACATTGATTTCAGACCTCCCTATCTTGCTTACCTACCTGTACTTCAGCAGTCTTGGTTTCCTCCAGCAATGTTTCCATGTCACTGAGCAGACTGTTAGATTAAGTCATGTAGAAATATTGACTTCAAACATACAAGTTCTGTAAAAAGTGAAAACAAAATTTTTGTCTTCTTGTTTTTACTTCCCATTCAGCACTTTCAGACCATGTTGAAGACTAAGCTGAATGTCTTAACCCTTCGGAAGGAACCTCTTCCCACAGTAATCTTCCATGAACCTGAAGCTATTGAGCTGTGTACTACCACTCCATTAATGAAGACCCGGGCACACGCCGGATGCAAAGTATGTAACAATTCAAAGCCTAGGAGACTTGTTTGCTGTGAGGCTGTTCCATACTAATTAGCAGCCCATTTGAAAAAGAATCTAAACATCTCTTATTTGGATAGCCTTGCAGAGTATGTGCTTAACAATATGTTTAATGATATTAAAATACTATGTTGTTAACATGCAAATACAGAAGCCTCAGGAAATGTTGCGATTCAGAGAATTCATTCTGTACGATTTTGGGGCTTTGCAAATATTTAGCTTGTTTTCACTGATTTCCGTTTAGCTGGATAATTTTTTTTTAATATTTAAGTAATTTTATTGGGTTTTTTAGGGGGGGAACAAGGGGGAAGGGGTATGGGGGAAAAGGAGTACAGTTTAAAAATTACATTGAATATATCAAGCCAAAAATAACGATTTAACATATTAACAAATCACCAAGTAATATCACAATGCTAATAGGTTTGTTACTTCTTGCCATCTTTTCCGAGAAATCTCATCGTAGTCTCCCTTTAGAAAGCCGGAGAGTCTGTCGATTTCAATGCATTCTCTTATCTTTTTGTGGAAATTTCTCTCTGTTGGCACATCTGGTTGTTTCCAGGATTTCGCATACAATATCCTTGCAGCAACAATTACATGGTGAAGTACATATCTCTGGTCATAGGAAATATTAATATCTACTATATTTAATAAAAAAATTCTGGTTTAAGCTCTAACTTAATTTTCAAATATCTTTCTAAAAATAATTTTACCATTATCCAGTATGCCTTTGCCTCTTTACATGTTCACCACATATGATAAAAAGTACCACAATCATGTTTACATTTCCAACATTTAGGTGAGCAGTTATACATCTTAGATAAACGGTGTGGTGAGAAATGCCATCTATAAAACATCTTATAACAATTTTCCTTAGAGGCTATAGATTTGAAGATTTTGACTGTGTTCCACAAAGAGTCCCATTTGTTTAGATGAATAAAATAACCAAAATTTTCTGCCCATCTTATCATAGTGTCTTTGACCAGTGTATCAATCATTTGGATAAAATTTTATACTGTAATGGACAGATGAGAAATTTGAATCAGTTCTTAATCCCTTGAAGCATCGTTGTACAAATATGAATCAGAAATCCAACAAGAATGAACACAAAGAGTTGAGAGTTTAAATATGTATTAAGAAACATACAAACATTTCAATAAAAATATTGGAAATGGAACCCTTATTACATGTAAGACCTATGAATTCATTACTGCCCTCTCCATTTAGCAACCTCAGCCAATAAGATTTCAAAAGATCGCTTTGCTAGAGTCCTTTGAGAACTGCTGATGAGTGGCAACTCTTGGTGCAAGAGTCCTTGCTATGATTCTCTGTCAGGAAATTCTAAATCTCATAATTGCTCAGCTAGAAAATATCAGTTCTTCAAAAACATTGGCTTGGGTTCTCAGATCCATGGTCTGATCTTCATTGGTAGAACACTCTGGTTTGTAAAGTTGATTGTTCCTTTTACAGTGCTTTATGCTGTCTAGAAAGCCTCTGGCTGCTTATTCAGGAGATCTGAGGGAAGACTTTGGAGATGGATTGATTCATGGTAAAATGGAAATTGGTGAAAGTCATTGGCCATCCCCCTTTTATGGCCGAGAGTCTTCGCTGGATCATAACGTGTTTTATTTGCAGAAGGAATATTCTGGATTCATGACATTAACTTTAATTACCGTATTAGTGCCATGCTTGCTTTTTATGTCAACAAACTACATAGAAGCTTATGGATGAATACACAGAACTTTTGAGTTATGCAGTATGCTCTATTTTTAATGTCACTTCAGACTCCCCTGAGACCATGCAACTGAGGGGAAAGGAGCACATTTGTTATTGGGATTTGTACAGTCTTGACATTATCTAAATGACAGTGTGGGCTGTTTGACAGTAGAATAACATGCTTGTGAAGATGCTAGATGATCACTAGTTATTGTTTCTTAACAGGATGGGACATTTCCCAAGAAGCCCTTTTTTGCACAGATGTAGACCTGCAATATGTTGCTTCTAGGATGTTAGCAACAATGTCATCCATATGACAGTTGGAATATATGGCTTTCTTCATATAAACAATAAAACCCTGAGCAAAAGCTACCACGTGAAATCTGTTGATTTTTGCTATAGAGCAACTTTTTTTGTCCCAACCAATGTCAGGTATTGTGACAAAAGGTGACTATTCTTTTAAAATTTGACCTTTATTCCACTTTGTATGAAGTTGGGTTTTCTGAAGCTGGGTTTTGGAGTATTGTAAAACATACCTTATTTGTCAGACATCTGTTTGTGTTGGTGATATTTTATTTCCTGGTAGCACACAGTAGGAAAATGGACAGTGATACCAGTGGTTACTGGTGTGTGTGTGTGTGTGTGTGTGTGTGTGTGTGTGTGTGTGTGTGTGCGCGCGTGCGTGCGTGCATGTGCGTGTGCATATACGTGTGAGTGTATGTGTATAGCACAGGATGGAGTTTCTCGATGTTGTGTGGTGTAGTGGAATTATTCATATGAACAAGGATTTGGACTGGATGAGTTTTCATATCATGGCTTCTTAAATGATGCTAGCCCAGTTTTTCAGGACCACAAAGGAATCAGGCCACATGCGCAAACAGAAGTTCAGAGAAAGTAATTCATGGCTTTTCTATAGCCAGGTATTGGGTTGTTCCACAAACTGTGATGTGGTTGATGGCTGCATTTGGACACTGGATTGTGTTGCTAGATTGTGGCTGGCAATTATTATAATTGGCTTGAGCTCCACTGAGACCTAACCCATAGTAAACTCTGATTTTGTTCTTGGCACTGCTGTTGGCACTTAAAAAAAAAACCCATGCATCGACATCAACAATCTTGGTCTCTCTGCTTTGTCTGCGTTTGTTTCCAGCTAATGTTTTTTAAGCTTTTGGATACTAGGGGATGATAATCGCAGGTTGCTATGAAAACAAAAGTGTCGAGTCTTGAACAGAGAAACAAAATATGCTGATTCAGCATACTCTTACAACAAATATCCAGAAACAAATGTATGATTGGGAACATGGCCAGAGAAAGAACAGATCTCTCAATGTTCCTGTTTGGCTAGCCTTAGACTAACTGTTTACTGATTTGTAAAATGTCACTATATATTGTGAAATTTCTTTGGCCGGTTGAATGATTATCTCTTTTTGAAATCACACCCTCATTATCTCAGGCAATCAGAAACACATTTTAATCTATTTCATTTCTTAATGTTAAGAATAATGTATTCCATTTATAGGGTTCATTCTAGCTTCAAGAAGCTACTGAAATTGGACTTGACATGTACACATTTGCTAAAAGCAATACTAACTCATTTAGGCTACTGTCTCAAAAGTGCTACAGGCATATTGGGCATGGGATTTGGGTTGTCACCACTTCCTCCAGGGCTGTCAAGCATTGAGTTGTTGCTCCTTCCAACCTATTCCATCCACTTTCCACAACACAATTGTAACTGGAACATTTTCAAATGGTTCCAGGTCATAAAAGGGATGGGTAGAATTACTACTAATTCTATTAGTGCTGCATATCATCAGTATATTGTAACACAGATTTCTTTACCACACTTCTCTGAGAGCCATAGTGGTATATAGGAGGTAGTATGCCACCACTGTCATTTGATACAGGATATTTGCTTTTTATTTGTTTGTTAACTAGATGGTTTATAGGATTAAAACCTGAAACTGTAATAGTGATCAATCAGTTAGGGAAAACAGTATAAAATTTCAAGTACTGGCAAGTAAGGTAGTATCAAATGTCACCTGATTTCATTATAATACATGTTTCTCTAGCTATCCCGGAGGTTATGCAAACTTGCACACGTGGTTATCTTTCAACCTAATCTACTGATTATGATGGCTGTGAAAATTATGCAAACCACTACTGCCCCATGTGATATAAGATCTCCTAGGAGGAAGGGAAGGGTCCTTTGGCAGTGGCAATCTAAGCTTAGAATTCTGGGAGTTGTGTTCTAAAACATCAGGAGGGACAAATGCCTGGTATAAGTAAAGTTATTCAGAGTGTTCATATATCGTCATCTCTTTCTGCTTGTTCACCTTATATGCAAAGTCATCATGAAATGATGAACGTGTTGTGATGGTTTGTGTGAAATTTGTTATTTTCAATTTATTGTATTTTTCGCTGTATAACATGCAACCCCCTTGAAAGTAAGGGGAAATGTCTGTACATCTTATAGAGCAAATACAGTAGTGCCTGTTGCATAACTATCACACACTTTCATTTAGAGAGAAGTTACCTGTACAGAGCCTCTCCTGTCCCCTGCTGCAGCTGGGATTCCACAGTTTGAATCACCTCGTTTGCAAAGAGGCTTCCTCCAAGGACCCTCTCCCCACCCCTCCCCTTCTGCAACCAGGATTCCTCAGTCAAAAATCACCTCATTTGCAAAGAGGTCTCCATGGAGCTGTCCATAGTTCCAGTCATCTCATTTGTAACCTTCCCCTTTTGCAGCTTGGATTTCCCAGTCCCAATCAACTTGTTTGCAACCCTCCCCTTTTGCAGCCTGGATTCCACAGTTCCAATCACCTCGTTTGCAACTCTCCCCTTCTGCAGCTTGGATTCCACAGTTCCAGTCACCTCATTTGCAACCCTCCCTTTTTGCAGCTTGTATTCCCCAGTCCAAATCACCTTGTTTGCAATCCTCCCCTTTTGCAGCCTGGATTCCACAGTTTGAAGCACCTTGTTTGCAACCCTCCTCTTTTGCACTTTGGATTCCCCAGTCCCAATCACCTTGTTTGCAACCCTCCCCTTTTGCAGCTTGGATTCCCCAGTCCCAAACACCTCCTTTGCAAAAGAGGCTTCCTCCACGGAGCCTCTGCTCTCCCCTTTTGCAGCCAGGATTTCCTCACCATGAAACCTTAGTCTAAACATTTTTCCTTGCTTTCCTCCTTTAAAAACTAGGTGCATCTTATTGTCAGGTGCATCTTATAGAGTCATTGGTTACACAGAAAAAGACAGAGGTTAGAAAGGTTGCCTGTAAATCTTATGGTTATAGCACTTTTAGTACTCTTATTAAATTCTTCAAATAAAGTACAACTAGACAGTCAGTGACTGATGAGTCAGTTCTTGTTTTAGTCAGATGTGTAGTCACCCTTTTCAGAAAGCAAGTGTTGTTTATCTTGTTTCCATCACAGTGCTTGACATGTTCATTTAAACTTGAATTGACACTTGGATAGGTTTTGAGCAGCATAAGGCTAGTAAAAATACTGTAGGTTTGCTTGCAGTGATTCAGTTGCTGATTTTCCCTTTTTCTAAAACAACATTTTCAAGCCCCTTCTGTGTACTGTGACTTTTAATTTAGACAATCACTTAACTTCCTTCAGGCCTTTGGCTCATATGACCTGGGCATGGAATATTGGCTAATGTGATATGTACCTCTTTCAACAGTTTTTGTTATGGTTGCAACAGAACTTGTGCCTGGGGAGGATATTCACATGTGCACACAGGCACAGAAAAGAACCCTGCAGAGGGGCTATAAAATTAGAGGGCCTACTGAATGCAGTAATAGGTAATGGTTCTATTAATAGACACTAAAAAGTCTGTTAAATAAAAAGTGCCTCCATTATTGTTATTGCTGAAACCAAAATATCACCACCCAAAGAATGTGATAAAAGGAATTTGAAGTTATTCAGTTGTTTTAGAAGACTTTGCCTCTGAATCCAGAAGTGATAGGTATTCTTTTATATCTGTTTGCATATGTGTACAATATATTTGTACACAGATTAAAGGATTTCCAGATTTAGGAATGAAGTGAGCAGCTCTGGGATAAAGTGGATAGTTCAGTAGCCAACAGTTTCTTTTTAATACAGTATATGAAAACTAATTAAAACATTGATTCCATTTGTCATTATGCTGTTGTGTAGCTGCTAATCTTGGAGGTGTAAGTAGAGTAAGTGCTCACAACACCTGATTAAGTCATCTCAAGTGACAGAGTGGTAAAGTTGGTGGATTAGAATACATTAAATTGATAGTGAAGGCTGATTCTAGAAAACTAGATGACAAGGAAAGGAATGAGTTCTGGCCTCTGTTTCTGTATATTGATATATATAGAAATGAACCCCAAACATATTTCTTTTAAACCATCATTAATTGTTTTAAAAATCTCAGAGTAATATAAAGTAAAAATAGGATTACATAAAACCAGTTGCTAAAAGTAAAAAAATTAATGATAAGACATATACGTTCAACATAATTAAAAATGAGGTTAATAGATACAGTTAATAATCAATAAAATAATGAAAAAGCAAATATATCTTCATCTCAAATACACAGTTATCTACTACTAGCCCTTTAATCAGCATTTAACCTTCATGCTGTGCAATTGTCAGCCAGATTTTTTTCACCTTCGATGGTTGACTTTGTCTGCTTTAGTCACTGTTGGTTAGCTGATGCCTGGATTTTTAAAGCCACTTCCTTTTATTACTGTTTTGTGGTCAGGAGGAGCCATTCTGCTCAATGTAGCCACCACAACCACTTCTGTTTTCATTGGAGAATGAAATGAAATATTTTTGTTCAAGTGTGGCCTTGTACAGTTCCCCAGTGTGATGCAGCAAGTTTGCTAAAACACAGAATGTGACACTCCAGAAATTCTGTATATACTGTACTGCAGGGCTGTCCAACTTTAAACAGGCCAAAGTCTACTTTTTCCAGACGAAAGTGCCTGAGGGCTACTTCACTAAAACCTCTACTTATGAATTTAATTTGTTCCGAGCATATGCTCATAAGTAAAAAAAAATGTAAGTAAAGCAACGGTTGTAAGTAAAGCAACAATTACGTAATCCTGGTTGGCATATTTCAATGCATGAAGGCTGACCATGCACATGCTTGCCTTACACCCGCTTGAGCCAGTGTGGATGGGTGCAAGGGAGGTGCATGCATGCTTGCACAGATTGCCCCTTCTGCTTGCCCGGGCTGCTGGAAGGCTTTTTTAAAAAGGTGCATTTCCCCCCCCCCAACTCGCCTGGGGCCTGACTTGACTCTACTTCTCCTCCTATTTTCCCTTCTCCGTCCCAGCCCCCTCGCTGCCACTGCTGCTGCTGCCCATAGCTCTCACTCACTTCTGCCATGTTCTCTGTGCAGCTGAGATGGGCCAAGCCAGCAGCGGGGCAGTCACATCGCCACGGCAGCACAAGGAGGAGGGAGTGGCTCAGAAGGGGAGCAGGAGGAGCGGCAGGTCACAGTCTCTGTGAGGCAGCTGTGGGGGTGGGAGGAGGAGGAGGAGGATGGGAGGAAGGAATTTTCCAGGGGGGGAGAAGAGGGGGACGTCACCATGCAAAGGAGGTGGGCACGCCCATGACCCCACACCTTGCTGTCCCCTCCACTCCCCTTCCTTCATTCTGCCCCAACAACTCAAATGGTCACAAGACGATCATCTGGCCAGTAGGGAGAGCAGGGGCTGTGCCATGGCCCATGAACTGTCCCACTCAGCTGAGACAGTGGGCTGGCAGACCCAGAGCTTTGCTGGGGCAGTGGTGGTCCTTGGGGTCGGGGAGGTAGAGGTGGAGAACTTATCCCCTCACATTTTTTATTGATGGCTGGCGGGCTACTTTTGAACCCTTCATGGGCTACTGTTAGCCCCCGGTCTACCTGTTGGGCAGGCCTGCTGTACTGCTTTGAGATTAGCTGAAAAATGGCAGAGTATAAATGAAATGCCAGGGATAAATCTGACATTTCTAGATGTTAGGCAGTCTGGGCTGGATTTAAAGCATGTTCTTCAAATTGAAGAGACCCCATAGCATTGCAAAGAAAAGTATAGAATTCCAATGAAATCTTCTTGAATATTCTTTCATATTTAGGGTTAAATCTAGCATTGCATTTAATATGAATAGAGGAAAGCCATTTTCTTTTTGGTCAGTGAGATTGCATACCCCAGGGTTTATTCTAGCTCTTTTTACACTGTGTATACCAAGAGTATTCTTGTATTCACCATGCTCGTCATCTTTTGATGTTCACTGTGAGATGTTGCTGTTATAATATCTCCAAACTGCTTCAAAGTATAGCCTTATTTGACTTCAGTGTGAAGTGAGACTTGATTGTTAGAATTTCAGAAGAGACACTATGGATAAATCTCAATGATTCATTAGGCAGAAGTGATGTATACACACTGGCATCCCCAAACAGTGCTAGCAAAGAGTATTTCCTGAGGAAACAGAGTAACCCCCTGCCATTTCGCGGTTCATGTACTGCGGTCCTGCTATATCGCTGGACCAGAGTACATGCTGGAGCTCCAGCTGATTAGTGCTGGGGTATTTCCCCACCCCAGCACCAATCAGTTGGAGCACATCACCGCTGCTTCCCACAGACCATGCAAAGGCACCAGTGCCCTTGCTGCAGGCGCCGGTGCACGCTGGTCCAAGAAGTCTCAGCGTGGCGCAGGCAGATGGCGGCGGGAGGTCAGATCCCCCAACGCTGCCGGCGCACGCCAATCCAAGAAGTCTTGGGGCGGCGTGGGCGGGCAGCGGCAGGGGGATCTGATTGCCCACTGCCCCCAGGCCCCACCCGACCTGCATCCGCATATCGCGGATTTTCAGTCATTGTGGGTCAAGTAGGCGGGGGGCTACTGTACTGTGCAGCTGACAAGGAAGACTCATGGATTGTGTATCATACAAACTAATAGCAATTTAGTTCTCTGAATGCTGGCCCTCATATAGCTAATGTGCTGCCATCAGCACAGAATAGAGAAGGATAAGAAACCCTAAGTTTTGGAAAATGTGAAAAATATTTAGGAGATAGTCTTTGAGGATAGAGAGTATGCTAAGGAACATCTGCCCCAAGAAGAGACATCCACTGATGGACTACACCCATCAGTAGAATTACTCTTCTCATTTCAGCCTTGTCTTATGCAGTCCAGAAATTCAAAGTGCTTGTTTCAATGTGTAAAATGTCTTGGGTCCAAATCATCTCAAAAACTCTATCTCCCTTTATGATGTTAATGTCTGGAGGGAAGGCCTTTCTCTTGGTCCCACCATCATCAGAGTTCTCTTTAATGGAGACACAGGAGAGGGCCTGCTTTGTTACTTAGCAGTTACTTAGTAATTCACTCCCGCATGGTGCCAGGTTGCCCCTAATTTGTTATCCTTTCACAAGCAGGTGAAGAACTTTCTCTTCAGGCTGGCTTTATCTTAGTGACTGACTGACTTTGTCCCCAATAGTCCATCCTTGCCGTGGGCTTTGAAGACCAAGGTACAGTGGTACCTTGTATAAAGGAATTAATTCATTCAAAATGAAATTCTGTTAAGCAAATTTTCCTTTATACAAATTTCCCATAGGAATGCATTGAAAACTGAGTAATTCCTAATCATGACCATTTTTATGTTGTACAGATTTGCCCCACAGGCGATTCTGTTAGGCAAATTTTCCCTGTCTCTGGAATTTTTTATGTTGTACAGATTTTATGTTATACAAACCATTTGTTATACGAAGGTCCACTGTAAAGTATTTGCTCCTGAGGGTATGTTTCGAGCAGTCATAGTTTGTGACTTACACACTGTCATACCTGTTTGTGGGGCATTTCTGTCACGGTATACTGGTATGTCTTAACTTCTGATTTCCTGACTCGATGGAGCTTAAATCTGTGTGAAGCAATCTTTACTCTACTCTTACACTAGCAAGTTTTTTAAATTGCTAAATATATATGTGGGTCGGAGGATCCCATACTGTTAACATATGTCAAGATGGGCGAAATGTTACTGAAAGGCACAAAGAGATATTTCAGTCATGTTAGGTAGCAGGACAATTATGTCTTTCAGTGTTAAAGACAATCTTTTAGAGTTCAAAAATTAGAATGTACAACGTAACTATGATGGGCCTGAAATTAAGATAAATAATCAAATGGAGAACAGTTGCCAAGGAGACAAATGACCCTCAGCATAATAGTCAGCATTTCCCTTTCCAAAAATGAGAGAGTGTATCACATGTTTATTGACTCATTTTCATGCTTAAAATAATCAGTGAAATTAATGCTAATATAACTCCTAAGTAAATGTTAACAGTAGATATGTGTGAAAAGATAAGACGAACAAGGATTCTGTGTGTGATACAGTACTATTTTCTGGATTGTGTTTATTTAGGGCTGATTAAAATTAGTAGGAGTTATTGGTACAGATTCACAAACAAGTTTTTCTTTGTTGCTTGTGTGTGTGTATTTTAAATGATGCAAAATGTCAGAGGTATAGCTGATGTGTGGTAGTTTACAGTTAGGATCTCTGTACCTCAGAGAGAGAAATCTAACATGTTTGTTAAGTATGAAGGAAGTCATCTGTATGCAGAGTGACTGTTTTGAAAACAGATGCCTTTCAGTTCAGATAACTTGTGCTCAATCTTTTATACCATGAATCCATGTCTTTACTTAGAAATGCAAGCACATTGTGACTATAATCATACTATTTGTCTGGTAAGTACTGATACCAGCACTGTAGTGGCAAAGGTTGAGAAATTGCATAGAACAGAGTAGACCCCAGTTCATTTTGTGAGATAGGCGTTTCCTGCTCCCCTCACTTTCCTTGAAAGTCAGAGAACCCTTGCAAATTGTCCAAGGGGCTGCTACCTCTCATTAAATACACACCTTAATAGGGTGGGGGAGTTGAGGGTATCAGAATAGCTGAAAGCAATACCATTAGGAGGCAAGAATCCATTATGAGCCTGGCCCCTAGCAAAATCACCCAAAATGAAGTGTTCACCCAAAATAAAGTGTTCACATCTGAGGCTTCTGACTAAGATGCATTATCTCTTTTCAGGATAAATACCCAGATCAACAGGAGAGAGAGGATTGTTCCAATGGTGAGGGGGTGGCAAAATGTATGGAGGTACCACTGGACAGCAGTGGTAGCTGAAGATGACATTGTTGGAGTGATAATGGTAGTGACACTCAAGTTAACTTGTTAGTACCGTGCAGAAGAAGGCAATGGTAAACCACTGCTGAACCTTCCTTGGCTCGAAAGCCTTATGATGAGGCAGCCTGAAGTGGAAAAGAGATAGTTCTAGAAGATGTTACTCCCAGGTTAGAAAGCACTCAGCCAACTACTGGAGAAGAGTAAAGGACAAGTATTAATAGCATGGATGTTTAGTGGGTAATTAGGACAGGGGTGAAAGGAAGTCTAAATGCTGCACAATGCATACAACAGGAACATGAAATTTAAGGAGTATGACTCTATAAACTGTAAAGCAAGAAATGGAACTATTAACACTGCAATGCCTGGCATTAGTGAGTGAGAAGACTACAAAGTGACAAGTCAGAAAAAACTGAGTGGCCCTAATACTGAGGCAAGTTGTAATATAGGGACTGGCTTTGAGGATAATAAGAATGTATCATATGTAAACAACAGTATTTAACTACAGGTTCAGGAAACATCTTTATCTATTATATTTATCTCCGTCTGACATGACCAGCAACATCATTTTCTGAATTTCCTCTATTGCCCAAACATAGCATCATTTCCACATTCCACTTTCTTTCTTTTCCACCTTATAATTAATCAGACTTCTTAGAAAATGCATCAACATAACAGTTATGGAAGTCTAATAAGCAATTTCAGATGCTGAGGAAGATGAAATTGAAAACATTTGTGCAAACATATGAGAGGAGATAAAGAGCATACCAAAACAAGACATGCTTATAATCCCAGGTGACTGGAATACAAAAAATAGGAAACAAAGCAAAACCAAATGTTCTAACATTTTGCCTAGGGATCAGGAACAAAGCAGAAGAATGATTTTTAGACCTTGGTGAATCCAGCAGTCTATCAGAAATGCATGCTGCAAGCAACCATACAGATGACTGTACATATGGATATCACCAGATGATCAATATAGAAATCAAATAAAGTATGTAATTTGAAACAGGTGATGGAGATGCTCTATTCTCTCTGCCAGGGGCAGATTATGATACTGATCATGAGCTGTTAATATCAAGCAGAGAAGAGCACTAAAAGAATAAACAAACTTCTGATGCATTTAAAGTCTACATAGGGCGCTTTTACACGACCCCTAAGATCGTGTAAAAGCGCAACTTAAATTCGGACCAGAGATTGTGGGGTTTTGTTCCCTTCATGCGTTCCCACCCTTTCGCACGCCATTGCTCCTGTCTGCGGTGAGGGGAGGGAGAAAAAAAGGGAGAAAAGAATGCAGGCTCACCTCCATCCGGGAGCAGCCCCGGAAGCATTCCAGTCTCTTAAAGGGGCGGAGGGGCAAAAAAAAAAACCCAAACAGAAGGCAAGGAGAGCCCGGCACTCGTTTCTTTACAATCCGCATCAGAATTTTTTTTACCTCCAGAGACCAGGTACTTGGAAAATGCGCTGGGGCACGCTTAGGTGGGCGTGGTCGTACTTAATTTTTTTAAAAGTGCGCAGCTGGTGGGAAAACAATTTTAAGTCCGCATCTGGGAGCTCTATGCCTCGGATTTTAGGGGTCATATAAAAGCGCCCATAAAGAACACATTTGTTTTCCTAAACAATTGACTGATAACCAGAAGAACTATGGATTGAAAAAGAGACATTATTAAGGAAGAATGCAAAAATACAATTCATGTAGTAAAAAAGAAAACAAAAGCCTAGATGGGTGACAAAAGAAACACTTAAAATTGTGAAGGAGAGGTGAGAAGCAAAAGGAATACGTGACAGAAGTAGGATTAGAATCCTGAGTGCAGCTTTTCAGGGACGAACAGAACTATTATAATGGCCCATGCAAAGAAATAGAAGATAAAAAGAGAAGTGGAAAAACAGCAGATACTGTATCTTCCAGCAGATCCATGATAACAAACACAAATTTAAACCTAGATTAAGAAAAAGAAGATTGTGGAAACAGTATAATGAAGACCACGGTGTGGACAAAGTTAATAAAAAAAAACTATTTTCCCTATTGCACAAGACTAGAACTAGGGGGCACTCCATGAAACTTTTGGATTCTAGATCTCAAACAAATAAGAGAAAGTACTTTTTGGAGAGATGTCAGTGTGACATTTAAGGAAAGAAGACCAAATCAGGTTGCTCCAACTGAAAGGTATCACTTCAGATTGTAGTGGGCTCAGATTGTGAGATTGCCTAAATGCATCAAGGCTTCATTTTATAATAGAAGCCACAGGTGATGTTATACATTTGTATTTGAAATGGAGTATAGATTTCTCCCCCTTGTGGGTGGTATTAATTGTTGGTTGGTTAGTTTTCACATGGGAAGGTGTCTTCATTTGCCTGATGTTACGTCAGTTACATGATGGCTGATTTGCATAGATTCCTCTTTAGTCAGAAACATAGTCATTACGGAGACTAGTTTGGCTAAATCTTTTAAATTTTGAACACATTAAATAAACTGCAACATAATCTCCCTTCCCCCACCCTCTTCTAACCCATTCAACTGAAATTGCTTTTGTAGTGGTTGCTTTCTAAGTGAAATCAGTTTTCTTTTCTTAAAAGAATTGTTTAGGGTTTCATGTCTTTGAAGACTCAAGTTAAACAATTTATATGACATACGATGGAAGATTTCTGAACTTCTAGATCTTTTTCAAGTGTAGCACACCCTGTGTGATGGTATAACAAGAGGTAACTAGGTCTGTAGATATAATAAAAAGGGTTCAGAATATGTCTCACCACTGAATAACTTTTGACACAAGACTGTAATGCAAAATTGAAATTTATAGTTGTATGTACTCTGAGCAGATTCTGCTGCCATTGCCAATTGGCTTTCTATGAAATACCCTTGAAAAATGTTCTCACCTTTGAGTGACCACCTCGCCTTCTCGATGGAACCACTGGAAATGTCTCTGGTGTAATTTGTATGAGTGATAGCTAGGCTTGGTTGCTATGGTTACCAGCCTATCCAAAAGCCACTTCGTGATTAGTGCCGACACAGCATATTTGCTTGAATTGGCTTCAGTAGATGCACCATCCTTTATTTCTAGCATGTGAGGTACATCTAATATGTCATGATGGGCATACTTTGTAGAGCTTTTAAAAACTGCTCCCTTATTAAATTCATAATATTATATATAATCAGTTCTTTCTCTTACAGCATTTTTTAAAAAAGCACTTCTATAGTAGTGTTATGTGTAAGACAAGGGAAATGTTGCAGAGAGACATTGATAATCTTCAACAGAAGCTTATAGGTAAAATGAATCATCTGGGACTAAGAGCAATCTGAAAATAAGCTGTCTGCAGCTGGTTCTAGTTGTCAGTTTCTTGTGTAAGAATTGTAATTCTGGAAATGGAAGTGACTGAAATTGGATCTATAGAGTCTAAGCTGCCTTGCTTCCATTCACTTCCCATAATCTCTTGTTCCAACTAGCCTCTTGAGTTCTTGTCACAGAGATGACTAGGCATACAGTATATCCACAAGGTATGTAGAAATTATTAGCCTCCTTGGATCGAGTGTCAACTTTAAGGAATTTCTGTAAAGGTGGAAAATGTGTTCACTGCCCGGCCACATAATTAGTTACTTAGGCATCCATGCTGGAGGTGTAGTATATTGACTAAAGGCAGACTAAGCCACCCCCACCCACCCACTTAGTTTTGTTGTTACTTCCATCCCTCTTAGACTGTTCATAAGAACATGACCTTAGTTTGAGAGAGGACGGAGAGAAGCAGCAAAGCGGTGCAGGGCTTCAGCAAAGAGGAGAAGGGATTTCCTTTTTCAAGAGGAAAGTATTTTGATTTTTTAATGGAACAAGTAGTTTTTAACAACCACTTTGAGAGGCTTAGGAAGTAGGACAATAAAATAAAAGCAAGAAGAGCGAATCAGTTGTAAGAAAGGGTGCTGGTGGAAATACTTACAGTAGCAAGGTGGAGGGAGTGGGGGAAGTGACATAGCCCACCGCTTTGAACTGCCTCAGCAATAGAAGCAGCTGCAGAGGCTGGCTTGCCTGCGAAGCAGGGGGTAGGTGGGGGGGGGTCTGCCGTTGGTCCCGGTGGCCGGATTCAAGACCTAGGGGCTGCACCCGGACCCCGGGCCTTAGGTTGAGGACCCCTGCTCTTTACTAAGCACTTGTCATGCATTGTGGCTGTAATTTTTGCAGTCTGTGGTGAAACAGCCAGAGTTCCATGGATTTCTCTATCTTTCTTCACAATCTTGTGGACAGATGGCTCATTCTTGCCATATGTTCTTGCAACCTCAGCATAGGTATTTTTCTTATTTATTATTGAGTTGAGGATACTAAGTTTCTCACTTAAAGCAAACACTTTCCTTGTCCTCTTCTCCACATCTTTCTTCTTCACCTCACTCCTATTCCGTTTTGGCACCATTGTGCAAATGCAATGCAGGTTGAGGACTGAAAGCCTTCGGTTCTGTACTTCCCTATGTCACGCAAACAGGAAAGGGCTGGGTGGATCTTACATTATGGTTTCCGGATTTGTGGCAGCAATTTGCAGCAGTGATTTGAGTTCTCAAATATAGTGTGCTCACTTTAAACACAATAATGTAAGAATTTTCATATTTTTCTCAGTTTTACTCCGTACTGTATTTGGCTCCTTTATTGTTCACTATTGCCATTCACTAACTGCGGATAACTGAATCAGCAGATAATTAACTCACATATATTGGGATCCACTTTATTTCATTATTGGCCAAAGTGGGATGACTAGAGTGGGATGTGGCCTTTCAGTTCCAAGGTGTAACAAATACAATGGATTATCGAGATCTGTTTCAGTCTGGTTTCAGGACTGGTTATGCCAGGGGTCCTTAAACTAAGGCCTGTGGGCTGGATCTGGCCTGCCAGGATCCTGAATTGGCTCATCAGCCATTGCACACACACCCAACAACACTTTGATGAATGGATGGATGGGGAGATGAGTGAGAGGCAGTGTCATTCCTAGAGAGTCCTCCTGTGGAGGAGGGAGAGAGGAGGGGCTTGGAAAATGGGGGGCAAGTGGTGATAGAGAGGCAACCTCATTCCTAGAGAGACCCTCTCCAAGAGGACCACTTCCTCTCTCTCTCTCTCTCGCTCTCTCTCTCTCTCTCTCTCTCTGCAGTGCAACCTCTTTTTCCTCCCCCGAGCCTCCTCAGGCAGCTGCGGCAGCAGGTGAGTGGTGGAAGGCCATCTTGGGTTGGGCAGTTGTGTGTGTACGAGGGGGTGGCATTTGGCTTGACTTGAAGGGCATGGAGGAAGGAAAGAAAGTGGGTACCCAGAGGACCTCAAAGTAGTTTTTCAAACTATAGTCCGGCCCCTGACAGTGTCTGAGGGACAGTGAACCAGCACCCTGCATAAAAAGTTTGAGGACCCTTGGATTATGGGATAGAGACTCTTTTAATCACATGTATTGTGATGAATTGTACCAGGAATTGGACAATGGAAATATGTTCTTGTCAGTTCGGCTGGGCCCCTCAGTGGCTTCTGATACCATAGACCTTGTGTGTTATCTCTCTGGGATGATAGTTGGAGGCACTGTTTTTCAGTGCAACAATCCTACTGTAATCAGAAGATGCTGCTGGAGGAATCTTGTTCAAAATCATGGCCCCTGGCTACAGATAGGGTAAAAATTATTAACAGCAGTAATTCTGAGTTTGGCTCAGGTGAAGAATGATAATCACTTTTTGGCTTAGGTGAAGAGTAATATCCATTTTGCTCACTGAGTAGGACAATGCGTCCCAGAGTAATTCATGTAGCATTAGTCGAATTGCATTACTTGAAAGATGAAAAAGGTGAGTCAGCTATTGAAACTATTAAAAGTACAGTACATTATAAATCCACTTACTTGTCCTGAGATTCATGTATACCTGATTTTCCCAATCGTCTCTGACTGCAAAGAAAGTTGTTTAGTATGACTTTTCCATAAGAATTACATTTGGTAAGTTTTTCTCATTTGCCTGCTCAAAGTCAGCGCTGGTGGAATCCCTGACCTGACTGCTCATCTGAATGGACAGCTGCTGGAGGAGGCAGGTAATCTAATTTGGTGGTCCTGCTGTGACTGGACACAAAGAGCAGAAGAAAGGCAGTGTGCACCAGCTGGTGATTTGGGGAGCTGGATGGATGGATACATACATTCTGCGAGTTGTTGTGCTGTGTTGATAACTCATGATGATCTGGAATGAAGTGATTGATGGCCATCATTGACATCTGTGACTTTTTCCACTGTTATTCCCTCTCCCCATGTAAATCTGGTTCATATTTCTGGGGTACACATACTTGAGATTGGGAATCACTGCTCTAGTGGAACTGGTCATCCATAATATTAGTGAAACATTGAAAATATATAGCATAAAACATACGATACTTCATATGAATAGAGACCAACCTCCTAATTAAGTTGCCCATGAGAGCAATTGTTGACCATTATTATTTTGAAGGCCTAAATAGCTTAAATAATGTCTGTAGTAGGTTGTATACCTTAATTCAGTTTGACTGATAATTGAAAAACAAAGAAACTGCCCTCTCTCTACTCTAAAGTTGTACTTTAAGGATTGCTGACGTTCTTATATATAAAAGATGATTTCAATTCAGTTCCATGCAGACATCAGTGTGTACGTAATTTGACATGGTTTTGGCAAACTGGTAACTTTGATTTAGGAAATACCCAGGAGTAAGAGAGTGCAGCAAATTCAGCTACCAAGAACTTCTACAGGTTCATTATTTTGAATGTTTCATATTGTATATATTGCATTGTCAGTTGCACCTTAGGTTCATCAAAGGAGATATATGCTAACTGAAAGTTTTGTTGTCATTTACACAGCAGGTAACGAGTACAGAATCAAAGCTGGCAAGAGCAACTTGCCTTTTTCTTTGAGCACAATTTTAGCTTCTCATCAGTCTGAGAACTCTTGGCAAACCTATCCAACATTGGTAGGAAAAGGGAGAATATTGTCGTCATCATAGTTGCTGTTGTCATTGTCGTCATCATTTTGACTTATATATTGCCCCATAGTGTAGCTTGCTGGGGTGAGCAAAGAATTATTTGCATAATTATGTTGTAAACTGCCCAAATAATGCTTTCGTACTATGACACAGTGTACTGTATAAGTCAAAACGGCAAGTGACTGATAATCAAATGGACTACCTAGTTCTCTGGTGAGCATGGACCTGATGTGTAAGATTTAAATTGAAACCTGGAGTGGAGTGATTAAAACATGATTATTTCTTAAGTATGCTCACTTATAAAGTGTAACTCCATTATTTCCTCATATGCAGTATTTGAGGGAAAAGTCTAGGGAGGAAAGTGAGGGATTCCACTTCAGTATTTGAACTATTTATATTGGCACAATCAGGAAAGTGTAGGAGTCTGGACAATAAGGAGAATGCATCTGGCACCAACCCATGGGATTTCTGGGAGAAGCCAAGAAGTGCCATCAATCCTGAGGAGTTGCTGTAGGTGCCATGTGTATCTGACAACACATTTCCTTCAGGGTATGCATAAACTAGTCAAGCATTCTTTTCCAGCTTGGTCTTTTGTCCTCATCAGAGAAAGAAAGGACTGTCTCATTGTAGTTTTCTATTAAAATCTGTTTCTTAAATTCAGTTGGTGTTTTGCAGCTCCCTCTTCTCATGCTTTCAACTGGGTTCACCTGAGTTCACCCAGAATTCAGCCCATCGTGATTGTCTCTGAGCCTCATGAATGAGAAATTGAGAATTAAAAAAAACACACTTCTTGCTGTTCCAGATGTCTGTTGCTTGCTTTGGCTAAGGCAGGACGTTGTTCCTCATCCTTCTTCCTATTTTATATTTTTGACTCAGATTTTCCCCTAGCTATTTCATGGATGTTATTTCTTTTGATGCAGAATAATCTTCAACTCTTTCTTAAAAGCTTAATTCTGAATTGGCCCATGCAGTTTAAATGTGGAAAGTGTTAAATACGTGTAATATGTGTATGTGTGTGTGTTTCTCCCCTCTTCTTGAAATCGGGGTCAAATACCTCCTGTTTAATCCTGCACTATAGGGAAACTCTTGGAAGCTTCTGAATAGTGTCTTCCAAGAGACTATCAATTTTATCTGCAGAGTAAGATGTGGAATAGATTGTGTGTGTGTGTGTGTGTGTTTGTGTGTGTGTGTGTGTGTGTGTGTGTGTGTGTGTGTGTGTGTGTGT
>JAHTLZ010000379.1:34841207-34895040 GCA_023846285.1 Phrynocephalus versicolor | reverse complement strand
TGTGTGTGTGTGTGTGTGTGTGTGTGTGTGTGTGTGTGTGTGTGTGTGCGTGTGTGTGTGTGTGTGTGTGCACACTGGATGCTGTCCCATTACTAGCACTTTCAGCACTTAGGAATGGTTTCAGAAAAATAGTTTTCCAGGATGTTTTCCAAAAATGTGCACTTGGGAAAGGAAATTGTCCAGAGGAGATCAGAATAACTTTGTTAGATCTCCGATTTTATATAAAAAGAAAGCCTATAATTCATTGAGGAAACTGTAGATGCTCCATCTCTGTGTGATTGCACACAAGGGCTCTCACGTATTTTGCTGAAGATGAAAAACCATATGTTACTTTCAATACTTCCAGTACTATCTGTTTCTTGAAATATTTTTGACAATGTTTTGAGAAATAACATAGTTGAACTGCATTTACCTAAGAGATAATTACAGTTACATAGCAGCAACCTTCTCTTCTGTACAGGTTCAGTGTACACATTTCATATTGTTTTGCTTGTATTTTTACCAGGAGCCCCATTCTGCATCACCTCTAGACATTTTTGGTTCCTGACAGAAATAAATGCAGCATTTTTTCATCTAATGCTTTTCTCAAGCAACGCTTGCTGCTTGATATTTTAGTATGAATCGGAAATTCAGAAATTGGGTTTTCTCTCTTGATGTCACATAGCAACAGTGAAATATATCACATAAGCACTGTGTTTGCAAGTTAAATGCAGATAATCCTGCATTCCTGTTTGTTCTCTAAATTGATTGAGGAATCACCAAGAAGAAGTGGGCAACATAGCATGTATTCATTCTCAGTGAGACTTAGTGGCACTAAAAGTAAACTAACTGCAGGCATAATTTCATTCTGTGTTTTGGCCATGGTTAAGAGGCTGGGGTTGGGAAATGGGGTTTTTTGATTATGAGGGAACTCTGATTAGTCGTAACATCCGTTAACTTTAGATCCAATACAATTCTTAATAGGAGTTTTAAGCGGGGGTTGAATTGTGGTGGTAAAGGGATTGGTCAGCATCATGTCAAACTTTGAAGATTATTTAATAATGAAGAGGAGCCATGAAGAAACAATTCCTGTTTTGTAACATAGCAATAAAGAACTGTCTTCATTACAAGGAAGCAGCTAAGAATTCGTGTTGAAGTTTGGTGGATGATGATCTGCTCAATCTAGGGGCATCTGGTTCGTATATCTTCTACTATTTTCTGTGATGTTCAAGAAAAAGAGATCTATTGTAGATTAACACCATTTAGCACTGTATGCAAAAACACTCAAGGTAGTTTGCAGCGAATGTTCTGGTCAACACAATTAATACTAGTGATAGTTTAACATTCTAATGTATCAGTGGACTATGGTTGATCAGAAATAGGATTTCTAGCCACCTTGGAGGTGCAAAGAGGAAGAGGGGATAGAGGAAGGAAGCACAGTGCCAAAAGAAAATGAGAACACTGCCACAAAACAAAGCCTTGACACATCCTTGTACACTATCTTTGATTAGAGATGAGACAAGATTAATTTGGCTCATTGTCTGAATGATAAACTATTGCTTTTCATCATGTTTGAACACAATGGTAGACTCTCTAGTATGGAATTTCAGTTTTCTCTATGTTTAAATAATTACATCTAATTTTAAAAAATCTATGCACACATATATAGTACAAGTACTGTATGACTAATTATGTGGCTGCACCTGCTTTGAGGTTGTGACATCTATCTGTCTAGTCTTAAAAGCCACAACCATTTCACTTGCCTCAACAGTGATAGACGAGAGGCAGGAATATTTGAAATACTGTAGTAAAAAATCCCAGACATACTTCAGCTCTCTTTAAGTTTTTGTTCTAGGTAAATAGAGTGTATGTTTTTGTGTATTCTCAGTGTGTAGCTTTCCTAAACCTTTACTAATTTAGATGCCTGCTAACTGTTTTGAAGATGTTTTTGTATCGAATGTTGTCTTGCAAAATGCTAATCTGAGCATCTGTTAAGCAGATGGAAATGAAAATGTTTCCAGCTCTTAATGGCAAACACAAGCAAGGGGAACAATTCCAAGTATTGAGCAACTCACTGGAGCCTTAACACTTCTCAATATACTAAGCATGGCAGAATTTGAATCTCAACAGCTGAATTGCTTTAGGAAAAGCATTTGTTTGTAACATTTGTGGAAAATGAGTTCAGACTGCACGTTCTAAACATTCTTTTCTAGTGTTAAAGTTAGTCTCTGATGTTTTCATCTCTGTCCAATCTAATGGGCAACACTGCTTGCATTCAGTCTGTGTATTTTAGCAGTACTGCATAGTTATTAAGTGCCTTTTTGAGAAACCTTGAGAGAGAGAAAGAGAGAGAGAGAGAGAGAGAGAGAGAGAGAAAGAGAGAGAGAAAGAGAGAGAGAGAGAGAGTTGGAAGAGACCTCAAGGGCCATCCAGTCCAACCCCCTGCCATGCAGGAACCCCCATCACAGTATTTCTGACAGGTGGCCATCCAACCTCTGCTTAAAAACCTCCAAAGAAGGAGACTCTACCACCCTTTGTGGCAGCATATTCCACTGCCGAACAGCTCTAACCGTCAGCAAGTTCTTCCTAATGTTCAAGTGGAATCTCTTTTCCTGTAGTTTGAAACCATTGCCCCGAGTCCTAATCTCTGAAGCCATGGAATACAAACCTGTTCCCTCTTCAATATGACATCCTTTCAAATATTTAAACATCATTATCATATCCCCTCTCAGTCTTCTTTTAGAGAGGCTAAACATTCCCAGTTCCCTAAACCGTTCCTCATAGGATATTTCTTCCAGACCTTCAAACATTCTGGTTGCCCTCCTCTGTACCTGGTTGAGGTTGTCAACATCCTTTTTAAATTGAGGCACACAGAACTGGACACGGTACTCCAGGTGGGGTCTGACCAGAGCAGAACAGGGGTACTATCACTTCCCTTTATCTAGACACTATGGTTCCGTTGGCTTTCTTGGCCGCCTCATCACACTGCTGACTTATAGTCAATTTGTGGTCCACCAAGCCTCCCAGATCCCTTTCACAGGTACTATTTTCCAGTCAGGTATCTCCCATCCTGTGTTTGTGTTGCGTCGTTACAGTCATGATTGACTCTTCATGACCCCATGTCCATCCTATATCTGTGCAATTCATTCTTTTTACCTAGATGTAGCACCCTACATTTCCCTCTGTTGAAATCCATATTTTCAAGATGCATAAAATATACTTGCAAAACCTTGAATTGGAAATGTTCTCATAATGTGTCAGTAAAATTTTATAGTTCGGGGGCTTTGGGCTTGGACTGGGAACTGGGATGGGTATGTATAATAGACATACCATGAAAATGGGGACCATGCTGCACGTTTAAAAACCTTACATTGTTGTTTAGCTTGCCTATTCATAAATTTTCTTGAAGTTCCAAAACTACCTTTGGTTAAAAAAAGTAGTTGTTCGTGCTGCTTCTAAGGATTATAAAACAAATCCTTATACAGTGTGAACATCCTCTGAAAAAGTACCCAGAATGTCAAGAATCTCCTTAAAGGTTGGGAAGTGGGAGGATGAGTGTTAGTTTGGATATTGTTTTGAAATGCCTCTGCCAGAGAAGATGACCCCCACAGGTAAACAATAGAGATGGGCATGACTCAGAAAAAATTTTTCGTTTTCGTTTTCAGCTAGGGTTCGTTTCGTTTCCGTTTCCGTGAGCTAATTTCAAAATTTTTCGTTTTCGTTTCGCTTCGTAACGAAAATGAAAAAACGAAAACGAAAACGAAAACGAAAAAATTTTTGTTTCTCCCCATTTAGCTCCATTATGTGTTTTTCCAGTAACGAAAAATGAAAATTGGCTCAAAATTAGTCGTTTCGTTTCCGTTTCATTTTTGAACCGTTTTTCGTTTTTGTTTCGTTACATAACGAAAATGAAAAAACGAAAACGAAAATACCGCTAAGTCGTGCCCATCTCTAGTAGACAAGCATGTCCCACAACATCCCCTCCAGCGTATTCTTGCAGCTATTTAAATTATCTGTTGTGCCTTGATAGGAGTCAAATGCTAGTCCTTGCCCTTACTGCTTTTACTGAGTGAGAAATTAAACTTTTCTCTCTAAGAAAGTTGCCTCGTGAGATCCATTTCTTCCGTGTTTCCCATGACTTCCAGAGTAATTTAGTCAAGACTTTATATAGCTTGAATACCTCTTAATTGTATTTAATCTGAAAATTAAATACATTCAAAGTTAATCAGTGTTTTTGTTGCAGCTATCATTCTGCAAGCTGTGGTGAGCTCCCTTTTGACCTCCTGATTCACTCTTGACAACTCCTGTTGGTCACACCACCAGTTCTTTGCAATAGCCCTTGCAACACTGTAGAATTTAAAAAAGGTGATTTGGCATGCAAAGATTTTAAAGAGGGGACATGAAAGAAAAATGAAACCATCATGTACCTCTCAATAATACAAATAAAACCAAAAAACACAAAAAGGAAAAAGAGCCTCTTTCATGGCTGATCCCTGTCACACATACTCGGATATTTTGATGCTATGCATTCAAAGTCCATTCTTAGATACGAGACATTACTGCAAAATATGTAGCCAATAAATGTAGAAGATGTATAGAAAGCAAAGTGTCTGAACACAGAAGCAGTCCCATGTGGACCTGTCTATGTATTCCAAAGACAAGTATGCGTAAATGCAGAGATTCCCAATTTATAGCACTTTGATCGTGATAAAGGACATAATGTAATTAGATATACATGCATAAGTAGTTAGAATGCAAGTGATTTATCACTTATAGTTTATATAGACATAAAGTATTCGTACATCTAGCAGAAGACTAGCAAGAATTTGGAGAACTGTATATTCCAAACATTTACGTCATATTAATACATTTGCTTAAAACTTGAATCACATTTGTAAATTATCATTTAAGTTCAGTGATTCACCCAATTTGGATTTTGCTGTTGACTGTGGTAGAAGCCTCTCTGTCTAAGATATTTTGAAACTTTGCTTGATATTTTTTATTTGTGATGCCCCATATTAAAGCTGAGCCTTGTTGCTTTTTGAATAATCAATATGGTGGCAAAGTGTTGAAACTCAATTCACAAATAAATTTCCTGGCTGCTAATCAAGATAGTTTAATCTTAAAATCATGCATATAATTTGCAGGATAAAATACCTAGTTTATTAGAGCATTTTGTCCTCCTTTCTTCTAGCATCTGACCAATAATTACTTCCAACCATCAGTCTCACAATTCTTTGCATTTGAGCAGTTATCTTGGTGAATTCAGGGTTACCATTGACTTTATCAGCACCAGTATTGGTAGGGAGATTGAGAATATTCAAGAGCTGAAACTTCTCCTGATGTGATGCTGATTTTGTATGATATAAAGTATGATGTTATTTGGCATTGTCCTCAAATGAAAATATAATGTTTGATCTCACCTCCCTTGAAATACTGGCCAGAATCCTGGTGCATAGTACAGTAAGTCATATTAGAGTGGACCCACTGAATCAATGGCGATGTAATGAATCAATTACTTTGTTAAGTTCCATTGATTCAAATGGACCTGCTCTAACTGTGACTCCCTATGCTAAAGAAATTCAAAGTAAGAATAGACTCATGAATCAATGGAATTTACAGAGGAGTTGACTCACGAAATCCCCACTGTACTATGCCAAGCAACAGAATTTTGATAAGTGATTAGTTCTGTCACTTTGTTCCTGCAGTGTACAGTACCTGCTGGCAAATCTTGAAATGCTTTGATCTATATCAAGCATGTCCAAACTTCAGCCCTCCTGATGTTTTGGACCACAACTCCCAGAATTCTAAGCTTAGATTGCCAGTGGCAAAGGACTGTGGGAGTTGCTGTCCAAAACATCTGGAGAGCCGAAGTTTGGGCATGCCTGATCTATATGATCCTGGGATTTCAACGCTGTGCCATTGTATTACAAATTTAATATAGTGTCTGCACTAACCACAAAATGCTATGTCTGTGAAGATTCTTAGTTATCCAGTTGAGGTTATCTGGAAGCCGAGTCACGGCAACTGAATTTATTTTCTTGAGAATGAAACATTTGGCTACTCTTCCAAGTAGCTTTGTCAGTCTGAGAGAAGGGTTGCATAAGTGGGACTTTCACACACATCTAATGAGCCTGTTCAGGCCATTGTTCACCTAATGAGCCTGTTCAGACCACTGTCCACCTAATGAGCCTGTTCAGACCAGAATGGCGTGCAACCAATGTGAACTATAAATTGGAAGCCTTGCACCAAGTTCCCTCATACTGATGAAGCTACTTGGATGAGAATCAAAACATTGCGATCTCACAAGAAAAGAAGCCCAATTGCTATGACTCGACATCTGGATTACCCCTCTAAAATCACAGTTTTTACTGTATGAAGCCTATGGGGTCTTTCAGCTCATAAAGCTTGAGGATTCTGATATAGAAAAATTGTGGGAAGCCACTGTAGAAACTCCTCTGTGTCTGATTGTTCAGTAGAATTTGACACCCGTTAATGGTAGCCCTTGGCCATAGTTTCCCAAATCATTAGTTTTGGTTTGCACTCATTTCTCTCTCCCTCTTATAATATATCTTAATATAAATCATGTATTTCCCTTGTTTACATTGCCGTTTGTGGTTTTCTCAGAATCTTAGTAGCAAGATGAGGAGATACAGTATGTGTGGGATATAGAGGAAAGACATTAGTTTAGCTCTGGCAGCCATTGTATATGAGACCTGTGTAGCTACTCTAGAGACACCTAAACTAATTTTTAGATGGCTCAGTGCTTTCTGGTTTCATTGATGTAAGTTAGGTTCTGTGACTCCATCTGAGGTAGCACAATCAAATGATTCTGCCTTTCCCATATGTTTTTTATTTTGTGTCAGTGTTTCTGAATAGAAGCCTGTATCTGAATAGTAAAAGGTATATAAATGTCTGCACAGTTATCATGTTCAAAGGAGTGACTCTCCAGGAGTCCTTCCCAGCTTTACCTAGGAATACCAGGGATGAAACCTGAAACTCTTAGATAGGTGTGTTCTGCCATGGAGGTACAGCCTATCTCCAGCAAATGGTTTATCCCTGTAATGTCAGCTACTATTACATTGACATTTTGTTATATGATTCCACCACAGGTTTGCAAGGGATCTCTTACATTCTTGGTGAATGAAAAAGGAGGAGATTTGGCCAGCCGACTTTTATCAGAGCAGTAATTCAGTATGGTTGCTTTAAACTGTTTCATGGGGTAAATTTGCTGTTGATGTACAGGGAGAATTCAAACCGATGAAGCTGTTTGGATGAACAGCGAAACGTTTCTATCTCTCAAAAAAGAAGTCCAGTAGCCATGACTCAACTTCCAGACTAATCTTAAACAATTAGGTGATTAATGTAGGATTAACTACACATGGACACATTGGTGGGTTCAAGTATGCCGAGTCCCATGCAGCAGCTCCTTCTGCTAGCCTGGTCCTGTTGGGGCTGACCTCTGCCCAACTTCAGGGTCATCCAGAGCTTGCTCTGGCCTGGTCTTCTCCACGCCTGGCCATGCCCTTTTCTGTGGGTGATCTCAGCCCTTGGGCTAAATGGCTTGATTTAGCACTTTGCCAGGGCCTACTGGGGTACAGGGAATCCCCACAGATTAACATTCCAATAAGTGAATGAATAAAGGATCAACAGGCACAGATGGAAAGCATAATCAAGATGGGAGGAACCACAGAAATCAGAAGCACTACAGATCCCATCCACAAGGAAGCAATAAAACAATGAACATTCTTCGGAGGGTTCCAACAAATCCAGGTCCTTCTAGAACACAGAATTCCCTCTCTCCATGCCCTGAGATGTTCCAATTGGCTGCTGATACTTCTCTTTGATTAAGCCTTTCCCTGGTAATTTGACAGACAAGAGATGAAGGGAAACAAAAAAGGGTGGCACAGAAGAGTAAGAAGCTTTTGTGATTCTTTCTTTCATTAGAACAGGCCATTCACATTTCAAAAGCTCTTTTGGAAATTAACAAAAGAATCTGAAAATGAAAACAGGAACCTATTTTAATGCCTCTTCCTGTAACTCCCATCCCATCCCAACTGCTGGATGCTGCTAGATCTGTTAAAAGTAGGAAGATTTGTTGTGATCCTATGCCTCATGTTCCTGTCATGACATGGAACAAAGAAGCAAGATACTCTGAAAAGAAAGTGGGTAGGAAAGCCTCTTCATTTCAGGTTTTTTTTGGGGGGGGGGGGGGCGGTGGCTCATGTGTAGAGGCTACCCATGTATACTAGCCTCCTTCCCTTTAGACAGAGCTGATTCAACATGACAATTGTGGGGGGGTAGAGCTCCCATCGATGCTTGTGATTGAATAAGACTGTGTGTGTGTGTTTGTGTGATTACATAAGACTATATATGTATGAATAAAAAGACATTGACATAGGATGAACGGAACTCTTGCTCATTGGCCACATCCACTGGTGGAACAGGAAAGATCATTTTTGCTGATTCCTCCTTCTCTTATAATTCAGAGGTAAGGCACATCACCCTGAGCATACATGGAATTTTGAAAGCTAAGGTTGGGACTAGTTAGTACTCTTGAAGGACAGACCACAAGGAAGTATCAGGGATTAGGAAAGAATCCTAGATGAAACTGAAGAACTCTGCCTCCAGTCAAAGTTTACTGTTTTGGGTTGGCTGGACCTATGGCACGACTTGGTATAATGCCATTGCCTATGTCCTGTGTGTCCCTACCCGACCCCCACAACCTCATCCCCCAACCTACACTTTACCGCTTAAGAAGTCACTGGAACAGTAGGAGATTCCTTAAAGAGTTTCAGAGAACTCCTATTATGGAAAATGTCTCCTTAATTATTGACAATCCACTACTTTGGGGCTAATTGCCTCTCTTTTGCCACCATCTTCTGAATTAGCTGATTTTTAAAAAAATATATAGTTAGTTTTGCAATGTTGCTTACTTTGTTTGATGTTTTAATTGGTTTATTGTTGAATATTGTTTTAGATTTATGTCATTTTGTTTGCAAGCCACCCAGAGTTGTGGCCTGGCTAGATGGCTGGGGTAAAAATCAAACAAACTAATTACATATCTTTTTTTAGCAGGACCCTTCTGTGATCAGGTCCACTTGCTTTTGCAGAAAAGCAGATGTTGAGCCAAACCAATTAGATTGGATTAAAAGGGCATCGAAAAACCTATTCTTATAAATTACTCACTGAGTCTCTTTTTTGTGGCCAGGATATACACTTCATTAAGAGAAATAATATTTAAATGTGGAGCATAAAAGGAAGTATCTGGCTTCTTAAGCAGATATAGAATTTTGTTGATGAGTTAATAGTCCACCGTGAAGCTGTTTGATAGGTTTTTGTTTTGTTGTTAATATTATTAACTTTACTAAAATTTTGTAATGAAACTTCTAAAGAGCTAGTAATAATGAACATTGAAACACTCTTTGCTATAGGGTTTTGTGCTTTTCCACTGGAAAGATTATTTTGTTTAACCTGCTTTTTAAAGAAAATTAAGAATTCCGATCTTATAAATAACACATGGACCATGGTGTTCTTGTAGTTAAATGTGAAATTTATGATGACTAAAGAACATGACCTTTAATGTTAATATTCTGTTAATTTTTTAATCTTATGAATGCGAAACCCAGATTTTAACATGTTAAGTAGCATGCCTGTAAAAATTACTTCACTACTTTGAACTATTTTCCTGTCAGACTCAAGAACTTTTACTTTTTAACTGTAACAGTTTTGACAGCTTGTCTGATGAAAGACTGATGAGGTTAGAAATGTTTTTTTCTTCCACATACAATTTTTCAACTGAAATGCCATGACTGAGAAGCACTCTGATGATTGTACTGCAGTGTTTTTCTGAGTTTTCTGAAGCATCATGCTAGAACAATTAGTGTATAAACAGATTTTGAGGAGAAAAATAGGCCCCTCAACCTGCATATTTATCACCCAAAAGCAGAAGATGTAGATGTTTTTATAGAAGAGAACATGGATTGAGTAACACAGAACGAGATGGGCACAAAACAAAAAACAAAATGCTGTTTCGTCATTTCATTAGGTGTTGAAACGAAATGAAATGAGGAAGCAGCATTTCGTTACAGATGAAATGAAATGGCCTTTTTTGTTGAAACGAACCATTTCGTTCCATCTCTAAAAGGGGTCCCTTACCTGTTGGGCTTGGAATGAGCCACCTCCACCACCGGAGCACAGGAGAGGGAACAGGAGGAGGTGGGTTCCTGCAGCCACTCCGGCGCTCCCCAACTCCTTCTCTCAGCCCTGGCTTCCGGCCTCCTGTCAGCTGGGATGCGGGTGGCGGGGTGACTCCCCTGGGTCCTAGAGGCATCAGATTTTGTGCCGGGGAGCCATTTTTAAAAAAATTCATAAGAAACGAAATGAAATGTGGGTGGGAACGAAGCGAAAGACTATTTTTCAGTTTCATGTCCATCTCTAAATACAACAAAAATAGCAAAATAACACAGTATACTTTGATGTGAAATCCACCCCTCCGCCCAAGTTTCAAGTTTCATTATGTTACTACTCTCTTCTTTCTGCATGATAAGGCTGAAACAGGTGGGGGAAAAGGATCCAGTCTCTCTTTATACACAGTGGTCTTTTTTTTTCTCTCTTTTTTTATTTATTTTCTGGGTAAGGGGCATTACAAGGAGCAAATTGGGTATGTTGAAAAAGGGTTAAAAGGGAAGGGTATGGGTAAGGAAAAACAAGGGGGTGCAGGTTTGACAAGGCACTTTACACTTCTTCAGTTTCATATTTCATATATATACATATTAATTAGGACTTATATAGCTAGTGTATACAAACAAAAGTTTCTGGCTGTTAACATGTTTCAAATACAAACTTAATATCTTTTTTTCTTTAACCACAAATAGAACTTTCCCCAACTTTCCTGATGTTTTAATTTCCGTGGTGTTCCTAACCATTCCGACAGTTTATCCATTTCTGCTGTTTCGAGGATTTTTGCTATCAACTCTTGTTCTTCTGGGATTATTGATTCTTTCCAGTGTTTTGCATAAGTAATTCTTGCTGCTGTTACAATGTGTATGGCTAGATACGCTTTCTGTTGGTCCAATTTGCCTGGCATTATATTTAACAAGAAAAATTCTGGTTTTAACTCTATAGAATTTCCAAGAACTTCTTCCAAAATCTGCCTTATTTTACTCCAAAATATTTGCGCTTTTTTACACAGCCACCACATATGATAGAATGAGCCTTCTTTTTGTTTACATTTCCAACATAGAGTTGATATATGGGCATTCATTTTAGCTAACTTTGTCGGCGTCATATACCATCTATAAAACATTTTATATATATTCTCTTTAAATACAACTGATTTAGTGAGCTTTATATTGGTTTTCTATATTTTTTACCATTGTTCCAATTCTATATTATAACCTAAATTTTGTGCCCATTTGACCATACATTCTTTCACTGTTTCTGGTTGTGTATCAAAGTCTAATAAAAAATTGTATAATCTTTTGATATGTTTCTCTTTTGTCTCCAACAGAATTCTATCAAAGGGTGTGCTTTCTAGGTAGAACCCTTGCTGTTTATCTTTAGCGTACCTAGAGTGAATCTGAGAACAGGCCCACCAGTCCAGTTCAATTCCCTGCTCGGCAATTTCTTGTTGGCTTTTTAGATTACCATCTGGATTTAAAATCTCATTGTAGCGTACAATTTTTTAATTTTCTCTCAAAATTGGCATAGCGAATGCTTCTGTTGGAGTCACCCAATGTGGGATCTTTATGTACATTTGCTTTTTTATTTTCTTCCATACCCAAAGTAGTGCTCTTCTTAGTATATGATTATTGAATTGTTTAAAATCTTCTATTCTGTCATACCATACAAAGGCATGCCATCCCCATTTCAGATCATGTCCTTCTAGCTTCAAGAGTCTTGTATTGCTCAATTCTATCCATTCCTTGATCCAAACTAAGGAGGAGGCTCTGTAGTAAATAAGCCAATTTGGGAGCCCCATTCCTCCTCTTGATTTAACATCTTGCAAAGATTTTATTTTAATTCTTGCTTTTTCCCCCTGCCAGACAAATTTAGAAATACATTTCTCCAACTCTTTAAAGATTGTTTGTTTTAAGACAATTGGGATAGTTTGAAATAAAAATAATACGGGAGATCAGTGAAAGTACTGAAACACACTCCTTGGAAAGTTAGAGAGAAAAGAAAACCATATGTTAAGTTAACTACTTTTCTCAGATCTAAGTCAATTCCTTATAGATGGCTACTACCTGAAGGCTTGATATTTCAATATTCAATGCAGAGATTCTATGTCAACTCAGTAATGAAGGCAGAACAGACCCTGATAAATCTACAATCAGAGGAGGCACTAGGGAACCAGGAATCTCAAGGAGGAGGAGGAGAAGGGAAAGAGGGATCGCAAGACGAGGATTCAGTTTCAGAAGATGAGAGAGGAGCAGCAGCACCAAAACCAAAGAGAAGAACCAGAGCAAAAACTAAGGAACGAGAGAAATATAAAGATAATAAAAGATCCAAAAATGACTAAAGGAAATTGGAACCTGTGCTCATTAAATGTGAATGGCTTAAATTCACCACAAAAACGGAAAAACGTATTTTATTACCTACAGAAATTAAATATGGATATAATTTGTCTCTAGGAGACGCACCTGAAAAAACAAGATTCAAGATTGATGGAAAATAAAAAACTGGGAATGGTATTCTCAGCACTGCATGAAGGGAAAAAGAAGAATGGTGTAGGTATTTATGTTAAAGAAGTATTGCAACCAAAATTGATATATGCATCAGGAGATGGTCGAGTTCTAATGGTAGAAGTCACCAAAGGTAAAGAAAGAGTTTTAATTACTAACATTTATGCACCAAATTCTAATCAGAAGGAATTTTTTGAAAAGCTGTATAGAAACGTGAACCTAAGAGAATATGAGCAATGTTGTATAGTAGGTGACTTCAATGCAGTTTTTGATAGAGAAATAGATTCTACTAAATTAACAAAAAAAGAAAATCGTTCTTTGCTACCTAAAGCATTTCTCATGTTGGCTGAGGAATTAACCCTTGTAGATGCATGGCGAACAAGTTACCCGAAACTTAGAGATTATACCTTCTTTTCAAATAGGCACCAGTCCTGGTCAAGAATCGATGCATGTTGGATCCCCAGAACATGGATGAAAAACGTAAAAGAGACACAAATCCTTCCTAGAACAATATCAGATCATTGTATAGTGACACTGAAATTGCAAACATATAAACCACCAATACAATGGAGATTAAACACAAATATCTTTAGAAATGAAGACACAGTCAAGATAATAAGAGATGAGATGAGAGACTACTTTCAAAGAAACTCAACACAAGGCATGTCAGCACAAACAATTTGGGAAGCTGGTAAAACAGTATTTCGTGACATAGCAATGAGAACTACAGGAGCAGCAAGGAAAGAAAGAAACAAAAAATATACTGAACTTGAATCAGACCTAAAGAAAGTAGAGATGAAATTGAAAGAAAACCCAACAGCTGTACAATTAAAACAGAGGATCCAAATGGTGCAGCATAAATTGAATATTTTATTAACAGAAGATATTGCTACTAAATTAAAATTTGTTAGGCAAACATATTTTGAAAAGGCCAACAAAGTTGGAAGATGGTTGGCTCAGAAACTAAAGAGAGAGAAAACTAAAAATTTTATATTAAGACTGAAAAACAACAACGGAGAAACTGTTGTAAAACCAGAGGAGATTAAAAGAATAGTAGAGAATTTTTACAAACAACTTTACAGTGAAAAAGATGTATCCAAAGAGGATCAGAAAGAATATATCCAAAGGAAGAACCATATTAAACTGACTAAACAACAACAGGAAATTTTAAATCAGCCATACTCTATGCAAGAAGTTCAAGAGGCATTTGCAAAACAGAAAATGATGAAATCGCCAGGGAGTGATGGGATCTCTGCTGAATACTACAGGCAATATCAAGATGTGTTGGCAGCGCCATTCCAGAAAATGATCAATGAAATTCAGCAAGAGGGGAAGATACCTAAAACATGGAGGGAGGCAGTGATTACAATTATACATAAAGAAGACACAGACCCAGAAAAAATCGAAAATTACAGACCAATATCTCTTTTAAATGTGGACTATAAAATATTCGCAACAATTTTGGCTACGAGACTAAAGAAAATATTGGTTGATATTATCCACGAAGACCAGGCAGGATTCCTTCCCAAGAGATATTTAAGATCCAACGTCAGAAATGTTATTAATCTTCTAGAGTACTATGAGGCCCATCCTGAAAAACAAATGGCAATGTTTTTTATCGACGCGGAGAAAGCATTTGATAATGTAAACTGGAATTTCTTGATAACACAGCTAGAAATGATGGAAGCAGGACGGAGTTTTGTTGAAACTATCAAGGCAATCTATTCCCAACAAAAGGCTAAAATCAGAGTAAATGGAGAGTACACGCAAGAAATTCAGATATTAAAAGGCACAAGACAAGGGTGCCCGTTGTCACCACTGCTCTTCCTGATAGTGATTGAAATACTAATGCAGCAGATAAGAAGCTCTGAGAAAATTAAGGGTCTTAAATTGAGAGGGGAATCATACAAAATACAGGCCTTTGCAGACGACTTACTCATAGTTCTAGAGGAGCCACAAGAGTCAATAGAACCTCTGCTGAAGGAGCTAAAAGAATTTGGAGACATAGCAGGTTTAAGAGTAAACCATAAGAAAACAAAAATTTTAACCAAAAATATGCAACAACAAGAAATTAGAAAACTTTTAGAGCTTACAAACTTTCAGGAAGGAAGGAAGATAAAATATCTTGGCATAATTTTCTCAAATAAGACAAGCACCCTTTTGAAGGACAATTATTTGAAACTGATTGAAGAGATTAAAAAGGACTTAATTAAATGGGAAAACTTACAATTATCATTATTAGGGAGAATTGCCACGATAAAAATGAATATCTCCCAAAAATATACACAGTGGTCTTCTTTAATTTTTATTTTTGAGTGAACCACATGGAGTGCTGTGCAGCATAACTAACATACAGTTTGACCCACAGAAGTCTTCCAGACTTTTTAAAAAAGTGCAAATATGTCTTGTTAAAACAGTTACTCACAGAACCATCAAAGTTACATTGCTCAAAAGAGTTGAAGTAAACCAGATGTCCTTTAAATGTTGTAGATGACATTGCCCTAATTCCTGATCTTTGACAATGCTGGCTGTGATTTATAGTCCAGACTATTATTAAATGGTTATTATTAAACCATTAAACCATTATAGATCAATAGTCCAAAGCATTTTTAAACCATTATTAAATTTCATACCCTTATATTGCATTGATGGAAATCAGCATCCAATCCTTCATTCCTCATACATTTTGTGAGTGCCTAGAATTAGATGTTTTTGTTTAGTTACTGAATATATGCTTTATTGTTATACAGTGGAACCTTGACTTACATACTGCTTGACTTGCATCATATTTGACTTACAGCAAGAAGGGGCCTGTTTGACTTGAGTCGCAGGCTTTGACTTACATCTCGGAGTTCCGGCGCAAGGCACCGGAATTGGGCGGCAGCCACAACCCAGCATCGTGGCTGCTGCCTCCAAACTGCTCCTGCCTTCTTCCCCTCCTCCGGCAGCAGCGGCTTCGGCGAGGCCAGCTCAGAGCACCTGGAGCTGGTCCTCGGCCTCACCGAAGCCGCCGCTGCTGCCAGAGGAGAAGAAGGGCCGGGAGCTTGGGGCTGGCCTCGCTGGTTAGACAGTCGGCTCAGTCTTGTAAAAAATCTGGCTGCAGAAGTCTGGTCCACAATGGAAACATTTTAGTTTGGGAGCTGTACAGTTGTGGGACTCTAATGGTAAGCATAGAGTTGTTCAGAACTTGGAACGTCAGGTTAAAAATCAGTAAAACTTAAATGTTAGACATTGTTGCTATGAACATTAAAAAGTGGAGGCATATAACTTGTGGACTATAATTCCACTGCCTCCTCCTCTCTTTGAAGAGACATTTCATTTACATCCCCAGAAGGAATCTCCTATCCCAGTCAAATTTGTGTTAAATTGCTATTTTCGGGGGTCTTTTTTATCATCTGGAATGGATTAATCCGCTTTCCCATTACTTTCTATGGGAAACGTTCGTTTGACTTAAGTCATGTTTGACTTAAGTCTAGACCACTGGAACGGATTAATGACGCAAGTCAAGGTTCCACTGTACATACAATATATTCCTGATAAAACACACATATTATCAGCGCTTATGGGTGTCTTGCTGAGTTCTTGGCATTCACAAGTCAAATATGGATGTCACCGAGTGTGATTGTCAACATTCCCAAGAATTTCAATAAGTTGCTGTAGTGTGTGTGTGTGTGTGTGTGTGTGTGTGTGTGTGCGCGCGCGCGCGTGCGTGCGTGCGTGCGTGTGACAGTGTTGGCTGCACTTTTAAACTGAAATTGAAGAAATTACTACCAACAGGAAGAGAGAAGGGAGAACTAAGATAATCTTTAAAAATTGAGCTGCAGCTAGAGAACTATGTACAGTAATACCTCGGATAACGAATGCCCCTGATAATGAATTTTTCAGATAACGAATCACAATTTCCAGTTATAGGGCTGCCTCAGACAACTAATTTTCTCTATGGGCTGCCTCAGATAACAAATCACAGTTTCTAGGTATAGGTCTGCCTCAGATATCGAATTTTCTGTATGGGCTGCCTCGGATAACAAATTTTCCTATGGGCTGCCTCGGATAACAAATTTTCTCTATGGGCTGCCTTGGATAACAAATTTCCAGCATGCATAGGTAAAAAAAAAGAGTTATCCCAGGCTGCATCGCATCTGTACCTTTAAAGTGCACTTTATAAAGAGTTTTGAGCCAAAAACCAGTTGTCTGTCATTTTCCTAGGCTCCGGAACGGATTAATTGGTTTCCCATTCATTTCTATGGGGAACCGCGTTTCAGATAATGAATTTTTTGGATAACAAATTGCCTTGGAGAATGAATTAAATTCATTATCCGAGGTACCACTGTATTAGATTATATGGGATAAATTTTCATATAAAAATAGTGTAGCTATCCTTTCTCTGTTTTTGGAACACTGGCAGACAAAATGATCTAATGTACACACTCTTGCTAAATTTTCTTTATCTGCTTATATTTTCTAAAATTTCTGGGTGTTCTATCACTCAGACATGCAAACTACATCAATGATTTGTGTTTTTAGGAAACATAAAAAACAAAAACAATTACTCCCCAGGTTACCTTATTGAACTTTGAAAAGGAACTATTTTTTTAATTTTCTAATTAATTGCATGCTTCAGTAGGTATCTACTGAGAAGTGTATTCTGTTGACTTCAATGGGGATTGCTCTCAACTGAATGGAAGAAAACTGAAGCCAAATGCTTTAGGATGCAGATTTGAAGCACTGCTATCTTTTTTCTGTTATCAGAACACTGGCAGTTGAAATGTTCAGTGGGTCAGTGGGTAGTGTTAATATTTTCAGCAGGAAGGATTCTCAGTAGTAACTTTGGATATCTTGATTTGTCCTCGGGGACCAAACAGAGGGTTTAACTATCATAAAACAAGCTGTTTAAAATATGTGAGGTAGATATTACGAGTACAACAGTGTTTGCACATCTGATGTGTTGGGGAAAGCGGGCTTTGATAATGATGGGAAAGTGTCTGTGACAAATCACATTACTGATTTTACTAGGCTAGCGTTTCCAGTCCTGTCAGCAACTGTGGTTGCCTTGTAGAAAGAAAGTAAAGCTGTCTTCACATTATGCCATCTCATAACTATAGCTACTTTCATAATGTCTGTGAAGATTCTCAGTCATCCAGGCAAGGGGACTCAAGAAAAAGAAGTCCAGTTGCCATGACTCAACTTCCAGACTACTTTCATAATGTCGAGTTTAAAAGCAGTGTCTGATAGGTTGGCTCAGTCAGACAGCAAGGAAGTCTGGGTAGCAGTGGGGAACTGGGGAACATATGCAACCTTTTATCTTTGAAGCGTGAGATTTGTTGTTCATCCTGTTTGTTTGTTTTTTGCTCGGATAATTACAATTACTTCTCATCTAATCCTTTAATTTCAAATGGAAATGAAGTCAACCAACAGCAGCAGAGCTCCCAGACAAGGGAAAATACTTCGTATGTTATGTTCTCAGAAAGCATTTAACATGTTTTACACATTAACATATATAGGATTCCTGAATGCCAATAAAGCATGTACAGTATAGTAGACTGCTACTTTGAGTGTCAGCTATTGATTTGATTAAAAGATGTTCTATTGTCTGAAAACTGTGAAGGATACTTTTTATTGCTTACTTTCTTTTCACAAAATAACTTGGCATGAGCAAACCTTTAATCAGGCTAGTTCTACCGTCTCCATTATCCCCATTGCTATCCAGGGCAAAAGTCTTCAGTAAAGAACCTACTACAGTATCTACTTTTGTAAAGTCTACACATGATTTAGGACCCTGAATATTATTGCATTCAAATTCTATTCTGTTCAATTAGAATTCTTATCTATTTAAATTTGGAAATCTATGAGTGGACTTAATTAGATGTTACAGTAAAGAAGAAGGCACTCTTTATATTTATCATTGACAAGGAGGGCAAAGCATAGCTAGTGGGCTGCTTTGTGCCACCCCTAAACCACATAATTTAAAGTCAGTGTGCCAACAGATTGCAGTAGCAAACTGGGAATTCCCTTTTAAAATAGGTAGGAAATACTCATGTTGAAAGTGGATTTGCAGCTTCTTGCCATAATTCAGCAACCAGGTACATAGACAAACAACTAAACTCTTTAAAGCAAGTGCTACCAGTTTGGCCAAAAGCATCAGTTTGTCACCAGATTTTGATGGTGCAATTAGGGTGACCAGTGAAATTGCCCAGCTAAATTTTGGAATAGATATAAGGAGGTAATATCCACCCGTGAATGCTGTGTGGTGACTGATTTACGTCAGGCACAGCATACCTGCAGAAGTATATCTGGATATGTAGACAAAATACGAATTAATAATGTACATCTGACACCCTTCAGCATACTGTAATTGTGCAGCAGTTGTTACAACCATATTGGGGAACATGTTGCATGTTCTGATTTATTAGTTCAGCAATATGCAAATTAATCAAATAGTGGGTTATGAATTTTGAGGTTGCCCTGGCGCTTAACTGAAATATAGAATTATGTGAACACCTTCAGGTGATGGAAACAAATGGTATGCTTTGAACTGCTTAGTTTGGAGGAAGTAATCCCTTTAAGTACTACTTCAGACCATTTTCTGACATTCCTTGATAAGCAGAAGTTCAAAGATTATAGCAGTTAAATAAGAGTACACTATAGATGTATTGCTGACTGACCTGTAGGTGTGCAGGATTATTAGCCTGTTTTTATTTAACTATGTTTATGGGAGATTATTCAAAGTTAAGAATTATACTGTATTTGTATATAATAAAACAGACTACTCTAACTGAGAGTAATAGAGGAAAGCTTTACAAAGTCATGTATATGCAAATATGAATTGAGCTGTATTCTGAAATACTGAGGACTGTTATTTACCCCCCAAAATTGTTTACCCTTATCATTTGTGTATCTGTATGTATCTGCTTCCCTGTCATTATTTTTCAAAGTCCAGACAAGAACCTGTTTTTGATTTTTTTGCTATGGCTGTCTCATAAAACACCTATCTATCTATCTATCTATCTATCTATCTATCTATCTATCTATCTATCTATCTATCTATCTATCTATCTATCTATCTATCTATCTATCTATCTATCTATCTATCTATTTTGAATATTTTTACCCTGCCTTACTCCTTGGAAAAGGACCCAGGGTGGCTTACAACACCGAAGGACAATATACAACCAGAACATTTTAGACATATTCAAGTTTAAGAACAGTGAATTTGAAGAGGCTTCTTTTAACATTAAAAGACAGCATTAAAGCAAAAAAGTATGTGAACAATTAAAAGGGGGAAAATCATTTATGACAGATGGAAACTCACATGGAAAACGCAGGTATTATTATGAATTCTCTATAAGCAATAATGCATGATAATCCATCTAAAAGGCATATAATACATAGGTTGTCATTCAGGGAATGCTTGCCTGAAGAGAAAGGTCTTTGCCTGCTTGTGGAAAGGCAGTAAAGATGGGGCAGTCCTGGCCTCCAGTGGAAAGGAGTTCCAAAGTCTGGGAGCAGCAACAGAGAAGACCCTTTCATGTGTTTTTATCAGATGCACCTTTGAAGGTGGCAAGATGGAAGGAAAGGCCTCTCCTGATGACCTTAGCACCTGAGCCGGCTCATAGTGTGAGATTCGATCTTTCAGGTAGTTTGGACCCAGGCCATTTAGTGCATACCTGTCAAGTCTCCCGAATTAGCCAGGAAATTACGTTTTTAAGGCATCTTTCCCACCATCATCCCATAATAGTATTTTCTTGTAAATTTCCCAAATTTTATAATTTTTAAAAAAAATCCTTGCATGGCATGGGGTTGCTGCATGGGCGTCGCCATGCTGGGGTGGCTATTGAGCATGCTTGAAGCATTACGCATGCTCAGTAGGTGGTAGGGGCGGGGATACTGTGACCATGTGACAAATGGTGGCAGCCATGTTAGAGTAGCTCTTCAGATATGACTGTTGCATTCGGGTTAGGGTTAGGGTTAGGGATACTGCTCAATAGGTGATAGGGGCAGGGATACTGTGATGTTCTTCAAATCTAAAACTTGTCTTTGTGGGGTTTTTTTTGCATTCAGGTGCCCCTGTTGAAGGATAAGGGTAGAGGGAGGGGGCGCTTTGTGGTTTTTTTTGCAACTGGACGGGGAAGGAGGTGCTTTGTTTGTGGCTTTTCTTTGCGACCAGGAGAGGAGGGGGTGGGCACTTTGTTTGGGTTATTTTGCAACTGCTAGGGGAAGAGGATGCTTTGTTAGTGGGGGGTTTGCGATCAGGAGGGGAAGGGGAAGGGTGCGCTTTGTGTTTTTGTTTGCGTGCACGTGCACTAATGTGTGCGCACACATTACACCTTCCCCCTCCTTTCCTGGTTGGGACCAGTGAAAACTTGACTGCTATGATTTAGTGCTTTGCAGGTTAAAACTAACATTTGAATTGTACTGGATAACTGGCAGCTAGTGGAGCTGCTGTAATAAGGGTGTAATGTGATCCCTGTAACCTGCCCCAGTCTTATGATTGTTGTATGATGCTTAAATGAATATCTTCTCATAGAAAAAAGATCTGTAGAATTACTCTGAAATGATATTCAAGCTTTAATAATGCTAAAGGGATAATAAGTTTCTTCAATATGAGGGTATAAATAAATTAGTTTGAGGGAGTGTGACCTAATTTGTTAGTAGAGAAAGGAAGGGAAAGGTTTTGTGAATAAATTGTTCCTACTATAAGTTCTATATAAGGATCAAATAGACAAGCAGATAAAATAAAAGTGGCCTCATCTGACACATGCTTATGAGAAATCATTCTGTTTTTCTGTGTTCTGCTCTAACAGTAGCTCGTACGAGAAATTCGGGCAGTGGTCCTATACTTACTGCAATCCTTAACATCTGTCTTGGGAGTGAGATTGTGTGTTTAGCATTTTCTTTCCGTTTGTTGGCATATTCTTGTTAGAATTTTGACAGGTTTAAGTGAACTGCTAGTTAGTTCAGTGGTTTAGGTATCCGGCAGGGGAGCAGTGGGGTGGGGTGGGGGGAGAGGAAAGCAACCTTGGCAACAGGTTGAGGAGATATGTTTTGTTTCCCTTTTTTGCATTCTTGGCATGTATGATTATTAGCACATACAGTAGGACCCCAGTATCCGCTGGGGATTGGTTCCAGGCCTTCCCGTGGATAATGAAAACCATGGATAAGAGAGAATGCCAAAATGTTCCCCACAACTGCTGTTTTGTGATAGTAACTTGCTTTACAGCTGCTGTTTTGCAACAGTAGCTTGCTTTACAGCTGCTGTTTGTGATGGTAGCTTGCTTTAAAGCTGCTGTTTTATGACAGTAGCTTGATTTACAGCTGCTCTTTATGACAGTAGCTTGCTTTGTGGCTGCTGAATTATTTATTTATTTTTCCTCTGCCAACCATTGATAACTGAATCAGTGGATAATGAATCAGTGGATACGGGGGTCCTACTGTATTTTGGGGGTGAGAGATTTATTTCGCCTAGGTCTAGGACATCTGCATAACAGGTTTCAGTTTCTTCTTTAACATTTGTGTTTGGAGCATAGACCTGAATGATGATTTATCTTTATTGGATTTTTAAAAATCTGATTGATATTATTTGTTTGGACTTTTTATGATCGCATGTTATGTATCTTGCCTCAGTATTAGAGCCATACCATTTTTTCTGATGTTATTTTCATTCAAGCAAAATACTTTGCAATTGTCTGAAAATGCCATGTTTGAACATTCTATTGCTTTGTTTCTAATTTACAATTCAGTTTTTTTTGTATTACATTCAAATTATGTTTGTTGTACTGCATCAGACTTTGCTTTTGCCTCAGCAGACGTTGACCACTAGATATCCTTTCAGCTAGATCTAGCTGCTCCATTAGCAAGGGTGCTAATCATGCTGTTCTTTGTTCTCCTCCAGTGCTTTCTGAACTGGGAGCCTCATCTTACAGCACTAGCTTGTTTCATTTTAAATTGTCATGTATGGTTTTCAAAGTAAGAGGTATTTTGAAAGAGGCCTACAATTGCTGCCTTCTTCACAGTACTAAAAATAATTATCTTGAGTGTCACTGCCATTTGGCTGCAAAAGAGCCTCTACAAGTGTCACCATCTATTAGTGCTGATATCCAGTAGTTGTCCTTTAGGAGGTTTTTGCCAGCCCATCATCACTAAAACTATCAGTTCTCTTCTGCTGGTGGGATTGTTGCTTCCTGAAGAAGGTGAGTGCATCTTAGAGGGTACCTACATGGGTATTTAAGCCCACTATTTGGTCTGTTGAAGGGACAAGCTGGTTTCCTCCTAAAGCTGGAGCTAATTTTTCTGCATACTCCACAAAATATGCGAGCATGCCTAAAGAACTGATTTTTAATCACAAAATATCAAGGATGAATGATTTTTTAAAGTGGTCTAAATAAATATATATTATTGCCTCTCCAGCATTTGTGTGTAAACTACCATGGCTCTTTTTGTTTTTGTTCTAAGATATATTTCCATTCTACACATTTCCCTAACACTAGGTACAATCAGGTGTTTAATAATGGAGCAGAAATTGTCAGAACCCTCACGCTGTGTACTATGCAAAATGCAAAATCTTCTCTGCTCCATTGTAGCTTCCAGTAATCAGAATGCAGTGAAGTATAAAGGAAGTGTGAGAAGGTAGACCTATTGAGAAGGGCAGGAGTAGGGGAGGGGAGCAATTAGAAATGTATGACATTCTAGCAGCACAGTAGGAAAATCTGACAAGAAAAGCAATTTGTGAGCTTCCCATGTATGCAGTTAGATGCCTTTTGCCTCGTTTTTCATTTAATCTTTCAATATCTTTATCTAAAATACTCAGTTTTCTATTTTGCTTACTTGTACATTTATGCTTGTTTTTTATTTCATGCTTCCTTGTGCAGAATAAGAGAAAACCAAATGCAGTTTAGTGTTTGGGATGGATAGGTTGCTGTCAGTCACAATATATCCATACTATATGAAATATCTACAATAAAATGGCTTTAAAATTTGCTTCTTGGAGTCCATTTATTTCTTACAGAGGGAATGTGCTTTGGCTGTGGGAATCCACCTTTTGCAATACTATTTTGGGCCTCTTTCACCATCATTACTTTATTTTATTTTATTTTATTTTACTCCACCTTTTCCCCCTAAAAAGGGACCCAAAGCAGCTTACGTCATTATTTGAAAGCTATTTGTACACTGCCTTGAGTTGTCTTTGTACAAGCTGTATATAAAAGCTAAATAAAGTAAAAGTAAAGTAAAACAGTAATTTATTTAAATATTTTCAAAGAATTAAAATGTTAAATAAAACATTACTAACACAGATTTAAAGGCAACAAAAATAAAAACCATCCCATTTTGAAACTGAAAGACAGTGAGTCACAAGAAAAAGCCTGTTGGAGAGAAAGTTATTTGCTTGCTAGGGCCAGGCTGGCCTTGCATGGGAGGGAGTTCTAGAGTCTAGAACAGGCATGGGAAAACTTCGGCCCTCCTGATGTTTTGGACCACAACTCCCAGAATTCTAAGCTTAGATTGCCAATGGCAAAGGACTGTGTGAGTTGCAGTCCAAAACATCTGGAGGGCCAAAGTTTGGACATGCCTGGTCTAGAAGTAGTGACAGGGAAGACTCTCTCCCTTGTCCCCAGCACACACACCTATGTGAGTAGTGGGACAGAGAGAAAAACCTCCCATGATGTTTTAATAAGCAAGCAGCTGATGATGGGAGATAGTCTTTCAGATAGCTTGGCCCCACACTATTAATTACTCAGATGCAAACACAAGCCTGAGTTCTTTGATGAGTGTCGCTTTGTGGTGTCTTCTCTGTGAGTGGGAAGGACAAAGAACTGGATGGAAGACAAGACTAACAGAGGAGGCAGTTGTCTAAATGCCTGCTGCATTTCAAGTGCCCAAGAGAATGAAAGAGCCATTGAAACGGAAGGGTTTTTTTAAAACCCAAAGCTGAGTTCTAATCTTGGCACTGCTCTGTTTCAAATAATAGATTATCCTGAATGCCTGCACTACAGCTGAGATGAGCCTAGGTTTTCCTTGGTAAACTACAATTAACCAGAGCAGATTGTGGAAAACATAATCCAAACTTGAATAAGATTTTGATATTTTTTTAAAAAAATAAATAAAATGAAAGTGTAAAGATGTATGGTTATTTGGTTCCGTAATGAAGATGAGAAGTACTTGAAGATATGGACAAGAGGCTGTTTAAGATTTATTAAAGGAAGGCAGGCATTTTAACTCAGGAGGCAGATTATTTACCCATATATGATTGTGGGTAATCTAATGTAGCTAATCATGGGTGTTTCATTACTGTTTGCACAAATGTTATAAACTTGGCATCAAGTCCTTTTACTTGCTTACTCTTAATTCTTCCAAACTATAATTTATCCCCCATGGTATATTATCTTTTCCTAGCTCCCAGGCCTGTTTTGAAGGAGTGTTTGTGGCTCATGCAAGTAGAGGACAGGCTGGTGTTCTTAAGCTTTATGGAGTGTTTCATATCTGCTTTCTTTGCTAATATGAGACCTGTGTATTTATTTATAACATATCAGCCAAATGGGTTTTTGATGGAAAGTGAAACATCCTGCATTTCAAAATAGCAACCACAGTCTAGGGCTTTTAAAATGCATTTGTAACTGAAAATCCAGAATTCTTTTCCACTTTGATGAAACACATTCTTGCTGCTTTCATAAAGTAAAAAGGCATAGTGCTTTGCCTGAAAGGGATGGGGTGTGGATATGTTGTATTCACATGGGAAGAGACAATATATCCTTTCTTAGTTCTGCAAGGGATCTGCCATTATGTGTATCATATTGATTGGTGCCTTATAAAACTAATGTTTCAAGAGCTTAGTGCAAGTAATATTTAAAAAAACAAAAAACAAAAGATAAATATGAAATGTTATCCCAAAGAGATTCCATGCCATCTCACCTGAGATTTCTAGTCCAGATAAATTAATTGGTCTTTCATTAGTTCTTGAGACAGAAATCTAATGGAAGGTGATCTAGCAGATGTGAAAACTAGTAACCAACCCAACCTGCGATAATTGAAAATCTGTGGATGCTGGGTCAGGTCAGGACTGGGGAACCTGTCTGGGGCCCGCTACACATACCTAAGGCCTAGCACTACTCCAAACGGGCCTCCAATGGCCTTCCTGGGGCTGCCAGACGCCCCAGAAGTGCTCTCTGGTTATCCAGAAGTCACTTCTGGTTCACTGGAAAGCACTTCCGAGGTCTCTGATAGGCCCGGGAAGTCCACTGGAAGCCTCAGAAGTGGTTTTCAGCAATCCGGAAATCACTTCCGGTTTTTTTTGGAAGTCACTTCTGTTTCACCAGAAAGCACTTCCGAGGCCTCCAACAGGCCTGGGACAGCCACCGGAGGTCCATTCAGGACAGCGCCAGGCCTGGGGTAAGTACAGGAGGCCTAAAACAGACTCAGCCAGCTTCCCCAAGGGGGACTTGCCTTTCATATACTGCGGTCCCACAATATAACAGGACTGCAGTATATGAACCACAAAAGGCCGTGCGAACACTGTATATCCTGGGGAATAACCTAAAGAAACACAGGACTACATTGCTTTGGAAATTTGAGGTGAACGCAGGGCTGGGTCCACCACTAATTGATATTATTTTATTCAGATGGTTCTTCAGTTTATATGTTGTATCTTTTCATTTCCCTTGTGTAATTAATGCAGATTATGTCTTTGGTATATTTTGAAACCCTGGATCAGTAACCATTTGATTCTAGCTTGAATCACTGTTCGCCTCCTGTTGTGCACCTCCAAAATGGATAAGTTACATTCGTTATGATGAATAAGTACAATACCAGAATTCATTGTCTAAAATGTGCCTATTTCTGGTCAGAAACCGCCACCCCTCCCCCATATGTATATATTTGGGGAAAGTACATTGGGCCCATGAGCTTTCATGTAAAGTAGAATCCTGCTTCCTGGAGGTTTTGAGGAATGTAATTTTCCTTATGCATATCTTGGACGTGTTTTGCCAGAAATCACACAGGACTGTCCATCCCTATTTTACGGTATAAGCACAAATAGGCACTGAATAAGAAATGCAGTATGTAATAAAGATGTCATGCCATTTTCATTTCAATTTAAATGCTGTCTATGTTATTGTTAGACTACAATTACATTCCTTATTTGTGCTGATTGTGAAAGATTTCTGCAAATTACATACTTTAATTTCTGGCCTTTTATCCTGAACTGTTAGCATAGTTGGGAAATCCATAGGACTCTCCCTGTCTCCCATTTGCTGTGTTATATAATTGATGTAGTTTCCGTTGATGAATACACACAAGAGTCTTATAACGTAATTTCATCGGTTTAGGATCCTAGGGGTGGGCTAAAATGATTTTGAAAGTAGAGACAGACATTTCCAAATATTAGGACATAAGAAGTAATGAACTTGAAACAGTACTGAATTAAACACTGAACACGACTTCTTCAGTTTACTTTTGTTAAATAGGAGAAACATGCTGATGTGACAGTGTCTTAAACATATTTTGATTCTGGAAGCACTTTTATTAAGAAGAAATCAAATGCAGTGGTACCTCGACTTACGAATTTAATCTGTTCCAAATGCATGCTCTTAAGTCGAACTACTCTTAAGTTGGGGTAACTATCTAAAAAATTGAAAAAACAATTTAAATTTTTTTAAAAATGGAAAAAAATATTTGTAAGTCGAGCAGATGACATCTAAAATTTATAACACGCCAGTTAAAATGCCAACAGTTTTCCGCTCTTAAGTCGAATTGCTCTTAAGTTGAACTGCTCTTAAGTCGGGATACCACTGAAAATATATTTCGTCTTACAATGAATCAATTGACTTGTGCCAATATCAAAATAAACTTTTATAAATCTGTAGCACAGCCATACTTGGTGTACTGTGCATTTTATATAAGGCTACAGTGCTAAGGATTTTGTGTAAGTGGAGATAGTACAGTATATTACTGGAGAGAGAGATTGTAGAGCTAAAGAAGGTGCAGAAAAGAACAGAAGGGATCAAGGAAATGCAGCACCTTTTTGGCTTTGAAAAATAGGTATGTAATTGATGACTTTAAAAGGAGATTAATAAAATCATAGAGAATAAGCCTATTAATAGCTGCTTATTATGATGGCTGTCTTTTACCTCTAGTTTAATAATGGATCCTAGGGACTATGAATGGGAGAATGTAGCTCTCATGCCTTGATGGTGTGCATTTGGCTAGCACCTACAACAGGCATGTTCAAACTTTGGCCCTCCAGATGTTTTAGACCACAACTCCTACAGTCCTTTGCCATTGGCAATCTAAACTTAGAATTCTGGGAGTTGTGGTCCAAAACATATGGAGGGTCGAGGTTAGGACATGCCTGACCTACAGCAGCATAATGGTGATCTGCATATTTACATACAAGGCTTTGGTCTGATCCAGAGAGGCTGTTGTGTTCTGCTGCCCAGTTTAATTGGTCTGGGTTGGTTCTGGGTTACTTTTCAGGGAAGAGACATTCTTCTTTATAGCATTTTCAGAAACTCCATGATTATGGCATGGACCTCCTCAGGAATGGCTCCTGTGATGTCCCAAGGACTCCTCCAGAAGATCTTGCAGAAGAGAACCAAGGCATCTAGAAGTAGGCAGAGGGTGCTTTTAGTATGCAAACAAATAGAGTAAGAGAGTAAGTCGTTTCAAGAACCTTCTGTTTCCAATAATGCAATAAAGTAAGTGGTTTCTCTGACATACTGGGCTGTGGTAGCTTCCTCTAGTTAAAAGCTTAGCTGAAATATTATGAAAAGTAAAACGTTCAAAATTTGAAGCTTTGTGCTTTTATCAGCCTTCCATATTTTAAGGTAATTATAACTCTGGCCTGGTTAAGATATCTAATCCCAGCAAATATATAATTATAATGTGGCTGTTTTCACTTGCTAATAATGGGTGATTTACACAGTTTCCCACTACTTCAAAGAACTGAGTTATGCCTTAATCTCAGTTTATTAATTCAGGCCTAAATGATTTGAAGGTTGGATCAGGACTATTATTTGTTGGCCTAAAGTTGAGCAGGCATGAGCAGCTGGAACAAGAGATTACACAAAGAACCACAGCAAAGAAGTCTTTGGATAAAAAGGTCACAGTTTATTAGTTATTGCAGTAGTATCCTTGGTTCAGTGTTGGGGATGTATCTAGATGAGTAAGAGGTGCAGGTGCCCCCCAGTGCTAACCACTGACCTTTCAAGTTGCCAGCTGGAAGTTCAAGACAGAATGGCACTTCCATGGAGACCATGTGGGCATAAACCACTCCATGGCTGTCTGCCACCCGGGGGCATGGCCAGGCCTACTAGTTCTTGTGTAACATCTCACTTATAATTGTCTTTTAATGTTTTGAATATGGGGAACATTCTGTACAGGCTTGCTTTTGAAGAAGATTTGGAAAATTGCTCACACTATTGAAAGTAGACCATTGAGAAGGGGAAGAATGGAAAATATCGCCACCAAGCCATTTCTAGACAAAATTCAGAGTGCTGTTTGTGATCTGCAAAAGCCTGAAGAATTTAGAACAAAATTATCTGGATGATAGTTTTTGACTTTCAGAATCTCATCCATTGTAGTTTTCTAAGGATTATTATTTTCTCCCAGCAATTCACTCTGCATTTTTAAATTAGATATATTTGGAAAATGTACTGATGCATAAAATGGATTAGGTTCTAAGCTGCCTAAATGCCCCAAGGATAAAGTATTTATTTATTTATTTATTTATTTATTTATTTATTTATTTATTTATTTAGAGTATTTTTACCCTAGCTTTCTCCTTGGAAAAGGACCCAAGGCAGTTTACAGTAGTGAGGGACAATGTACAGTCCAATACAATTAAGACATATTCAAGTTTGAGAGCAGGGAATTGAGGGACATCTTACAGCAGGCATGTCCAAACTTTGGCCCTCCAGATGTTTTGGGCCACAGCTCTCACAGTCCTTTGCCATTGGCAGTCTATGCTTAGAATTCTGGGAGTTGTGGTCCAAAACATCTGGAGGGGCAAAGTTTAGATGTGCCTGTCTTACAGCATTAAAAGACAACATTAAATTAAAGTTACAAGAGAACGTGAGCAGTTAAAGAGAGTAAAAATTCCATGTTTCCCTCTCACAATGCTTCTGGTTTGTGTTCCACATGCATGGTAAAAATGCAGAGCTATTGAGAGGGCTTTGAGTGAAATGGAGAATCTGGTAGAAAGATAGTTCATGACTTGTCTAAAAACATGCTTACTCTCTTGCAAGAAAAACTACCATATTTTTGCTCTATAAGATGCATTTCCCCTCTCAAAAGTAAGGGGAAATGTCTGTGCATCTTATAGAGTGAATACAACCCTCTGGACCCGGCAGTGGCTGCTATGCCCCCCCCATGGCCCATGGCTCCTTTCTCCCCTCGAAGGGAGACATGGGCTGCAGCGGGGTCTTCTGGAGTGGTGGCTGCCAGGGGGTCCAAAAGTCTCTGTGGCAGGGCAGCCGCTGCAGGGATACAAAGTGATTTCAAAGTCTTTAGGAAATTCACCAGTCTACAGTTAAGCAAATGATCTACAAATGGAGACACTGGGATTGTGACTATCCTACCAAGAAGTGGGCGCCCAGTAAAAATGACCCCAAGAGCACAATGAAGACTCATCAGTGAGGTAAAGAAATAACCTCAAGTGACAGCCAAAGATTTGAAGGCATCATTGGAACTCGTTAACATCTGTGCTCATGAATCTACAGTATGTAAAACATTGAACAAATAGGTTGTCTCTGGTAGGACACCGTAAAGGAAACCACTGCTTATTAAGAAGAACATTGATGCATGCCTGAAGTTTGCAAAAGAGCACATTGACACTCCACAGCGGTATTGCAAAATGTATCAAAAATTATCCCGGATAATGTGAGAAGGTCTGTACTCCAGCTGAAGTTTTGTAGAAGTTGGGTGATGCAACAGGACAATCACCCAACGCCCTGGAGCAAATTCACAGAATGGCTTCAGAAAAACAAAATCCGCCTTTTGGAGTGGCCTAGTCAGAGCCCAAACCTCAACCCAATAAAAAGATGCTGTGGAATGACTTGAAGAGACCCATACACATGTGATGTCCAAAGAATATGACAGGACTAAAGCAGCTCTACCAGGATGGTTGTGCTAAAATTGCTCCTGAACGATGTGCAGGCCTGATCCACAGTTACAGGAAGCACCTTCTTGAGGTTATTGCTGCCAAGGGGGTGGGTGGTGGGTGGGGGTCAACCAGTTATGGATCCCAAGGGTTCACTTACATTTTTCAGTAGCATTTTGACTATTGAATGACCGTGTTAATCAAGACATGAAAAATGCTCTAGATACTGTACTATTGCTGCTTAAATATCAAATTTAATGGGGAGCTGGTTTGGGCTTTTTTTTTTAGGATTGATATAATGTAACATTTTTTGTGTATGTGTAAATGTCCTTGTGAGCTGCCTAGATGCTCTAAGCACATCCGATCTCGCCTGATCTCAGAAGCTAAGCAGGGTCGGCCCTGGTTAGTACTTGGATGGGAGACCACCAGGGAATACCAGGTGTTGTAGGCGCCTGGAGTAGGAACTGGCAAACCACTCCTGCCAAGAAAACTCCATGGGTATGGAGTCACGAAGAGTCGGTCACGACTGTAACGACACAACATACACACAAATGTCCTTGTGGAAACTACCCCCTCCCCCATGTTCTGCCCTTGTGTTTTAAGTAGGTAGGGAAAGGAAGAGCTTCCCAACCTTCTACTCGAGGAAAGCTTCTCACAAGCCAGGGGAAGATTGGGCATGTAGTGCTTGCCCCTCCACACTCTGAAGACCACCCCACTTTCTCCAACCACCAAGAGTTCCACGAAGCTAAGAGAAAAGGTGTAGTGTGTACTCCGGAGAGGGGGAGTTTCTAGAAGTGGTCAGGGAAGCAAGAAGCACATGTTTTAATGTAGCTGCAGGGCTGACAGCTATCGACACTGCCTGTCTCTGGTCTCTTTGTGTTTTCAATATTTACCTTTTTTAAAAAAGTGTTTCACTGGCATAGTGCTAGATTGATGCAACTGTAAGAAAGAAATGATTCTTTTAAAGGACGAGTTCAGTCTATGGTCCAAAAACCTATTGTACTTACCACCTGTTTTGACAAACCACACATACAACCATAGACACTATTTATTCTGACATAGGTGTCAATATATTTCAAAACAATTGAAAAGAAATCACATTCATAATAAACCTAATGTAACTAATCTCATAGCTGTTTTTTAAGTGCTTTCCGACAAAAAATAATGCATGGTTATCTGTACATCACATAGGCAAATATTTTTAAATTTATTTTAAGCATGCTAAAACCAACAGAAAACCAGAAGTACAGTGGTGCCTTGTATAAAGGAATTAATTTGTTCCAAATGTAATTCTATTAAGCAAATTTTTCTTTGTACAAATTTCCCATAGGAATGCAATGAAAATGGATTAATCTCTAATCGCAACCGTTTTTCTGTTGTACGGATTTGTCCCATAGCCGATTCTGTTGGGCGATTTCCCCCTATCTCCAGAATTTTTCTCCTTTAAGCGGATTTTCTGTTAAACAAACCACTTGTTATACAGGGGTCCACTGTATTACTATGTGTAGCCGATCATTTAGTTGCACCTTGCAAAGGAAACTACTGTATTGTAAAAACACATGAGCAGGCACACAGGCTCTGCAAACTGAACACGAGCTGGGCAAATGGAATCTCCACAGGGTTTGTAATGGTGATGATGAATTGTTCAAGCAAGAGTGATACCAGTCCACTTCTATTCTAAGGAATAATATCTAAATTGAACTGGTGCCTCTAAAGAACAAAAATTATGTTCTTCTCCCCTCGCCCAATCAAATATTTTCTGAAGAATAGAGGTATGGAAGCATTAAAACTCTGTGTGCGACTACTTTTCAGCCAAACAGCTCAGGGGACAAAAATACCGGTTAAATGCTTTTTTAAAATAGTGCAAAGCATTTGTAGAGCACGCTTCAGTTGGAGAAAGAGTTTTACATCTAAGCCCACATATGAAGCCAAGTGAATCAGCTTACACTTTCTCTTTCCACTTCTATTTATGGTCCTTGCTGAAATCCACACAACATATCAAGAATATCTATGAAGCAACCTTCTGCAAGTCTTTCCCGATTAATATTGGGACATCCCTAATAAATCAACATGCAACCTGTGGAAGTTACATTACATTGTAGGAGAAACTCAGAATGTGGGTGAGGGGGGAGGTCCTAATGGAAATATGTTCTTTGGTTCTTAAACAAAGAAAGCTGCAAAAGGCTGCATGGCATAGTGAATACCCATAGTGACTCGATGGATATGCATACAGTGACCTTGCATTAATCATTATTTCTCACTTTAACCTAAATCAGAGGATCAAAAGTGGGAGTTTGATCTTTCTTTTTTCAAAAAGTGGGCATAATATAAATGGGAGGATAGGACAGAGAACATGGTTTTAAAGCAATCTCCCAGTTTTTTCTTGGCTTTGCAGCAATTAATATTCAGTGCTGCTGTTCTGTACATCAGTGGTTCAGCCTTAATGAAACAATTAATTAATACAGAGGAAAATGGTGTGAGGAAGAATATCCCATGATTTGTATTCTTGCCTTCGACAGGGGTTTAGACTTGGTAGCCTTGTAAGCCCCTTCCAACTTCATGATTCTATAACTCTACGAATAGTCTGTACCACCCAGCACAGTGCAGACACCCCAACAAGGCACTCAAACATATATGTCTCTCAACATAGTGCAAAGTAATACTTTTGTAATCTAGCAGAAAGATACTTGCTGCCAACAAGTGATAATTATTTGCTGTCAATCCAGTTTCTCATATAATTTCTATCTTTTACGCTATGGGATAATCAGAATCAATTTTAGCTGTTGCTGTGTGCATTAGGTTTAGATCAATTCATTGGTGATGGCTGAAACAAAGTTTGCTATGCATGAATTGATTTATGCCTAATGTCGCAGTTTTCACATGTCATTTAAAGTATCTTTCTTTTGTCGAAGAAAACAATTAAGAAAACAATGGAAAGGGCTGAGAACTCCAGTCCAATCAATTTAATAGCAGGCAACAGTACAGGCTCTAAAGGACATTGGGTGTAAAAAAAGTGGAAAAAAGCTGAATCAAGCTCTGCACAAACTTTTATGCCGCAGAATATTTATTTATTTATTTATTTATTTATTTATTTATTTAGACTTGTCACCACCCATCTCCCTCGAGGGAACTCTGGGGGGTATACAATATAGAACTCAATAAAACAATGGATATTAAAAATCTAAAAACCATCCAAAATTAACAATATAAATATAATAAAACAATACTTTAAATGAGAGAGAATCTGTGGTAGTAGCCATCTCCAAGAGCAACGGCTGCTTGTTCCACCCCAGGCAAGCGGGCAGGACCATGTCTTTATGCTTTTCTGGAAGGCCAGGAGAGAGGGTGCCTGTCTCAACTCTAGGGGCATGCTGTTCCAGAGAGCTGGGGCCACCAGATGAAATTCTCTTGCTGATGCGGACTGTAGCATGCCATGCCTGCAAGATTGGGTGGGGCAGGTTGATGTAATGGGGATTACGCAGTCCTTCAGGTAGCCTGGCTCCATGCCCTGTAGGGTTTTAAAGGTGATAACCAACACCTTGAATTGGACCCAGAAGCAAACTGGCATAACAAAGGTGTTACATGTGCTGATCTTGAGGTACCAAGAATAACCTGCACTGCTACACTCTGGGTCAGCTCTAGCTTCCAAATAGTCTTCAAGGGTAGCCCCATGTGGAACACATTGCAATAGTCTATATGGGAAATGACAAGGGCCTGAGTGACAATTCAGAAGGCTTCCTGATTCAGGAATAGATATGTGAAGGCCCGGGGGTGGGGGGTGGGGAGCGAAAAAAAATTTGGGGGGGGACTTTTTTTTACGGAAGACTTTTGGTTTTTTTCCCTGAAAAATTGGAAAAATTGATAAAAGAAAAAGCTATTATGGAATGTTTTATTTTAACATAATGAATAAACTATTTTAAGATGGGGTGTCTTAATATTTTCCAAATCATTTCTAAAAATATGCATGTTATCAGATTATTCTGATTTCTGTGCACTGAGGAAAATCAAGTCCTAAGTTACAAACTGAACTCTCCAATGCAAGAAGAGGTGCTGCTATTGTCAGGAGAAAAAGAAAAAGGTTTCACTTTTGTTTTTGCATGTGGGTAGGTATGCTTGGTTCTGTTCTGTCCTCTTCACTTCCTCGGGTCCAACAGGCTCAGATTGCTCCCAGATAACAGGGTAAGTATGTCCCTTCAGTAGCTCCCCAGACCATGTGTCATACCTGGAGCCCAGCTCTGAATAGATGAGGGCGATTTTATCCTGCAGATGCTCCGAAAACTCATTTGTACAACCCTGTAGGTAGGTGACTGGGCCCATCTTCACCTAAAGGGAACCGGTGATTTTAAACAGGGCCGTCGGCTGGCATTGTGTGATGCAATAAGAACAGAGAAATATTGACATTCCAGCACTCTTACCACCACTAGGTAGTCCTTAAGAGTGGCTCTAACCTATGTTAGGTTAGCAATAGTAAGTAAAACCATCTCACATAGTTAGGAACCACACACTGTACAATTTAGAAATGGGTTGAGAGAAACAGGTGTAACTTATTAATAAAGCACTTCCTCCAATATAGTTGAACAGTCTTCGTATTATAAAAGAGCTGATTACCCGTGGAAACCAAAATTTCAACTTGCAGTTTTAACAAATTTGGCACGTGTGCACAGGGCAAACCAACTGCTCTTTGAGAAAATTACCTGGAAAATGGAATAGTTTGCTTCTGTTCATTATAAGGCCAAGTATCTTAAGAGATATTCCAGTCTTTCCCCAAAGTTGTCCTCTTCAGATGTTTTGAGCTTCTCTCTGCACCGTTCTTGATAGTAGTAATCTACCTGTGGTTGAAAGGGGCTGTCAGCAAAAACATTTTGAGGACACCAGACTGAGGATGAGGGGAGGGAATAATTTAGAAAAAACACTTAACAGCCTCATTCTATAATTACCGGTAGCTGATCGGCAACAGGCCAGTTGAATCATATGTATCACCCTAAGATATGGACCAGCACTAATATCAGCACCAATGTTAAAGTTAAAGAAAGGCAGGGTTTTCACCAACTCAGCAAGAAATCACAATATTTAAACTACTTCAGTCAATCAATCAAAACCTTTATTGGCATCAAACTAAATATATAAATAAATTTCTGATTATATAAAATAAGCACAACCAAATTACACCTACTTAAGGCAGGAGTTCACTAGGATTTGGTTTAGCCACGTTTAATATTCACCCTAATCTTTAACCATGACTGAGAGAAAGAAAGAGAAGAAGCTGAAAGGATGAATATTTGAGTTGCATCTGAGTGGTATATGGGTGGCTTCTTTGCTACAACAGCCAAACTTTAGAACCTGCCTTTCAAGAGGCATGAATTTTTCCCTTTCACAGGTGGCTTTTCCTGGACACAAGAAGACATTTCTGCTTCAGCAAGTATTTTATCTGCTGAGTAGCTGGTGCTCTAATGTGCTGGCTTATTAATTTCTGGACATTTTACTTATTCTCTGTTCTATTTTATACTTTATATGATTCCTGTTATTCATTAATGCTTTTGCGATGTTACAAGTTGCCCTGGGCATTTTCTTCTAATGGAAAAGGAAGAGTTAAGATAGAATAAACAAGGATAGAGACATGAGAACAGCAGCTTGCTATTTGTAATTTATTTGTTAGATTTTTATCTCTAATCACTGTGACAGTGATTCAGTGGATCAGGATTGGAGAGTAGGTACCTTGGTGATCATTTCATTAAAAGAAAAAGAGAGAGCGAGAAAGAGACTGGCAGAACCAATAATGACAACACCCGTAGGGATCTCATTTCTCTCTTCATCATGCAAAAACAAGTGCAATTTTTCTCATACAATTGACCTAACTTCCCTACAGCCTGGTGCCTGTGGGCAAAGTGCCTGGGGGATAATGGGAGCTTTATTTCAGCATCTCTGAGGGCACCAGGTTGCTTTCATTTTAAAAACTGCCTGCATAGTTGAAGATCAACTCTTGGATGTGCATGTTAATTGCAGAGAGGTTTTTTTAAATGGCAGTATTTTTTTTCCTAGCTTGGACTCAGGTGGCTAGGACTGTTTTGTTGCAGTCCTCATCACCTTCCTGCCTGCTCCCTCCCCCCCTCCAAATCCAGGACAATTAGCTGTTCAAACAGCAGCTGCAGTTCTGTGATACACATAACAGCTTTGCACTGATGAACAGGAGAATAAGATCTCCCTACCCCTCCAGTTCCTCTTCATTTTGCACTTATCCCAAATGGCATCGGAATAATTTGCCATGTCATCCAGGCTCCCTGATGTGTGACGCCTATAGATAGTGTGGCTGTCACTGATGAAGTCTAAAGTGATTTATTTGTGAGCCATTAAAATGTGCCTCAGGAGGCAAAAGCACTTTATAAAATTGACACGGCCGTAATATGAAGGTATTCTCTTTTGTCTTTGTTGTCAGATTTGTCTAGCTCTGAGTCAAAACAAAGGAATGCCTGCTCTCACAGCACAGAAACAATTCAACTTGCAACATTTAGCTCTTCCGATATAGCATACACAATCGTATTAGGAAAACTGGGAAAACTCAATTTAGCTCATACCAACTAAGATATGAACTATGAGAATTTTCTTGGTTAAGATATGAGAGAACAAATTATCAAAGAATGGAGAGGCCATTTCTAACATAAAAGGTCTTTCCTGGTAAATAAATTCATCTTTAAATGATTCCAGAGTCTACAGTAATGAACACATTTGCAAGCCTGTGAAACCCAGTCTAAGTTAGGACTCTGATATTCAGCTTTCATCATTATTCTTGCTAATCCCACACCATGTTCTGAGAAACCTTTTCATATTCAAACAAATGAATCTTTCTAAATAAATTCAACTGATACATTCTATGTGTTTCAGTAAATGTTCACTAAATGTAGATGTAAAAAATGTCTGAAATGGAGGACAGAAAAAATGAGCATAATCCTTTCCAGAAGCATGCTTGTAAACCAAAATACTCATACAGTACATTAAAGCAAATTTCCCCGTAGGAAATAATGGAAACTTACCTGATTCATTCTGGGCTCCCAGTTTCCATTATTTCCTATGGAGAAATTTGCTTTGTTATCCAGGAGCCAGTGGCCACAGTGGCCAGGACCCAGCACCCAGCAATTGGGACCTGTGTCGAGGGCCAGAGGCCACTGCCGGGCTGCAGCTAGAGTCAGAGGCTGCCGCTGGCCAGCACCAGGCCTGCAGAGAGAACCAGAGGCCACTTCCAGTCTGCTCCGGGTTTGGTGCAGGCCCATCAGGCAGCACAGAAGCCCGTTCTGGGCACCACCAACTTCCAGTCAGGAGGAGGAATCATAGAATCATAGAATTATAGAGTTGGAAGAGACCTCATGGGCCATCGAGTCCAACCCCCTGCCAAGCAGGAACCCCTTCACAATATTTCCGACAGATGGCCATCCAGCCTCTGCTTAAATACCGTCAAAGAAGGAGACTCTACCACCCTCCGTGGCAGCATATTCCACTGCCGAATAGCTCTAACAGTCATGAAGTTCTTCCGAATGTTCAAATGGAATCTCTTTTCCTGTAGTTTGAAACCATTGCCCCGAGTCCTAGTCTCTGAAGCCATGGAGAACAAACCTGTTCCCTCTTCAATATGACATCCTTTCAAATATTTAAACATAGCTATCATATCCCCTCTCAGTCTTCTTTTTGATAGGCTAAACATTCCCAGTTCCCTAAGCTGTTCTTCATAAGACATCTCTTCCAGGCCTTCAACCATCCTAGTCGCTCTCCTCTGCACCCGCTCGAGGAGGATAGGTGAGGCAGGCCGTGATTGCAAAATGAGCAGCTCCAATGCTCATTGTGCAAGAAATTACTCGCAAAGTGAAGCAAAATGTAATTAAAATTTTATTCATTTTGCAAAACATTTGTTAACCAAGGTACTCGTAAACTGAGGTACTGTATATACCAAATGTATTCAATATGTACATTAAAGATTGCCTACAACCATGCCCATTGTATGCATTGCTTTGGTGACTGAAACAGAGGAGTAGGAAGCTGAGAAACTTAGTCTAAATTCAGGGGGGAAAACAGAAAAAAATCTTGTAGAAGTTCAACCCATTAATCCCTGCCCCTCATGCTTACAGCTCTGAAAATCTGAGTGTATCAGGGAGACCTCTCCTGATTCTGTAACAGCTGCTTCCTCTTCCTATGTTCTATTCTAGCACATATCACAAAGTTCTGCATGCATGGTTCCTTTTTCTTCCTTTCCACTTGAGAATGGAGAAGTAGAAAGCTGAGGTAATTGCAACATTTTGACCTTTGAATGTAACATTCAAAAAACACATTTCTTTTGGGGGATCCTGTAAAAGATGGATCACCCATACAAGTCATGATGATAATGAATCCTGCAACTCTTCAAACACAGTTAATGTGGAGATCTGTAGGCTGTACACAAAAATACTTTTATCATTCAGGCTAATATTTGGATTTGTTCATGAACCCAGGAGGGTGTTCTCACTGAACATTAATTAGAATGTTGGTTTCTTATATCTGTCTAAACATCTATCCACTGAAATATACCATAGAATATTTTCTCTCTCCCAGAAATGTTCCATTCCAAATAAAATGCTCCAGATGAAGTCACAATGTCGGACATGAAGTCCTGTTACATAACATAAGCAAAGTTGTAAGTTTCAGTCCATTCCTCACTGGCAAATGAAGTGTCTTCACTATTCTCAAAGGATGTGAATACATGCACCATTCTGAGAATCTCAAAAGAGACTTTTCATTTATCGGCAAGGAACAAACCAAAACTTTCACACTAGGATTTTGTCCAATGTCTACAAATACTACACCATAAATATCAGAAATTTCCAAAGTTCTAGCAAAGCATCTGAAGTATCAGACCACGGAAAATCATACCAAGGATCGCTTCTGAGCTTAAGCATTCTGAAAATAATTTTTCAAAGATCTACAATCAGAAAGTGAGGCCTCTCTTAATTAGAAAAATCTAAATTAAAATTTTCATAAGTCTGTTGGTCATTAGGCCTCTGCCCACCAATGGAACCAATTGTTTGCAGTTCATTCTTTTTTTTAAAAGCACACATGATCAAATGATCACCTCCTAAAATGTGGTCTTTTGTTTGGTAATTTGATTTAGCTCTTGACTGAGACTTTTTATAAATTAGATGAAAATTATGTTCCTGTTACATAAATAAAAAGGCCTGTTTCGCAAATTACCATGCTCATGGTTTCAATTCAGTTCAGTTTACATTGCACATCACGAATGTTTCTTATACATTTTTGCGGTTATGAAGCCTCCAATTTTTTCCTATTAAGAATGAACTAAGGCAAAATCCAACTCTGTAAATGATGAAGCACTAATAAGGATTTTTGCCCATTACCTCTACTGTAAGCTCCAATTTTCAAAGAAATGTAATTCCAACTTGATTTTTATAAGTTATTGCCAAAATATTCTAATTCAAGACTTCTTTTAAAAACATTTTAAAAAACATATTCTCTTCAAACCAGCTTAGTAAAAAGGTAAGCCTATTGGCTTAGCAGGCACTAATAATCTGCATGGCACTCTTTCAGATAAACATTCTGGGCAGACTGCCTCGCCATTTCAAATTAACTTCTGTAGAAAATATTCTTGGTAGATAGTGTCTGCTGTTTTCATTTTGCTTTCACTTACTTTTCAAAGGCAAAGGAGCTGAACATCAGTTACATGACAAACAGCATGTATTTAAAATCCATTATTGCAAACAGTATAGACTGATTGCTCTGGAATGATTAGTCATTAACCTTTAAAACTACTCAGTATTAATCCTCATAAAGAAACGAAAACACTTGCTCCAAGTTTTATAGACATGCTTAAAATGTGTTCCCAAAACATGCAGTCTGAGCTTGTGTGATGCCAGGATGGCTTTGCAGATCAGTGCAGGAAAGGATAAAAACAAGCCAGGACACCATGTATTCCCTTTGGCTGGCTGGCTGCTAAAGAGAATGGCTTTTAAGGAGGTGCTGCACTTGTATGTTTATAACTGCATTTATTATTTCTAAATATGAGAGTTTTAAAAATATTTTACTGCATTCTGTTTTACCATAACAACTTTAACTATGTTTTAATATTTATAATGAGTTACAAGAAAGATAGGACACAACTCAGATCAAATTCACACTAGCAATCAACTTTGACAGCAGTGTCTGTGTGTTGTGTCACTACAGTCGTGACCGACTCTTTGTGACCCCATGTCCATGGAGTTTTCTTGGCAGGAATTACTGGCGTGGCTTGCCAGTTCCTACAGCACCTGGTATTCCCTGGTGGTCTCCCATCCAAGAACTAACCAGGCCCAACCCTCCTTAGCTTCTGAAATCAGGCGAGATCAGATGCGTTTAGGGCATCTATCAGGCTGTATTAATATTCTGAACCTCTTGTAGGTGTTCAATCTCCATTATTTGTGGTTCAAGTGTTATAAAGTTCTATGGACCTCCAGGGACCTCCTCACATAGAAAGGAAACTCAGAGATGTGATAATTGTCATCATTCACAAAACTGGGGAAGGCATAACAATGTTAAATATTATTAGGGCAGGATTCTGGTTTTGGTTATTTTTCTGAGAGTTGTCTTGTGGAAAAATTCTTTGCTAAACAAAGGGCTTCAGCACAGCTATTTTCCTGCATTTGAGCAACCCATCTTTTATTTCTGTCTATATTATGGACATTTGATATACCCTTTGGAAAATAAGAAATAAGTATTTTGATATTCAGTACTTTTTAATTGAGAGGAGTAGAAACCAGGGAAGATAAGGCCACCAAAAATACGTGGATCTCGCTCTTTGACTCCTTAGGAAAAGCAAAACACAGTGGTGTCTCCTTCCTTCACCACGGTCCTTCGAGAACTATTTGACAAAACATACTGGCCGTAACTTCAGTATTTAGACATTTGAGCTAATTAATTCAAAACTGGGAAAGGCTTAAACCACTTTTGGCAGCACCTTACTTCTTATGCAATGCAAGGCACATGAACTGAAAGAATGATGAAATCAATTAGTGAGCCACAATTATTTAAAAAAAATTGAGTAAAGAAGCTGGGGGCCAAGTGTTTCCAAAGGTTTTTATTTTCAGCAGCATAGGCATTATTTCATGGTTCAAGGTTCTTTATGATATTAAGAACAAAAAGGCAGATCTCTGGAATATATGGTTGAAAGAGTTACCATTTCGTCATTAAACATCTCGTCTTTGGCAAATAGAACCAAGAAATGAAACGTTACTGCAGATCATAGATGTGACCTTGTACAGATGGGGGATACCTGGATCAGCAATAGAACATGTGGGAAGGATCTTGGAATTATTGTAGATCATAAGCTGAATATGTGCCAACAGTGTGATGTGGCCACAAAAAAAGGAAATGCTATTTTAGACTGCATTAACAGAAGTATAACATTCAAGGTACATTTGGACAACCACCAGAGGCAAAGATCCTTTGATCTGTATTCCTTCATCGAGCAGGAGGTTGGACTTGATGGCCTTGTAAGCCCCTTCCAACTCCACTATTCTATGATTTATGATCATGGGTTGAAGACTGAAGCAGCCTGGATCACATCTTTCGATACTAGATGAACAAACAGAGCTGTAGTTTAAATAACTTTTTCTTTGCTAATAATGAAATGGATGCTCAGCTGCCAAAAGTACATTACATTATCATATTTCATTCAAGGGAGAAATGGGTAGGGAGGCTGTTCGCTTGACTTCTGTGGGCTTTGGGGTATGACGAAGCCTAGTGAAGAACATTAGTGATTATAAGAAGAAAGCATCCCCTTTTTCAGATCAGTCAGATAACATTTCTGACCTTCAATGTGAATTATTTTTCAGTGACTGTAGAAAAGGAGAGAATAATTACTGTGTGCCTGGCCAATGACTTCCAGCCTACAGAACTCAGCAAAATGAAACTGGGGCGGGGGGGGGGGGATCTCATATCAAGGTCATGAATCTCATATGCTTTATTAACCAACCTTTCAAATGCACAGGATAGGTGGTACATTTTGGCCATTCATTATGAGACGTTATCTTTTCCTTGTCTGGAATAAAGAGAAGGCAGAGGAAGTAGGGAGGTGATGCTTTTAATGTCTCACAAAATGCTTTCTACTTTGGGGTGTGTGTATGTGCTGTTTGCTTTTGTAGGAGTGTGTGAGCCAGGGGTGGACTTTGTGACTGTGACTGTATGCCACTGAGTTGTGTTAGTGCTGTTTCTTGTTGGCTGGGCACAGCATGGAGCATTTATGTTTTGTTCTGGTAGGGAAATTATTTTATTTTATTTTTGCTTTAGGTACGTTTGTCTTCTTCTGGGGTAGATTGTTTCTGTGTTGCCTTTTTGGAAAGGCTTTTAAAGGTCCTTAAGGGCTTTTGGAGTGCCAAAATAATATGAATTGTAAAATGATGAGTGGGAAACCCAAAAAGATCTCCCCTTTTATAGAAAATAAAAGGAATGGTACAATAACAAAAAACATACACTCTGAAATGAAAGAAATATTTTTTAAAAATTTCTGCACATCCCTGAACACAAGTTTTATTGCATAGCAAGACTGCCTTTTTATTATCAACATAAATTGCTTTCAGTTTGTTGTGGACAAAATCTTGTCACTTTACACCTCATATACAAATATCCATTGTGTGTACAGTGGTTTTTCCCCCCTGTTTGTGTGACAGAAGGGTACACATTGCTGACTTAGAACTGCTGCAAACCAGAAGAATCAAATGGGTTTATTACACTGAAGCATTGCAAAGGTCAGTGGTGGCTTTTGGGTTACAGGTGGCCACGAATTGGTGTATGTTACAAACCATGATGGAGATGTATCATATCCAGGCCTAAAACCAGGGTACTTCAAGGGCCAGATGCAGGGGAGTGGTATCAGGAGACAGAGATCTAGTCTCGTGTGCTCCCAGACGCATCTGGTGGGGCCACTGTGAGATACAGGAAGCTGGACTAGATGGGCCTTTGGCCTGATCCAGCATGGCTCTTCTTGTGTTGGTTCATTAAGTTAAGAGCACAGGTGCTGTGGTTTCCCTCCCCTGGTCTCTCAAGTTTGCTAGCTCCCGGCAGCTTCTCAACAAATCTTCCATTTCCAGGTACAGCTCAGGCTTCTTTGCCCCACCTTTTTGTTTAAATGGTTGATCAGCCAAGACGGCAGGGCAAAGGATAATGAGCTGTATCGGAGTAGAAGATAAGTTGAGAAGATGTCAGAAGGTAGCAAGTGGTGCAGTGGTTAGATGCCTGTACTGAAGCTAGAACTGTGCTCACAACCAGGGGATCAATCCCAGGTAGCAGGCTCATGGTTGACTCAGCCTTCCATCCTTCTGAGGTTGGTAAAATGAGTACCCAGCCTGCTGGGGGAGGGTGGTGGTGTGTAGCCTGCAGAATTACATTGTAAACCGCCCAGATAGTGCTTGAAGCACTATGGGGCGGTATATGAGCAGAACACTTTGCTTTGCTTTGCAAACAGGACTGGGCGAGTGGCTGCTTGAGCCAGAGGAAGCAGAGGAGGAGATCAGAAGCACCTTTAAAAACTGGGATCAATCTCTAGTTGATGCAATGTGGTTTCTTGTGGTCTGAATGTCAAAGTGGAGAAATCAAATAAAGCATAGGTGTAAATAGAAGTAAATATGGTTGTCTTAATAATGGGACCTCTAACCTCAGTCTTCTCCCTCCCTGCGCCTACCAAAGAGTTACCACCTTTTTACCTTGGCAAGTGCATCTTTGTGCAGGAGTGAGTGCCCTTATTTAATTATGAGGAAGGTAAGTGCTATGCCAGCATCACTTGTACACAAACTGGTGCTGAATTCAGAGAAGTCTTAGAAAGAGGAAACAAGTCAGTAGTTATCAAAGAACAGTGTACCATGTCCCCATGCCCAGTGGAAGAAGCACTCTGGTGAGAGAGAGACAAATAAAATGAACTTGGAACAGGGCAATGTGACTCCCATTTAAGAGAACCGTACATATTAATCTTACTTGGTAGAGATGGCAATGCTCAGAGATGAATCTGACATGATGTTAGAAGTACAGTGAAAAGTATAGAGAGCCCAAGATGGATATTGAAACCACAGGTGTATGCCCAGCTATTCAGAATGCTCAGGTAGGTCAACCCAGTACGTAATGTCACCCCCCCACACACACACACAGTTGAACGAAGCAGCTATTGACGGCACACTATAAACCCCACTTAAGAACAAGGCAAAACCATCTTAGAAAACTGAGGTTTTGTTTTTGTTTTTTTGTATAAAACGACAACACAGTGGTGATGGATATCTCTGTTTGCTGAAACTATGGAGGAGGATTAGAAAAAGCTGCAACCCTATAATAAAAAGCAGAGCCATTTATCAGTTCAACTAAGAGGGAGAGGGGAGGAATCAAAAGTAATTTGATTGATGGCATCTGTTTTCAGCAACAATTTATTCTATGAGATGGGAACTGCTTTTAGTAATAAAAAACCATTGCAAACAATTCTGATCCATAAAGTCTGACTGATGACATATGGCAATACTGCATTGTTGTTTAATCATTTCATTAAATGGACCAATTTTTAGTGGAGTGTAAAAAGCTTTATTACACCTATTAATCAAAGCAAGTTGCATGTCTTCTATTTTGTCTTAATGTCTGTCAAAATTAACTGGGGAAGATGAGAGGGCATATTTAATATTTGAATCCATTTTTAAAACGGAGCACATATGCAACTGTAGGTACACATTGAAGGGAACAGGTATTTCCCTAATGTCTAGGCCATCACTTGGCTTGTTGATGGGAATTTCATCAACATACCTCTTTGGGAGTCATTAAGCTCTTAACTGACAACTACATTTATTGATTGATTTTTATACTGGACCATAAGCTATCTAGACATTTGTATACCTACTATTTTAAGCTATTACACAGTTCACTATTATGTCCTATTTCTCGTTCCTCTTCCACACAAAAAAATAATACTTTTATTTAAAAAAACCGACTGCAACATTTTTCATAGTGTTTTTCATTGCTGCTTACCTCATACAGTTGAAAGAAAAAATATGTGAGCCTTTTGGAATTTCATGGTGATCTGCATTAATGTGTCATACAGTGTAATCTGATCTTCCTCCAATATATTGACATATATAATGTGCCAAAAACAATAACACCAAAAATTATTTCATAACTTTATTAAACACACTCATTCAACATTCACCCTGTTTAAAAAGTGCAGTGGCCTTAAAATAAAAACCATGAAGCCAGCAAATGGCATAATTTTTTACTCTTCTTCATAACTTTCCAAAGCAAACTCAGGTATCAAACGTCATGTAATATTCCAGAACATTGCACCAGAAAAATGGTTGAATTTCATTCCAGTTCAAATGTGGTTATTCCAGGCTTCATGGGGTACCTGCTGTTATGTAAAATGCATCAGTTACTATCTGAATACTGCATCTCAGCCCAAGGCAAGCATCATTTCCCCCCAATGATGTATCACTTAATTAGTTTACAGAAGCAACCAACATTTGGAGCAGCAGAATGAATAAGAGCTTGCCCAAATAAATTATATTCTTTGTTCCTAATACCAAAGTCCCCTACGTGTTTATAGGGTGAGATGCATTGAGCTGAGTACTGTTAGAAAGGCAGCCCATCATTAATCTTGTAATGGTGCTGAGGAAATAGCACTTCTGTTAAATTCAGTTAAAAATTTAAAGTTGCCCAAAATAAATGTACCCCCGTAAATACTAGAGTATAAGCCGACCTGAGTATAAGCTGAGGCCCCTAATTTAACCCCCAAAACTGGGTGATTTGAGTGACTCGAGTATAAGCCAGTATCCCTCCACCGCCCTTCTGAGTGCTCAGGAGGTGGGCAGGACTTGCCCTCCGCTGCCCTCCCCAAGCCAGCCAGTTGGTGCCTCCCCCCATTCCCCCCAGTTCCCCACCTCTCTTGCTTCACCGCCACCCCCATGGCCATCCTTGGATCATTCTCCACTTGCAAGGAGAGTGAAGTGACCCTCTGCCAGCGGATCAGCCCATGAGCCCAAGGGGACCTGAAGAAATGGCTGCTGGTGGTCTTTACAGCCAGCAAGGGAGACACAGAAGCCAAGCAAGGCCTGGGGGGTGGGGGAGGAGGGGCCCCCGTGCCACCACTGCCACCCCAGGTGTTTCCACAGCTGCCTCTCCCGGCTCCAGCTCCCCCTTTTTCCTGGCATCTCCCTTTGGTAAGTTTCTTCCCCACTTGTACTTCCTCCCAGCCTTCCTCCCCTCTTCACCCTGCTTGCCATTACTTGAAGCAGCGGGAGGCGGCAGTGAAAGCAGCAGCAGCAGCAGCAGCAACCAGTGAGAAGGAAGGGGAAGGGGGGTAGAGAGAGAGAGATGGGAGGAGCAGGCAGGTGGCTGGGTGATTGACCGATCAAGCAAGCAGTGGCAGGAACACGGCGAGCTGCAGCGCTTTCCCCCATTCAAGCAGCACTGTGTGCGCCTTCAAGTCAGATGTACTGAGGCCCAGCAAGGTGGTAAAGGAAGAGCTGGGTGGGTGAATGTAGGCTGGTGAAGGTGGCTAGTGGCAGGAAGGGGGCGTGGCACGATTCCTTGTTACTACAACCCACCAGCTTAGCAGCTGAGAAGCACTGGGGGGGGGGCTTCTCTGTCAGCCAGGTCAAGGCCCAGGATGCTGAAGAGAGGGGAGCAGCCCAACCAGCCCCTGGCTGCCACCGGGCACCTCTGTGGTGGGCAAAGCGGGATGAAGCCACACAGTACCAGTGCTGCCTCCCCGTGCAAGCTGAAGTGTTAAATAGAAGCAAAGATTATAAAATATTTGATTAAATCATATTTATATTTACTGCAGTCCAAAGTAACACACAGTATCTATAGAAGTAATGCACATGGGTGGCTCCTCTCTCATGTGGGGTGTGTGTGTGTGCACTTAGAGCACCACTTGATGTTATAATGGGAGGGTTATGGCTTTTAATACCAACAAGTGAGGATTTACTTGGTTCACATCCAAGGTATTAAGGAGGGATGTCCATTGCTGTCCATTTATTTCTACAGCAAAAATGGTCCCCAGTGCTGGGACCATGCAAGGTCAAATAATCTGTCAAGCACAGGGTTGCCTACTCAGTTCTAGCCTGATTCTCAGAATGGAAGTTCTTCGTACTCACCCTACTGCCCAGTAGACTGGAGACATCCCACACTAAATCTCAGATATGATTTTATATATAAAAGTGCAAGCTGCTCTCATACATTTTAACACACTTCTAAAACTTATGATCACTTGTATAAGTTACCTTCAGTGCAAAAGGGCAAAATCCAACAATAATCTAAGCTAATGACAAGTTCCCAATGATTTTGATAAGGTAAACAGTTTTATCCTCATTATCTCTGCAAGCAACATAGCTTTTTCAATTCTCCTGATGGAAAAAAGCTCTAAATGCTGCTGTTTTCTGTAGATTGCACCTTGGGTCAGATATTGATATTCAACACTCATGGTGAGAGCTGAAGTCTTCTTTGAAATGGATTGCATTTTCCCCAAAGGTTAGCATGTTCACATACACCTAATAACTATTAATAGCTGGAGTTGCAGCTGTGTTTGAGATCATTGTAAACGTGTGCCATGGGGAAAAGGGTTGGATCAAAATTCATATTTGTCAGGAGAAATGGCAGACAGAATATTCACCATTTCAATATACCAGGAAATTGTGTGGAATACCATCTTCTACAAATCCTTTGAAAAATGATAATGGAGATCCCAAGCTACTACAAAATGTAATAAAGCTATAGATTGCTATTCTTGGATAATATTGAGATAATAAAAGACCCTTATTTCTTATGTTTATTAAAATGATACTGAAAGGTTCCCTCCCATGTTCTGTATCATATGAAACATACAACCTGGCCTTATTAAAAAAACCACTACAACAATCTAATCTCAGATTTTCCATGGAGCCAGTGAGAGATTTGATTGTTGTTCATCCCCATGAAATTGAATTGGTTCTGTTCCAGAAGTAATGACTAGGCTTTATAAACAGGCTTGCACCCAAGAAGGAAATAGAAAATATGAAACAGGTTACCAGCATCACCCTTTTGTCACCTGTTCCACTTAAATAGAATCATAGAACAAGACGGTTAGAAAGGGCCTATAAGGCCTTTGGGTCCAGTCCTCTGCTCAGTGCAGGAATCCAAATCAAAGCATATCTGACGGGTGGTTGTCTGATTTTTCTCTTACATGCCTTCAGCATTGGAGCACTCACCACCTCTTGAGGCAGTTGGTTTCACTGGCGTACTGTTCTAATTAATCGTTTAATGACCCGAATGTTGAACAGCGCCGGGTTTACCATTAAGCAGAATAAAACGGTTCATTAAAGCAGTGAATGCTGGAGGGAGTCTGTGTCCCAGTGATTCATCCCAATCCTTGTGCACTAGGTCACTTGTTCCTGTTAGTCTGATTTGCCTAGTTGTTTTCCCCAAATAGGTCACAGACACAGCTATTGTGAAAGGTGGCTTGCCCATCTGAGCAAGGGGTATAAATCCTCACTTCTCTCCTTCTTGCACACAGAAACAAGAAACATAAGTTTCTTGTGAGACACCAGTATACTTTCTGTCAGTACTGATGTGATTACTTCCACATTTTTTGTGCACATTGTTGAAAATTATGCAGTTGTACACATTTTTACATGTGAATGAAATTACCGAAGTTACTTTTTGTTGCATGCACATTGTAAAATTAAAAACATATTTTTGCACCTTTTTGCTTACTAAACCTATTGTTCTTGGTAAGAGGTTAACGGTGTGCATGTGAAAATACTTTGTTGCATGAAGGGAAAGGGCACTATTTTTGTACAGAAACATTTTGCTCAAATTATAGAAAGATCAGTTGAACCATCCCCAACCTTGTCTTGTTCTCATAATGGGGGAAAGAGCTTTTATAGAGCCAAATGATTTTCAGACACCTGTCTTGTGGAGTTACACAAAGGGCATCACTTTGGGAAGTGAATCTCAAAAACAGATAACATATCTGGATAATTATGGCAAAAAAGACATGCCTTTTGCATAACTGCAGCAGGATTTCTGCTATAATGTCAAGACTCTTTAGGGCCAAAAAGGACAAAACAGCATATCACTAGAAGCAAAGCTACTTTAAAATAATATTGCTTCTAAAAAAAAGTTATCACAATTTGCAAATTAGCTTGGGGATAAAATGCTCATTCATTTGCATGTCTTATTTCTCAGGCACATGGCTTTGAAGAGTTTGTGTAGTGGCTACAAGAAAATGTAAGAGCAGGAAATAGATGTGATCTAACCTTTATGCTTGTGTATGTGGACTCAAGTCTCATAAAATTCAGTTTGACTCTACCTAACTGGGAATGATACTGTGCTATATGATCTGCTGCAGAGCTAGACACTGGGAATTTAATTCGCCACTGTGATTCCCTGACAGGGTCTGGACTCGTTCCATAGGGATCCTTCCACCTCTGCAATTCGAGGAGGAGGAGGAGGAGGAGGAGGAGGAGGAGGAGGAGGAGGAGGATCATCGTGTGCTTTTCCATATGTTGATCAGAAATATTTTCAAACACATCAGCTGGTATTTCTGGGTGAAGCATGGCCATAACAGTAGGAATGATATCACCAGTGACTTTGTTTGATACTCACATTTTTAAATAATATTTTTTAAAAGAGCTATTTAATTAGTGGCCATCTACTAGTGACCCTTCACCTGCTGAGCAGCTGAGGTTCCACAAGAAGATACTGGTTGTTATAGAAAAAATAATTTGTTTAGTTAAAGTCTTCTAAGAAACAGAAACATGTTCATCATCACAATAGTTACTAAACTGGCATACAGTAGCTGCAAGACTTCAATAACTAAGAAAATTAAGTTGAAGTAAAACAGACATATTTTTAAAAAAGAAAGTCTCCTCTGGCATATTACTTTAGATTCTTAAGAAACAGTGAGTAATGGAACCCATTACTGATGAGTAAATCCACTGAAATCAATCCTACAGTTCTTTGCTACCTCAAGTTTGCTTTCAGTGCTGATTTCGCTAACAAATTGCTTTTATAGCTCTCAGTGATTTAAATAAGTAAACAGTGAGATCTTTCTTGAACAGGACAAAGTGCATAAAATATCCATGAGGGACAGCATACTGTATATTCTACAAATATTATGTCAAACCATTCTGAACACTGCAGTTTAACAAGGGCCCAGTGAAAACTTTAAACTCACAAAATTGATTAGTCACCAGGAGACTAATACAGGATATTCAAAGCATGATATCCATTAGCCAAATATCTATCTAGGTGTTTGGTATTAACAAGGGCTGTCTGTTCCTGGGAATGAGATGGGAAGGTGATTATATCTGTATTCTCCATCCTCTTGCAGCCCTCCATGCCCTTCAAAAACTCTCTTCTGGAAGATTGAGCAATTCCAAAGCACTATAGGTAGGGAATTGTTCTGAGAATTGCATGGTGGAAGGAGGCAAAGTGGGAGAAGCAGTTCTGTCTTTAGACAGCAAAGTTTGGATCAACCTGATTGCTATACAGGCAACTGCAGAAAGCAATTGATCGGGAAGAATGGCCTAACATATTTTGCTACCATGAAGCACAAGATGGCAGCCCCCCTTCTCACTCCACATACAGTGATTGGCTGGAACAGCAGCTAAACCTTACTTCAGCATTGGTGGCCAAACAGTATCTGCAAATGCTGCTAAGCCCAATTGGCTGCCTTAGGGGATGCCACTAATTGGATTGTGTGGCAAGTATGACTCTCCCTTCAAACTCCTCATCACCCTTGTATCATGTATGTGTAACCATATAGCCTTGAAAATTAGAATCCCTTAATTCCCAGAACCACTATGATGACTTTAAAACAGTTGAATGAAATAGGCATTAATAGACTCTGCATAGTGTACAGTGTAAAAGATATCCTTGGTTCTTATTTTAGCCATACTCTTTTTCTGGTCAGTTGTCACTGGAGTTGAAACTCTTCTAAGACGGGAAGGTTTAGAACCATACTGCCAGCTTTTTCTCAACATCAACATCAAAAGTATTGTGTTAAAGGGTTGGGGTATTCTTCATGAAAACTCAAATCCTAAAATCCAGGTCCTGAAAGCAAATTTCATTTCCATCATTATGTTACCAGAATTGCCATGATGTTTGCATTTTGAACATTTTGAATGTTTGATACTTGTCTTAATAATAACATTTTCATCATGGAAGCACATAACCAGTTGCATTAACATGGTCTTTTTAGTCCATTTGGTCCCATCTCCACACTTGGTCTCACTCCCCTCCCATACCATTTCTGCTCTCTGTGTTTGAAGAAATGGATCCACAAAAGCTCACATTGAAATAAATTTGTAGATGTTAAAGATGCCAAAATACTTTTGTTTTTGTGTTGGTTTTGTTGAAACAAAGTGACATGGTTCCTTTTCTAAAAGCTTTTTTTCCCTTGAATAAGATTTGCAGGAGAAGGAAATAGAAGGAAAATCATTTAGTTTGGGAGTAAAATGAAGGGAGGAGTAAGAATTCTGAAAATAAATCTGGACAGTCAAACTATATATGATTGACTTCACCAAACTTGGTAAACCAGAGTTTGTTGTCCCAGTGGGCAAGTAGTGTGCTTGTGCATACCACTTAGTCTTTCTTGCTTTTAAACAAAGTAGCTAAACAAATTATAAAGTATAGCTTGTGGTTTGTTACTGCATAACTATCTGACAACTGCAGTGCCTTTTCTCCGGTTTGTATCCTTCCAACAAATTAGAGAAGGAAACCAGGAACAAATTCTCGGTTCCTTTTCTGGCATTTTGGGGAAGAACACAACAGAGAAGTGAAGCTCCTGGCAACCATGTGACACAATAAACAAACTGCTCAGCAAAGCTCCAACTGAAAGGGAAATGTTCAAGCATCCTCATGTTGATTTTAGCCAGTCATTCATAACAATCCATTGTGTTGTGCACATTTGTCCACTGGGTATATTATATGAACATAATCTGTTGTCCTGTTCTACTCGTGCAGTGAAGTAGGGCTTGTAATGTGCAGCATTTTTAGAACTTCAGCAAAGGTGTGTTCCTCTGGAATTTGGCATGACTTAAAATTGCATCTGCAGTCCGCATCACCCAGTTGGATTACTCAGTTGATTATGCAGTTCACAGCATGACTGTTGTGCAGCCGGGCTCCAGAAGTCCTTTGTGAATAGCATTTCAGGTGGTGGATTTTTCCCTACTGTTTGCTTAATTTCGTGTTATGCACATGGAGCTGCACAACTGGATTCTAGCCAATATTTCCCTGTACAAGCACATGCCCCACTAAAAGCAGGCATTCAACAGCAAACCATAGGTCCTAGAATACCTCAGAGGGTTGAGAGGGTTGCACTCCGGACTTTCTCATCTAGATACATACTATACTGCAGTGGTGGCGAACCTTCGGCACTCCCTCAGTCCTTTCTCATTGGCAGTACAGGCTTGGAATCCTGGGAGTTATAGTCCAAAACATCTGGAGTGCTGAAGGTTCACCACCACTGCTGTAGTGTGTGGCCTAAATCCCTCAGATTTTTACTATAGAACAAACATGCACGACCCAGCCCAGTTTGGGTCCCAAATTCACATATATTCTGCCATAATCAGTGTCCTCAAATGAGGCAGTTGTGTCATATAATGAACAGGAGAAAGCAATGGATTGGAAGCAGTAAGTTTCTGTGCTACATTGATACTGGCTGCCCTTCCATACCAACTGCCATCACAACTGACCTGAGGTTTGCAAGGTACTTGTGGCACTTTGCTTTATTTCCACTTTTTACTCCAGCCCTTCCATTTCCACTTCGTTCTTGAGGAACTGAAGAATTGCCAGAGCTTCCTGCTCCTTCCCTTACATGCCTCATCACCAAGCAAAAGGTGCTGCGAGAATACACTTTCTGCAGTCCTTAGGCAGGAGCCGCAGAAATGAGTTGGCTCTGTTCTCATCGTTCTACTCTTTATCCCCACCCTCATCTGATGTAACAAAAAACTCATCATTATCATTCCTACAACTTATACAGTGAAGTATGTTCTTTCTAACTTCACCACCATTTTTCCACCGAAAGAAAGAAAGAAAGAAAGAAAGAAAGAAAGAAAGAAAGAAAGAA
>JAHTLZ010000379.1:34812722-34839765 GCA_023846285.1 Phrynocephalus versicolor | reverse complement strand
CCTCTGTCGTGATGTCAACAAAAGCTGCAAATCCTCAAGAAACAGAGGATTATCTTTACGTTGAGTTGATGCTTATTAGATCTTGGTTGAAATCCTGTTAGTGCAGCTATGCCTGTAGAAGGGTGACGATGTCATCAGCATGAACAATTTTCAAAAATTAACCACTTCCCGCTTCTATCCTATGGCTCTTACAGCTCTCTTGTAGTGTCTTTGATTGTGTGGAGATAACTGGCAAGCTTTTCAGACTATGGTAGTGCTGACGAACCTATGGCACAGGTGCCAAAGGTGGCACTCTGAGCTCTTTCTGTGGGCACCCAACATTGCCCCTTCACAGCCACCTGTATTCAGGTCAAATTACTATATTGGCAGTTTGCGAACAATTAGTGGGTTTTGAATCGCCGTTTGGGCACTCGGTCTCTAAAACGTTCGCCATCATTGATCTAGAGCAGTGCTGGCAAATCATTGACATGGGTGCCGAAGGTGGCACTTGGAGCCCTTTCTGCGGTCACCCAATATTGCCCCTTCGCAGCCACCTGTATTCAGATTAAATTGCAGTATTGGCACTTTGCGAATAATTAGTGGGTTTTGAATCACAGTTTGGACACTTGGTCTCTAAAAGGTTCGCCATCACTGGACTATGGCATCCCCAGAGCCTACTTAAACTGTTCCAAAAACTCATAACTTTACATGGAACTTTACTCCCCTTTAAGTGTTTGTGCTCTTGTAGCTTTAATGTAATGTTGTGTATTAATGCTGCAAGATGTCCCTCAGTTCCCTGTTCTCAATACTTGAACATGTCTTAATTGTACTGGACTGTATATTATCCCTCATTCTGTAAGCTGCCTTGGGTCCTTTTACCAAGGAGAAAGGTGGTGGTAGTGGGGGGAAATATTCCAAAATAGAATAAAATAAATAAATTAAACTGCAGTTAACAGCCTACAAGGACATTTGATTACTGCAAATGTAAATGTACTAGTTATTTTAGAATGTATTTTGAATTGTTTGATTACTGTTGCATTTTTTATAGTTGAGCTATTGTTATCATTTTATGCTGCAGACTGCCCAGAGTGGCCCTTAGCTAAATGGGCCTTATATAAAAGACAGAAGCAGGCAGAGGAGCTGCAGGCTGGGAGAAACAAAATTTTAATTACCAAAAAATTGACACCACCATACTGTAACACTGCTTTAGATATTTTATACTTTTAAGTCAACAGATACACTGATTACTGCAAAGCTGATATAATTGTTCTCAATGCAATTGTTATGCAATGTAATTATATCCCCTTGGATACACGTAGCTAACATAATATGATTCAGTGTCAACTGAGTTTCAAAAACCACAAGCCAAAAATAATTTGATTAAAGTGGATAGTCACATTTAAAGTGGGAATTTTATAGAAAGCCGGCAAAACTATTAAAACCGAGATAACAAAGTAAGTGGCTGAAAAATCATGTATTTCTCTCTTTCTCTTTTCCCAGGTTACATATTTGGGTAAAGTTTCTACAACAGGGATGCAGTTTTTATCAGGTTGTACAGAAAAGCCAGTCATTGAGTTGTGGAAGAAGCACACACTTGCCAGAGAAGACATCTTCCCAGCAAATGCTCTCCTGGAAATCCGTCCATTCCAGGTTTGGCTACATCATCTGGACCTCAAAGGAGAGGCAACTGTCCACATGGATACCTTCCAGGTTGCACGTATTGCATACTGCACTGCCGACCACAACGTCAGCCCAAACATTTTTGCTTGGGTTTATCGGGAGATCAATGACGATTTGTCCTACCAGATGGACTGCCATGCTGTAGAATGTGAGAGCAAGCTAGAGGCTAAGAAGTTGGCTCATGCCATGATGGAGGCCTTTAAGAAGACTTTCCATAGCATGAAGAATGATGGCCGAATCCACAGGAACAGCTCATCTGAGGAAATGTCCCAAGAATTAGAATCTGATGATGGCTGACTTGAACTGGTTTGATAGTTAAGCAAAAGCAGAAATGGCCCTGGGAATAGAAGCATATAGATGAGTAAGCAACAGTTGAGTTTGGGAATCAGGGAATTCCCAACATCTGCCCAATCAGCTTTTAAAAATGAAAAATAAGCAATTCACTAAATTTTCCCAAACAAATGCATCTTTATGGTTACATCACAGTGAGATTTGCTGCTGTTTTCTTAAAATGTGACAAAGCTTGTTTTCTTGTTCATCCAGTTTGCCATTCAGCCCCACTTTTGTCTTTATAATTCAGTTTTGTTTCTTAAAGTTGATAAATTATTTTTATTTGTTCGTTGTTAATTCATTGAGCAGTTTCAACAAAAAGCTTCTTTTCAGATTTGTTGCTGCATCTAAAAATGCATCAGAAAATGGGATCTGTTTCTACAGAGCAGCCAAGAGGGAATATAATTTGGGGGCCACTGGCTAATCCTTGGGGTTCCTCCAGGCTGAAATAGCTACCTGCAATCTTTTAGATAAACAGTCTACAGTTAATTCACATTTCACAGTTTGAATAGTCAAAGATGCTTTTATGTACACTTTATAATCATATGCTATATTTTATTCATTTTACTTTTTTTAATGTACCTGCAGCCAGTCATCCTCCACTTAACCCCACTATTTCTAAACGTGTACTGCAGGGATACCAAAAGGTGGGGTGAGGAGTGGGAAATCTGTGTCTGAATTCACTCTCTTTGAATTCCCGATTTAATCAATAGGACCACTGCTGGATTTTGAGAAAAAGATTAAGACCCCAGAGCAGTTACCAGTACATTCTCTTTGAGTCATGGCATGGTATGACAACCTTAGATTCACAATAGCCCTGCTACCTACAAAGTCCTTATTGGCTTATTTACCTGGTGCCACTTCACATGCTTTCAAGTGCCAGGTTTGTACAATTGTAATGATCATATGCTATTTTTTTCAGGGGAAAGGCTACGATACTTTGAGATCGGGTTTGAAATATTACCTCCTACTCCTAGTAATATTTCCTGATATATTTTTTTCTGGCCAGCGATAAAAGGGTTCATAACTTGAGAAACTCATTTTTTTAAAGACCACGTGCTGATTACTAGTTTGCAGGTAAAACACTGCTCCTTTATACCATCTTGTGCATAAATTGTGGTAATGTTAGGGGCACTAGGGCACCTTACAGAAGCCTTAAAAGAAAGCTAATTAAAGCAGATAGCTATAGAAGTCAATCCATTGTGTGTGACTATGTACAATATGTATGTATGTGGTTTTGTGGGTGTGTGCTTGTGTTTGAGAGAAAGAAAGAATGAGAAGAAGAGAAAGAGGTCAGTGTTAAAGCATGTTGATTGATCATGGGGACAAAATGTGGAGGATTTGCACCTCTTGGAAATATGCTTATTGCTTTCCAATGTATGTAAACTATTCTGCAACATAAAGGCATTCATACTTTAATAATAAAAATATTAATTAAACATTGATAGTCTTAGACTCTCTTATTTTACATGAGCATTCAAGTTGTGTTTAGAAACTGCATGCAATAATATACAATTTTACAAACAGCAAATCAAAATTGTACTATTGATAGCTAATAGAGACAAATAGGATTTGAATGTCTTTCCTACCCTCTATTTCAGTGCAGTAACCTCAGCTAAAACAATAACGTATTCTGAATAAATTAATTCTTAATGAAGCATTATGCTTTAATAGCAGCCTTTAAGAATTTCCTTGTACTCAGTTACAGTTTTGCCTTTCCTGAAGGCAGTCTCGCTTTAAACCTGTTCATAAAGAGATCTGAAGTCAGTAGTGAGCAGGGAGGTGACCATTTTTGTTGAGCTCATTAAATCCTGTAGGTAAAAGCTCTAAAAAGGGCTGTGCAAACTTGCGAATGAATATTAAAAAGGCAAATGTGATTCATTATAAGCAAAGTGGCAGAAATTGGGCGAATATACACTGATGAGGTCTCAGCTGGTGATGACCAGCCTAGAAAGTGATCCTAAGATTCTGATCACTGCCTCATTAATGCAGCCATTCTTGGTTGCATCAAGAGAAGCATATTGTCTACATCAAGGGAAGTGATAGTACCACTCTTTCCTGCTCTGGTCAGACCCCACCTAGAGTACTGTGTCCAGTTCTGTGTGCCTCAGCTCGAGGTTGTCAACATCCTTAAAAAGGATGTTGACAACCTCGAGCAGGTACAGAGGAGGGCGACCAGGATGGTTGAAAGTCTGGAAGAAATGCTTTATGAGGAACAGCTTAGGGAACTGGGGATGTTTAGCCTTTCAAAAAGAAGGCTGAGGGGGGATATGATACCTATGTTTAAATATTTGAAAGGATGTCACGTTGAAGAGGGAACAGGTCTGTTTTCCATGGCTTCAGAGACTAGGACTCGGGGCAATGGTTTCAAATTACAGGAAAAGAGATTCCATTTGAACATTATGAAGAACTTCCTGACAGTTAGAATATGCTGCCACGTAGGGTGGTGAAATCTCCTTCTTTGGAGGTTTTTAAGCCGAGGCAGGATAGCCATCTGTCGGGAATAGTTTGATGGGGGTTCCTGCCTGGCAGGGGGCTGGACTGGATGTCTCTTGAGGTCTCTTCCAACTGCATGATTCTAAAACTATTCAACCACTGTCTGCTGCTGTGGAAAAAGGTAAATTCCATGCCAGGCATATTTAGGAAAGGAATTGAAGCTAATGCTGTTCCATAAAATTGCAGTTTAACCAATGACCTCACCTGTATAATAGTGTAGTATAAATCTTAGTGAAGTGTACTCCCTAAAGTCTCCATCCTAGAATTTGAATCGTTAATGAACAGCTGAAAAACTTCCAGAAAAAGGGCAAACCAAAGGATCAAGTGGGTAGAAGAAAACGTCTACACACAAAAGAAGACACAAGAATGTTCTTATGAGGAGCAGAGGCAACTGTTCTTGAAAATTTCTCTGTGTTCAAATAAAGGTATTTGTGCAAAGAAGAGCATGGGAATGGCTTGTACTGTAGTTCCACCTGGTTAGTGGAAAGAAGTTTCAGGTGACCTTCATAAGTACTACTCTCTTGTAAAGTGCAAACCATGTGCTAGCCTTTCATTCATCTCTAACTTACAGGTCTTTTGTTAAGGATAGCTGCTCTAAAAGCAAGCTGCCATTCCCTCTAAAAAACAGAGCAAAATTGGCAAAACAATTTCACATACTCTCATGCTTCTCCACTCCCCTGCTCATTCTTCAGAAAGAAAAGCAGCCTCTCTTTGTAGTTGCTCTCAGCAGTTGCTTTCAGATGAGGATCTCATTTTGTTGGGGGGGATCTGAAAAACTAGCTAATGGAAATTTGCGCCTTCTTACATATTTGTAAGAGTGCCTTAAGTCAGTTGTAAAAATCATTGTGGATCATAGAATCATAGAGTTGGAAGAGACCTCAAGGGCCATCCAGTCCAGCCACAATTTATTTTATTTATTTTATTTATTTTTACAACTTATATGCCGCCCTCTGCCCTTCCCAACACAAATCTCCCCCGCCCCATTTATTTAGGAACATTTGCTTCATAAGGATAGCTAGATAGGAGCTTTTTGGGAATTCCACAGACACAATCTTCCTTTTTGATATAGTTGATCATGATAAGATATTTAATGTCACTATCTTTGGTCTTCCACTCATATCTAGAAAACACTGTTTCTACTGAACCAAGGGACAATATGTTATATTAATGGCATTATTACTCTGGGATTAAAGTTCTTGTCCACTAAAAATCTCTAATTTATCTGAGGGTTTGAGCAAGTTTGATTCAAATGTCAGCTAAAGCTTTCAACTGCATTTGGTTCTCATGTCTTATGAAGATATAGAGTCATCATTAGGCAAGATAATCACCCTTTGGAGAAATCAGGAACAGGAAGCAAGCTTAATTGCATCAGTATTATTGCTTTAAAACCTGTTTTTTAAACCCCTCCAAAATGTCAGAACTGAGATAATTTAATCATTAAAATAATAAGAAAAAATCATACATGTTCCATGAAAACAATACATAATATACAGTACATAGTATGGCTTCCTCATTGGTGTTTCTAGGTGTCCTACCTGCAATGCCCCCTCCCCTAAAATAAGTAGTAGTTGGGCAAAAAATACACAAGACATGTAGCTAACTTTCCCTTTTCAAAAAAAAAAAAAGCCAAAAGCTTCCATTTCAAAGAGTTTTGGTGTCAATCATCTTTATAAAGGCTTTCCTCCATAGCCAGGGCAATCCAGTTCAAGTTTGAGTTGAAGATCCAGAACCTCACGGAGGGAGATCAGGCATCTGTATCAATCACATTTAGATTTCTTCCCCATCTGATTTCAACAAACCCAGGATGGTTATGTTTAAATAGTTCTATCTCTTGGCAGGGAAAGGATTATAACATCATCCTCTTGGGATATGTGATATATTCTAATGAGTTTGGCATCGATTAGCTATGTCAAAATAATTGTGTGCCTTGTGTATGTTTTTCTCCTCGATTGCTTTCAGGCAGTATCATGATGGTATATATTCATAGCCAACTTGCTGTATGAATGCTAAGATACACTCTTTATGGGACTGCGGTCTAAGATACCATCAGCTAAATAAAATTACAGAGGCTGTTTTGAAGCATTTGCTGAAAAAGAACTCTGTGTATTCACTGAATTAACAGCCATAATTTAGTCTGAAGCATACTTTTGGAATAAATACCATACCACATTTATTCATACTCTTCATACTCTTGCCATATTTTTATTACTCCATATATTTTGTCTAAGCCATTTCTGCACATATTTTTGTATTTGTTGTTTTCAATACATTGTATTGACTACTAAATGCTTTAAAAATTAATGTCGCTTGGTTGCTCATTTTACTCTGTTTGCTACTAATATTATTCAAAAGCTCCCAAGTCCCAGTTTGCTGGTAGTCATGCTTAATGGCATGTTAATGATTTTCTTTCAGCGCTTTGCCCCTGGTCACAAACATTATCACTGTCTTCCGTAATTCATGCAAAAATAATAGAACAACTGTAATCTTCCACAATGTTTTGCATTTGGGCAGTTTTTTTAAAAAAACACACCTTATATTCTTTATCTTATGCATTTGATCACAATATCTTAAGACTATACAGTGGACCCTTGTATAACCAACGGTTTGTATAACATAAAATTTGTACAACCTAAAAAATTCCGGAGATAGGGGAAATTTGCTTAACATAATCGCCTATGGGGCGAATCTGTACAACATAAAAATGGGATCACTCTGTTTTCAATGCATTCCTCTGGGAAATTTGTATAAAGGAAAATTTGCTTAACATAATTTCATTTGGAACGAATTAATTCCATTATATAAGGTACCACTGTATCTACATTGTCTTCAGTGATGTTCATGGTATGGAAATGATGAAGACTCACAAAATTTCTTACACAGTGGTACCCCGACTTAAGAGCAGCTCGACTTAAGGGCAATTCGACTTAAGAGCGAAAAACTGTTGGCATTTTAACTGCCACCTTACACATTTTAGATATGGTCTGTTCAACTTATAAATTTCTTTTCATTTTTTTATTTTTTAACTTATTTTTTCAATTTTTTAGATAGGTACCCCAACAAGAGTCGTTCGACTTAAGAGCATGCGTTTGGAACGGATTAAATTCGTAAGTCGAGGTAACACTGTACTCGATTGCTTTCTTCAATGCCAGAATGCCCTGCTGAATCTCCTTGCTTCGCCGCTGTTAGTGATCCTTCAGTTTCCTGTGAAAACTAGACTCTTTTTCCATTTCATTTTGTTTGGGGCTTTGCTTTTTGTTCCGCACAGGAAAGTGCCAGATTCTGCACAGCTTAATGTTTTTTTCTGGTGAATCCTGTGCAGGAAAGATTCCATTCTGTGCAGGAAATGTGACAGTCCTGCCCAGATCAGTCTTTCTGTCATTTTTAGGGGAACAATGCTTGGTGTTTCCTCTGCCCTTTCCAGGTGATTTTTCTGCTGGATAAATTTTCTGTGCAAGAATTTTAGAAATCCAGGGCAGTTTGGAGATCTTCCACACAAAAAATGACTACAAAACTGCCTAAAGATGCAGCCAATACAGGCTTTAAACGATGTAAAGGAGGATTAGATGTTCTCTTAGTGTCTACCAGCTATAAAAAGTATATTCAAACTTGAAGTCACTACAGCACTGAATACTAAGACATGGAGTGAAGAACATGGAGTGACCCCCCCCCACTTCTCAGTGTCATGTGGATGACAACTTGGACTCTGTGAAAATTTCTACCTTTAACTGGGACTCGAATTGGCTATGACTGTATATACACGAGTATAAGCCTAGGTTTTCAGCGCTAATTTGGGGCTGAAAAAAGGGGTACTCGGCTTATATGCAGGTCAATACTTTTAGCCACTGAGGCAGGTTTGGGGCAGTGACTAAAAGTCATTTTAAACATTGTGCGGCACTACTCCTGACCCCCCCCCATGTTTAAAATGACTTTTAGCCACCAACTCAAGCACTTGCCTCGGTAGCTAAAAGTCATTTTAAACATCACACACACACACACAGCTCACAGAGGAGGAGTTGCCAGGCCCTGCTGCATTTCCCACCCTAGGCTTATACTTGAGTCAATAAATTTTCCCAGTTTGGAGGGTTTAAATTAGGGGCCCTGGCTTATACTCAGGTCGACTTATACTCGAGTATATACGGTATGTTTCTATGACTTGTTACACTGATCTGTCCAAGATACTGCCCATCTTCTGGATTAATCCCCATTGCTTATTACCTTGGTAGTTCTAACAGATGCACTTGTTATCTTGCTGCAGTGGATTTTTAAAAAACTTTTGTGCATGATAGCTATCACTTCTGAGTTTTCCCCAATATTTCCATTCGCACCATTATTGACTTAATCACATGCTTAATAGACTCGGCAATCTAGGGCACTTAAAAAAATGTTTGCAAACCATGGAGAATAATAATCATCTGGAGGGGAAAACATCAAAGATCTCTTTAAAAACCTAGACTGATTAACTGCTGTCTATTTTTGTTAGCATAAACGACAGAAAAACATTTCAGAAGTATAAACTACTGAAACCTGATAACTATTGCACAGGAGAGTGCAATTAATACCCCTAAGAATTGAATATGGATGAGACATACTCAAACTTTGACTACAAAAGAAAAGAGATTCAGTGTGAAACTTGACAAGGCCTTGATTTTGTTAGCAGCTATACAAACAGGAAGATAATAACTTATTTATAAATTTGCTATATTTGCTTTCTGGGGCTCCTGATATTCCCTCCTGATTAATCCAAAGCTCCAATGATCAACAATGCAAATTTGTTGCATAATAATTCCTAGAGACTTCTGCAAATGCTTGCCACGTGAGCCCTCCTGTTTGAGCTTGTGGTCTTACTGGACAGGAGGCTAACTAATCATGATTTCAAACAACTTTTATATATGTCAATTGGAGAGAAGAAATCACATTCAAGGCACTATGACATTAACAACATAGTGCTCCCTTTTCTCTTTTCCACCATGCTCCTAATTCACCTGCATGATAAGAGTAGAGAGAGAGAGAGAGTAGCTACAAAATCTGTGATCCTCCAGGTGTTGTTGGGCTGTAACTCTCCATGGGCCCTCATCACTGGATAAGATGGCCAGCACTGGTAGGTGTTACAATCCACCAACACGCGGAAGTCTACTTGTTGATCTTTCAGGTCTAGTTTAAATAGAAATAAATTTTTATGCCGACGACTGGACTGAGTGAATATCAATGAAGTTTTATTACACAAATGAAAAAGTTGACTACTATTACTTTGCTGACTTTGTCTTGAATTCCGATCACCTGCCTCGCCTTGCATCCTCGTTCACCCTCAAATGGAAAAGATTTAGTATGGGAGCAGAATGCTTTGTAGGGGAAAGCTGGACAGATATCACAGGGCAAGGAGCTCCAAAGGATAGACACCTTCCTCAAGAAGCCATTTGCTTGAGGCCTTCCAGCCACAGCTCAGGCAGAAATGGATGGCACACACAAGAGGGTTCCGCCAGTGTACATTTAATTTTTTGCCCTGGAAACAGCAGAACAACAAATAAAAATTACTACGTGGGCCACAAACTGAATGTGGTCTGTAAACTGCTATATATTTCTTTTATTGTCTTCTCTTTTATTTTATTTTGCACTAGCTGACATTGCTTTGAAACCAGATCATTGCTTTGAAACCAGATCATGACAATCTAATCTTATTCTAACGAAGACCTGTGTGTGGCCATGCGTATGTATCTATGACTCAGATTTGGCACCAATGAGAACGGGACAAAAACACACTTGGCCAAATACTCCCAACAGAGAATCGAGCAGGAAAAATTGCACCAGGAAGAGCACACCCAAACTGTTAACAGGGTTTTTTGTCTGGGCTAGAGGCTTAAGTCTTATAAACCTGATAAACAGTTCTTCTAACCAAGAGTGTTTTCTTCATCCTCTCTTGTATGACTGTAGATACAGTTTTCCTCACAACTCTTTTGCTCCCACAAAGAGGTCCATATTGAATCCAGATCTTCAGAGATAATGCTCATATGCTAGAGGAATGAGTTGGCAGGGGCTCATCTACTTGGCCCTGCCTCCTGGTGTTCTTGCAATCACTGTGTCTCACAATTGTGTGAACTCTGCTGGTACAGGTAAACATACAAAAGCCCTTCTCCTGACAATAATTGGTTGATTGAGATTGGGTCAGATGCACCGTCTTAGCCTGTCCTACCTCATCAGGTTGTTGTGCAGATGAAACGGGAAGGAATGGAGCGATGTATGCCATCATGATCTCATTGGAAGAGTGACCAGATAAAAATGCAATAAATAAATGAAGATCTGTTTGAAGAAAACTCAATTTATTGCCTGCTGAGGTGATTGTGCACCGTGATAAACATATGCCACTGATTTTAATATCTCAGTTTAATTAGCATACAGTCACGCTGCAAGCTAATTAATGAAATGATTACATGCCATCAAGTTGATTCTGAATTATAGAGTGATCTTTTATAAGCTTTTCTGGGTATACAGTGCTCAGATATGTTTTTTGCCATTCCCTTCTTTGGAGGGCACTCTGGGAAAATGTAGCTTGCCTAAGACTTCACAGCAAACACAGTGGGCCACCAAACTCCCAATCTCAGTTTACACAGCCATGGTACTGAGCTATCCAGCCAGGCAAGCTAAACATTCACTTTAGTAAAGGAGAAATTTCATCTGTTCTTTTTTCTTATTCATTGGAACCAAGACCCCATTGATTGGTTGGTGAGTTGGTTGGTTGCTTGGTTGGTTGGCTCTCTAGACCATCCATCTGGCAGTGGGGCCACTCTGGGCCGTTTCCAACAATGGTACAAAAATACAAAGCAAAGTTGCAGACCAACAATAAGCAGGGGGAAATAAAAACAGATATAATAGACAATAAAATCAGTAAAATGTCTAGACCCGATATGACAAAATTAAATTTATATATTATAAAGTTCTGTAGGCAGGTGGACTAAAATCATTACAATAATTTGGTTAACATAGACACTATAATTGTGTACCAGTCTGAGGGAATGCCTCTGTAAACATTCAGGTTTTTAAGGAATGTTTAAATGATCCCAGAGACGGAGCCAGGCATCTTTCATCAGGAAGATTATTGCAGAAGGGCAGGGCAATTATGCAGAAAACACGATTTCTCATTCTCTTTTTACAGGCTTCTTGTGGGATAAGCGCCCTCAAATGCCTTGCCTGGGAGGACCAGGTGTTGTGGACCATCTTGTTGGGAGAACACACTCTATTGAGTAATGAGATCTAAGCCATTGAGGGCTTTCTATGTCATTAACTCCTTGAAGTCAATGCACTAGTGAACTGGTAGCCAGTGCATTGAGGGCAGAATGGGAAATATATGCTGGTGTTTTCTAGTCTCTGTTGCTAGTCTTGCCAGTTGAAGCCCCTGTGTCAACCTCAAAGGCAGCCACACCCTAGTGTGTAGTGAGGGGGGGGGGGCCTTCAAAATTTTACCCCATATTGATCGCAGTCACTTTTCTTGTATCTGCAGTTTGCATGGAGAGTAAACCAGGTGAGTGCATGAAAGGTAACTTTTTTTTTACTCTTGTATCTGGAACCAACTGACTGATACTCTTATTTCCCTCAACTAATAGGATACAATTTAGATAGCAGTTCATTGTAGCAGCCTTCCCCGGCCTGGTGCCCTTCTGATGTTTTTGATTGTAACACCCATTATTGGCAGCTAACATGCCTAATGGTGAGAGATCAATACAGGATGATATCCAGGACATCTGGAGGCCAACAGATTATGTCATGGAGGTTTTCAAAAGCATTCCCTGGTGTGCATCTGATTGTTTGGCCTTGTTATTGAAGCTGTGTCAGAAATGTACATGGTTTGCACAGTAACTGCTTAAAATAAAATTAGTTTTTAAACATGTGTAAAATTGCTTTTTAAACATTTTTATAAGCAACTTCCTTCATATTAAGGATATTATGCTAAATGCCTACACAACTTTGTTCCTTGTAAGTTCAGGCAAAACATATGTGATTCAAAGTTATGGCACCCCAACTGGTTTTTCTTACATGCTGTCTGTTCTTATGGGCATTTCAGTTTAAAGTCATTGCAACTGTCAGGGCATGATGTTTGCAATGTATCTCTGACTTTAGCAGTGTGCTATTAGGAGGCCATGTATATTTCCATAACCTTTTGATCAGCCACATAGCCAAGATCATTTCAGTTATTTCAGTAAAGTTGAATGCATCTTGGCAAGAAATACAAATAAGCTTGGTCAGTGAAATAAAGCTAATTAAGCAAGATAGGTAATTAACTTCAATCCAGTAGACAAAGCAATGCCTGTGATACTGGATACGGTATTAGAAATTTAATCCCACAGGAAATCAAAACTGACAAAGCCGCCCTAGTCTTAAAATTCAATAAAATCTAATTAGAGAATTAGTAACAAGCTCTAATTATTAGTGCAAACTGGTCATAGGCTGTTGCATTTTTTCTCACTGCATCTTTAACACCGATTTCACTTATGTATGTTCTTTGGGTCAAAGGCGGGGAAGATGTGACCCTCCATAAGTAACTGGATTGTAGCTCCCATCATCCCTCATCATTCACTATGCTGGCCATAGTTTTTAGGCATTGCCATTCAGCAACATCAGGAGAGCTACATGTCCCCCATGCTCTTTGTTAATGAGCTACAAGCATGAGACCAGGACTACCCTGTTGCCTTTCCACCGCCCAGTTTATTTGTAAAACTGGAAAACAGCACGAAACTAAATTCAACCAGCATAAATAAATCACACCATTCAAATGGGATGATTTTTCTCTTCCTTTTAAGCACCTTGGATATTAGGCTTTGATTAACTTTTTTTTAAAAAGGAAGTGCTCCCATCTTATGACTCAATAGAAGCATGCTCCCCTGCCTCTTCTCCCAAAACAGAAAAGGCACTTTTGTTGGATCCCTAGTCCCAAGTATTATGGGCAAGTTCATTACTGGAAAGACCTCAAGTGGTTTAATGTGAGGCACACACAGATACAACCATTGAACAGAATGGGTTGGCCACCAATCTAAGTACAGTAGCTTTCGGTTGCATGGAAAAAGTGCTATGGTCCCAAAGATTATACAAATGCAATAATAGATGGTACCTTATATAGGACCACTAAAAATAAAGCAAATAGCAAGCCTTTGTGGATAAAATCTACTTCCTCATTCTCTAAGCACTCCTCCCCCCTCGTGGTATTGTTAATGTGGATCTCTAAACTGGAAGTATTGATCAGTATATTAATCACAATATATCTGTCGAGATTCTCAGTCATCTAGGTGAGTTTATCTGGGATTTGAGTCATGACATCTGGACTTCTTTTCTTGTGGAATTGAAACATTTTTCTACTCATCCAAGTAGCTTCATCATATAAGTAGCAGTACCAGAAATAAACAACATACAGTAGTAGGAAATTAATGGGAAGTTGGTTCAAGTGGCAAGATACAGGGCTTAAGCAATGTTAGCATTTGTCCTGTTTTATTGTAAGCCACCCTGAGACATATTTGTTAGAGAAAGAAAAGGAAAGCAAGGGAAATATTGTAAATGGTAACCAAATAGAGTCCTCCCCCATTTATTGTGTGAGTTAGGTGCCTGGCCCAGCCATGATAAAGGAAAATCCACAAAATGCAGACACCTCAACAAACTGACCTTGGTCTGCTCCTGCTTGCGTGCACTGCCAAAGAGAGGTTTTAACCCCCTCCTGACACCTCAGCAAACAGATCTGGGACTGCCGCAGCTGGCACGCACTGCCAGGAGCAGCCCAAGGTCTGTTTGCTGAGGTGTCAGGAGAGGGTTAAAAGTCATTTTTTGGAAGTGTGCTTCTCTCAAAAAAATCTGTAATATACTGAGACTGTAAGATATGAACTGCGTTGTGGCAAGGGAATACTGTACTCTGGATAGTTCTTAGCAACTTTTACAGACAAGAACTAAACTCAAACTGCTCCAGTTGCAAAAAAAATTATTTGGAAACTCGAACCCAAATGCAAAGATTTTGAGGTATAAAATGGGTTAAATTGTTTGTTCATCCAGTTAATTACTCCTGGCCAGTAACAATGGTTTTCTGATACCCTTAAATAAATCGAAATGATCCAACCCGCCTTTCATTTATCAGTCTCTACTTCATGTCTGCATAGCTTTCTGATTATGTAACTAAATGGGACAGATGTTGAATGTCCACTTCTGGCTTCCAACCTATCACTGCAGAAGGACAGAGTCTAATATATTACAGCCTAATTGAATTTCCTTTGCACTTGACAAAGCCCACAGAGCCATTTGTCTGTGGCAACTTGTACTGAAGCTCAGCTTCATTTATTGTTGTACTGAAAGTTCAAGTAGAGAACCAGGCTCCTTTTGGCTTGCATTTAAATCTCTGCAAACGAGACCTCAAACTTGTTCTTTCTTTCTGTGTCCCTTGGCATGTTTTGTTTTAACTTTTATTTCACCTAAAACATTTTTAGGAGGTCACAGGGACACCAAAGTGGTGGGGGGGAGCCTTTTCAAGCTATGCTGTCCCACACAAGAGGATCTGTTCTAAAGCATCATAGCTAAATGACTGCTTTCTTTGTGTTAACGCCTTCATTTTTCTACCTAGGTCAGAAAAAGAATTAGTCCTCAGGGTTCAACAAAAGATGGAACACAATGGTTGCCTTGCTACAAAGAGAATTAAGAATAAACTCCCTCATTATTTAAGTCTTACTGAAAAACCTTTATGTAGAGAACAACATTGGTAAAAACATAATTTACAATATGGGTCATTTTCCAACATTCAATCACACTAGAAATCTACTCAATTATCACTTACTTGGGTGTTTGTAACACCAGAGATCAGTGGTTCTTGTTCTCATGAGAATCCAACACACCAGCGGGAACCTGCTCTTCAAATACATTTCTATCCATGTGGAGAATGCAACAATGGAGAAGAGTGAAGTTACTGTCTCATCCCTCACTGTTGTCACAAAGGAGTGGCCAAACAGTGGTTTAGATCCATCACCAAATAACTGTTCAGATCTGCAGATTCCTAAATCAACATTGTGATTATGATGAGCAAACTCTGGTAGGACACAGAGTATGAGAAGAAGGAGCAGTTCTTATTTACTATGGAACTTCTTCGTTGACAAATGTAAAGAAATCTATGTTACTGGATTATTAAAGCTAGAGGCCTTATGAAGCTGGGCATTAAACCATTTCTTCTTCTTTTGATTGGGAATCGGTGAGTTCTGCCACCTCATAAAGATGGCTTAGAGCAGTGTTGGCAAATCTATGGCACAGGTGCCAAAGGTGGCATGTGGAGTCCTTTCTGTGGGCACATGATAACCCCCCTCACAGCCACAGCACTTTCCCCTCCGCTTGGAGCACGCCACTGTGCTCCATGTAGAGAGCTGGGCGAAGGGGAGGCAGTGGCTTATGGGCTCGTTTGTAGGCAGTTTGGGCACTCGGTCTCTAAAAGTTCCACCATCACTGGCTTAGAGTGTTGTCAGTTTTGATACAGATTTGATACAGTTTCTATACCTCAGAGCACAGAGAGAACTCCTAGTTCCCTGAACTCCTTGCCCTCTGAAAATGTCGGCCACAGAGACTGGCGAAACGTCAGGTAGAAAAACCTCTAGAACACAGCCAAACAAGCCGAAAAACCCACAACAGCCATCATATCTCAGCCATGCAAGCCTTCAAGACTACATTGTTCTAGAGTTGTTTCATTGTTTGTATTTTACTCTGAGAGCTCCAGATACAGGGCACGATTGAAATGTTTAAACATTTAAATCAATAAAGGAGAAATAATGGTAGTTAACAGATGGTGCCTCAGCTGCCCCAAAAAGATGGTAAAGACAGATGGAAAGAGAGCCATTGCATTTTAAGATGAGCAGAAAAAAGCAGAGTGGTTATTTATTTGTTTATTTGTATATTTGTATACCGTGACCGAATTTCCCCATAGGGAACTCTGGGAGGTTTACATAAAGCGACATAGAAAAAAGAAAAGAAAATAATAAAATTAATAAAGACAGTAATGCAAACAAAGCAAACAGATACTTGGCAAGAGGCAAAAACTACTAAACAAAACCAAACAACAAATGGGGGAAACACCTTAACAATTGGCAAAGGCATCCCTAAATAGCCAGGTTTTTAAGACCTTTTTAAAGGATGCCAGGGATGGTTGCAAGAGAGCCAGTGAAGTGAATAGTCTATAGAGAGGTAGGAGGGAGGGAGGGAGGGAGGGAGGGAGAGAGAGAGAGTGACTTATAGGGACCTTACTATGGTTTTCAAAGTAAGGAACTTCAGATAATTGTTAATGTTTACTTGCTTTTAATTATTTCAATTGTATTTTAATTGGTAAATTGTTTCCTTTCTAATGTATATTATGTAATGTTTTTAATTTTATTATGTTTAATATTGTGAACCACTTTGGGTCCACTTATCAGGAGAAAGGTGGCCCATAAATAAAATAACTAATAATAACAATAATATTTAATGAATGTTTTTATCACATCCATCCTCCCACCCCAGAGTGTCCACGGTCAAATGAGAATGCAGTCTGACACTGCACCAGTTTTGACCCAGTTTGGACCACACAGGTCATTGATAGCAGGAAGAGTATCAGGCATTTTGGCAAAACTAAAGCTTTCCTTAATGGCATATATTTCCCATACACAGATGTATTTTTGCATGCACTTGATGCTCCATTTTCAGGCATTAAGAAAAGACTCAAATGTTTAGGAATGAAAGAAATGACTCATACAAGATACATGTCAGAAGGACTTAGTTCTCTGGTTAGATGACCAGCACTTCTGCACTTCAGAGGAAATGTATAACAGAAATATTTTAGAGAACTTGAAGAATTTTATTTTCTTGCTTTTGTGATCTCTCATTGCCTGTAAATCCCAGTCTTTTATTAATACCTTGAATACTTTTCAAGAGGATTTCAAGGACATGGAAAATTATCGTTAATAAAACAACTGAAATCTCCCAATGAGATTTGTAGAATTAATAGAGTTTTGTCTGAAAGGACTGACATCTTGGAACTGAAGAGCCAAAAATAGTCCCTTGGAACACATACGTCTTTCCCTAGGTGGTCATGAAGTAGCAAACATAAATGACTGAACTGACACATCGCGTTCAAAGTTAATTGGAAGAGCTGTGCTTGCCTTGGCGTGAAACATAAAGGAACATAACACCCCATCTTTCTGGGCTTTTAATGACTCCTTGGGAGACTCTTGTGGCCAATTGTCACACCAGCAACAGTTTCACTAAGTCTCATATTCACAATACAACGATACAATCACTACACAATACAAAAGCAACAGCAAGTGATACCTTTATTATACCACTAAACAAATAAAATAAAATAAAATAAAATGCTGGCTTTCAACCTATACCAGTCTTCTTTAGGGCATGTACTACAGATGGGGATCATCCCCCAGACAAAAACAGAGCCTATCTTCATAGGGAGGGAAACCGAAGAATTAAGCCAGACAGAAGTAACCAGGGAGGAGGTTCTTGCATGTCTTGTTAAACTAAATACTAACAAATCACCAGGACCAGATGGCATCCATCCACAAGTTCTCAAGGAACTTAAAGATGAAATTGCTGAAGTACTAGCCAAAATATATAATCTTTTCCTCAATTCAGGCATTGTGCCTGATGACTGGAAGGTTTCAAATCTAACACCAATCTTCAAAAAAGGATCCAGAGGTGATCCATGAAATTACCGAACGGTCAGTTTGACATGTATCCCAGGTAAAGTGATGGAAACCATCCTAAATGATAAAATTAATAGGCACATAGAAGAGAAGGCACTGTTGAAGGAGAGCTAATATGGCTTCTGCAAGGGCAAATCATGCCTCACTAATCTGTTGGAATTCTTGGAGAGTGTCAGCAAGCATGTGGATAAGGGAGATCCAGTTGACATTGTTTATCTGGACTTTCAGAAGGCTTTTGACAAGATTCCGCACCAAAGGCTTTTGAACAAACTTGCCAGTCATGGAATCAAAGGACAGGTCTTGTCCTAGATCAGCACTGGCTACATGATAGGAAACAGAGCTTAGCACTAAATGGACACTTCTCCAAGTGGAGGGAGGTAAACAGTGGGGTCCCCCAAGGTTCAGTACTGGGATCCCTGCTTTTCAGCCTCTTCATAAATGATCTAGAAGTAGGAGTAAATAGCAAGGTAGTCAAATTTGCCGATAACAATAAATTATACAGCGTAGTAAAACCTAAGAGATATTGTGAGGCGCTCCAAAGGGATCTCTTGACATTGGGGGAGTGGGCAAACCAGTGGCAAATGAGCTTCTACATTAGTAAGTTCAGAGTGATGCACATTGGGGGGGGAATTATGTTTATAAACTGATGGGGTCTGAATTCTCTGCAACAAACCAGGAAAGGGACCTTGGTGTCAAGGTGGACATCTCAAAGAAGGTGTCAGCCCAGTGTGCCGCAGCAGTGAAGAAAGCAAACTCAATGCTACGGATCATTAGGAAGGGTATAGAAAATAAGTCAGCAAGTATCATTTTGCCTCTTTATAAATCTATGGCGAGGCCCCATCTGGAGTACTGTGTACAGTTCTGGTCACCATACCTCCAGAAGGATATTATGGAAATGGAAAAAGTGCAGAGGAGGGCAACTAGAATGATAGGGGACGGGAACACCTTCCTTACCATCTGAGGCTGTAACTTCTGGGCCTCTTCACTCTTGAACGACGGCCTGTTTTCCCTATGGCACAACACTAGAACTAGGGGCACTCCATGAAACTTTTGGGTGCTAGATCTCAAACAAATGAGAGAAAGTACTTTTTCATCCAGAGGATCACTGGTCTGTGGAACTCCCTGCCAAAAGAAGTGGTGACAGCTGTCAGCCTTGACAGCTTTAAGAAAGGATTGGACAAGTTCATGGAGAACAAGGGTATCAATGGCTATCATTTTGGATGCCTAAGGTCAATCTCTGGGTTGGAGAGATAGGCAGGATATCTCTCAATGCCATTTGCAGGGAATCATAAGCAGTTGAAGACATCTGCTTGGGAATACCCTGAAGCAAATGGTGAGTCACTGAGTGAGGCAGAATGCTGGTCTGGATGGGCTGTGGCCTGTTCCAGCAAGGCTGTTCTTATGTTCTTATGTTCTTAAAACTAAATTGAGGTTTTCGTTTTCGTTTTACTTTGCCATCTCCAGGCCCCATGGCAGTGGCCATGGAGGCCAGAGCAGTGGACAATGTAGGGACAGGAGAAGTGAGAATGGAGTAATGATGGGTAGCTTGGATGGTGTGGTGTTGTTATATTTTAAGGCCCCCCGAATCCAATTAAAAAAAAAGTGGTTTGAAGTTGATAAGGATAAGATTTGTAGTTCATCACTGCTGACAAACCCATGAATCGAGACAAACTGCCATTTAGGTGGCTCATCCCCATCTCTAGCATGCACCGATATATCCTCCTCAGTAGGCTCTCCGAGTTGAGTGGTACCATTCCTTCTTGGGCGACCACCCCCAGAGAGTTCAGCTGGAGGAGATGGCCTCTACCCCTTGGTCCCTCAATTGTGGGGTGGTGCCACAGGGGTCAGTAATGACCCCCTTGCTCTTTAACATCTATATGAGGCCTCTGGGGGAGGTTATCAGGAGACCAAAAAGCAGTGGTAGCTTTGTTTCTGAAACTTGAGGTAATCAAACAAACAATTAAACAAACAAACAAACAAACAAACTCATATGACCTCAGTGTACTGTGTTAATTTTCATAAGTTGGACTATGTCCTTGCACTCTTTTCATTATTACCCAAACAAGGTAGAAGTTTTTGGTAGACACATAAACAGTAGCAAAGTATTTCCACCCCCATCAATAGCATGTTTAACTGACCCTGTTCCAGAGTTTTAGTTTGCAACATGTGCTCAGAGCTCAGAAAAATTACAACAACAGACAAGCATGGCCAAAATATGAAGATCTGGAAGATGGAAGATCCCCAGATCCAGCTTGTTCAATAGGGCTGTTTAGAGGGGGGGGGCATTACCACTATGATAGCACTTCAGCCTGCACAAAATCTTGGTGAGGATGGACATTTTGCACAAAGTAAATGGGTTCCTTTGAGTCTTTCTTTACCCAAAGGGACAGCATCTTCATGGTTTTGCAATAGTTCCTTACACCGTCTTCATATTGTTCCTGGGGATTTGCCATGATGTGTTCACCAAAAAGCCTTAACAGTTTGGGCATCCATAGCATAAAAACTTGAAGTTCGCACATAAAGTTTAATAATTTAGCCAAAAATGAAACCCATGGATTATACAATCAGGCTGTCAAGGAGGTGAAGTGAAGTTTTAATTTTTGAATAAGACAGAAGTACTAAAGGTATCAATTTGCTGGCCATTTATCTCACTGAATCATAGAGTCATATAGTTGGAAGAGGCCTCAAGTTATATGGTGTACTCAAAATAATCTTGAATTAAACACATGCAAAACTGTTGAAATGGTGGTGGATTTTAGGAGGACTCGTTCTATACAGCCACCTCTTATGATATCAAATAACTTAGTGTCAATAGTGGAGTCCTTTAAATTTTTAGGTACTATTATATCTCAAGATTTAAAATGATCATCTAATATTAAAAGTATTATTAAGAAAGCACAACAAAAATGCTTTTTCTGCGTCAACTTGGGAAGTTCAGACTGCCAAAAGAACTGTTGATTCAATTCTATAGAGGTGTTATTGAATCTATCATCTGTTCCTCTATAACTGTCTGGTTTAGTTCTGCAACTAAGCCTGACAGATACAGACTTCAAAGGATAACTGGAACTGCAGAAAGAATTATTGCTACTAATCTGCCATCTATTGTGGAATTGTATACCACACGAGCTAAAAAGAGGGTGATGAAAATATATACAGATTCCACACATCCTGGACATAACCTGTTTCAATTGTTACCCTCAGGGTGACGTTTTAGAGCATTGCACACTAGAACAACTAGATATAAAGATAGTTTCTTTCAAAGTGCTATCAAACCGAGGTGCATAGAACTGGACACAGTACCACACGAGTTTGTGAGTGGAGTGAGCGTCTCAGAGGATTAGAACTCAGGTTTTGGTTGAAGTGGTCCCAAGTTCAATATCTAGCAAATTTTATAGGCAAAACATTTCCAAGGACAAAACAGTCTAACAACAACTATTGCATTTTGTCAAAGTATTTTTCCACCAACTGATGCAATGTTTTCAGACAAAATAATATCCCTGGTATTTTCAGAAAACGAGGGCACTGGGAAATAAGAAAGGCACACATTAAATTTTAACAGGTTGGCTAATTCGGGAGTTCTTGGTAGAGAAAAATAGTATAAAATTGTACATAAAGCACACCCTTATATGGTGGGAATAGTATGAATAAATCCCCCACTGATTTTATAGTGTCTAGAATAGATCAAGGGAAGTGATTATACCACTCTATTCTGCTTTGGTCAGACCCCACCTGGAATACTGTGTCCACTTCTGTGCACCTCAGTTTAAAAAGGATGTTGACAACCTCGAGTGGATAGAGAGGAGGGCGACCAGGATGGTTAAAGGTCTTGAAGAAATGTCTTATGAGGAGTGGCTTAGGGAGGTGGGAATGTTTAGCTTTACAAAAAGAAGGTTGAGAGGGGATATGATAACCATGTTTAAATATTTGAAAGGATGTAATATTTAACAGGGAACAGGTTTGTTTTCCATGGCTTCAGAGACTAGGACTCGGGCAATGGTTTCAAACTACAGGAAAAGAGATTCAATTTAAATATTAGGAAGAACTTCCTGATGGTTAGAGCTGTTCGGCAGTGGAATATGCTGCATGGAGGGTGGTGGAGTCTGCTTCTCTGGATGTTTTTAAGCAGACCCTGGATGGCCACCCGTCAGGAGTACTTTGATGGGTTAAGGAAGATAAACAGATGCTAATATGAAGATGTGTGAATATCTAATTTGTTGATTAGGTAATCTATCAATTTTGATTAGTATTAACTGAAATTTGATACAAATTGAAAAATAATTTTTATAATTTATGTAATTGTAGTCATTTGTTGCAATTTTTATTGTTTATATTTACAAGCATTCTTATTTCCATTATTACCAACCGGTGTTATCGTAATAAGCCATGATATCTTTAAATTTAAACTGTCTGATCTCTGCCTATGTAATTTGCAGTTATGCCAACTGCAATTTCTACAAGTCCCCCCTTCTCGTGAACATTGAGGATGTAATATGTACATATTATTAAAAGTTTGATGTTCTCAACAGATTTATATGTTGATCATAAATTTTCCATTTAAGGTAGCTTTTATTTATTTTACATGGCTTATGACTCTCAGATGGGAGATTGAAATTTATCACATTTTTCTGCAGTTTAAATTTGGTTTCATTGTCTTGTACAAGTGGAAGAGTGGCATTTCAGAAGCAGCAGCATACTGAAGTGGGTGAGGATAACAGAAGGATGCAAGCCCTGGTCAAGAGGGAAGAATAGAAGTAATCCACGAGGGGCAAAAGTCAAGAATATACCAGGCTTTAAAGGCAGTGGGGGATAGGAAACCTGTCCGTAAAGACTGGCATGCCTTCTTTCATTTACTCTGGAGGTGAGCATGGGCGCTGAAACCCTGTTCGACTGTATTCATACACTTTCTATGCCTGGCAGAGCCCATAAGGGTTAACTAACCTTTGAACCCTACCAGCCTTCAGAGTAGAATCGTTCTCTTCCTAAGGTTCAGGTCCAGATGGATATCGTTTATTATGTAGCCAAAACAATGTTTTCCCTGCAGAAGAGGGTGGCTTGTGGATAGTCTTTGCAAAAATAAACTTCAGGAGAAACTAAGAAAGCAAGGAGGAAGATTACAGAATTTACTGCTTTACAGAGTCCTGTCCTTACTATGAAAAGCTGTCCAAGTCTGATTTAAAGGCCAGCTTTTTACTCAGTCCTCACCCCAGGAATTCGTTTGGTCTATTTTCCTTCCCCAGCATGTGTGTGTGTGTGTGTGTGTGTGTGTGTGTGTGTGTGTAATGTTGGGTTTTACAAAAGATTAAATGTGATGTGTGCATTTTGTTGCCGCTACTGATAGGGACTAAGAAAATTCAGTGGTGGCAGATTTGTTAACTTAGAAATCATTTTACTTACTTCCAAAGAATAAATCACTGGCATGTGGAGCAAAGCGACCACAAGGACGCAGGCTGGAATGTGCAAGATATTTGGCATCATTCACTTCAAAGCAGGAAACAGCATTCAGTACGACACATGCATGAGGTAATGTCAGCTCTCTGCAGTCCTCAAGATTGAAGTTTAATGGGTATCAGATGGTGGAGAAATGTGCTTTAAAGCTGGCCTCATTTGCTTCCTTGCTTTCTTTCTTAATAACTAGCAATGTTTGGTGTGCATCCAAGTCATGTATACAAAATACTATTTAGATTGCCAAGATTTTTACTACTTAAAGGTTTTCAAAACCATTGAATAGAGACTAGTAGCAAGTGGACACACATTTTTGTAAGCACCAGTACTTGGAGAAATTGAAACAAAAGGCTAGTATCCAATAAAGTACATTGATTCATACAGATTTGGCATATGTTATCTCAGTGGGATTTCAGATTAATTCTCCTTGAACAACTAACTTTACACTGTTTCATAAACCCAGCTGAAAATGTTCATTGGTATAAAAAAAAGTGTTTAATTTAGAGGGATGCTGTGTAGAAAATGCAGGGCTAACCATGCCATTCTATATGGACTTTCTCAGGAATAAGTTCCAGTGAGTTCAATGGAACTCCCCCCCCCTTGCAAGTAGAAATAGATTACTAGGGATTCCTCCAGATGTTGGATGTTAGCTCTTACTAGCCCAAGCTAGTAGACCCAACAATTCAGGACAATAGGCACTGTAACCCAACATCTGGAAGGCAAACATTTTTCCACCCTGGAGTATAGGATTGCAGCCTGGAGCAGGTTCCTTGGGTTCTTAGAAGATGTTCTTTTGGATCAGAGATTCCCAACCTTGAGTCCCAGATGATCATGGAATAAAACTTCCAGAAGCTGTGTGTCGCATGCTAGGTGTTTACACTGCCATCATTTAGATTTATCTCTGTTTGACTTGAGCGTATCACTAAAATCATGGAGTCTAACACATTTTTGTACTTTTGAAAATAAATAAATGTAGTTTATTGCAACAATGAAGTTAAGTACACTCAGCAATTAGGTTGTTATCTTCAGTTACATTCATCAGTTCCCTATCTGTTCCTATCTAACTGATGTTACGTCGGCCATTGTCTATCTGTCTTCTACATTTGCAGGCTGGTACAAAGGTATATAAGCACAAGTTGGCTTCGTTCACAAGCTCTTCTATTAGATAAGCAAATGCCAGATCAGTACATCATTTTAAGCAATAAATATTCGTGATTTAGGCTACACGTTACACTGCGCTGGTCAGAATTTCTGATAGCTGAAGTCCAAAACATCTGAGAACCCAAGGTTGGGAACCACTATTTGAGATACGGTTCTAACCATAGATCATGAACTTTTTCTCCCAAAGAGTTAAGTGACAAATCTGGGCCACTTCAAACACAATCCAATGTGATAAAATGTTCTTGTGGGAACATGCATGAAGGCTAATGTATGAAGTCTAAGCTTCATATATTATACTGGATTCCTTCTATCTGACTGCCAAGATTTTTGCATGAACAGATCCCCCCATATCCATTTGAATGACTCCTTTAGTCAAAACGAAGTTTTTGCTGTCTAAATACAGCTGCGTCCTGCTCACAGGTGGCCAAGCCCCCAAAACAAGGTCCTAACAGGCTGAGGTACAGATATGCCTGGCTAGAAGAGTCCAGAATCATGATAAATGCAATGCTGAGATCTAGCAAATGGAGTCCTGTTGATGACTGAGAAGTTGCAAGAGATTCAAAGACAAAAGCCAGACATATCAGGAAACAAAGGAGAGTCCAGGATGTGTAGCCAAGCAGCCCTTAAATCATACATAGGAAGGAGTCAACAATAGGTGTTAGGATACACAGCAGGCAAGGGCTGGGGCAAGAAGAGAGAGGGACTGATCCCTAGGACAAGATTTAGAAGTCTACTAGAGCAGGCATGTCCAAACCTCGGCCCTCATGATGTTTTGGACCACAACTCCCAGAATTCTAAGCTTAGATTGCCAATGGCAAAGGACTGTGGGAGTTGTGGTCCAAAACATCTGGAGGGCTGAATTTTGAACATGCCTGAACTAGAGGCATAAGTCCAGCTGATAAGGAAACTTATCTGTACTGTTTGACCTGCTGTCTCCTGAAAGGAAGAGCTTTCTTTTAGGGAGAGCCCCTACTGTTGCAGAGTCTTTCTTGATAGCCAGACACTTTGGCAGGAAACTTCTAGCTGGGTTTTTGCCTTGATCCAGCAATATTCCCTTGAGCTGGGATGCCGCCTTCTGAGAATTCAGCCTCTCTCTCCTGTTAGGTTCAAAAGGTTCTGGCTCAGCCTTGCTAGAGTCTCAACCAGGGGGATATGACACGCTGAGCCACGGGTCTTTCTTTTTGATGAAACCATGACCCTGCCAGCCAATAAAAGAGCAAAAAAGATCCTGCCAGTGTAATGTAAAACACAGGATGCTACTGGACTACATTCATACACTTAGGTGTAGCTCTTAATGTAATGTTACCTACTTAGAATAAGATACAGATGTGATCACATGGGAAACTGCTCGCTTTAAGTGGTGGTTCAGAAAACTTCCACACAACAGAGGTGGTCCATGTGGCAATTTTGATCTATATGCCAGATCATCATAGCATGCACTGAGGATTGGCAGTTGGTTCCGGCTGCTCATCTTGTTCATAATTGCACTGGAGGCCCTCCAAATCATCTGTAGTATATCAATTCCTGTTTGTCTTTCTTTCTTTTTCTCTGCAAACTCAGCTTCTGGTGCCTATTGGTAAGCAGCTAGCAGCAAAGAATTCTCGAATGTCCTTGAAAGAGACAGCGCACAGAATCAAGCATGACTCCATCAACATAAATCTCAGCTGCGTACTGATACATGATGAGAAATCAGTGTAGGCATTTTGTTATTGCACAGCAGTTGCATAACTCAGTGTACGACAATCGATGCCCACACTGGGTTCTTAACTTAAGGCAATCCACCTAGTTGAGATTTATAGTGACAAAGCAATGCTAGTGTAATTTTTCAGTTGGGTTCTGGCCATTGCTTCAAAGGACCACTGAAAAGCAATATTTATGTAGCAATGAACATAGTAGAATATTCATTTTTCAAGCAAATGTTTCCTTTGTCTTCTCAATAACCTGCCAGGTAGGCTCCTCGCCTCTGAAGATAATGATAGCCAATGGCTTACTTTGAGACTGTCAGATTTCTTGTTCCCACATGAAAGAATGTCCACAAAAATAGGACTGACTGTTATTAAATCAATTAGATAACTAGAAACATGTAAAAGTGCTTAGAGTCTTTCATGCCTCTGTTTAAGATAGCAATTGGGCTTAGTATATTTTGGGGCAGATTGCTTGCCCTGGTGAATTTGGCAACCTAATTCATTATGGTTTTTCAGAGAACAGAGGGACGCATAGTCCCGGAAACAAAGAGTAGGTGTCAATGGGAAATTTTCACAATGGAG
>JAHTLZ010000379.1:34801272-34812682 GCA_023846285.1 Phrynocephalus versicolor | reverse complement strand
CCTGGGCTGCTCTGGTGGGGGGGGGCATCCTCGTCGTCTCGCCAACTCGCCATGCCATGCGGTGCGGGCGGGGGATCCAAAATGGGGCAACCGCAATATTTATTTTGAAATCGTGGTCCAAAAACACACCAAAGCACCACAGAAACATGCAAAAATTGCTGTTTTAAAACTGCCAGAACTTTTACAGTAGCAGCAGTGGGTTTTTCTTGCAACAAAACGTCTCCATTGATTTTATTTTATTTTATTTTATTTTTATTTTTTTACACCTGTGTAATGATGGGCTGGCCATGGGAGTGGACCATTCAATTTTTTTGAGCCATTCCACCAAGCGCATGGCCACTTGGCCAGGTTTTAACTGAGACTTCTGGGATGTGCCAGAGGTGCACCCCACTAACTCACCGTAACCTTACCCGTAACCCTAAGCCTAGCCCTTGCGCTAACCCTAACCCTAAGCCAGATCTGTGTACTCGCATTGCACTACACACACGCAAGTACACTTCCCTTCTTAGTGAGCCAGATGGCGCCCAGAGGGAGCCTTCCCCACTAAGTGCACTGCTATACCAGCAGTATGCTGTGAGTCAAGAGGCACCCAAAAGAGAGGTGCCTCTGCCATTGCAACTTGGTATGCATATCCAATCGGCTATGCATACCCTTTTGTAGCGAGCCAGAGGAGGCACCCACCCCAGAGAGGTGCCTCCAGGAGCCCGCTTTCCCTTCATAGCGGGCCAGAGGAGGCACCCACCCCAGAGAGGTGCCTCCAGGAGCCCGCTACCCCCCCAAACCAGTACTAACGACAGACGAAAAAATGACAAACGAAACGACAAATTTTTCAAAAAATTCGCGACAAAAGGAAACGAGCCGAAACGGGCCGGCTCTGACACACGACAACTCGAAATGTCATTTTTCCTGGTCGTGCCCATCTCTAATGCCTAACAATGGTAGGGTGTTTTTTTAATCACATGATGATCTCTGAATTATTAATTTGACAGGGGTAAATCTATGTTCATATTGTGATGACAAACAAATTCAGAAATTAATGTTCAGCATGGGTTCGTAACAAGATCTCTGCTTGGATAACCAATTGGTTGGACAGACAGTTCCATGACTCACAAAATTCCAAAACAGCCCTACCAGCTTTTTGCCAAGAGAAAATTGAGGCACATGGTCTTTTAGTGATATTTATTTAGAAGCATGCTGGTTCAGCATGTGAGGAAACAAAATGGCATTCTTATACCCCACAATCAGATCTGCACAGGGATACTCTGCCTTAACTCTAATCAGCTCTGTCCCCCCCCACACCCTTTCATATCTTTCAATTTTAAAAATTTGTATTTCTTTGGACACATGCACACACTTACACTTGCACATATGTACACACAACACATACACATTAACATATGAGCCTTACCTTGTATACTAGATTCAAGGTACTGGTTTTGATTTACAAAACCCTGCACGACTTGGGATCAGAATATCTTGCAGAGTGGATCTTCCAAAGATGAGCTGAAGCTCGACCCACCAGAACATTGCAGGCCTTCTCACTTTGGGTGGCTATGCCCAGGGAGGCTAGGAAATCGATTACTCGAAACCGAGCCTTCTCTGTGGCTGGCCCCTCACTCTGGAACCATCTGCCAAGTGAGATGTGCCTACTAGAGTCACTGCCTGCCTTCAAAAAAGCGCTTGAGACCTTGCTTTTTAGAGAGGCATTTGGCAACCTTCAGTTTTTTTCTTTGTTTCTTTAGTTCCACCATCTTGCCGAGTATTTTTATTTTTTATTTCTGTTATTTGTTCTAGTATGCGTTTTGTTTTCTTTTTCTTTGTTTTACTATTGTTGTTAACCTCCCAGAGTTCCTTTGGGAAGACGGGTGGTGGATAGCTAGATAGCTAGATAGCTAGATAGCTAGATAGATAGATAGATAGCTAGATAGATAGATAGATAGATAGATAGATAGATAGATAGATAGATAGATAGATAGATAGATAGATAGATAGATAGATAGATAGATAGATAGATAGATAGATAGAGCTGAGCTAGGAGGATTCCAGTCCCTAGCCTTTAACTGGTGTCTTGTACAAACTGAGAAACTTATCGTGATAGAGATGGGCAATGTGTAGGCCACCAGATATTAGTCCTACTGGCCATATCACCGCTGGCTCTACTGGCTACATTCATCATAATATAGATTGCTGCACACTCCTTGTACCTTGCACAGTGGATAACTGTAGTAGTCTGATCCATGGGAGGAAGTCCAGAGTCCCATTCCAAGAGAGTGAAAGCACTCCTGATGGGGCACTCTGCTGAATCCACATGCTCGAGACTCCAGACCTTGGAATCTAACCCAGCCTGGGTTAGCTATTATTTGCCTTTAATTTAGCCAGCTTGTTTATCCCTGACTTGGCGCTGCCTGCTCATCTCCACTTCTTTACTCCTGGTTACTGGGGCAATTCCTGTTTGCTTTCCTGTTTGCTTTCATTTCCCCTTACCTATTTTCGTCTTCCCTTCCTCTATTGTCTCCTTATAATTAACTCTCTGTTTCATTAACTCACCTCCATGTGCAAACAGCTAGGGCATGGGTTATGGCAATCAATAACTGGGCAAGGCATGCTCTGTTAACGAGACAGTCATGAGGCAATCCTCTATACAGTATCCTAGCCAACCAGCATGTGTAACATATGTAATGTCTCCCTTGTAACCAATCACTGATTCTGTGTATACTGTGGAATGTAAATGATATGTAATAAAACCTGAGTGGCAAGGGGCGATCATCATCATCGCTCCACTGGTCGGACAACTTGGACTCGAGTCTATGTTCTTTCATCCGGATCCCTGCAGGTACCCGGGTTTTTTTTTCTATCTCCCAATAGCTTGAGATTTATCCCCCCTCCCCCCATGTTATTTTCTTTTCTTTTTGTTAACTTGCACTTGAAATTAGGGCAGCTCCTTTCTAGACCCATTTTGGATTTGGACCTGATTTATGTTCAATTGTATTCCTCCCTCACCCACTCCAAATCAGTTCAGAATTCAGAAATCTGAGTCTTCACATCTCTCATTGATTTACCTTGCAATAAATACTGTAGTAATGTTTGTTTGTTTGCTTGTTTGTTTACAAATATGTGTGAATTGTCTAAAAGACTAGGAATGTTTAATATTTAATTTAGGAGGGGTGTCAAGTTTTTATAAAGATATAAAAACCATAAATGAAATATTAAACAAACCTTTTACACAGAGGAGTGTAGATACACAGAGTTTGTGTGTGGGTAGAGCACACACAGGTGTGAAAGGTTTTAGGAACAAACTTTGAGGCTGCAGCAGCAACGGGCAGCTGCAGGTAGTTAGTGCTTGAAATCTGTATAAATGTAGCAAGGAAGAATCACTGTTTGCTGGCTTTTCCTCATAGCCAGTCAATGCTCCTGTGTAAGGTTAGTTGCTGTGTTTTTTCCTGATATGTTATTTATGCTGAAGAAAAGCTTTCTGAGTTAAATGTAAATATATAAATTATTTTTCTAAAAAATTGTCTTCAAGAGTTTTTCTAATGTTCCTGAGCACTGAGTTCTGCTAAGTCTCAGAGTTTTTTCCAGTATACAATATTTTATAAGACTAAGCTATAGTCTGTCAGGTTTGGGGGGGGGATGCTCTACAATATCCATATTATTATTTTCTAACATGAATTTCAGGGGAAGGGGGAAGATAATTCTGTCAAGATAGACATATCCTGCCAAATTTCAGATAAATAAATCTGCCAGAAGCTGGTTTGTGTTAACCTTATGCTACCCATGTCTACATGTTTCCTTAGAAATGGCAATAATATTTTAGGGCTTTTAAAATATAATTTATTTATGTATTTATTTAAAATATTCACCTTGTCTTTTTTGATACATGGAATAGCCTCTTTTGAACTGATTAATCTCTCCTAGTTTTATATAGGCAGCTATTTTAAAAACTATCTATGTTTAAAATGTTCTTTAAAAGTTTAAAGTTTGCTAACAGATGTGCTGCTTTTCTGCACTACAGCAGTGTCTGGTTTATGCATGTGTTGCTTATGCCAGATTCAGTGTACCAGTTCAGGATCCAGTGAATCCAATTGCTTACCTCTATTTCCAATCTTTGTTGCTTATTAATTTGCTGAATTACCTTTTCAATCTCGCTCACTGGAGAACATGAAAAGGATAGCGTTTTGCTCACATCTTTCTTATGGGGTTCTCATTCAGTCGACCGATTCATGACTGCATGAGGAGAATGTTCAAGCAAACATTATTTGGTCTGAGCCCTCATCTTAATTTCCTTCTCAAATAGCCTAATGTGGGCTGGGGAATGTGGCACCTTTGTACCAGATTTCAAAATAAGAATATTTCTATCCTCTCTTGTGTAGCCTGCACACTGTCATTAAAATTGTAAACCACCCAGAGACTACTAGAAGTGGTATAGGGTGGTATATAAGCAGAACACTTTGCTTTATGTTATGGATCAAGTTCCATCCAATTTATTAGAGACCTTAATAGGGCTTTTAAGTTATGTGAAATATTTAAGAGGGTAATTTTACCATTGTCATCACTCAGTGATTTTCCATATCTCACTGGAAATTTGAGCCCACATCTCCTGAGTTGTAGTCCATCATTCTGTCCACTACACCACACTAGCTCCCGTACCTTGATTAATAATGACTGTGTGGCATCAAGTCAAACTTTTCCAGAGCTTTCTAGGTAGAGAAACTACCTAGTGACAGAAGAAATTTATAATTTCCTTCTGTTGGGCGCCTTGGGACTGTGCAGGCTATATACAGACTGGCTATGACGAACTGACCTTTTTTTTAAAAAATTATTTATTTATTTATTTATTTATTCTTTCTTTCCCCTTCCCTTTGGCCACCATGTTAACAGGGACTCCTATTCTGACCGTGTTGGGCTGTGGACGATACGCTTGGAGTCGTCGGGTTAGTCAGTCAAGAAGAACTAGGGTCAGGCATCTTGTGCCTCTCCCACGTTCTGACACCCCGACTCACTGCCATGTGCCCAGGAGCCATCCCGCCAGTGCCTCCAACCTGTCCTGCCTCCTTATGAATGCCAGGTCGGTCCACAACAAGATCCCTGTCGTTTATGATGCCATCTTCGACGCGAGGGCCAACCTGGCCTGCATCACTGAGACCTGGGTGGGAGCAGAGGGTGGGGGGCTTTGCTAACCCAGCTGTGCCCCCCTGGGTTCTCGGTTCAGGGAGTAGGCAGGTTGGAGGGCCAGAAAGGGGGAGGGGTTGCCATTGTATACAGGGACTCTCTTTTTGTCAGCAGGGCCTCGACATTGGTTAGGCCAGGGTTAGAATGCCTTCACCTGCTGGTGGGACAGCGGGACAGATTTGGCATTGTGCTGGGCTACCGTGCTCCCCGCAACCCAGCTCAATCCCTACCAGAGCTCTCCGAGTTCATCGCCGTGGCACTGTTGAAGTCCCCTCGCCTCCTGGTTGTTGGGGACTTCAACATGCAGGTCGGCAGTGGTCTGTCTCGTGCGGCGCTGGAATTCATGGAGTTCATGACCTCCATGAGCCTGTCCCAGCATATTCTATGCCCCACCCACAGGTCTGGGCATACCCTTGGCCTGGTATTTACCTCCATGTCGGGGGATTCTATTCTGGAGGTGGGGGACATTGTCTCCCTTCCTGTATCATGGTCAGATCACCACCTGCTGTCCTTCTCCCTGTCAATCGCAGCCCCTCCCTGCAGGGACCATCAGCCCCTTGTTTGGGCTTCTCCCCAAAGGCTTATGGACCCGGTTCGGTTCCGTGAGGCCTTCAGGAAGCTTCCTGGTGGCCTGGATGATGATCCGGCTGAGACTGTGGTTGACCGATGGTTTGATACAACTTCCCGCATCATTGACCAGGTCGCCTTCAAGCGCCTTCTCCACTGCAGAGCTTGACCCTCGCTGTGGTTCACGGCAGAGCTAAGAGCGATGAAGCAGGAATGGAGAAGGCTGAAGAGCAGCTGGAGGAGGAAAAGGACGGAATTCAATAAGACTGCAGTCATCATCCAGACTAGGCGCTACTCTCGGGGTGGGGTGCCGCAGGGCTCGTATCTCCCCCCCATGCTGTTCAACATCTATGTAAGACCGCTGGCGGGGGTCATCCAGAGTTTTGAAGTCTGCTGTCATCAATACGCTGATGACACGCAGCTCTATCTCTCCTTTTCCACCTCTGCAGTGGAAGCTGTTGCGACCCTTGACTGGTGTCTGGGGGCGGTCATGGCATGGACCAGGGCAAACAGGCTCAGACTCAACCCCGAGAAGACCGAGCTTATGTTCTTTGGGAGCTCCCCATCTGGTTATGGAGGCCCTCTCCCCTGCTTGGAGGGTGTTTCCCTCTGGATGGCGGATAGGGTTAGGAATCTGGGCGTGGTCCTGGATCCGGCACCATCCTTGGATGCCCAGGTGGCGGCCGTGACCAGATCCGCTTTCTACCATCTGCGACAAATAGCCCAGATCTGCCCATACCTAGATGGGGACTCCCTGAGAACAGTAGTGCAGGCACTGGTGATCTCGAGGCTGGACTACTGTAACACTCTCTACATGGGGTTGCCCTTGACTCTCCTCCAGCGCTTGCAGCGGGTCCAAAATGTGGCAGCCAGGCTGGTGGCTGGAGTGCGTCGTTACGAACACATCACCCCAGTCCTGGCTCGCTTGCATTGGTTGCCCGTTACGCACCAGATCAGATTCAAGGTGCTGGTTTTAGTTTATAAAACCCTCCATGGCTTGGGCCCAGACTACCTGGCAGAGCGGATCGCCCAGCAATCAACCTCGCCCTGACCAGTTCGGAAGTCGCGAGCGCACTCGCTCCGGGTAGCCACCCCTAGAGAGGCCCGGAAAACCGTCACCCGTAGCCGGGCCTTCTCGGTGGCGGCCCCCTCGTTGTGGAACACCCCCCCTGAGTGATGTGCGCTCTGCAGAGTCCCTGTTGGCCTTTCGCAGAGCTCTTAAAATCTTACTCTTTCGAGAGGCCTTTGGTGACCAAATGTAATTTTAGTTTAATTCAGTTAATTCCCTTTCCCCCCCCTTTCCTTTCCCGCCATTTACCACTACCGCTTACCCGCGGAGTAAGATGTTGGGCTATTGAGCCTTTGTCTAAGGGCTAAGGGTGCTACCACTGTTCTTTTTAACATGTTGTTGATTGTCTATTGTATTTATTGTGTGTATAGTATCTTTAGCTATTGAATTGCCTATTGTATTTCTATTGATGACCATTGTCTGGTCTGTTGTTGGAAGCTGCCCAGAGTTCCCTTTGGGAAGATGGGCGGGATACAAGTTCAATAAATAAATAAATGATCTCTCAACATCTGGCTGTGCAACCAAATACCTTATTGTCTGGGCTGTCACAGAATCATAGAATCCTGATGTTTGAAAGGACCTACAAGGCCATCAAGTCCAACCCCCCTGCTCAGTGCAGGATTACAAATCTACCAAGAGATTGTCTAAATTTCTCTTCAGTGTCTCCAGCATTGGAGCCACTCACCACCTCTTGAGGTAATTGGTTCACTACTCTAACAGTTAGGATGTTTTTCCTGATAGTCAACCAAAATCTGGCATCCTGTAACCTGAAATGTCTACAGCATTCCCTCTGTCCCAGCTAGAAGGTGATCCAATCAGGAACTGAGATCAGATTAGTCTGTCAGGATTTGTTCTGATAAAGCTGCATTAGCTTCTAGTCATTGCTGTATTGGTTTTTTGAGGCATAGCGACTAATTTATAATCTTTATTGGAGCACAAAACTATAAAAATCAGGTAAGATTTTGAGTCTCAGATTCTTCTTCAGACTAGACACTGGAAAGCTGGGTGTGATATGGTGGGGTAGCAGAAGAGTCCAAAAATATTTATTTATTTATTTATTTATTTATTTATTTATTTATTTATTTATTTATTTATTTATTTGATATACTGCACCATTAGTGCAATACACTATTCTGGACTGTTTACATGATAAAAATAAAACAGAACAGGAACAATGACACTGTAACTAAAATTTGAGAAATAAAACAAATTACTACAAGAGGCATATTATCCCAGTAGAAGGCAGAACACAAGCCATGCAATCGGGCAGGACTGCAATGAAAGTGAACAGTGATGAGAAGCCTTGTTCCTTAAAATGCTTTGTAAAGTAAAAGACAGTATTGGGTAGAATTTTGGACATGAGTTTGAAGGTATCAGGTTCTGCTCATCATAGAGACATAGAATTCACCAACTAAGCTCATACTAGTCACTTTCTCTTTTCGTACCTGACAGGCTTTTGTAAAGATGAAATAGGAAGAAGGAGAAGGATTGCTATGTAACCTGCCTCAGACTCAGGAGAGGAAAGACAGGATGTAGATGTAACTAAAAATATCTGAAACGCTTTTAGAAGCACACATGAAGAAACAACATAGCTTTAGAAAAGCATATTTTGAGGGGAAGTATCTGCAAACATAGGGTAGTTACTGTATATGCTCATTTCTGTGTCATCAGTTTTTACCAGAATAAGATAGACTGCATTTAACAAATGATCAACTGTAACACAGTAATTAACTGCATATACAATGACCTGTTCTAGGGTCCTTCATTCTGCCATCTACTCCATTATTTAATACCAAAAAGTCAAGGAATTATGGGTGCCTCTTTCGCTCTTCTGCACATCAGAGATGAACTGTCATATATTTTGGACATCGTTTCTACCACTGCCTCAAACATATGACGTAGGGGTTGAAAGTGTTCCCTGCCTCAAGTATAGATATCTGCTCTTTCTAGGCCAGGCTTTGAAAACTGAAATTCCATTTTCAGTGTAAATCAAAGTAAAAGAAGGCGAGAGGGAAATGCCTGGTGGAGGGAGGCATACAATATTCAATGTGTTAATTTAGCTCTGATGTAATATAGATCTGTCCATGCAGAATTTGTATCCGTGGAATACAGTGAGTATTGCCCTCAAGTTATTATTTATCAAGGCAGAAATATTCCTTGCTGATTATTTCTGTGTAATGAAAGCTGAAATTAATGATAAGGAAATGTTAGCTGGGATTTTAAAAAGTGTGGGTAAAAAAATGGTGGCAGATCAAAGATGAATAATGCTGCTGAGGACAGGGGGGAGGAAATGATAAAGCAAGTCAGAACTTTTAGAAGTGATGGATGTGGGATCTGGAAGTTATGGCAACTGGACTTTTTTTTCTTGAGAGATTGAAACATTTCACTGCTTATCCAAACAACTTTGTTAGTCTGTTTGTCTGGAGCAGCAGCAGAACGTTTCAATCTCTCATGAAAAAAGTCCTGTTGCCATGACTCAATTTCCAGATAAACTCACCTGGATGACTGAGAATCTTCACAGACATGATGGATGAGGGAGTTAAAATGGAAAAGGAAAGCAGCAAATCTTTGGAGGGAAATATCAAACATCTTTATGAGGAAGGACTGACAAATAAGACACTTGAACTTTTACTGTTATTAAAGGGCAGAATCAATTTATTACTGCCTAGGAGAAAAATTGCTGGCCTTTTATCACATTTTATTTAAACTGAAATGTTACAAAATATCTCTTTCTACCCAAATAAGCATGATTTCCCTCCTGAATTCATTAGATCAAAACGGAATATTTTTTGCAAATGGTACCTTTACAAATTAGATTCTCATGTTTATGACATGAATTAAACACACATATACATACAACACTCTAGTCCAGTGTTGGCGAACCTATGGCACAGGTGCCAAAGGTAGCAATTGGAGCCCTTTCTGTGGGCACCCAACATCACCCCTTCACAGCTACCTGTATTCAAGTTAAATTGCTGTTTGTATTGGCATTTTCTGAAAAAATGCTGGGTTTAGAATCGCAGTTTGGGCACTCAGTCTCTAAAAGGTTCGCCATCACTGCTCTAGTCTATATAGAGACCTATATATTATTATTGTATATAACTGTATGTGAATATATATCTAGCACATACTGTAGATATCTTATATAAGTAAATATAAATATCCATGACAGCATCACACATTAAATATAAAATATAGAATGTGTAGCCTGAATAATTAAATAGTAAACCACTCATAGAGTGCTTTAAGTACTATGGAGCAATATACTGTATAAGCACCATAATTTTTGTAAGTCCCACGCATGTTGAAGAGAATGGTGGCTAGTATGTGATTTAGACCACAACACAGTAAAATACATTTGTAACCAAAGAAGAAGAAGAAGAAGAAGAAGATGATGATGATGATGATGATGATGATGATGATGATGATGATGATTTTAATTGGACTGTGGTCAGATAATGACTGCTAAGTAGTGATGCAGCACTGGAATAATATGGTTTAAACACTGCCATAATGTGTTTCTCTCATTTTGGCCCAGTAACAAGGCTCACTCCTCTATTGTTTGCCAAGTGAAGTTTGCAGACCATTTTCAAGGATATCCTCGCATATTGCACATTGCAATAATTAAAGCAGCGGCTTAGCAGTGCATGGACAATTGCAGCCAGGATACCTCTCTCCAGGTGGGGTCATAGCTACTGAGCTGGTAGAAGCTGATGCGAGGCATGCAGTGCCACTTGAGGCCACAATAAGCATTTAGTAAGAGAAGAATGAATGAACAGATGACAAACCCTCTCCTTGCAAGGGTCGGATACTATGTCAACAACCAGACGGACCACCTACAAAGAGCAGTTGAGTTCTGGTTGCCAGCTAGGAGCAGCTGCTTGGTTTCCCTCCTCTGCTTTTTTCTCTCTGCTGTTTTGTTTTTGTTGCTCATTTAAAAGAAAACAAAACAGCATTTCCGCCTCAGTTTATTGCATGTTATCATTTGCTGGAGTGAAACTGCTGGACATTCCTTCTCAGTGAAAGAATTTTCCATGCAGCCATCTGACTGTGATTGTTGATGGGAGATCAACAAATGTTGGAGCTTCCAAATCCCCATTTTGGAGGTTTAGAAGTCTGGTAGGTTTACCCAGGGCAGAGGACAGAATAAGACAGGCAGTTCATGAAATAGACAGATAGTAAATAAAATGGTTCTGTGAAACAGAACTGTTTATTTCGCAAACTTTGAAACAAACAGTTTGTGCCAAAGACAGTATAGTATAAAGAATTGGAATGTTGGCTTCAAGTTACAAAGTTGCAGAAGTCAGACGACTTGAAAGGAACTACATGTTTCAGATAACATGCAGTTAATATTATTTTTTACTATGAGCTATCTGAAAACAGGCATGAAGACCCCTGTTTTGAATCTCCAACTTTCATGTGAAACCATGCATTAAAGTAGAACAGTAGTTTATGGCCCTCAGACTGGCTGGCTAGTGCTGGGAGTTTTCCTGCCAGGCCACCCCTCCTTTTCAAGAGGGGAAAAAAAAGATTGGAGCTGCACCCTCTGACCAACTATTTATTATTATTATTATTATTATTATTATTATTATTATTATTATTATT
>JAHTLZ010000379.1:34781425-34801262 GCA_023846285.1 Phrynocephalus versicolor | reverse complement strand
GTAGTAGTAGTAGTAGTAGTAGTAGTAGTAGTAGTAGTAGTAGTAGTAGTAGTACAGAGCAAGCATTATTGGAGGTTAAGAACAGGGAAGTGTTTAATGTAAAGCAAACAAAGGGTCAATACTTGAAAACAACAATGCAAATACGAGCTGATAGTTGGTATAATAAAACACTGCACGGGCAGTTCCTCGAAAAAAATCAAAGGAAAAGCAGATGAGGAAAATACTTGCTATGGCTCACCAATGGAACACTGAAAAAACCGACGGAAGCCCTGATTTTTGCAGCTCAAGAACAAGCTATCAGAACAAAAGCAGTTAAGGCTAGAATAGAAAAATCAGCTGGGTACCCTACATGTAGTTGCTCAAATGGTCCATCAGAATTTGTGTCAGAACTATAATCTGCCCATAGCAAAGAACTGGTGGGATCATAAGCCTGAAAAAAGTGATTGAAAATGAGCATGTAAAATTACTTTGGGACATCTGAATACAGACAGACAGGGTTTTGGAGCATAATACCCCGGATATTGTGATTGTGGAGAAGAAAAAAGTGTGGATCATTGATGTTGCTATACCAGGTGATAGTAGAGTCACCGAGAAACAACTTGAAAAAATTACCCGATATCAAGATCTGAAAACTGAACTTCAGAGGCTCCTTGCATAAATCCGTACAGGTGGTCCTAGTGGTAATCAGCATGTTGGGTGCGGTGCCTAAAGAGCTAAGCAAGTATTTAGAAGAAATTGGAGTTGACAAAGTCACCATCAGTCAGATGCAGAAAGCCACCTTACTGAGATCTGCTCGCATAATTCATGTAGTGCCAAATGCTTGGGAAGCATTCGACTAGTGATTTGTAATACAAAATGCATCATCATCATCATCATCATCATCCATAGGCACGTGACCTTGTTGTGGTGGTGTGGTTTGCGTGCTTCGAGGACACAATAGGCTATGCTATACAGGTTCAACCATAATTTATTTATTTATATTTATTTATATTTGTACTTATTAACCATCTGATTTTCCCTTAGGAACTCTGGGCGGTGTACAACAAATTATTAGAAGACAACTTGCTCAAAAGCAAACAACAAAAGAAAAAAGATGAAAACACGACATCAATACCCATACCGACAAACACAAACTCTGTCAAGAAGAGGCTGGGACAAACAATACAAACCAACTAACCACATACCATCATGCACTCAGTGATAAATGAAGCTTTACCTAAAGAGCTCTCCTAAAGAGTGGCAGAGAATCCGCCAGCCTCAACTCCATTGGCAATGAATTCCAAAGTGTCGGAGTGGCCACTGAGAAAGCCCGAGTCCAGGTAGAAACCCTTCAGGCCTCCCTCAAAAGTGGCCACCCGGAGTGAGAGGGTGAGAGAGGCTCTGGTCAGTCAGGACAAAGCTGACCTCTGGGAGATCCGCTTCTCTGACAGGCCACTGTTGAGAAGCCAGACAAAGGGTGCCTCCCAAGCAAAATTCAAAAGATGAATAAGAATGCCAAACTGGATCGGGTGACGTCTGGGTCAACAAGAACCATGTTAGATAGTGAAGTCCCTGGCGGTCTGGTGACAAATGGGCTACAAGACTCAGGGCAACCAGATGAGTAACCAGGGCCAGCCCCTGCAACACTACTGGAAGGAAACCAACATCAACCTGAAGTTCTGAATAATGAATACCCTATACAAGCAAGGCAGAAATTTTCAACATTGATCAATAAAGCCATTATGACCTGCTATTACAAGTCAAGCCCTAATAGACGAGGATATCTGAAAAGAATGCACAACAACTGGAAGGAATTACATCCACAATCAGACCTAACAGAACAGAGGCTAGCTGATCAGCAAAAATTCATTACTCATACTAATTTTTTCATGCAACTTCAATTAAATTAAGTACAAAGCAATATACAAGCTGTGGAAATTCAAGAAATTCAAGAAACCCAAAATATCAGTGTACCACAGGTAGTGGTGGAAGTAGAGAAAGAATCAACACATAGATTTACTGAATAATGATCAAGTACAAGCCTCTCCTCTGCCCTCATTACAATCTGATAAAAGGCAGCTGACTGAAGACCAAAAAAATCTTAAAAAATAATGAATCACATGAAGACCTGTGAAGAAAGAATAAGATTACCAACAAGAAATTGTCAAACAGCAAATAGCAGTCTCAAAAAAGATTCAAAGATATGAAGATAAAATAAAACAATTCCAACAAAATAGGCTTTTTCAGTGTAACCAGAAGATGTTCTATCTGCAGATCAGACAACGGATAGCAGAGTAAAACCATCATCAAATGAAATGCTATGCTTCTTGCAGGATATTTGGGATAATCCCAAGATTTATAAGCAAGCAGGTTGGGTAGAGACCGTCAAATTGACCATAGATCCTGCTACCTTAAACGGAATAAATATTACATCTCAAATGGTAAAAGCAAGAACTAAGAAAATTAAGAATTGGATTGCCCCTGGAGAAGATGAATTGCATGGATTTTGGCTAAAACATCTAACCAGGATGCATCCAAGACTCGCTAAACAATCTGACCAAACAATCCAGTAAGGTGAAATAGATCAATGGTTAACAACAAGAAGAACATACGTAATTATGAAAGATCTGAGCAAAGGGCCTATACCAGGTAACTATCATTCAATTATGTGCTTGCCAACAATGTTTAAACTCCTTACAGTAGGTCTGTTCAACTTTGAGCAGCCTACAGTCTACTTTTTTCTCCCGAATGGACCTGCGGTCTACTTTGATCTCCCCAAGGGCCCCCGTGGTCTACTTATAGGAGTGCACGTGTGGCCAGTGCAGGGAGGAGGGGGACCTGTAATTCCTTTATACAGTACAAGTTACCACTGCATTTATTTTTCAGAACATTCCAGCAATGCTCCTGAGCACATCTGTGCTTCTAGAGGGAAAGTTCATTTATTCTCTGACATAACAGTTTAATCAAACAAACAAATACTGTTCTCTTTTTTTTCCTGTGAGCAAATCTGCTCATGATCAGAATATGAGTCTGAACATATGCTGCATAATGACTGATTGGTTCTCTCTATATTTTTAAAAGACCAATCTTCTGTTTGGGAATAGTAATAAACAAGTCATGTAACACAGATGGTTAGGTAAGATGGCTTTTGAAAAATAACTTTATTTGGGCACCCAGCAGCTGATCTCGGATATGCAGGAATCTGTGGCTTCTTTGCTTTCTGTCTTTCAAACTCCCTGACGGAGGACTCAGTCACATATTTGTTGGGATTTGTATCTGTTTCTAACTTCAGCACGTAGACTTTTCACTCAGTCAGATATCTTATTACAGCTGTGGAGAAATTTAGTTGATCTCTGCCAAAGGGAAAGCTATGAAATGAAAACCAAATAAACATTGTTGCTGTCTCTCTCCCTCCACTGCCTTGAACAGTAAGATGTTCCAGGAATAGCACTGGGGGTGCGCTGGGGGGGGGGGGGACTGTTTCATTTGGATGCAAAACTTGTGGTATCCTCACCGTATTGTTTTTATTTACAGGGTATGGATGGAGGCTGCTTAAGGTGGATAGACCTGTTCAGCAGACAGAACACACACCAATCTTGGATCGGGTCCCCCAAAGGAGACCAGCAGAACCCCACAGATGGTTCAGTTACTGACAGTTCACAGCATGCTCCTCTGAGTGCAAAATGGATTTAAGCCATTGGTTTCCCTTCCCTCTCTTAGCTGACACTTCTTCCAAATTCTAATGGTATCTACGATGGGCGCCAATTCTGTTTGGTTGGTTTGTTTGTTTTTAATGAGACATTTCCCAAATCCACAAATTTCTCCATAAATGTGACAGGAAGAACTCGAGGCTTTAAAAATCCAGTCAAATGGAGAGATCCATGCATCCTATGACTCTCTTTGCCTCCTGTTTGATATTCTATATACACCGTGTCTTTTGGCCTGAGGCGGAGCCTGCCACCTCTTTTTAATCTGACAAGCACTTCATTCTTAACTGTTACATGGCAGGAAAGTACAAATGTATAACTTTCTGTGCAGCAGAATCGCTGCGCATATTGAATAGAGCCCATGGCAGTCAGATACGAATTAGTTTGTGATAAGAAGTTATCAAAATCAGGTTTGTTTTATTTTTCTTGAGAAGTTTGGAAAGAATTTGATTTTTTAAAAAAAAACTGAATGTGGGAAACTGTAGAACTGATGTGTTTAAATGTTTACGTTTGATTAAGTTTTTCACAGGGTTTTTACAGTCCAGGTACTTTCTCTTCAGGTAGGCTTTTTCTGAACAACAGCCTGCCTGGGATGACGTGTAGTTTGTTACTTTTAAATTTGTTTTAGTAATACTTTTACCCAACATTTTTAAAATATAATGTTGCTAATTCTTTAAATATGTTTGAATAATTCTTTTAAAATGTTTGCATAATTCTTTTGAAATATTTGAATCATTTACTGTTGTTAGCTTTTAGTATAATGTTTTTGATATAACAGGGTGTTTTGATAGCTCAGTGGTTTAGGTATCTGGCTGCAGAGCCAGAGGCTGGGAGTTCAATTCCCAAGTGTGCCACCAGGGAAAAGGGCTAGCCTGTGTGGCCTTGGCTTTACAATCACAGGATTACCCTGAAAAGGACAGAATGGTAAACTACTTCTGAGTACAGTAGGACTCCGGTATCCACTGGGGATTGGTTCCAAGCCTTCCCGTGAATAATGAAAACAGTGGATAAGAGAGAATGCTAATATGTCCCCAAAACTGCTATTTTGTGATAGAAGCTTGTTTTACAGCTGCTGTTTGTAACGGTAGCTTGCTTTATGGCTTCTGTTTTATGATAGTAGCTTGCTTTACAGCTGCTGTTTGTAACGGTAGCTTGCTTTGCGGCTGTTGAATTATTTATTTATTTATTTCCTCTGCCAACCATGGATAACTGAATCAGTGCATAATGAATCAGTGGATACGGGGGTCCTACTGTAGTTTTTACTTGGAAGACCCTGAGAAGGACATTATTATCAGTACTAATTTTAATGTGAGCCATCTTAGATGTTTTTAAGGAGACAAACAGGGTAAAAAAAATTAAATTAAACATTTTTTAAAAAAATGCATATGTTCCACACAACCCATGCATATGTTCCACACAACCAAAATTAGTTTGCTAAGCTCGTTTGTGGTGAAAAACCAAATCTGATTCCTGTTATTGAAACAGGATTCAGCTGTCAATCAAGGTATCTCCTATACAGGAATGAAGAACACATGCCATCCTGTCTTTGCCTCAGGCAGCCCCGCTGGTAACATTTGAAAGGTGCAATTGTGGCCAGTATAGTTGCCATCAGGTTGAATAGAACAGTATTCCACTAGTAACAGTGCTCTTCTGTTCCAAAACAGAAAAAGACGAGTTTTACATTCAGTCTGAGGAAGTGAAGGAATTCCAACCAGCGTGAGCCCATTGCCACAAATATGATAAACTCAACAGGAATGTTAGTGGAATCATGAGTCCATTGCAAGCTGTTCCTCAATTAGTGCAAATAGGTTCCAATAAATTTCTTTTAAAGGATGACTCTCGCTAATTATTTCCAGTTTTGCCATAGAAAAATATAAGGCTGTGGCTACATAAGTATGCAAAAAGGCTCTTAAAGGAGTCTATTAATTTTTACACATAGTAAATGTAAACCACAATTCATTTTAAGTATGCTATAAAGCATTCCTTCATAAAGCCAAAAGATTTAAAGTGATTTTCTTCCTGCTAAGGGGTTGCACGGCTGAAATCCTGGCTTCATTTATGTGGGACCTAATGGGACTTACTTTTAAGAAAGCACACACACACACACACACACACACACACACACACACACACACACACACACACACACACACACACACACACAGAGTGCTTAAGTACTGGGATGCCCATATGGACAGCAGAAAAAATAATTTTCTGAACCTAACATAGACTTCAGAGTATTGTAAAGATTCTATTTGTTTTGGGAGAACTTGGAATATACTTTAGAAAGCATTGTTGAAACACTTCGAATGGCAACAGAACAGAATAAACAATATTACAGTCAATTCAACTTAAGAATCGAAAACTGCCACCTTACAATTTTTTAAAAAAATAATTCAATTTATTTAATTAATTTATTTAATTTTTATATATGACTGCTCTACTTATGAGTTGTTTGACTTATGAGCAGGCATTTGGAATGAATTAAACTCGTAAGTAGAGGTACCGCATGAATTAAATATTTATGGCACAATGGTTAAATGCCTGTACTATAGGTAAAACTGTGCTCACAACCCGGGGTTCGATTCCTGGTAGCTGGCTCATGGCTGATTCAGCCTTCCATCCTTCCAAGATCAGTAAATTTAGTACCCAGCTTGCTGGGGTTGGGGGCAATGTGTACCCTGCATAATTAAAACTGTAACCCACCCAGAGAGTATTTGAAGTGGTATCGGCTGGTATATAAGCAGGACACTTTATATATATACTGTACATATCCAAGAAAACATATACATAAATTGGCATAGAAACTTGTTAAAATCTTACTAAAACCCCACAATTACTAAAATCCTGCAATTACTAAACTAAGACTAGTTAGGACTAGTTAGGTATTTGTCTGGAAGTTGAGTGATAGCAACTGGACTTCTTTTCTTGTAAGGCATTTGTCTAACTTTTAAACTTAATAGATATGGTTTCTCTGAAGAATGCCTCACCCACATAAGTTATGCTGCAGCTAGTCAAGCCCTCAAACACCATCCAGTATTATGGAGGTAGAGAGGCAATACAATTGAGGCACAATTTCAACAGTATCTTAAGTTGTGCTTTATCAACTCCTTTTAAAACTGCTAATTATTTTTTACTCATTTTTAACACATAAACAATGCAGAGCTTTCACCCTTGCACAATTAGATGCCCTGCCATTCAGCAGCACAAGAGGGGAAATTTTACAAGATACCTTACCTCCTAGGCAAATGTCCCTATTGCTCTGGAAGAATTGAAACAGTGACACATGTACTTCTGCACTGCTCATTTTACCTCGAATCCAGAAAAATCTTACTGGAACTATATCTATACCTCATTCCAGTCTGTTCAGAGTCCAACTATAATCTTGTGTTGCTTTCAGGGCAAAACACATATTAGGCAGAGCACAAATGTTGGCAGAGCCTAATATGTTGTTCAATGTTGCTAAATTCTGTGTGGGCACAGTTAACATTCGTGAACAAATGGTAACAAAGAGTGTACAGTAAGAAAGCACTTATGCTTTCTTACTGTACAGTTATGCAGCAGTTATGTTTAAAATAGTACCTTGAGATTTCAGTGTAATTCTGACTTGTGTATTTCTTGCTGGCTGAGAGAGCATCTACACCACACAATTATACCAGTTTTGATACCACGTCAACAATCATAGGGCGGCGTTCTATTTGTTTTTGTAGAGTGCAGTGGCTCTGCATCCGCAGTGCCCATCATTTCCCCTAATCTCCATCATAAAGTAGTTGAGTCCAGAGACCGCCCAGTTTCATTTAATGAGGGATTCTGCTCCCTCTCATCGACCTCAAGTTTTGCCAAGCAAGAATGAAAAACTATGGACAAGCAATGGAGACACCTCTTTACCAAGAGGGTATGTACTTGCTGTAGCATATTAATATCATAGCTCCATCCCTAGGATCTGTCGTTCAGTAAAGTATTTATAATGCCTTGATTAAGGTTCTGGTGCACTCTCCTGAGGTATAATTCTCAACCCACCTTGAGAAGAAAGCTTGAGTATTAAGTCCGCAATAGAGAAGGGGCTGAAAAAAGAAAATGAAGTATATAGCATATACTGGATACAGACATGTGAAATTATTCAAATAAAAAGTATGTAAAATTAAAATGTGTGGCTCTTAATGACAACAAGGAAAAAGAGATACAGAGAGGCTAATTTTCATGTATAGCCAAAGTGATTTGTGCAGAAATTTCAAACAGGGTGCATACAAACAGATTTAAGTATGATCGCAGAAAGTTTTCTGATTTTGACCAACAAATGTGAATAGTTCTTAGTCTTTCATTCTATAGCCATTCTTCAAAACTGCATGAGGAGATTAAAAGAGAATAGAAAAGGCTCCTTCTTACAGATGTTTCCAGAGGTTGGCAAATTTAGTTTTACCCAGACAACGCTGCTGACATCCACACTGGCTGAAGATTTCAGGGAGCTGGTGTTCAAAAACTGTAATTTGCCTTGCTGATATTTAACCAGAACCCTTATATGGGACGATAGTAACAGAATAGGGCAGCCAGAATGTCTAAGGAGGTAACAAATATTAGCAAATGTTCTTATCTTAAGAACTGACAAGTTCAAATTTCTTTATTTGAACCCAGTTTCTTGACACAGTGAGATACCTCATTGAAAAAAAGCATGAAATACTAAAAAAAAAGGGGGGGGTGTTCCTGCTTGAGAGCAAAAAGACAGCTTGTTTTTCATCATCAGTAGCATTTGCAAAAATTGGTATGGTGCAGGTGGGGGGAAACACCTTGTGTTTTGTGGCAAAACTTTGTATCTTCTTGAAATGCCAGAAAAAAGAAAGAAAAAGAGTATAAAGCTACCTTGTTACCTTGCCTAATGGGGAGGAAGCTTGTGAAAATTTTCATTCTCACCTGTGGAAAAATTTGGGTTCTGACTTACAAAAACAGAGAGTTGAATGCATGCATCCCTGGCCTGCATATCATAATATTTCCTCAGATGATGATCATATTCAGAAAAAAACAAGTTCATAAAAACAAAACAGCTGACTAGGCCTCCTATCACTATGCCTCCCTCAGAGGAAATCTTTCTTCAGTTGAAGCACATCCAGCCACACAGGTTGAATGTTTTCAACAATCCAACAGCTGCAGGAAACAACACTTCCCACTTTGTTAGAGCTTGTGACAAAGACAACCGTTAATCCCTTCTTAGCAATGAACTATCCAAGTGGTGATGTGTGGTACTGTAGGTCATCATACATTCCTGTTCTATTCTCTTGTGTGCAGTGGAAAACAGAGGTTCTGATTGAAGGGGGAAGATCCAAAACTTTCTTCAATGAGCTTGTCCTAGATTAGTGGCTTCTTTCCAGATGTGTAATTACTGCAGCTGAACAAATATGTGGGGTCATGATAATTCATTTTGAGCACAAATGTTGGTTTATTTAAGTTTCTGACGAAAACACCAGTGGTTGAACATCAATAGTTAAATGTGGGTTCTGTCCAGCTCAAATATGAAAGTAATTATTTTGGTATTCATCTATAGACTCTGTTAAAACATGTAAAATATGAAAGGTTTGGTTTTAAAAGATGTTTAGTTATCACTCTGGGAAGAGCATATGGCAGTGTTGGTGAGCCGATGGCAGGGGTGGCAAAGGAGGTACTCAAAGCCCTTTCTGTGGGCACCCGACATCGCCCCTTCACAGCCATCTGTATTCAGGTTAAATTGCTGAATTGGGACTTTGTGAAAAATTAGTGGGTTTTGAATTGCAGTTTGGGCACTTGGTCTCTAAAAGGTTTGCCATCACTGGCATATGGCTTCAAGTGTCTGAGAATTCTGTTGCTGTCATGGGATCCTTTGGAATCCGATTTGTAATGTTGGGTAAATGAAAAGGCTGAAGATTTCTTGGTTGTGGGTGCTGAATTCTTTGGAAACTCAGATTCCAGTTTTAATGAATGAAAAATGAAGTAAAGGCATCTCCTCTATGTGTGAGTTTACTATGCACAAGACTGGAACTCTTGATGCTCCAGCTGGGTTAAATCAAATTTATGGATGTTTGTTTTTAAACAGGCTTTAAAAACATTTAAATGACATAGCCATTTCCCATTTAATGATGAAGCTCCTAGGATGAGTAGCAAAACATTTCGATCTCTGAAGAAAAAGAAGTCCCGTTGCCATGACTCATCTTCCAGATAACCTCACCGGAATGACAGAGAATCTTCACAGACCATTTCATGGAAGATTTTAATTTGACGTGAAGCAAATTCTCCCCTACTTGTGCTGGGGGAAAAACACTTTCTGTCAAGTTTCAGCTCTCTTGTCTTTGGAAGCAACAGGCATGACCACTTCCTTCCTAATTAAAGAATATGTTTTGACCCCTGTGTCCAAAGGGAGAGAACTCCTCATACCCAGCTATTGTCTATTATGTATAGGTTTGTCTGGCTATACCAGTTTATTGGTTATCATCAGTGTGGTGTCTCAAACTTTGTATATTGTCCTTTGCTCTCGTAGGTCGAAATAAAGAGGCAAGACGCAAGTAATGGGTTGAACTCACACATATAGCCAAGAGGGGGCTGCTGTAGTGTGGAAAACAAGTTGGGTTCAAGAGGTCTCCCCCAAGACCTCACCAAATGTATGGTATATCCAGGTGAGTCACTTGCCCCTCAGAGGCGCAGTCCTCCAGGCAGCGCCCCTGCAGCCGGCAAATTGATTTACCACCCCCTAGGCTATAAAGCACCTTCTACTGGCTGCTTCCAGCCCCAGGGGATTTCCAATATGCTCCCCCCCCCCCGACTTTGGGATCTCCTGATCTATAGTGCCATGGGATTGGAAGGGGTATATCTTATAATCATCTTAGGACTCACCAAATGCTTATGTTATTCCACACTACCTCCAATGACAATGTGCAAGCCTTGCTATGCCTCCCCACCAAGCTGAGAATCTCAGCCTGCAGACCCCTCTGCAAATCCACCCAAAACATAACCAAGCCCAGTTAGATAAGTGTATGCCGTCTTTCCTGCATATCAAGCTTGATGCCAGGGTGGCCCACTACTGATCCAAGATTATGTTGAACCTCCCTAAAAACCTCCTGCTTGTACAATTTAAACACTGTGGATCTCAATCAGCCTTCCATGCACTCTTTGGAATAATTGTGGACCACATCACCCTTGTACCCAGGCATATGGCCTTCCACACACCAAGGTCCTGACTCCTGTATGATCTCCATGAGTGGTGACAATAATATTATAGCCGGTGGCTTCCCATATGTGTTCTGTGATGTGGAACCTCAATATTGTAAGGGGTCCTTTTCATGGAGAATGGCAGGGTAAAAAAAAAAGAGAGAGAGAGAGAGAGGGAGAGGGAGAGGGAGAGGGAGAGAGAGAGAGTAGAGAAGTGACACTGAGACGTGAATGACACTGCTTCACTCAGAAAAATCTATCTCACAAGGTTGCTTTGAAAATAAATTGAAAAGAAGCACTTTGTACACAATCCTGAGCTCACTGGAAGAAAGACTGGATATAATTACTGTATTCAAATTAACTGTTCAAAGCATTGGTACACTTTCACTGATGTTAGCTGGTGTCTCTCTATAAGCATGCAGGGCCCCTTTCTGCTCTAGATCCTGCCGGGCTGGATTGGGACTGGAAATCTGACATTACACTTGCAATACCATGGCCTTTTTGGATTTTTAAAAAAATCAAGATTAATAATTCCCCCCACTAGTCTTTAGGTCAGCTGTCTGCAACCTTCTGCCCTCCAGGGCTGCGGAACTACACTTTCCAACATCCTCCAGCTGGCATGGTATGTTTTAGATGCTGTTCTTCTCAGGCCGGTCCCATGAAAAACTCCTTTAAGAATTGAAATAGTTTTCGGAAATAGTTTGTGATAGAACATGTGTGTGTGTGTGTGTGTGTGTGTGTGTGAGAGAGAGAGAGAGAGAGAGAGAGCATGAAAGAGCGAGAGAGCTCATCTTTCAAAGAGGGAAAATCTGAAAGCCGATCTGGATGCAACACGAGGTGCATCTTTGCATTTAATCTGCATATTTTTAAAACAGAAAGAGCACTCCACCTTCCGAACAATCCTGTGAGGCCAATTGGGCTACGTGGAAGCCTGCATCATGAGTGCATGGGGGCTTGAGCTAAATCTCAGCCCAACGGTGCTACATTACACTGGCTCTACCCTGGCTCTAAGATGTTTTATCTAGTTTGCCTCCCAGATTTAAGGTAGCACATTCTGTACAAATCTAGCTCTTCAGTTGTTATTTTTGTATGGAAAAGACCTTGGGAGAGTTATTTGTTTGGACTACAGCTGCCAGAATCTCCCAGACAGGAGGAGAGTTCTACATACCGTTGATTAAGTCTACACTAGCTCTTTTGGTGCAGACTGGTGGGGTCTAAACAGAGTTGCTTGAGATTGAGGGAGGAGCAATATGCCATTTGGCAAAATCCTCACATCCAAATGGCATATCAGCTTCAAGTGACTCTCAGCTTCATTCTATCAAGTGCCAATTAAACACTTCCCCTTTCAAATAATGAAAAAGGTGATCACCATCCAAAAGCTGCAAAGGAGCTCCTTCTCCACTGTGCTAGGAAGCCAGAAAGAAGTGGTTAGAGGGAATCAGTGAGTGACATTGATCTCCTCTCTCCTTCTGGATCAGGAAAGGAAGAAGAGAGGGGGGGAAAGGAAGGGAAGGAAGACAAGAAGGAAAGGGGAACAAAACAACACTAATAAGGCAAAAGATGTTGGTGGATTCCCCCACCTCCTGACTCCTCTCTCTCTCTCTCTCTGTGTGTGTGTGTGTGTGTGTGTGCATGCCTGTGCATGCATGTGCATTTCCATATGTGTGTGCCAGGCAAGGTCATGCACACAGTGAGAAGAGAACGAATGGTTTCAAGAACCATCAGAGTAAGGCACTGAGAAGAGGCATCTTTTTGCTTGCAACTTCTTTAAACCACCCAACTGGAAGTGAAATTTTTATTTTTTTGCCCATGGTAGATCATCATTGCTGTATCATTTAGATTAAATGTATTTTTTTCCTTTCCCTTGTGTATCACTGGTCATTTGTGTACAGCAAACCAGTATTTAATTACAAATACCCTTTGAAAGATATCTGTACCATAATTAAAATACAGTACATGATTCATAAATATTATAGAATGGTAGGCATGGGGATTGTGTGGATCTCCAAATGCTGTTGGACTACAGCTTCAGTAATTTCCTAGAAATAGCCATCCTAGCTGGGGCTATTGGAAGCTGAAGTGTGACAACATTTGGAGAGTTACCAGACCATGAATTAGAAGCCCACTGTTCTGGACATAACCTTTTAATTCTTAATCAAAGCTCTCTTTCCCTCACTTCTTCACCCCTCCAGCTCAGCTCCCTTGCTTGTGGGTTTCCACCAAAAGAAATCCTGCTTTCAAACCTAGCTGTATGATTCGGCAGAAAGAATGCTGGCTGGCAGCTATAGCAAGCCCTTGGTTATTCCTCCTGAATCCTTCAGTTGTTCCTTTTTCTTACAAGCCAGATCTTTGTATCTCTCAGGTAGCCTTCTGCTAGTTATTGTCCCAGGACTAGAAATGATGTAAGCTCCAACTAGTAATCATGTCAGCTTCTCTCACCCTATATATGAGAGGGTGGCATATAGGCAGAAAAATATATTTGTTCAGTCTGGGACTGAAGAATCTTCTAGATGGCGAGATATTAGAGGAGGGCAACCAGAATGATTAGGAGACTGGAACACCTTCCTTATCACCTGAGGCTGCAATGGCTGCGCTTCTTCACTCTTGAATGGCGGCGCTTAAGAAGTGACCTGATTGAAGTTTATAAAATCATACATGGTGTGGACAAATTAGATAAGGAAAAACGGTTTTCACTATTGCACAACACAAGAACTAGGGGGCAGTCCATGAAACTTTTGGGTGCTAGATGTCAAACAAATACGAGAAAGTACTTTTTCAGCCAGAGGGTCACTGGTCTGTGGGACTCCCCACCAGAAGAAGTGGTGACAGCTGTCAGCCTTGACAGCTTTAAGAAAGGATTGGACAAGTTCACGGAGAAAAGGGGTATCAATGGCTATCATGATGGATGCCTAAGGACAACCTCCGGGTTGGAGAGATAGGCAGGCTATCTCTCAGTGCCATTTGTGGGGAATCTTAAGCAGATGAAGACATCTGCTTGGGAATGCCCTGAAGCAAATGGTGAGCCTCTGTGTGAGACAGAATGCTGGACTGGATGGGCTGTGGCTTGTTCTGGCAAGGCTGTTCTTATGAAGATATCCTATGGATCATCAAGTCCAACCCATGGCAAGGAAGTCATGTGGGGTATGAAACGCCTAACATCTCGCTCTGCAGCCAGATGCCTAAACCACTGAGCTATCCAGCATTGCTTAGTCATTTTGCCATTTCCTCCACAATAGATTTTTGGTGGTTTATTTATTTATTTATTTTTCAATGGCAGTGGTAGGGGAAAAACTGGACAGTTAAAATGGAAGATGATGATTTCTTGTCCCTCCTTTCTAAACCTTTGGTGAATGGACAGAATGATTGCTCAACAAAGCCCTTGCCTTAAAGCATTCTGAGTCCAAGAAAACATGATACGCCTCTTCCGTGTTGATTCTTAACTTGGTACAGCAGCAATTGTTCTCTGATTCTGCCTTTGGAGCCTCACCTGCTCTTGACAATCTTGGCATGGTGGCGGGATGTTCTAACCCCTTCTGCCCTTCTTGTTCTAGGAACATTGAGCATTCCTTCCCTTTTAAGTGCAGTGGAGTTTGTGGTCTTTCTTCAGAAACTAAAAATACTTTGCTGTGCCATAGGGATGCCAGCAAAAAAGAAAAGAAAGGGAAAAGTAGGCCATACAAAAGTGAAATCAGGTCACACCTGCTCTGAAATAATTGCATCTCCTCCATTCTGCTCTGTTGAATCAGTTCCAACTCAGATGAATAATCTCCTTTATTGCTTTCATTGGTCACATTTTAAGACTGATAATGTACTCATCAGCCAGGGTGATAGCGTTCATTCATGGTTGGGTCAACTGCAAATGGAAATGTATTTGAAGACTGCAATCTTTTTTTTTTTTAGTTTTGGGATTCCATTTCCCAAATTATAACCATGTGAAAGTACAGTTGTTGGCACCATTGAGTTTTCTCTCTGTTTCCCTCTCTTTTGCCCTCTCTCTTCTCTGCACATGTACTCACAATTATATTGTTCATACAACAAGCCTCTTAGAGCTGCCAGTTCCTATTCCCCGAGATTTCAGGGTAAAACCTAAGTCCAAGAGTCATCAGGTCCATGTGACCCAAAATGGTGAGTCCATGTGAAATTACAGGGGTACAGTAGGTAACACTTGGGGAAAAGGACAATGAAAACTCTTCTGAGTCATGTGGTTGTGCAAACAGACACAAGGAGAATCTAGATAAATGTGTCTAGAATCCATGTAAAACCAAGGTAGCTGAATCATAATGCAACCTGGAACTAGGGGAACTGGGGGCGGGGGAGGACCAAATTTCACTTTGTCCTGAAATTGGCAAAAATGGTCCTGAAATTGGCAAAGTGGTAACATACATTTGAGGGAAAAGAAGAACATACATCTGGGAAAGATACCAAATTAGAAATATTTTCCAAGCCCAGACTTTTTGCCTGTTGGTGAGTATGAACTTGGTGGCAGGGCAGGGGAACTTTCAGTCCCACCCCTGCAGTGAAATGGCAGTGAATTAGGTAGGTGGGAAAGAGTCGGCTAGGCTCACGCCATGATTGGCATGGATAGGATAATGTTGCCTGTTCATGTTGTGCTAACACTGGTAAGTGGACAGTCCAGTTCAGAGAGAAGGTACTTTCGGTGTTGAGATCCATGTACATTTCCTCAGGGAAAAGAATATGAATGGCCCAATTGACCCATGTCTACTGTGAATGCAGAATGCAGAAAATACTTTGTATTGGCTGGGTTCTAAACAAAATAAGAAAAACAAAATGGAAAGCGCGCGCACACACACACACACACACACACACACACACACACACACACACACACACACACACACACACACACACACACACACACACACACACACACACACAAACCAAACAAACAATGTGAAATATTGTTTTTAAAGCAGCGTTCCAAGCTTTTAGAGATACCTTTGAACCATTTGTTTAAACTTTACTGGTTTTTTAGAAAAAAGAAAGTGTCTTACTTTTGAGAAGTAGATTAATGCTATCATTTAAAAAGTAGCTTAGCACTATTATTCTTTTAGAATAGCTTTGTGGTGACATGATTAAGTAGCAGTACTGCAGTCAGAACTCTGCTCATAGCCTGAGTTCAATTCCAGTAGCTCAGGTAGCTGGCTCAAGGATGACTTGGTATTCCATCCTTCTGAGGAGGTTGGTAAATTGCTGGGGAGGAGGGGAAAGTGCATAATTAACTATAAACTACCCAGCAAATGCGTTCAGCACTATGGAATTCCAGGCAAAAATCAAAACAAAACAAAATAAAAGACAAAAACATGCAGGACCTTAAAGACGATTATATCTTAATCTAAGCTTTCATTGACACGTCCATTTCTTCAGACATATAGTAGCAGAATGCGGTATACAATTAATATACAAAGGAATATGTTACATACTATACATATGTGCAACTTACATTCCTTTGTATGTTAATTGTATACTTCTTCATTCTGCTACTATACATCTGAAGAAGTGTCTGTGTCTGTGAAAGCTTACATTAAAATATAATAGTCTTTAAGGTGTCACATTTTTGTCTTTTGTTTTGTTTTGATTCTTGCCTGGAATTCTTGCACAGAATAACACAACTACCTCTCACAAAACAACAAGCACTATGGAGCTATATATAAGCAGCACACTTTGGTCTGCTTTGCTCATGTCAGAAGCAAGGCTTCAGGAGTGATTTCAATATCATTGAAATCTTCTGATTTTGGTCCCTTTCATTGTAGACTCACTCTACTGTTAACCTACTTTGACAAACAGTTGTCTTTCACAGATGGAGAGGAACCCTTTAAACCAGTAGTTGCTACCAACCTTAGCTCCTAGATGTCCTTGGACTAAAACTCCCAGAAGCCTTCACCAATAGCTATGCTGGCCAGGATTTCTAGCAGTTGCTGTCCAAGAGCATCTGGGGACCCAAGGCTGGGAGCCACTGCTTTGAACCCTATTTAAAATGATCCTATGTGCTGGATCTCTCTTCTTAAAGTGTGACGTTTGCGATGTATCACTCACAAAACTTTACAGAGTCAGGATAATGTTGATTTAAAAAAAAAACTAGAGTGAATGTACCACTGTATGGCTTGGATTGCCATGACCTGATTCATTGGAGACCATTTCCATTAGTCAGTCTGAGATGGGAGTTTTACAGTCTAGTCAGAACCTCCTTCTCAAGCCAAACCACATTACACAACATCCAAACCATCACCGAGAAAATATTTAATAAGGACAAACAAGCTAAGGAAATTGGAGGATGAATAACAAGCCACTTCCAAGCAAAGAGCTGTAATACATTCTGTCTTTAATTCCTTCGTACACTTGGAACAAAATACCACGGTCTGGAATGTGTCTCTCTGCTAATTCTTGCTGCTGAATAATATTCTTCTGTCTGTCTCAGTTTTTCCATGGGCGTGTTTCAAAGTCCTGCCAGTGAGAGCTAAGCAGTTGCAGAGGAGTTCGCAGGTGTCTATTTCATCTTTATTTTCAAAGCCAGAGATCCCTGGTGACAGGAAGCACCATACTGGGTTGTGAGAATAAAATGGCATATTTTAGATCTGCTGTTTCAGATCTTTGAAAGAAAGGGAAAAAGAGGGGGCGCAGTATGAGAAAACTTGCATTGGGGAAGAGTTCAGTCTGAATGTGCTCCTTCTTAATCCAGTTCTTTTATTCACCACTACAAAAGAAAAAAGAATTTTTTTTAAAAAAAAAAAGGTTAGATAGATGAAGGAATTAACGGTGGATGGTATGTAGTCAACCATAACCTTTTACAAGGTCAAGAAGCTAGATCAGAAAATATCTGAAATGAAGTTGGAGGAGGATTGTTTCATGATAAGCCTCATATTTTAATGACAGCTATATTTATGTATTTATGTATTTATTTATGTATTTATGTATTTATTTATTTTTACAATTTATATGCCACCCACTACCAAAAGGTCTCTGGGTGGTTTACAATCAAAGAATTAAAACAATTAAAACATCAAATATTAATAAATAATTAATAAATAATTACAACAATAATAAAAACCTTACACTAAAATCATTACGCTAAAATTGCCATCAGAGGACCCACAGTCTATGTTGTATCAATTAAAAAACTTCTGGAACAGGAAGGTTTTTACTTGGCGCCGAAGTGTCATCAATGTTGGCACCAGGTGGATCTCACTTGGGAGGGCATTCCATAGCTTGGGGGCAGCTGCCGAGAAAGCCCTATATGTACAAGCCATCCCTCTCACCTCCTTGAGGGATGGCTCTTTCAAGGGGGCCCCCTGGCTCGATCTTAATTGCCGGGTAGGTTTGTATGGAAGGAGGTGGTCCTTCATATGATGATGAAACTATGACGGGAACAATATTTGTAAAGAAACAGCTGTGTTCCATTTACCTATTGTTGTTTTTGTTTAAGTGCATTTCCTAGGGCTGGTCTGAAAAGGATATCCCAGCTTGGGGGTGGGGGAGGAGGGAGCAACTGCCAGCCAATCAGATATGTTCCCACTAAGGATCATGGGTAGTTTGAGAGAGAAGTCAGGGAAGCCATTCATGTGTGTATTGAAAACCCCTCTCTCAACAGAGATGGAGGACTCAGACACAATCTATCTGCTACTTATCAAGCTGCCCTTTTATCCATCCCCAGACAAATCAGAAGCAGTTCACACCTCCACCAACAAGACCAGTTCTAAGGACCCATACTTAGCAGGTGTTGGGAGGGGTTTGAATAGGTGGGACTTTCACATACCCTGGGCCATTGTACATCTAATGCGCCTATTCAGGCATTCTCCACCTAAGGAGCCTATTCAGGCTACTGTCCATGTAACAACCCTATTCAGACCAGGGTGGCATAAAACCAAGATGAACTATAAATTGGAGGCCTTGCACCAACTTCCCTTAGATCGATAAAGCTGCTTGGAAGAGTAGTAAAACATTTTGATCTCACAATAAAAGAAGTACAGTTGCCATGACTCAACTTCCAGATAACCTCACCTGGATGACTGAGAATCTTTGCAGACATATTTGGCACAATATAATTCTATTCTAATTCACTTTGCAATGCATGGAATCTCCAATCTGATACAGCTACAGATTTGCTGACACACAGTATAAGCAGAAACACAGTGCTGGTGAGAAAGACAAGAAGACAGACTTGTCCCCACGCCAGCCTTCCGCATAGCCTATTACCTTCTAAGTGGCTTGGATTACAGCTGTTACCACCATCTGATGCAACATGGGTAGATGGGGACGATGGATGCTATGGCCCAACCTATCTGGTGGACAGAAGTCTGTTCTCTTTTGTAGTCTTCTCTGTTCCTAACCAAGCTATTGCTTCCATGTCACTTCTTGCAGTAGCAGTCTTTGATCTGTACTGGGGCTGTGGAAATATCCATAGCCAGAAATTGAATTTCAAATTGAGAACTGTCCTGAGGGCAGTTTCCCAGCACTTGGGATCACTTTTAGGGCATAGAGTGGAGTCAAAGCAAAGTGAGCAGAGCTTCCCAGGATTTAAATGTTCGCTCAGTTCTCTGCAGGTCTACTGTATCAAAAATACTTCCTCAGACTGCAAACCAGAGCTTAGTTCCACACAGCACACCAGACCTCAGGTCCCCATAGATCAATTCCCAGACTTTAAATACATTGTTATCTCTACTCCATGTTTTTTATCTGTGGGTTGTTCGACTGCTAAATGAGAGGTGATAACTCGTGATAGACTTGTGGGGCTGGCGAGTTGTGCAGCAAGCACACAGTGTGAAATCAGATTGAATGGCTTTTTAGTGGGATGGTGTTGGGGGGCAGGTAGGGAGGCTCAGCCAATTTCACTGTACACTTGATGTACAATGACAATAAAGGTTGTTGTTGTTGTTTGTTGTTGCTGTTGTTGCTGTTGCTGTTGTTGTTGTTATTATTATTATTATTATTATTATTATTATTATTATTATTATTATTATTATTAT
>JAHTLZ010000379.1:34752371-34772097 GCA_023846285.1 Phrynocephalus versicolor | reverse complement strand
TCAGAGGTTCTTGGTATAAGAGATTGCTTTAGACTGCTGTGACGTGAGTCTCTGATTCCCCTTTCCACTCAGACTGATCTAAGATATTTCAAAATGGGCTCTGGGTGGTAGCCTCCTTTCTTTCAGTCAAAGCACATGCAGTAAACTGAGAGCCAGACACATAGTAAAATGTATAAATGATAACAGATAAGAGCTAGTATCCTGTAGGTGAAAGGTGGGCCAGAAGTGAAATTGCTTAAGTTTTCCCTCCTGCGTCCAGCAGGCAGCTCGTCACACACTTGTTTTTGAATGGGTTGGCAGATGAGTCACACAAGTGGTCATGGAATGAGGAGCTGGCCACAACAGGGGTGGGGATGCTTATGCATTTTCCCTCCACTCCATCCTAGCATCTGGGAAGCTAGCCAAATCAGCCAACCATTCCTCCTCTTTTTGGCAACCCATACTTGCTGCCTGAGGCAACTACTTCACTCTGTCTGTATAAGAAGGGAACTAAGCCGGAGGGCAAGAAGACATCATAGCACCGCTAAGGCTCTTGGCCTTTTGATCAATGCCCTAATATTATATGATAATAATACACCCATTCTTTAGAGGACTAACTGTGCTGGCCAGGATTTCTGGGAGATGTAGTCTGAGCTAATATGAGGACCCAAGGATGGGCAAGGAAGCTTTAGACAAATACAGAGTATACACCAAAAGGGCCTTATTAAGCTTCCACATCACCAGTCACAAAGCCTATCTAAATTGATGTCCCCCACACAGCCACCAGAATATGCATCTGCTACAAGAGTCATGCTAATTTTACCCCGCATCCTGGTCTTTGTTTCTGTGAGACCCATCTTCCCCGTTGCCTTCCAGATCAAGCAGTTTTACAACAGCAACTGCAAATTTCATTTTCCAAACATCATTTCTTTACTTAAGGAATGGAGAAACAACACTACCATGAACTTATAAGAGCCCCGTGGCACAGTGGTCAAATGTCTGTACTGGAGGTAAAACCATGCTCACGACCTGGGGTTCACTCCCAAGTAGCAGGCTCATGGTTGACTCAACCTTTCCATTCTTCTGAGGTCGGTAAAATGAGTACCCAGCTTGCTGGGGGTGGGGGCAATGGATAGGCTGCATACTGTAATTAAAAACTGTAAACCACCCAGAGACTACTTGAAGTGGCATGGGGTGGTATATAAGCAGAACACTTTGCTTTTTGCTTTGCTTTACCAGGAAAGAGGAGGTGGCCGTGAAGACCCTCATCATTTGCCCATTCCTGAATCAAGGGCAGACAGGCAGTCAGAGCTAGCTTTTCCATGGAGAGAAAAAAGAAAGAGAAAACGTTTTCTCGCTCAGAAGTTTGGCAAGCAGCAAACATCTATTTTGTCATTTGTTTGAAATTCAGAACCACAAGTCACTTCTGGAAACCAGAAGTGACTTCTGCATCATTGGAAAGCACTTCCGGGGCCTCCGACGGGCCCAGGAAGCCCATTGGGGCAGCACCAGGTCTCTGGTAAGGGTAGGAGGCACCTCAGGCCCGGCCCGACCCAGCATCCACTAGAGATGGCCACGACTAGGGAAAATGACGTTTTCGAGTTGTCATGTGTCGGAGGCGGCCCGTGTCGGCTCGTTTCCGTTTTTCGCGAAACTTCGCAAAAAATAGTCATTTCGTTTTTTGTTTTTTCGTCTGTCGTTAAACTGGTTTAGGGGGGGTAGCGGGCTCCTGGAGGCACCTCTTTTTTGGGGGTGGGTGCCTCCTATCCTCACCCGCTAGGAAGGGAAAGCAGGCTCCTGGAGACCCCTCATGGCATGGGGGTCTCCTCTCCTCACCTGCTGCTGCAAAAGGGCATGCATAGCCATATGGATATGTATACCAGTTGCAGACTATGAGACCAGTGGACTGGCAGAAGCCAAAGCCATAGGGTGATGCCTAAGGCTCTCGCACCCGCTGTGTCTCACAAAGAAGGGAATCGTACTTGCGTAGTGCAGTGCAAGTAGATCTGGCTTAGGGTTAAGATGGGTTAGCGCAAGGGCTAGGGTTAGGCTAGTTACTGGTGAGGTTAGGGTGGGGTAGTGGGGTGCACCTCTGGGTGCCTCTCTGACCCACTAAGAGGACAGTGTACTGTGGCGTATGGGTAAGGAATCAAGGGTTAGGGTTAGGGTTAGGGGGCAAGGGCAGGGTTTAGTGGGCTTTTTGGCACATCCCAGAAGTCTCAGTGGCCAAGTGGCCATGCGATTGGTGGGATGGCTCCAAAAATTTGCATGGTCCACTCCCACATGGCCACTTGGCCAGCCCATCATTGCGCAGGTTTAAAATAAAATAAAATAAAATAAAATCAATGGAGAGAGGACAGGGGAGGAGACATTTTGTTGCAAGAAAAACCCACTGCTACTGTAAAAATTCTGGCAGTTTTAGCAATAGCATTAGCAATTTTCGCATGTTTCTGTGGTGCTTGTGTGTTTTTGGACGACGATTTCAAAAAAAAAATATTGCGGTCGCCGCCCCATTTTGGATCCCCCGCCCGCACCGCATGGCATGGCGACTCGAGTCCGGCTGCCCAGGACAGGACAGGAGGAGGGGGGCGGGGACCCCCCTCCAGAAACCACCCCTCTGGTAGGTGCCCTGAGCCCTCACTCAGGCAGGCATATTTTTGCCTGCTTTTTGGCCGGGAATGGGGGGGGGAGTTTAAAACTTTTTTTCTGTGCCGCTTCTGTTTGAATTGCGGCCGCCGGCGGCGAGTCCGGTGCTGCTGCGAACTTGCGGCGAGCGACTACAAGGATTTCCCCACCACCACCAGAGCAGCCCAGGAGGACAGGAGAGGGGGGGAGGCCGGGGACCCCCCCCCCAGAAACCACCCCTCTGGTAGGTGCCCTCACTCAGGCAGGCATATTTCCGCCGGCTTTTTGGCCGGGAATCGTTTTTTTTTTTAACTTTTAAAAACTTTTTTTCTGTGCCGCTTGGCATCGTGGGATCGCCACAATGCCAGGAACGACCACGACAAATCAGACCCAATTATTCTTTAGTCGGTTTGAGTTCGGGTTCTGGCGGAGTAATTCCCATTTCCTTTTCCGTTCCGTAACGGAAACGAGGAACGGAAACGGAAACGGGAATTCCACTAAGTTGTGCCCATCTCTAGCATCCACATATGGCAGATTTTCAATTATTGCAGGTCAAGCGAGGTCCCTAACCCCCACGATAGGCAGGGGGTTAATGTACACCTTCAATAAGTGTTTCCACACTCTCACTGCTTTGGCTAAGGCAGCAGCAGCAACAACACCAGCAGAAACAGGTACCAAACAAATACAGGCAGGCAAAATCTTGCCACTGTTTTCTGACGAGCCCACCTGCAGCTAAGCTTCTCATTTTCACATGCAATACCTGTAGGCAGCAGTAGCTAAAGCACTCCAGCCCTATTGTAGTACCAAGCTGAAGAGGGCCAGTGATATAAGGAGCATGAACGATAGGAGCAGGAGCAGTAATTTTCCTTTGTGTTTCTACACCAGAAGTATCGACCTTGCCAGGTGTCATAGAAGAGCTGGCCCGGGAACAGGCGCAAGGGTGGCAACAGAATGATGCTTCATTGCAAGAGATCTTGAGATTCCCCCTCACCTCAATTTCTTTGACATCTGCTTATTAAGGACAAAAGTAGCCTTTGTAGGTGGCCTGTCATTACAAGCTGCAAGCACACTAGAGTTCTGGAGATGTGAATCTGGCATAGGGTTCCGGTGTGGTTAAGTGGTTAAACTCCAGTACCATAGTATAAATAGTTGTATCAATAATCAAAACTCTGTTCACAGTGTTGAGTCCCAGCAGCAGGTTTAAGTAACAGGCTCAAGGTTGACTCAGCCTTCCATCCTTCTGAGGCCGATAAACTGAGTCCCCAGATCACTGGGGGTGGGGATGTGTAGTCTGCAGAAATAAAATTGTAAACTGTCCAGAGACTGCTTTAAACACTGTGTAGCAGTGTATATGCAGCAGATTTTGCTATTGATTTGCTTTTGCCATGTCCCTGGATGCAACCTGACATGTCGGAGGATTATAGTGCTACTCAGGGCCCCCAGATGGGAGTATAAATCTGGGGAAAGGGTGGTAGAGGAGGAAAAGGCTTGATTTTATTAAGTGTGATTGCTTCAAAGCACACATATATACATAACATATTGCAATGTTTGCCAATGGCATTCCCACTGTAACATCCCAAAGTTCCCTGTGAGATTCTAAGTGGCAACATCTTTGTCTCAGGTTCTGGCCCTGAAATCTTTGGGAATGAAAGGCTGCATGCTGACTTGCCAAACTTAAAGCCTAAAGCTTGAAAATGGAGCATATGTTTAGCTGCAGAAGATAGGACAAAAATGGAATTCTACTAAGATAGACCATGTTGTTTCCCCTGCTTCTAATGAAATACACCACATATGGGTTTGAAATCAGGACAGTTAAGAAAGCTGATTGGAAAATAATTGGTTCATTTGAAATGGGATGCTGGATACTCTGGGCCACCGGAAGGACAAATAAATAGGTCCTAGATCAAGCCAAGCCCAATCTAGCTCTAGAAGTGAACATGTTGAAACTGAGGCTGTCCTACTTTGGGAACATCATGAGAAGGAGGGAGTCTCTGGACAAAGCAATATTGCACAGAAAGGAAGCAGCAGGAAAAGAGGAAAACCAACTATGGGATGGTCCGACTCCCTAAAGACCCACAGGTTTCAACCTGCGGGAACTGAACAGTTGAGGACATGATGTTTAGGAGATTGCTCCTTCATAGGTTTGCCATAAGTCAGAGGTGACTGGACAACACATAACGATATGGTCCCTGTAATGTGTAGTTTGACCTTAAGCCTGTCAAGTCTCTAAAACATTATAACAAAAATGATAGCAAGTGACTTTTCTTGAGATTCTTTTGAAAGCTTCATGCCAGTTTGAAATGGCTACGGGATAGCTGGCTACAGGATGCTGTTTAAAGAAGCTTTTGATGGCCAGTGCGGGCAACTAGCCATTAAAAATTAGGTAAACTAAACATTAGCTTCGTTGAAGAGTGGGGATGGAGACTAGTGTTCTGCCAGCTGGCATGCGTGTGGGAGGGAAGGAATTATTTGGCAGCTGAAAAGTAACCAGTAAGACTGACAGAAGTCCCATGTTTTTCTGTTGGCAAGGTGAAACGGGCTTGTGGGAAGCTGCAAATGCATGCTGTTTGCAGTGTGGCTAGTATGCCAACCATGGTGGTGTTGCTTCCTCCTTTTGAATATTTCTTGCTTTGGGTTGGGGGATCTGGGAGGGGGGAAATGGATTTGAATTTCTAGTCAGGCTACAATGTCTGCTTCTGTTTTGACAAATGGTTCCCTTTTGGAAAGACAGCTTTCTTACATCTGGATTTCATCTTGAAACTGTTCAGACAACTGGAATGGAGACCATGATGGGAATTTGATTCTATACAGCAGCCAAAAGAACTAATTGAAAAGGTTTTTATTTATTTAAGAGTCTGGATGCCCTAACTTACACAAATGGGAATCATCTTGTTCCTATCTTTGCACATTGCAGTTGCCTGGGTCCAGAGAGATCAAATGTGTCTGAAAAATCAAAGTGCTACAATTTCCCCCTGAACTCCCAAGCCTCTTCCACCACACCTTCCCTCATTCTCACATTTCCCAAAGTCCTATTATTTGCTTTGTCTATAAATGCTCCTTATATCATCCACCATACCACAGCTGCCATGTTAAAAGACTCCACGCTCAGCAAATTAATGTGTTTGTTTCTGACTAACTCAGCCCCAACCCTGCTAAGATTCGAATATGTACCTTCCATCTGAGAAACAAGCTGTCATCCCACAAATTCAGGTTTCTCTGGTGAGCATCCAACTAGATCAGGCATGTCCAACCTTCAGCCCTCCAGATGTTTTGGACCACAACTTCCAGATTTCCAAGCCTGTATTTCCAATTGCAAAGGACTATGGGAGTTGTAGTCCAAAACATCTGGAGGGCCAAAGTTTGGACAAGCCTGAACTAGATCGTCATTTTGACCCCAGACATCTAGGTGTTGCGAGTTAACAGTGGCCTATAAGAAACACTGCCTAAACACAAAACAAAAAGTATTATTCCACAGGTGGATGGTCTAGCCCTGTAGATCTGCCCATACAAAAGAAGCAGAGGTAGAGCTCAATGAAACTGGGAAAGGTGCAGAAGAGAGAGACTAAAATGATTACTGGGCTGGGGCACCTCCCTTATGAGGAAAGGCTAAAACATTTGGGCCTCTTTAGTCTGGAAAAAAGGCGCCTGAGGGGGGATATGATTGAGACGTACAAAATTATGCAGGGCATGAGTAAAGTGGATAGAGGGAAGCTCTTCTCCCTCTCACAAAACACCAGAACTAGGGGACATACACTCAAATTGAGGGCTGGGAGAGTAAGAACAGACAAAAGAAAATATTTTTTCATCCACCGCGTTGTTAGTCTGTGGAACTCCCTGCCACAGGATGTGGTGATGGCATCTGACCTGGATGCCTTCAAAAGCGGATTGGACAGATTCCTGGAGGAAAAGTCCATCACAGGTTACAAACCATGATGGAGATGTGTAATCGCCAGGCTTAAAACCAGGGTACTTCAAGGGCCAGATGCAGGGGAGTGGTATCAGGAGACAGATATCTAGTCTTGTGCGCTCCCAGACTCATCTGGTGGGTCCACTGAGAGATACAGAAAGCTGGACTAGATGGGCCTTTGGCCTGATCCAGAATGGCTCTTCTTATGTTCTTATGTTCTTATGAAATCTAAAGAAACATTACTGGATATCTGAAGCCAAACCCAACTGGCTTATTTGCAAGTCTATGGATTGGGGCTAAGGAAATTGGACTTTTTCACTCACATTGTTCTTTGTCAATAAAAAGAAGCGAATTCACATGTATTCTGTATATGCCCCTTAACATGTACAGTACTACAGAAAATTTGGTGTTAGCTGCCCCAAATGGTCTTGTTGCGTATTACTAGGTAAAATTTACCTGACAGATTTATTAATTGTACTGTAGTGCCTCAGAAAGAAAGAAAGAAAGAAAGAAAGAAAGAAAGAAAGAAAGAGAGAGAGAAAGAAAGAAAGAAAGAAAATAAAGAGAAAGCCAACTACAGTTACAAGGTGTAGCAGGCAGCCTTGCCTATGAATATTATGTATCACTTACAAGAATGTAAAGAGCTGATATTTGCATAGCCAACAGAGAGGGGCACAAAATGAACTTTTAATTCATTTCATTATTCGTTATTCATTTCATTATCTAACAAAACAAATAACATACCAACCCATCAAAGAAAAACAAAACGAAATGAAATGGAAAACTCAGTTTCATTCACTTCGTGTTTCGTTATCCCCTCCTACGTTGTCGCCGCTGGCGCTGGAAAGTCCTCCTGGTCCTGGAACTCTGGGGAAGCTGCCAGCTGGGGACTTTTTAAAATAAAATAAACTTTTTAATAATAATAATAATAATAATAATAATAATAATAATAATAATAATAATAATAATAATAATAATAAATAAATAAATAAAAGCTCCGACCCGGCCCCAGGAGCCACACAGTCGGCACTCTATTTTTTTAAAATAATAATAAAAAAATAAAACAAGTGCTGACCTAGCCACAGGAGCCGTGAAGTCAGCGCTTTTAAAAAAAGAAAAAGCACTGACCAGATCCCAGGGGCTGTGCGGTCAGCACTCTAAAACAAACAAACAAACATACAAACATAAATATAAATATAAATATTAAAAACGAGCACTCTAAAATATAAATAAATAAATAAATAAAACGAGCACCAACCTGGCCCCAAGAGCTGCACGGTCGGTGCTCTAAAACAAACAAACAAACAAACAAAAATTAAATAATAAAAAAGAGCACCGACCCGGGGGCCTGTGTGATTGGCACTCTAAAACAAAACAGAGCAAAACAAAACAAACAAAAAACAAAAAACAAAAACCAAAAACAAAAAATGAGTGCCAACACAGCCCCAGGAGCTGCGCGGTCAGTGCTCTAAAAAATAAACAAACAAACAAAAAAACCCCCAAAGAGGTGCTGGTCCAAAGCCAGGATCGCCGCCGCCACCGCCACCGCCAGTAAGGGCTTGCCTGCCATCCTCCCCACTCCCCCACCCCGAGCACCTAATTTTACCCCTCAAAACTGGGAAACTTATTGACTCGAGTATAAGCTGAGGGTACTTTTTTCCAGCCAAAAATAAGGGCTGAAAAACTCAGCTTATACTTGAGTATATACGGCTATATTGTTTCAAGCATCTATCATATATTTCAATTTTCTTTGCACTAGCTGTTGCCTTTTGTTTTTATTTTAATTGTTCCATAATTTCAACAATACTTTTCCTTTCTAGGTCTTATATTTTCCCTAGTCCAGCTTTTTTTTTTTAAAAAAAAAAGTTTTGAATCTTTCGAGTGTTTTAAATTGTTCATGTCTGCATTTTTTCCAGCCAAATTTTCCATTTTGGAGTGCCAGGAGTTTTTTCCTGTTTGTAACCAATTTTCATGGTTATTATGGTAGCTGTGCTATAAATAAGCTGGTTTATTTCATTTAGTGTGTTGGCTGGGATTGTCCTGATTACTACACATTCATCTGTCAGTAGATCTTTTACTTTGTAATTGGCACAAAATTGTCTCTCTGTGTTTTGTTTAATATGGGTTACTATTTTTTCCTCAATGATGTTTGTAACTCATAATTCCTGGGTTACTCTTTAAGTTGTTTCTCTATTGATAGATTTTTCTTCCACTATTCCATCTACCTCTACTCTCAATTTGTCTTCCATATTTTGATTATTGTTCTCTGTTAATTTTTCTTTTGAAACCTTTTCTAGTTCTTGCAGGTCCAGTCCTGAAAACACTTTACTCCAGAGGATAAACCTTCTCTGGTTCATTAATCATAATTCAGTTTTGTCAGTATATGGGTGTTTCCTTTTCCAAATTCCCATCATTCTTTTTGAAAACCATAGCGGTTGGGTTCGCAATTGGTTTCTCAATTTTTGGCAGGAGTCCAGGTCTGCTGAGCCCTATAGCCTGTTTGTCACCAGATGTTCAGGGTCAATACCATCTGATATGGTCATTGTTGAGCCAGACAATGACCAATGAGGTACGGATTTTTGTTTATTTCCTCTCATCATAATTGGTGGTGGGTGGAAACTGTGGGTTTCCTTCCTGCCTGCCTGGCTTGGGAGGCCCTTCAAGTAGCAACACTACTGTCAGCACAGATCTTAACCTCACTGAAGTATACAAGCCCTTCCTCCTCAGCAAGGCCTGTGTCCATGGAAACAATTCCAGGAACACCAGAGTCAAAAATAAAAAAAATTGGAAAAACTAACAAAATACACAGATTTGGCAACTGAAATATCTTGCTTACGGATGAAACAGTGGTCCCCGTGGCCATCTTCTTATCATAACCTTTATTGTATCAATTTCTTAATATTGATTTGGGAATAAGATCAAGAAATTTCACACAGTATTATAAGGAATGGAAAATCTCAGAAACAATACAACCAGAGCTCCAAAAATAGCAATAATGGGAGCAGTATACACACCAGTGTTTTCCATGTTTACTTTCTACCTGTCATAATGGATTTTTTTTTCTTTTTGTGTGCTCTTTGTAGGTTTAATGTTACCATTCAATGTGATAAGGTGCCTCTTCTAATTCCTTGTTCTAAATTTGAATATGTCTTAAATGTTTTGGGCTGTATATTGTCCCTCATTATTGTAAGCCACCTTGGGAACTTTTCCAAGGAGAAAGGTTGGGTAAAGATATTCAAAAATAAATAAATAAATAAATTTAACAGATACTTTGTTTTTGGGCTAGAACTTGTATCTGTTATATAACACTAGAGAATGCTTTTATATTTTTCATTGACTGTGCCCGGTCTTTTTGAATAATCATCATCTTAGAACTACAGAGCTGGAAGGATCATTGAGTCCAGCTCCTGTCAAGGAGTCACAGTGGGGGAATCAAACTCCCAACCTCTGGCTCTTCTGAGCTATTCAACAGTTCATATATTGCTACAAAATGCTTCAGGTTCCCAAGGTCTCTGTCTGTTCAAATAAACCACAAACTTGACCTTTGATATACTCACCTGCTGGTTCATCCCAGCTTTATTTACTCACAGTTTTCCCATATAGAACATTTGTTCTCCATAACGTATTCTTTTCTGTTTTATGTTATCAACATTTTTTGCTCCATACATGTGATGTTTGCCTTGTCTCAGAAGAGTGACAAAATCCATGACATTCCATGCTTCCCCCACACTTCCTTCTGTTTGTTTTCTCATGTTATTTTTTTTAAAAATGGGGGTCATAGTTAACTGCTATGGCACCACTGAAATTCTTTTTGGGGTCACCAATTCCAGTCAGGAATGTTTAATTAGACTTAACTGAATGAAATGCTCAATAACTGTTCTAAACAAACACATGTGCACACATCTAGAAGAGAAGCTGCCTAAAATAATTGGATTTCAATATACATATATTAAAGGATTTCCTTAGACTCCTTGAAGAGAAGCAGTTTTCAGAAGAAGCTTTTAAAATTGAATCCTGGATGTAAATCTGGATATATTTGGTGCAGCTTCACATCCTGACTGGGAGATAACAGTCAAGAACTTTTACCTCATCTGGAAAAGCCCTTAGTCTGAACCCCAGAGATTAATACAGCTCTTGCAAAACTGCATCCTCCCTGCCTTTCTCATCTGCTACTACTTTGCACTTGATTTTGTTCAGTGTTTTGCAGGGGTGCTTTGATGAACTGACTTGCAGGATGCGAGGCATGCAAATTTAGCTATGGCAAGACATCATATGGAGCTTCATTTATGCAGTGTTTTAAAAATATAGGCTGCAATACAGAACGAGAACACTAGTCCATGTGTACAATTTCACTCTTAAGGTTAAATTGTTATGTATTGACAGAATGTTTTGTTATACATGATAAAGCTGTAGGGAGTTCGTGGCCTCAGCTACATATTTCAATTTAATACCAATGTTTTTGTGTTCTGTGATGCAAACTAGCCCATTACGCTGATAGTCCGTGTGAGGTCGACTCAGACTTCCAGCCTTCTGAATCAGTGAATTGAGTACTCAGGTTGTAGAGGAGGGGATTTGTAATTAAGCTGTAACCCATACAGGGAGTGCTTTGAATGTGATGGGGTGGTATATGAGCAGCACAATTTGATTTACATTAAATTAATTTCCACACACAGCATAAGCCCTTATTCCAGGCATGTCTAAAATCAGGCCCAGGGGCCAAATGTGGCCTGTTTCGTTTTCAAATTTTGAGTGGCCTGCAGCCTCTTCTCCCCACCAGCTCAGCCTGTCATGCATCCCCGCCAGCTGGCACCTCCCCATACCAGATGCAGATGTCAGCTTGCAGTTTTACGGTTTGCCTGCCCTCTCTGCCTCCGTCTGTCCCCCCAGCCTACCCACCCCCGGCTCCGTTACTGAAGTGTCTTCCCCTCCTCCTTGCATGTCTGAGAGACTTGTCCAAAGTCTGGCCCAGGGGCCAAAGGCAACTGAATGGTTGCCCCCCACACATTTTCACCTCACCAAATCTGGCCCTCCTTGCAAAAAGTTTGGACACCCCTGCCTTATTCACTCAAGGCAGATCTTTTTTAGAGTCAATATATTATTTTTCATTTGTCTATTGATTCTTATTTAAATACCCAATCAATGGCAGTTAGAATAATATGATTTCTGTTTGGGAATTTAACCTTGCTATCATCTGTGGTATAGGTAAAAAAAATTAACAATTCTACCAGCTACTGCATCATCAAATGCATTGAGATAATCTGGGGCCCCTTTAAACCCAGAGAAAAGCAGCCACTGGATGCATTAAATAGAAAAGAGTGTTGCTCCTATCCTGGAGTAGTATGGTGTTAAATTATTGGCCACACAGCACTGAAAAACATTTCTACAGAAGGTGATTATAAATTCTAGAAAATTATTCCAGAAAAATGAGAAAAAAGAACATTTGTCAGGTTGAATGAAGCACATGATAGATATTTCTTGTGTGAAACTAGACCACCCACAAAGAATTTGTGTACATTTGAGTGTGCACCTCAGAATCCAGAGATGTTTGATCTTTGAAGTAGCTTGGACCCAGGCCATTTTGTTCTTTGTAGATTAAGGTCAGCACTTGGAATTGTCCTCTCTTACATGTTGCACCAAAACACATATTGTGCTTTTCTTCTAAAATGTTCCCATACTGTGTGATGTTTCTCCACTGTCTGAACCTGCTTTATGCAAAAGAGGAGTATAAGTGCAGAATGTATGTTAGTAGTGTGAATAAAGCAAGATGATTTAGAAAAACTGCTTTAGCAATTTTTAGTCAGTAAACATTTTCTTATTTCTTATTTCTTCCTTTTTTTCCTTTTAAGAAAATGCAACAAAATCATTCAAAATCTTTTTGCTGGGGAATTCGGGTTTGCAACTTGGTCCCTGTGTTTGAAAAGAGAGGTCATGTGAGGTTGAAACTTCTATTAAAAAGGATTCAGAACAGCCCTATATGTGCAGCTGATGGTGCTTGCCAACTACATGGACATTGCTCTCTTTTCTGTCCATTCTTCTCTACTTCTTCTCTGGCAAAGGGAAGCCAATAACAACTGTGGCCACACAGAGGGAACTCTAGTCTGCTGTCCAGCTGCCAAGCTTTGTGGTATTTTTCCAGGAATGGCATCTGTGTTTGTGGCTGACATCTTGGCTGGTCTCTGAGAGTTTTCAGTTTGAACTACTAAAGAATTATTGTTGGAACTGCTGTGGTGTGTGTGTGTGTGTGTGTGTGTGTGTGTGTGTGTGAGAGAGAGAGAGAGAGAGAGAGAGAGAGAGCTGAAAGATGTAGATTATTTTTTTAACTCACTAATTGTTAAATTTAGCCAGCAGATTCTTTGGAATATGTGAAATGATGGTAAGGTACCAGAAGAAAATCTTAAATTTGCACAGCCAGTTAGTTTTGGCTTGTATAATGGAAGGGCCTTTTGCAGTGCAATTGATAACTCATTGTTTAAAAGAGCAGCAACCATGTTTAATAGTAACCGTGTTAACAAGAAGTTGAAATGGTTCTCCGAGATTAGCTAGTCCAAACCTCTACTCTGGCAGGATATTTTTTACCTAAACTATCTTTGAAGCCCCTCCAGCATCTCCCTAATAACTTCAAGAGCAAGACAATCACAATGTCCATAAATGACTTTTTCCAGTGAATGATAAGTGTGTATGCTTCATACTTTTCTCCTGAAAGCTAAGGAGAATGAGATAGGATGATTATGAAATAAAAGACGAGCAAAGTGTCTTATTGATTCTAGTTTGCATTTGTTCTATTGTTATTGTTATATCTATGAACTGCCCAGAATAGCCTCATAGCTAGATGGGCTATATATAAATCTAATAAAACAAGTGCCTACACCAAGGCTATGACAGAAATCTGTTAATATATTTTACAAACACTGTATATTAATTTAGGATTACACTCTCATTCCAGTGAAGGAATCTTATGTTTTGACAATAAATATTTAAGATAACAGCTTGTAAATATTATATTTTACATTATGGAATTCAGAATCTCCATCTGCCTTGGGAGAGTCTGGATGTCATAGTTCAAAAAAGAAAGAAAAGAAAAGACACTTTCCCAAGCTCTGGGAGAGATGAGCAAGAAAAATTGCCTGAAGTTTCTTAATAAACAGCAGCCAGTAGAGATGGGCACGACCAGAAAAAATTACGTTTCGAGTTGTCCTTTGTCGGAGCGGGTCCGTTTCGGGTCGTTTCCGTTTGTCATGAAATTTTTCAAAAAATTGTCATTTTGTTTGTCGTCTGTCGTTTGTACAGTGGTTTAGGGGGAGGGGTTGGGTCTGGGAGGCACCTCTCTTCTGGGTGCCTCCCTCTGAGTTGACCCCGAAGGAAAGGGAAGCGTAACGCGTAGCAGCCGTGTACCACCAATTATGTTGGGTTGTTAGCCAGGGTTGGGGGTTAGTGTGTCAGAGGCACCTCTCTCGGTGCTTCTCTGACTCACTAAGAAGGAAAGCATACTGGCGTACTGGCGTACAGGTTACGCTTAGGGAGGGAGTGGGTCTGGAGTTGGAGGCACCTTTCGATGCACCACTCTGACCCACTAAGAAGGGAAGTGTACTTGCATACGAATCTGGCTTAGGGTTGGGGTTAGGGTAAGGGCTAGGGTTAGGGTAACGGTTAAGGTTAGGGTGGGTTAGTGGGCTGCACCTCTGGGTGCCTCTGACCCACTAAGAAGACAGTGTACTGGTGTATGGGTTAGGGTTAGGGTTCGGGTTCGGGTTCGGGTTCGGGTTGGTGGGCTTTTTATGCCCTCTCTGGCACATCCAGAAGTCTCAGCAAAACCTGGCCATGCGATTGGTGGAATGGCTCCAAAAATTTGCATGGTCCCATCCCATGGCCAGCCCATCATTGCGCGTGCGCAGGTGTAAAAAAATGAAAATAAAAATAAAATAAAATAAAATCAATGGAGACGTTTTGTTGCAAGAAAAACCCACTGCTGCTACTATAAAAAATCAGGCATTTAAAATACCTAATTTTCAAATGTTTCTGTGGTGCTTTGGTGGGTTTTGGACCACGATTTTAAAAAAAAATATTGTGGTTGCCATTTTGGATCCCCCCCACCGCATGGCAAATGGAGACAACGAGGATGCCCCCCCAGCCTGGTACCAGCAGCCCAGGACAGGAGAGGGGGGGGAAGGCCGGGGACCCCCCCCCCAGAAACCACCCCTCTCTGGTACGTGCCCTCACTGAGGCAGGCCTCTTTCTGCCTGCTTTTTGGGCCAGGAATCGTTTTTTTATTTATTTTTAAAACTTTTTTTCTGTGCCGCTTGGCATCGCGCGGTCGCCGCAATGCCATGAACGACAATGACAGATCAGACCCAATTTATCTTTTTCGGGTCGGATTCGAGCTGGAGCGGAGTAATTGTCGTTACCGTTCCTCGTTACGTAACGGAACGACGAACGGTAATGGAAACGAGAATTTCGCCGCTCCGTGCCCATGTCTAGCAGCCAGTCATACCTTTCTTATTGTTTGCTGAGGAAATAGCATGCAGTTTGGCGACAACTGTGCCATCCTAGCACAGGTGATTAATCTTGCTCCTGGTAAAGTGGTGGTGTGGGGAAAGAGGAGGCAGGGAAAGTGCAAGTTCACATGAAAAAAGTGAACCAAAGAGAGGAGACAGCAACACAGATATTGGGGGGGAAAGATGGGCCAGCTGATGAGAAAAGAAATGTCAGTTCCATTTCATTATTTTTTTTAAAAAATATACATTTTGAAACATTCTTTGAGCTGCCTAAAAGAGGGATAAAGATATTTTTTAAAAAAAGAACAGATGAAGACCAACACATTTTTGTCCTTTCTTACTACCCAGTAAGGGTTGGGGAAAAGGGGGAAACGATATTGGCATTCCTGAGGATCTGGAGGAAAAAAAAAGGGGGGGGGGAATGGAGTCAATAGTATTCTGTGTCCCCCAGCCACCCAAACCTGGTCAAATGCACAGAGGAAGACAGTGGGACAAAACCAACATTCCACAAACACATTGAACTACTCTACAACCATATTAATTTCTTCAGGCTTTTACAGCCATGGGGCATGGAGGGCTGTACAAGGTGTGTGAAGAAACATTGTTCCCTTTCACTCAGTGCTATCAGTCTGCATGTCCTTCCCTTCCTATTTTGCTTGGATGGAACCTACAGCCCCGATGGATTTCTCCCCATTTTCTGTCTTTCAGGCTAGAAGAGAAGTTACTTAAGTAAATGGGGACAACTAGATTGGCAGGGGAAGAAATACAGTTGTTTTTACTCAAGTTGGCCTATCCCTATTAATGAGGATTCAAAATTATTTTTTTTCTAAATTAAAGTTTGAAAAAGGCAAGATGAACTCTCTTATGATAGTATCTGTGATGCACTATTTCAGACATGATATTGGGGCTCAAGAATAGAAATTGATTTTTAAGTATTACCATACCCTCCAAGATGCTCATTATGTAGAAGCTTTCTCTAGGAAAATGTGCAGCTGCAATGAGAATTGTTTCATATGAGTCATCTGTTCACCTGACATGGAAAACAGGTAACTGCCTTTACATGATGAGTCAGAATTTTGGTCCACGTAGCTCTGTATTAGCAATATTGAGAGTGGCTCTCCCAAGATTTTCTAACAAGATTATTTCCTCACCTGGAGATGCTGGGGAATGAATCTGAAATCTTTTGTACTCAAAGTATATCCTTTACCACCAAACTTTGCCATTTCCTCTAGGCTTTTTTTCTTAGTATGAGTCCATGTAGACCACATAAAAAAGCAGAACATGGAACAAGCAGAAGATGTCTATGCTCCAGGGTTATAATTATTGAAAGTCAAGGCTTTCAGTAGATAGATTATGTTTGGTAACAGCCAAACAAAATAAAATCTATTACACTTCCAGTTATGTTTAAAACTGAATTCCACTTTTTAATAATTGGGAAGCTGTTGCCATGTCTCCTCCTTATGAGAAGTGGAGCAATCTAGAGCAAATAGCAACCCTATCTTTCTCCTCCTGGTATTCATTAAGTAGACAGAAAATTCTGGTAATTAGGGGTAAAGCTAATATTCAAGAACAGTGTGACTTTCCTTGCATGGTTTATCAGCAAATTAATTAATGGCCGGTGTCTGACAAGTGCTATAGTTCCACGAATAAAATCCATCATGTCAAAGGACCAACAAATGCTGGCAATATTAAGAAGGTTTAAATGACCCAGTGGATATTTAGCCAATGTCTCTTACATTGTAAATGTGCAGTGATTAGGGCATCTTGATCTTCTCATCTCATTGACCTCCTGCAAAGAAACAACATCCCCATTGGCTAAGTTGCTTTTTTTTCAGCTGCACCAGTAATTTTACACTTTTTGCAATAAAAAGAGTTTCCAATTACTTCTTTTTAAAATGTACATATTTTACACTGTACAGTAGCATTTTATTAGCCCTGCCTTCTCAGCATCTGTGGGTTCCTAGAGAAGATTACAGGAAAGCCTGAAATGCAGATTCACACTATTATCCATAAAACTGTGGTCCGAATGATTTTTTTTAAAAGTACATTGAAACAACATTGAAAAAGCAGCAACAAAACAAATAGTTGGATCTGAGGACATACCCACCAGAAGTGGAAGTTATATAATGAAAATTATACATACGTTAGTGAGGGTTTGAGCTACCAGAGATCTAGGCAGCAGCTTGAGCCTATATATGATTTGAAGGGGTATGTATGTCAAATCCGAACCTTTGTAATCCACTCCCATGGAGTCTCCATTTTGAAAGAACCCATTTTTCATGTTACCTCAGAATGTAAGGTTATGTGCCCAAAAGGACTGTTCAGAGCAGAAGAGTATTGTTAACATCCAAACCAGAGGCCTGCTTGTTTTAAGCCTCTCATTGCTCATGGAAGGGGTAGAGCCTGAGAAGGTGATCTCAGTGTGGAACTATAGAAGCTTTCAGTTCCCCTTTCGACTTCGAGCAGTTTGCTGGTAGGTAACTCTTCTTTTTAGGGGAGGAGGAGGCTGCAGTGAAAACTGTTGAGTTTGACAGGGACCCACAGCATAAATGCAATGCACAATGGTCCGTCTCCAATTTAGAACTGCATCTGCTGCCCATGCCAGGCCATGTTTAGTACTATGCCATGCCATGCCAAGCCATGCCAAAAACACATGACATGTGATACTAGAGGTGAATGGTGAGTAGTTGTGTGAGATAGATGAAGTTCTGCAGCAGGAAAGAGAAAACCAGGCCCAACACTCCTTCTGCTTGCCTATTTGTTTGCAGTATTTTGAGAAAGTTGCAAAATTTGCTCAAAGAGATTTGTCTTTTTATATTATCAAATGTTTATACGTTCCTTCAGTCTGGAGGCCTGTTTTAAAATCCCCAAAGCAATCTGGTCTCCAGCAAATGTCATCTGGCTAGTGATTTAAGTAGGAAATAAAATAACTTGGTAAATTGTCAACATGCTGAAAGAGAATAATAAATGTTAGTCACACCATTACCAATTCTTTTGGTATTTACTTCAGCTGAATGGATCTTAGAGGAAATTAAGGTTACAAAATGCCTCGTGTCTATCTGTAGTATTTTCGTAGCTACTCTGGAATAACATTTCCAGTCAAGGCCCTAAATTATATTTCAAGAACACATTTCATTCACAGAGGCATTTAATATTTGAACTGCTAATTCAATTTTTGATTAGACAGAAGAATAATCTGAAAATCCAGTTTTGTAAAAACTTTTATGTATTAGTTACAGCAAAGAGCATGTCCTTTATATCCTTGAGGGCCACATCTGGTTTCAGGACTAAATACTGTACAGAAATATGTGTGCAGTGTGCACACCAACTCTGTCACAAACTCCTCAACAGGCATCTGCATATAGAAGAATAGAAATATGTCTTTGCTGTAGCTTTGGAGGGTGAAGACTGGAAGAACTGAGAGGTTCCACTATGTCATTTATGTAAAAATTGAACAATGGGGGCCAGTAAGCAGCCCTGTCTCACTCCTCTATAGGTGTCAATCGGGTCTCTTAAGTTGCCTTTCCTATTTAGACTAACCTTCAGATTGGTATTGTTATGTAGCAAGCGCAACAATAGAAGTAACCGTTTATCTATTGAGGTGGCTTCTAAGTTGGCCCATAATTTCTGTCTTGAAATAGACAGAAATTTCAGATCGACAAATGTGGCATATAGTGAAGTTGGACCCTTTGCTGCATATTTCTCTATAAGATGTTGGATGATAAGACAATGGTCCAGAGTCGATCTACACTCTCTAAAGCCCGCTTGCTCTACCACAGTCCTATTTTCCTCATCCAATCAAGTCTCAAATTTGTCCTGGAGATGTCTAGCATATAATTTGCTGCATATGTTTAGAAGACTAATGGGCGATAGTTTGCAGGGTCATCTCTTTGTCCTTTTTTGAATAAAGGTACCACGATTGTTGTATTCCATTCTAAGGGAATGAGGCCTGTGGAGTCAATATAAGTAAATAATTCTGCAAGAAAAGGGGCCCACCAGTCAGCATTTTCTTTAAAGAGTTCGGGGGGCAAACCATCTGACCCTGGTACTTTACCCATTTTCAGCCAGGCAATGTGGGATTTAATTTCCTCTGGTGAGACTGGAGGCCAGGCTGGCAGATCCTTAAACTCCCCAGCTGGAACTGGTGTAGGGGGAAAGTCTTTATAGAGTATATTAAAAAAGGTGAACCATTTACATTGAGAAATTGGGGGATCAATTTGGCAGGAGAGGTTTTGTTTTTTTATCAGAAACCAATCGCCAAAACTGGGAGGAATTTTTCTGCTTGGCAGCAAGAATTATTTCTGCCCACAGCTGATGAGTATAGTCTTTTTTCTTTTGGGCGATTAGATGTTTATAGGCCGCTTTTTGAAACCCAAGCTTCTGTTGGATTTTCTGTCTTTGTTTACAGTCTGATTTCTTAAACAATTGATAGAGGGCTGTGAGAGTTTTTCTTGCTCCTTGGCAGTTTTTATCAAACCAAGGTTTGGACTTCTTGTGAAATATTAGGGGATGGTCCTTAGGTTCAGTTAAACTTGTTTTAAGTTCCTGAACTAAGCTGTTATAGATCATAATGGGGTCATTCTGTGTACTGCAGTGCGGGCCTTCAGGTTGGAACATATGTCGATCTTTGGCCTCTATTACTTCTCTGAGCCTGGACTGTATTTGAACGGACCATCTGTGAAGGACGGAAGATCCATCCGGACGACGAAAGTGTGCCGTCTGG
>JAHTLZ010000379.1:34723033-34752361 GCA_023846285.1 Phrynocephalus versicolor | reverse complement strand
CTCATTTGTGACTCAGAATTACCAGTGGATAATGTAGAACCCTCACACCATCTCACCCTGCGACTTAATACTTGTGAGCCTTCTTGTGGAGGCTGATTGGCCATAACTTGGGTTGTAAAGGAGAATTTAGCTTGAACCAATAGGGGGAAATGGTCACTCTCCAGATAAGGTAGTACTTTGAAGTTAGTTATTGATGGAATTAAAGAGGCACAGGCTAGCATATAGTCGATTGTACTAGTTCGTTTAATTTCTAGCCTCTACAGGCTCTCCCCTGCTGATCAACCTCACTGTAATTATTGCAGGAACCAGAAGTCTTTAAAAAAACAAAACCAAACCCAGTGAGTTTGATTAAGTGAATGACTTCTCCAACTTTTCTATTGCTGAGAACTTAGACTTACCAAAAACCACTTAGAATCATAGAATCATAGAGTTGGAAGAGACCTCAAGAGCCATCTAGTCCAACCCCCTGCCATGCAGGAACCCCCATCACAGGACTCCCGACAGATGGCCATCCAGCCTATGCTTAAAAACCTCCAAAGAAGGAGACTCAACCACCCTCCGTGTCAGCATATTCCATTGCCTAACAGCTCTAACTGTCATGAAATTCTTCCTAATGTTTAAATTGAATCTCTTTTCCTGTAGCTTGAAACCATTTCCCTGTGTCCTAGTCTCTGCAGCCATGGAAAACAAACCAGTCCCTTCTTCAATGTGATATCCTTTCGAATATTTAAACAAAGCTATCATATCCCCTCTCAGTTTTCTTTTTGTAACGCTAAACATTCCCAGTTCCCTAAGCCACTCCTCGTAACACATTTCCTCCAGACCCTCAATCATCCTGATCACCCTCCTCTGGACCTGTTCAAGTTTGTGAGCATTCTTTTTAAATTGAGGTGCACAGAACTGGACACAGTACTCCAAGTGGGGTTTGTCCAGAGCAGAATAGAGTGATACTATCACTTCCCTTGATCTAGACACTATGCTCCTGTTGATGCAGCCAAGAATCACAATGACTTTCTTGGCTGCCGCATCACACTGCTGACTCATGTTCAATTTGTGGCCCACCCAGACTCCCAGATCCCTTTCATTCTTATTACCTAGATGCACCACCCTACATTTCCCTCTGTTGAAACCCATTCCGTTAGCTTTGGCCCAGGACTCTAATCTGTCAAGTCCTTTTGAATTTTCATCCCATCCTCTAGGGAATTAGCAACCCCACTGAATTTGGTATCATCTGCAAATTTGATTAGCCTACTCTCGATTCCTTCCTCTAAGTCATTAACAAAGATATTAAATAGCACCGGACCCTAGGACACCCCACTGGTCATGTCTCTCCAAGCTGAAGAGAAGCCATTAATGATCACCCTTTGGGTGTGATCAGTCAACCAATTACAAATCCACCTAACAGTGGCACTATCTATCCCACATTCTTCTAACTTCTTTGCAAGTATACCATGGGGAACCTTATCAAAGGCCTTACTGAAATCTAGATATTCAATATCCACAGTGTTCCCCTCATCCACCAGGCCTGTAATTCTATCAAAGAAAGAGATCAACTTGGTCTTGCATGACCACTTTCAAGGCACCTTCTTGATAATTAAAATATATATTTATTAAAACTACTGGGGGTTACACAAAAATGCTACTTCTCTCTGAAACATAACAAAGGATTATTTCTACACTAACATATAAGGCCTGAAGCTTATCTCACAGTGTGAACTGACTCAGGTGTTAAGGTCATCAGGAGAGGCCCTTCTCTTCATCCCACCACCCTCACAGGTACGTCTCATGGGAACCCCTGAGAGGGCCTTCTTAACTGTTGTGCCCTGACTCTGTAACTCCCTCCCACTAGAAGCCAGGACTGCCTAATCTCTGTTGTCCTTCTGAAAACAGGCAAAGACCTTTCTCTTCAGGCAAGCTGTCCCTGAATGATGCACTACCATGTGTATTTTATATGAATCTATGGATTCACATAGACTTTGTATTTATCACTACTTATAACCGTGTTGCTTTAATGTAATGTTTGTCTATTAATGCTGCAAGATGTCCCTCAATTACTTGTTTTCAAATACATGAACGTGTATTAATGATACTGGACTGTATATTATACCTCCTTACTGTAAACTGCCTTGGGTCCTTTTCCAAGGAGAAAGGAGGAGTAAAAATACTCTAAATAAATAAATAAATAAATAAATAAAGGCCTCTCTTAGTCCCTATCACTTACAATATTAAGCTGGAATCTTGACTTCATGCACAGACAAAAATCCTTCTCCAAGAAGTCCTTTCTCTCTTCCTCCGTGCAGAAGCATGGGGAAACGATAGTTACATGTTGCTTACAGGCCAGTCATATTTTACTTGCTTCTGTCTGGAATCTCCTCTGGTCTTTGTTTACAGAAATACTTTAGATAACAATTAACAATAGAGCTAGCTTCTACATTAATATTTCCAATGTTTACAATTGGCCTAAGCTAACAGTCTTACTTAATTCTAAAATCCATTACATGCCATCCTTTGAAATTAAAAATCCTAGATTACAATCTAACATTTTTAAACTGCAAACTAAAATGGGAATAAATGTAAACTATATTACTTAATAATAAGAAAGAGGTATATGAGTATCAAAGTGCAAAAGAAATTATAAAATGTGCAATAGAAAGCAATTATAAGAGGTAGTACTAACAAATAAATGTATGCACTCTACAATGTAGATATAGAAATAATACTGGATAACTTGTATGCATGCAGGTTTGAAGCTTTTCTCGCATGACTCGGGTCAAGCTTGATTTGGCAGTAATCTGAAGAGAGATCTAGAGAAGATAACAAACTTTTCTTTGCTATCTTCTCAATTAAATCTTCCGCTCTGGGCATTGGATAAAGATCTGAGACAATGACTTGATTCAGCATCCAGTAATCTGAACTTTGAGTTGTATTTGACCATCTGATGTCTTCTTCAGCACAATAACCACTGGACTAGACCAAGGGGATTCACTAGGTTGAATGACTCCCAAATCTAACATCTCTTGAATTTCTTCTTCAATTTGCTTAGCGTGTTCTATATGGTGAAGACTTGATATAGGTGTGTAATCTTTCACACTGATTTTGTGCTTGACTACTTAAAGCAGGAATAAGAAAGCTTCTATTTTCCCCAGAACCTTACATTACATAATACTTCTCTCTATTTCTTGTCCATTTCAACAACTTCACTACTATATATTTATTATTGAACCTCACAAGGTCTTTTAGTAGAGCTTGTACAAATTTACAAGTTGCTCTTAGTTATGAAGGGCAGTCATCATAAAAAAATGTTGGACCATTCAAGCATTCTCATACCCATTCTCTTTTAAAATATAAATACTGGTGTACTTTGTTTAGGAACCTTTAATGGTCCATGCAAATGTTAAATTTACAGGATATTATGGCCTGCTAGCAGAAGGGTAAGAAAGCAAATCTTTCTGACAACTGTGAAAGGAGAAATTAATTAGATTCCAGATCTCTCATGCTCATGCCTTGGAGCACTTTGCTTTTTGATTTAAATTGTCTTAATCTCTTTATTAAACAGAGCAGGCAGTTTGGCATTGGAATCAAGCCTAAATCTGCATCTGGATTTTCCTATTAAAAGTGAAAAGAGAGAAAAGGAACCTTAAATCCTTTTAGCCAATATCGAAAATGTTCTAGCCAGAGCACAGAAAGTGTTGTGTTCTTTCAATAAAATAAAATAGACTAAATAAAAGTGAAGCTTTATGTGCACCATCTCTGGTTTTATAGCATTCGAAAGAAACCATAGCATGCCTACATTTCTCTTAGCAATATTATATTTAAAGACCACTATTTTTTTAAAAAAATTAAAAGACATGTTGATGATCTAATAATTATTTATATACATAGAAATTTATTAGGCAATATATATTTGGATAATGAGAATACTAGTTTTCAAAACTAATAGTAAAAAAAGATTTCAGGCATATTATTCCATGGAAGAAGATAAAGGGAAAAATTAGATAAGCAGCAAATTGCATCAAATCTTAAAGGAACATTTTACATATTTTTGAAATGTTCGTTTTTGAAAAATGTATCATGCCTTCTATGACTTTAGACACATTTGTAATTTGAATAATGCTAGATGTTGGTGATACTGTAAGTAATGTTATGCAGATTTTGCAGACTGCCCATGGGGTGTTCAATTCTAAATTGTTTTGTAGTTATGTGTTGGATAAAAAAAAAACAGCTGTAAGATTTATGTGATGTGCTTTCCATTAGAATTTGATATATGAGTCTTATTGGGATTTAGTTTGTTCTCTGCTGCAGATATAGTCTTCATCTGCTATGGGAAAAATGTTCTCTATATTATGTAATTGGTATGACAAACTTTAAGATCATTTCAGCAGAATAAAACATACAAGCTATGTTAGGATAAGAGCAAGAAGATAACAGGAAAACATGGGAATCCTCTTATTTCTTATGTGGAATTTTAGAAGTCCATGTGCTGACTTTCACTTATAACCCTTTCAGAGTTTCCCATTGGTTCATTTGAATCTACACCAGCGGTTCTCAAACTGGGTGCTGTGGCACCCTGGGGTGCCACAAGCGTATGTCTGGAATGCCACGGCAATAATATTTAATTAACTAAACTTCCCATAAACGTAAAATAAATAATGAAAGATTCATCCAAACAGTTTCATTCATTGCATTAAAGACAACTGAGCATTAAATTTGCACTGTTTTTTCTTATTTTCCTAAGTATTCAAACTGCTTTAAGGGTAGCTGTGCTGTGAGTTTTTTTTTTTTAGCCAGACAAGGGTGCTGCCAGGGCCGGCGCGTCCATTAAGGTGAACTAGGCAGTTGCCTATGGCGCCAAAATGGAGAGGGGGCACTGGCCAGCCTGCTGCCCCCTGTCCCCCCGCCGCCGCCACCCTGCTACCCCCTGTGCCCATCGCCACCCACCCCCCGTGCCCGTTGCCGTCCTCCCCCATGCCCATCGCCATCCGCATCATCTGCTGCCCCCTGCCACCCCGCCGCCCTGCCACCGCCACCGCTGCCACCCGCCTTCCGCCCTGCCACCCCGCCACCCCGCCACTGCCTCCCTGCCCCCGGCCTAGAATGGCCAGTCTAGGTTCAGGCTCTTCCCCACTGGGATTGGTTTGCACCAAATATTATAGAAAGGTGGTGTGATTCACAGTGGGAGGGTTGTGTGAGTTAGTGTACAGCCTTGGGGATAGTATAGTTTATAACCTTTTGTTTGTGCTATGCAGATTAGTGTGTGGAAGATGTAGTTGGAACTTTCCAACGTTCCAGTGCTAAATACATCACTAAATGTGTGATACCTGAGCCAGTCTGTCAGCCAGCTACATCTGGTTGAAAAGACTATCAATGCTTATAACAGCATTCAGCTCAAATGGCATGATGCAAATTATGGTGGTAACTAATTCCACTTCTACAGCTGCAGTGTGTAAATATCTTTATTTGAGCTAAATACAGTAAATACAATAAATAAAGCCAAGGCAAAGATCTGTCATGGAGGAGGAAGAAGTACTATTATATACTAACCCAATTAGTTGGATTGAAAGCTGTACTCAGGTCCATTGGGAGGACTCCTCCCCTAAGTCTTCCAACTGGCCTGCCCCACTGCATTGCCATCAGTCCTTCCCAAGCATTCAAAGTCAACAGAAAACAGTGGTGCCTCAGGATTTGTTGCAGCCCCGTTCAGGGCCCCAGGTATGTTTATAAGCCTGCTTAAAGCTGGTTCCTGTTCATATAGCATGATGCAAATGATAATGGCAGTAAATTCCATTTCCACGGCTGTATTATGTAAATATCTTTATTTAAACTATATACAGTAAATAGATTTCAGCAAAGTTTTTAACTGCCATAAACTTTCTGGTATGTGTATCTGTGTGTGGGTGTATACCTACATGCATGTGCTCCGTTCTACAGTAATTGAACCCTGTCATATTGTTTGCATTAGTTCCCTAAACAGCAAGTTCTACTGTAAAATGCAGTTTAAATTGAGTGGGATAGCATTTCAGGAAAGCTTGCTTTAAGAGATGCCTGTTATTTTCCAGAACTGACAGGTTAAATTGGGAACTGAAGAGAGCAGAGAAACTGAAAGGTGGCTATAAATACCTAAAATGTTTGTTTGGAGCAAAACTCAATTCTTCTTTAAATTAGGTGGATTAATAATTTCTCACTCCACAGCTTTGCAGCTGGCAGTGAAACAGGAAACAAAAAGATGACAACTTTTGATCCTCATAGAAAATATTCATTTGCTGTGATCTGTATTCCAGCGTATATGGCCACAAAGGCAAACCAGTAGAAAGTACACTGTACTGCTACATCTCTGTGAAGTATGTCAGTGCTGTCAAAGATAAGCCTATGACTGACAGAAATAGATCAGAAGAGTTAGCCATATGTCTTTGGGCTGGAGTTGCAAGAGAGTTGTGCACTTTTGAATGGAATGTCTCACCACAGCTATGGTATAGTTAAGAAATAATATAAAAGGAGGAAGCAGCAAGATATTAAAATTAACACATTTATCCTCCCCCCTCCTCTGTGTCTGTGTCTCTCTGTGTGTTTGTGCATGCGTGTGTATATACACATACACACATCTATGTGCCAGCCAATCCCAGCAGCTTTCCTCTTGAGGAAATAAGGATGCAGAGAACTCAGAAAGATAGCCAGTCTTCTATAGGCCCATCAAGAACACTCAGGGCTAGGCCATTTTGGTCTGGCTGGGTGTGAAGAGCATGACTGACATGATCCGGATCCTCACAATAGCAGTGTGATTCACGACACCTGGTCCTCTGTCACGTGAGACAGGAACATCACAAGTATGAGACAGGCCACTCTGGGCGATTTACAATGACAACATCCAAGCTCTGAGCCTCAATTAAGAAACTGCCTGGCTCCCCCCCCCCATCTTGCCAAGGACCTTACATCTAAGAAATAATCCTGGCAAATCCATCTTTTGCCATGTTATAACCTATTGATACTACTTTAAGAGGGTTTCACCCTCGAAATATTAGCAACGTTTTTGTTATTTTTCTAGTAGCCTAAAGATATCATCTGCTCCACATTTGTATTTGTTTTTTGTGATGGCTACATTGCTCCTCAACTTGTTTTGCTTCAACTGCAAACAATAGTGTCATGTAAGTTAGCGATATTGTTCTTATTGCTTTCATATACTCCACCTCAGTTCACCACCTCCTATTATCTTGCAAGTTTCTAAGGACTTTCCTGTGAGGAACTATATTATTTTCTCACCATCTCTCCAGTGCCAGAAAAAAAAAACTCTGCTAGACTCATGAATCCCTTTGGACCCTGGAAATACTGTACCATTATTCTTGGAAAATTTGCCAAGGTGCTAAATGACAGTTTTGTTCTGTGATTATAAATTTGCCCCCATGAAATCACCTAGAATCATCAGCTCATTACATGCCAAACTACAATAAAAATAATGGATTAAAACTGGAACTAAGTTCTCTCTTCTCCTCCACTTCTCTTATATTCCTTTATACCAATAAATCTGTTTTAGCATACCCATTCTGCTAGTTAGCTTGACAGCAAAATGATAGTACTTTATATCCCTTTCCATTTTAGAACAGAAATCCAATCCACTAATTTGAACACAAAATAGAAACTATGTAAATCGTATTACATGAGGTAATTTCCATTGTTAATCGTCTTGGGAGTGTTTGACACTGTCGAGTTACGACAGGAAACTCATACTCCCAAATGATTGTTAAGATATATTAATTTAATTTAATTGCTGAAGAATTCAAACAGCCTTACCCAGTCAAATACAGTCAAGGCATCCATTTTAGCACAAGTCTCACAGGGCTCAAGATAACCTGCTTTCCCCTCATGCATGCAAGCAACACAGGAAAGAGAGTTCTGCAACAGATACTTCCCATATCTTTGTAATACTCAAGTAATATGCAAGATCTATTTGGGAACCTGAGACTTTCCGTGCCCTGCCTTTTTACTTGCATAATAAGAGAAATACAGTGGACCCTCGTATAACAAAGGGTTTGTATAACAGAAAATCTGTACAACATAAAAAATTCCAGAGACAGGGGGAATTTGCTTAACAGAATCGCCTATGAGGCGAATCTGTACAACATAAAATGGTCACAATTAGGGATTACTCTGTTTTCAAAGCATTCCTATGGTAAATTTGTATAAAGGAAGATTTGCTTAACATAATTTCATTTGGAATGAATTAATTCCTTTATACAAGGTACCACTGTACCTGTATTGTACCATGGGTCTCTTCTCCTTCACATAAAAATTGTTTCTTATTTTCATCCACTGTTAATGATTCACACATTCATTAGAATTATCTGTTCTGTTTTTGTTTCTTTAACTGTTCAACATACTAGTGGAAAGACAGGAGATGCACATGAATAAAGGCAGGATTTACTTCCTGGGAGAAGTAAACTTCTATCCTGATGAGACTTGTGCTGTGACTGTACTGGCAACCCACTGCAGTGATCTGACTTTGTATAACTGGCTTTGCAGACTGTATTATAGCTGAATGCTCAGTCAGTGATCACCACAGAAGAATTGGCAGAAGCAGGACCAGAGAGGGGACTGTGGGCTGAAATGGGCATTATCCTTGGGTGTTCTGTGCTCATCGTGTTAACACTGAACTCCCGAATCAAAGGGTTGCGGATTGTATGCCTCTTGTTTTATTAAGATTGTCAATACAGTAGTGTTTTATTGTTTTTAATCTACATGCTTCTCAGGATTTGACCCTCAGCAGAGGTTTTATATGTACATTTTTGGTTTTTTTGACAGTCTAGGTAAGAATTGTACGGTTGTTCTCTCATAAGTAAAAACATTCAAAAGAAGATGGTTTAAGAAAAGAGGAAATGGATAGTTCTTCTTGTAGAGAATTGATAACCAAGAAAAAATGAGAGGCCCAAGGTTGAATTGGCATATGCATCATTGACTGAAGTAATTTTCAAAGTTACTGAGTGATGTACATGAATGGATACATTTGGAGGTGTCACCACAACAAGATGACCTTAATATATATATATTTTAAAATCTTAGTTTTATTCGGCTGTCTACTGTATATGCATTATTCTGTGGTTCTTGTACTGCCACAGAAATGTAGATGATTCATTTATAAAGAAGGTTGGAATGCAAAACTGGATCCCTTTATCTTTTTTCATTCGAAAAATATCAGTCATGTCCATAGTTGCTAGACCTCAGGTTGTTGTCTGAAATCTCATGGAATTGCTGAGCTTCTATACTCCCCAGATGGAGGGACAATCTCATAAGCAAGCATCACTGGATGAAAAAAGCATTCAGTTTTCATACGTGAGATAGCTTTATTAACTTCCCATCCATTTGCATGTGGCACTGGAGCTCACTGGCTCAATACAAAGGTGTCCACTATTAACTCTTGCACATTCAGCCTCTAGGACAGTGGTTCTCCACCTGTGGGTCCCCAGATGTTCTTGGATTGCAACTCCCAGAAGCCTTCACCACTGTCTGAGCTGGCCAGGATTTCTGGGAGCTGCAGTCCAAGAACATCTGGGGACCCACAAGTTGGGAACCACTGCTGTAGGACATCACAAAGATCTCCCTACCTTCTTGGCAATTGCCCCCGCCTATGGAAGAACCTGCCTCCTGACATCTACCTGGCCCCTTCTATGAGTGCCTTTAAACGAGCACTGAAGACCTGGTTGTTCATGAGGCATTTCCACAGGCTGGAACATGACTTCAGTGTACACCTATGATAATTTTATCTTACCCACCTGAATGGTTTTTATTGCTATTTTTATTCATTTCTTTTAATTTGCTAATTTGCATTTAACTATGTTGATGATATTGTTATGATGATCCTTGTTATATATATATATATATATATATATATATATGAATGTTGAGAACCACCCAGTGTGACCTCATTGTCTGATAGGTAGCATATAAGTTAAACAAACAAATAAATAAATGGCTCAAACCATCATCCTTGTTCTCAAATTTTGGCTCTGAATAAACAACAACAATTCAGAATAACACCATCACAGCTACAAAAATGGTGATAATAAGAGTAAATGTACTGCACCAACATTTAACAAATGCTTAGGATTTTTGTTTTTGTCCAGTAGAGGGCCTGTCTGGCATAATATCCAAAGGTTTTCTTAGAACATCATGAAATCAGATCCTGGGTTTAACTATGATTTTTTTTGAAAGCTTTTCCTTCAGCTATGTTAACCATGAAACAAACTTGTACTTAGAGTAATAAGGGCATCAAAAACACATGAGGATTTTTCTTTTTCTGAAGCATTTCCTGCGTTTATAAATTTTATTTTTATTATTTTATTATTTTAGAGTATTTTTACCTCACCTTTCTCCTTGGAAAAGGACCCAAGGCGGCTTACAGTAATGAAGGATAATATAGAATCCAGTGCAATTAAGACACGTTCAAGTATTGAGAACAGGGAATTGAGGGACATCTTGCAGCATTAAAAGACAACACTACATTCAAGCTACAAGAGAACGTGAGCAGTTAAAAGGAGAGCAAAATTCCATGTAAAGTTATGAGTGATGGAGACTAACATTGAAAACATAGTGGCAATGCAATCACACAAGGTTATAAGTGGTTATAAACACAAAGTCTATGTGATCCTATAGATTCATATGAAAGACACATAATAGGTAGTCCATCATTCAGGGAAAGCTTGCCTGAAGAGAAAGGTCTTTGCCTGTTTCTGGGGCAGTCCTGGCCTCTAGTGGAAGGGAGTTCCAGAGTCAGGGCACAGCAGTTGAGAAGGCCCTTTCATGGGTTCCCACGAGACATACCTGTGAGGGTGGTGGGATGGAGAGAAGGGCCTGTCCTGATGACCTTAACACCTGGTTCAGTTCATACTGTGAGATAAGCTTCAGGCCTTATAAGTTAGTGTAGAAATAATTCTTTGTTATGTTTCAGAGAGAAGTAGTATTTTTGTGTAACCTCCAGTAGTTTTAATAAATATATATATTTTAATTATCAAGAAGGTGCCTTGAAATTGATTTCCCACGTGACAGACCTGTGAGGGTGGCGGGATGGAAAGAAAAGCCTCTCCTGATGACCTTAACACCCGAGCCAGTTCATAATGTGAGATTCAATCTTTGAGGTAGCTTGGACACAGGTCGTACAGTGCTTTGTAGGTCAAGGTCAGCACCTTGAATTGTGCCCGATAGCTGATTGGCAGCCAGTGGAGCTGCTTTAATAGCGGTGTAATGTGATCTCTGTATCCTGCCCCAGTCAGCAATCTGGCTGCTGCATTTTGGGCCCATGAAGTTTCCTCAGACTTTTCGTCGGTAGCCTGACATAGAGAGCATTGCAGTAGTCCGGCCAGGATGTCACTAGGGCATGTGTCACCATGGCCAGAGCTGGCTTCTCAAGAAACAGGTGTAACTTGCATACTGGCCTTAATTGTGCAAATATAAATTATAAATATAAACAAGAATACATCAAAAGCAATGACACTTGGAAATCAAAGAAAAAGAAGACTGTCCTGTATAAACATGAGCTTATAGCAAGACTGAAGGCAAGCCAGGAACAGACTTTATTTTTCCTGAGCTACAATGCTGTTTTAGACCTGCTCTTACCTGTAGGACTATGGTTCCTTCCTAAAAGTTGTACCCACTGTATTAAAGGCAGGGGACTGCCTGGCCAGGCGTCTCCAGCTTGGTATATCTACCCCTAAGGAAAACATAGACTTACTGTTCTCCCTCCCCATAAGCCAATAATGCAGATAGAAATACTGAACTAACTTGTGGGCGTGTCATCATCATTGACATCAATATCTCAGAACTGCGGAGTTGGAAGCAATACTATGAATCATTAAGTCCAACCCCTGTCAAGTCATTAAAATAAGTCATGCCAGACTAATTTGATCTCTTTCTTTAATAGAATTACAGGCCTGGTGGATGAGGGGAATGCTGTGGATATTGCTTATCTGGACTTCATTAAGGCCTTCTATAAGGTTCCCCATGGTATTCTTGCAAAGAAGTTAGTAGAAAGTGGGAAAGATAGTGCTATTGTTAGGTGGATTTGACTGATCGTTCCCAAAGGGTGATAATAAATGGCCTGTCTTCAGCTTGGAGATGACTTGGGAGGAAGGAATAGAGAGTATGCTAATTATATTTGAAGATGATACCAAATTGGGAGGGGTTGCTAATTCCCTACAGGATAGGATGAAAATCCAAAATGACTTTGACAGATTAGAGTCCTGGGCCAAAGCTAAAAGAATGGGTATCAAGAGAGGGAAATGTAGGGTGCTGCATCTAGGTAAAAAAAAAATGATTTGCACAGATATAGGATGGGGGATACTTGGCTGGAAAATAGTACCTGTGAAAGGGATCTGGGAGTCTTGGTGGACCACAAATTGAACATGAGTCAACAGTGTGATGCGGTGGCCAGGAAAGCCAATGTGATTCTTGGTTGCATCAACAGGAGCATAGTGTCTAGATCAAGGGAACTGATAGTACCACTCTATTCTGCTCTGGACAGACCCCACTTGGAGTACTGTGTCCAGTTCTGTGCACCTCTATTTAAAAAGAATGTTGACAACTTCAAGTGGGTACAGAGGAGGGCGACCAGGATGGTTGAAGGTTTGGAAGAAATGTCTTATGAGGAACAGCTTAGGGAGCTGGGAATGTTTAGCTTTTCAAAAAGAAGGCTGAGATGGGATATGATAGCTATGTTTAAATATTTGAAAGGATGTCATGTTGAAGAGGGAACAGGTTTGTTTTCCATGGCTTCAGAGACTGGGACTTGGGGCAATGGTATCAAACTACATGAAAAGAGATTCCATTTGAACATTAGGAAGAGCTTCATGGTGGTTAGAGCTTTTCGGCAGTGAAATATGCTGCCACAGAGGGTAGTGGAGTCTCCTTCTTTGGTGGTTTTTAAGCAGAGGCTGAAAGGCCATCTGTCGGAAATACTGTGATGGGGGTTCCTGCATGGCAGGGGGTTGGACTGGATGGCCCTTGAGGTCTCTTCCAACTCAATGATTCAATGATTCTATGATTCTACAAGGATGCAAAATGGAGAATTCAACCCTCAACTTCTGACTCTTCAGCCAGAAACCTAAGCTGTAGAGCTATCTGGCAATTGATTAAAGACAATGGCAAAGACAAAGAAATAGGGATAAAATCCTACTCATATCCATCTTCTGTCAAGCCGATTCCAACGTATGCTGCTCTTACACCTGCTGCAACTGTGTTTGCTCATAGGTTGAGCCTACCAAGAATTTTATAAAACATGTTCATGTGATTCTGATTTTATCACACAAGAACAACTAATTTGCAAACAACATTACAGCTAAATTGGCAAATGATCTAAAATGATCATCTGAGAATATTAATGCCCCAGTTTTGAATTCAGTAAAGAATCCAAGATGTGGAGTTCTGCATGCCAAATATGCACATAAATTCTGAATCAAATTTTAAAATGATAGTAGGTCAAGTTAACGTTAGTTGAATTAACATATTGAATAACATTAATTTTAAAAGCTGTTTGTGGGAAGAAGATAATTTCCAGTAACCAGACTAAGGCTCCGAAAACTGTTGGCTGCAAAATTGGTAGATTGGTGGTTCGAATCCCAGGTGCCACGCAGCCAAGCGAGCTCCCGCTGATAAGCCCAGTTCCTGCCAACCTAGCAGTTACGAAAGCATGTAAATGCAAGTAGATAAATAGGTACCACTGTAAAAAGTAGGAAGGTGAAACAGTGTTTCCTTGCAGCCATGCCAGCCATATGGCCATGGACTAGCACAACACTAGCTATTCGGCTTGAGTACAGAGATGAGCACTGCCCCTAGCATCGGACATGACTAGCATGCATGTGTGGGGAAAACATTTACCTTTACTTTTTACACTTATTCTTGACAGGAAAAACTACATTTTCTAATTCAGTCTTCCCAATTACAATTATCTATACCTAAATGGCATAAAAATTTATATTCCATTTTATTCTATTTTTAAAATTACCACAGTACTATATGATGTATTTTTTGCTGCTCATTGCTACAATTTGATCTTTTCTTAAATATTACTGCTTTTTAAGAGAAAGTGTTGCAAATTGTGTTTAATTTTATGTCGCCTTATTAACTCCAAATTCTAGGGTTTATCTCAACTGACACTATGAAATGCTTTAGTGTTCTCATTAGCAGAATGTGTTTGGTGTGCTCATGTTTTATAAACAGGTGCATATTTGTTGATTATGAAAAACTTTAGTAAATACTAATATAAATAAGATTATAACATTCAATAGTTTGGAATATTATTATAATCTACTTTTATGTGCAATTCCTCATGTTTTGTTTTGTGGTTTTCATGCATGATACTGAATCTTATTTCTTGCATTTTGACCTTGCTTTCACCAACAGGAAATGTTATGTTATTAGACTCCTTATATTCTGCTATACATATAGCTACTTAATATGGTGACTGTAAATGGCAGGTTCATCCATATGCTCAAGTTAGGCTGTTACCCCACGTCCACTTTGTACCGCAACAATCTACAATGTGTAATAAATCTTGTTGCGGTCACGTGGTTTTGTTGCTGTTCCTGAATCCCCAAGGACACACTTTATTGTTACATAACATCTGTGAACCCACAGACACATCCAAGTGCATTTTGTTTTGTTTTCCTACAGAACTATTTTTTTAAAAAAGATATTAAAAACTGATAGGTAGGTATATCAATATATTGATGTTCACTTGTCATTTATTGAACTTCAAATGCTTCTTTTTTGGCTTCTTTCCATGCAGAGTGGCTTCTTGTACTGTGAATTTACTGTCATGTGGCTGCTCCAAGTAGTGCCACTAGGTGGTCCTATGGCGATGGAGCAGTTATGCTGCGGATTAAACGGTACCCCATGGCACGTCTACTGGTTTAAAAACCACAACGGAACAGCAACAAGGATTCCACCACCCCAAGGCCAGGTACAAGGAAGATGCACTGAGTCGTGCTTCGGGAGGCGTGGTCACACTTTATTTTGCTTAAATTGCGATGGATGTGGGGAAACAATTTTAAAATCCACATATCAGAGCACTTTCTATAGCAACGAAGTGGACGTGGGGTAACAGTCCTACATTGCTGTGCTCATTTACTTGTGAGTAAGTCTCATTGAACATGATGGGTGAAAAATGCATAGAATCACATTGTCAGTACCGGAACGGTCAGAAAACAGATTTTTAAATGCACTGTTCTTAGTTCTCAAAGAAATGCTAACTTTTTCATATTTTTTTCTTGGAAGACTTTGTATTCCAAATTATCAGCAAGCCAACCGTACTCAAATCTTAGCCTACTTAATTTGTGGGTATATTTCTGACTAGGGGCTGATTGCATGGCTTTATGGGTATTAAAGGTATTGCCAGCACAGTTTTGTCCTTCCTCACTCCAAGCAAGGTGGTCTACAAATGAAATGAAATGAAATGAATGAACAAATGTCTACTATTATTTTTATCAGTTCCTTCTGATGCAAACAATGAACATTATCAAAGAAAATAAGTTTCCAACAATATGGTGGAAGTATGGGTAAGTCACAAGCATATCACACACAGTAGCCTAGTGTTGGTGAACTTATGGCATAGGTGCCAAAGGTGGCACTCGGAGCTCTTTCTGTGGGCAACCAACATCATCCCTTCACAGCCACCTGTTCTCAGGTTAAAATGCTGTATGGACACTTTGCAAAAAATTAGTGGGTTTTGAATCGCAGTTTGGGCCCTCGGTCTCTAAAAGGTTCGCCATCACTGCAGTAGCCTGTGAAGAGCCTTTTTTGGATAATGCATTAAAGCAGGATAGACACGTGAAATAATTCTAAAGAAAGCAGTGTATCCTGCAGTACAGCACATTTGATCTTGTGTTAACAGTGTAGCATTAAAATGTCCCTCATGCAGGGCTGTGACTTCCCTTAAGGGAAGACTGGAGAAAATGATATTAGACTTTAGATAATATTATGCTTTGGAAAAGACTGTTCCTCAGCTATAACAAAGTGAGCCAAGTGAAGTTTCTGGCTGTAAGTGATGAATTCTAGGATTCTAGGTTGTTGTTTTTTAAAGATAGAAATAAATGATAAAACCTCCCATTCCAAAGGCTAAAATCACATTAATTTTAAATCACATTAAATTAATTTTATTTATTTAAAATGTTTTTATGCTGCCTTTCTCCTTAAAAAAGAACCCACATGTTTAAAAGGCAGTATTAATAGCTAACAACAGAGAATATACAATGCTAAAGAAGATCAAACAAATACTATATATTTTTTAAAAAGCACCAAAAATACATTCAAACAGTAAGGTACAACAATCCATTTTTAAACCCCACTCAGGAAACCAGTCATTAAGGGAAAGCTTACCTGAAGGGAAAGAATAGCAAGCAAGTATGGGGCTAGCCTAATGTCTTGTGGAAGGGAGTTCCAAAGTCTGGGAGCAGCAACAGAGAAGGCCCTCTCCTATGACCCCACCAAACTCACCAAGATTTGTAGTGCAAGGAAATTATTTTTATCCATTTCTGGTTGGAAGTGTGTCCCCTCCACATGCAGGTACAGGAAATATTTTGTAACAGTACCTCTGTGGGTAGTCATCTATCCTTTGCTTAAAAGCTTCTAACAAATCAGACTTTCTCACCCTTGTAAGAGATCTATTTCAGTGATAAACAACTCATACTGTGTAGATAAAATCCCTTTTTATGTAATCTGAACCTGTTGGTTTGGAATGTGCCCTCTAGAGCAATAGGAGACAAATTTGTTCTAACATCTAAGTGACAGCCCTTGAAATATATGAAGATAGCAATTGTATCACCTCTTAATTGTCTCTTCTCCAGGGTAAATGATTAAGAGGTGATATGATTGTCTTGGTAGAGTTATGTTGAATGTGAAGGGTTCCTAATTATGTTTGGATGTGAATTCCAATTTCCACTCTGAGGAGCAGGGAAACTGTATTGCATTAAATAAGATCACTGGGCCTTGCCATTCAGCTAAGTTATAAATAGCTTTTAACTGAGTTGATAATTTAGAATACCCTTCAGTCAAGGTTGTCCACATATGGTGGCAAATGAGCAAAAAAAACAATTTCACCAGGGACAGCAGTATTTACTCCAATGGAGTGCCTGTCGCCTTTAATCACGGTGATCCCTGGCCACAAGGTTGAGTATTATGGTGAAATGTACAACTAGAAGAAACTTTATGGCAGAGAGAAGCAAAACGTGATTTTAAAACTTATGGATATATTCCCCCCCACACACATGGAACTGTGCCTACATGGAACTGTGAATATCTTTATTATTATATTTGCTGTGTTGACTTCATTTTCTAGACTGATATGGTTATCTCTTATGATGTAAGCTGGTCTATGAATAGTTGGAACGAATGATTGCACGAATAAATTTATTTTATTTATTTATTTATTGGATTTTTATATCCTCCATCTGGCAGCATTCAGCTTGTTTTTCTGCCAGCAGCATAGCAGGAAATACAGACAAAATGAATAACTTGTTCATACATCACCTGAACAGCAGACCTTGCATGGCTGATTTTTCAAAAAAGGTGTATAAAATAATGTGAAACGTTATGTATCTTCTTTTCATGTAAACGTTTCTTTCATCCAGGGTCACTGCTTCTTAGGTAGCATATCTTTTCCTGGAATGATAGGGTAGAATACGTGAATATTTGTTAGACTAAGAAATGTCTGAAGATTTAAGAGTTGAACAAGTTTCTGAACATGAGAATATATTCTAGAGAGTACGAGTAATAACAGGTAGTGCCAAAATCAGAATAAGGAAAGTTTCCACGTGGGTGTCCATCTTACCGATCTTTGAAACAAACAGCGATTAAGGTAATGGCTTGTTCCATTCCAAGTAATCATAGTCTTCTGCTTTGGACATAATGGCCAACTGTGGTTTATTAATTAAGCCAAGAAGTATTATATCATGGCATGCTATGTAGTGAAGAAGGAAAAAAGTGGGATGATTATAGAGTGTGCTGGCCTACAGCTTGTACTTATTTTGATTTCAAAGTCCAGAACATCTCTGCAAACCAGCTTGTTTGTTTTTTATAATCTAAACTCCAAGCCCTCCCCCACCCAAACTACTTCTAAATTGTTACATTGCTGGCCTCTTAACAGTTTAGAGAACTCAAACTGGCCACATTCTGATTGAAGGACTGCTGGGCCTCTTATGCTATTACAACAACAAGAGACATTGTATGAGTTTGTGAAATAAGAAGACTGTTCTTGATTGGATTGCATTTCATAATCATCTTCTGGAAATTGTGTGCAGCTGACTGCAACAGACTTTATTACAGATAACTATGTGCCAGATGGGCATGTATGAGAATCATGTACATTTCTGAAGTGAATGATAAATAGATGTTTATCAGTCCATGCTGAGAACACCTAGTATAATGATAGATAGAACCAAAGAGAAATGGAGACTGAAAAGACCGAACACAACCATTGAAATGGTGTGGATTTTCTTAAGAAATAAAAAGATCCAAGTTGGTATCACCCAAACTGTTTTCCCTACCAGTTTAAGTAGGAAAATTAAAGTGGAACAAGAAAATTAGTGTAAGTTAGTAAGATATACGTACAACACTGTGAATAATGGAAAGGCTGCATCAAAGTAGTTACAGATATTTGTGTCTTCACCAATCACCATGTTGCATTTAAACAGTCACACTGTAAGTCAGATATGTCTGCTGAAGTTTTCAGGCATGAAGGTATTTATTATTTATTTATTTGTTATATTTTTATACCGCCCATCTTCCAAATGGAACTCTGGGAGACAGAGGATGTGTTTTCACAATAGATGGTGCAAGACACTACCCTTGAGCAAGGGCATTCTGACACAACTCTTGCAAGCTAATCAAGGCTGAACCAGCCATTAGACACTACTGGAAACATGAGAGATTATATAGAAAGGAAAATGAAATACAGAAAAAATATCCTTCATACAGAAGCCTTAAATATTAACATTCCCACAACACTCAATATATTTTAATAAATCTATTTTACTTTAAATCTGGCCTCTACCTGTATTTCTGCTCCAGGGAATAGATAAAAATTGGCTTAAATGTCTACAGGGAATACTGCAGTAGCTACAACAATGGAGATTCCCAACAGAAATTCTTGCACAGATGATTAATATTCTAAATATTAAATAATAAAAACGAACCAAGTTCATGCTCCAGAAAAATAGAAGCCCAGTTGTTATACTCATTTCTCTCACTTTCAAAGCTGTAGCTTTATAGTCACTGTCATTTCTTAAAGATTTTGATTTTTCCACCTCTGGACTGAACAAAATACTGAGAGATCACTTACATAAAGGTAGGAGTGAAAGTGATGAGTTCATGGCCAAAATGCTTGGTCATATCTCAGCCCACAAGGTTTGAATGTGACCGATATATACAGAAGAAAAATGCAAGAAGCTGTATTGCTGCCTTTGGGAGAATCTCAAACTAAGATGTATGATAGTATTTTCATTAGGCCATCTGGAGCTTGCATTCTTAGTCATGTCGACAAACAAACCTTACCAGAAGTTGCTAAAAACATCTTGCGTGCAATCCTCTGAATTTGTCTTGCAGGAATTTCATGGCAGAATCTCTTGATTAGGAGAGACCATGAGTTGAGAAAGAAAGACACATACACAGAGAGTTTCTTTAAATCCCATTGAAATCAGTGTAGTAAGACCACTTCTATATTGTGTTATCACCACAGTGTGCTAAAATATTGAAAAGGTGACCTCCTTTTGCTTCTGGAATTCAAGGAAGAACATATTGAAGGAGCGGCATTGCTGATACTGTAAGTGGGGCAAAGAAAAACAGCCAAGCAGGGCTATGTGTTGAAAAAGCCCTTTCACATGCTTTTATTAATATTTTAAATGTTCCTTATCACTGTGGTTCTAGATGGCTAACTTAAAAATATGTATAAAATATGTGGAAAATATAAATGTACTGATAAAACTGTTAAGTTTCTGTTGCCTGCAAAGTGAGCTCTTCAGATGGTTCTCTTCCTGTCTTGGACACTTGGGCCGCTATCTCACCTGGGGGAATATCTGGAAATTTGTGAAAATCCGGATTTTCTTTTTTCTTGGTCATGTGACTGAGGATGTGGGATCTCCATTCCCACGTACAAGTTTTTTTTTAAAAAAAAAATAAAGGGCAGGCCACCACTCAGGGCCAGAAGGTGGTGCTAGAAAAAAATTAAAAAAACAGCGCTGACAGCCTGAAGACCAGCTGATCAGCGCTGGGAGGGAGGGGAAATTTTTAAAATATTTTTTAAAGCGCTGGTGAGCCCCAGGACGAGCTGGTCGGTGCTAAAAATAAAATAAAATTTAAATTTTAAAAAAGCACTGACAACTTGAAGTCTAACTGATCAGCGCTGGGGGGAGGGGAAATTTAATTTGTTTTTTAAAAAAAGCACCCACGAGCCCCAGGATGAGCTGCTTGGGGCTAGGGGAGTCAAAAGCAGAAAACCGGATCATATGCAAGCTCCCACGGACTTCTCACTTGCATTTTTTACTGGAGCAAAAAATTCCCAACTTCTCTGGTAGGTCTTTGAAAACTTGCTAAAGGGTGCATAACCATTTTTTAAAGCCCGGTGGCCATGGGGAAATGCTTTATCTTGAAATTTAATCAGCATTTTAAATGACGTGTGATAGAGCCCTTGGGGGGGGGGAATCCATGGACGTTTTTATACATCTCTTTAAATAAGGATTTTGAAATAAGGAAAGATAATACCTCTGTCAATGTTATAATGTGATGCCCCTGGAGAGGCATTCCCAGACCCAGCCTCTCTCTCTGACTAAGCCAGAGTGGCCAAAATGTGGCCTATTGGAAACCTTCACTCCTGAAGGACTCAAGTGCACCCTTCAACACCCTTCCACCTAGCACCACTCAAAAACCATCTTTATGCAAGGGGTGCAGGGCACAGCTTCTCTGAACTGAGGGATGTTTTTAAACTAGGTGGGTCTCCTCTCCCCCCAAATTGGAAACCAGAGTGTCAGAAAAGTTCTTGGATCAAGGGCAATAACCTTCAATAAGATCTAAAGAATGTGCAGTGTGAGTTTCCTAGAAGCCTGCATTGATAATGTCTTCCCTTTCTGAAGAGCACAGCAGGTTTCCTTACACATATGTGCATATAGAACATTTTATTGCTTGCCAAATAATTGTAAAAAAAATGATGCTCCCTGTGCAAAGCAGTATGCCATCTGATCATCTCACAAAATTCTTCTGTAGAAAAAAATGCCACATATCTGAGCTAACATACAGAAACAGGAAAGCTGCTACTTAATTTTTGAGGAGAGGTCATCAATAGATCATGTTGTAGCATACCAGTGGTACTGCAGAGGTAAAAGAATCCTTTATTACTCAGCAAGGATTCAGTGATTATTTATGGCCTCTGAAATCCATCATGCAAAAAGCCATTAAATAAGGGTAGGGATTCTTTTTCATGCCCATGCTGAAGGTCCTAGCAGACACATTGGCATGGAGCTGTGCATTAAGTAGAAAAGGGGACACTTTTTGTATTTAATGTGGTTCTCACATATCATGGAATAAATGATTTATTCAAATGTTCATATTCCTTCATTTTCATCCTGAATAATCTTTCAAAGCATTCCTTTTTACCCCACTAAGACTTTCCCCACATTAAACTCAATCTGTTTTGCTCATATTTTTCTCTGCGATTTCTAATGTCAGCTGTTGGTTTCTCCAGCTGATTGAGGAAACATCTTTACTGTTCTTCTTACTTATTACAGTAATTTGTTGCACTCCTTAGAGCAGTTTTTTTTTCAAATCTGTGCCCTGGAGGTGTGTGGGCTTTCATCATTCTCAGCTAGTAGGACTCTTAAAGGAGCGTGTGTTGTATATCGTGATTCAAAAGGATTCTTTGGTTTGGAGTTTTTTTAATTGGATGGGATCACAGAATCGTAGAATCATGAAGTTGGAAGGGGCTTACAAGGCCAGTAAATCCAATCCCTTGCTTAAGGCAAGAATACAAATCAAAGGATACCCACCAAGTGGTTGTCTAAATTTTTCTTGAAGGCCTCTCACAATCTCTCAAGGAAACTGGATTGTAATCCCACAGTCCTTGCCTTTGGTCATGATGGATATGGCTGATGGGAGCCCTAGCATGGACATTCTGGATGAACAAAGGTCCCTTTACCCCCATATAGAGCTTACAATGCCACTTTTATAACAGTTTGGAGCTAATACGTTATCTTTAAGTACAGTGGTACCTCTACTTACAAGGGGCTCTACTTAAGAGCAATTCGACTTAAGAGTGGAAAACTGTTTGCGTTTTAACTGCTGCCTTACAATTTTAGATGTGGTGTGCTATGCTTACATTTTGTTATTTTTTTCATTTATTTATTTGGTTTTTTAGATACAGCTGCTGTACTTACGAGTTGTTCGACTTATGAGCATGCATTAGGAACAGATTAAACTCGTAAACAGAGGTACCACTGTAATTGATTTCTGGAATATTAAGAGCAAATAAGATTACTTTTTGGATTTGGGCAATGAGGCTTCTTTACTCTTCTTGGCTATGCAATAAGAACAGAACCACCCAACCCCACCCCATTATTCATTGGAAGGCTATAGCTGCCATCTATTTTTCTTCTTAAACCAAACCTGAGCTCTGCATGTCCTTTGCTATTTCTTTGACAGGGAAATACTGCTTCAGAAAGCTGGGAAGTTTCCGAAGGGCACATGTGTTTTACTATTAAAGAACTTCCCCCAAATCCTTTTTCAAATTCCTCTTTCAAAAACAAACAAACCCAACAACCCAGCCATGCACCTTTTGCAGAAGTCTTCCAGTTAGGTAGACCTCAAGCTGTCCAGGATGAACTATTGTGATTTAAAAGCTATTAGCAGGTTCCAAAATTAGATATAATCCAGTTTCAGGTTTAAATAATGCAACAAAAGCAAAACAAAATGTTTTTCATATACTGTCAGCTTACAGTGAAGTCAACTGTAAAATCAAAATGGACATGTTTCTGTTTCAGGCCAAATAAAGGCTCTTGGCATGCACAGTATCTTACCTAGGCCTGTTGTCATGGCAACCAAGAGGGAAAAGCACCTATTTCATCCCTTACAGCCTTTCTTTCTTGACAGGGGAAAAATGATGGCAGCTTCAGATATGACTGATGGGCAGTGGTTAGTCAAAATCTATATACTACAAAGAGGTTAATGTTGATGTCATTTTGTAATCCTTCCATCCATTTATGGCAGCAGATAGATTCCCTCGTGATATGCAAAATGACCAGGCTTTCTACATAGGGTAGGGAGTCAAAATTAATTATGGTAAAGCACAATTTATCTTTTAAATGGAAATCATGAAAGGTACTTTACCATTGCTGTATGCGTTGATTCTCATTATATTATAACACCCCAGCTCTATGTAAAATTACTTTTCTACATAGCTTAATTGTCATTTTGACCATAGAGTACTACAATTCTGAAACTCCTTGGCAGGTCTGACAAAAATCTAAAATTGACAAGATTCAAATGAAGTAAGGCAAACCCAAAATATATAGCATGCATAGATTTAAATATTCATAATACTTACTCTTCAGCTAAGCCTGCAATAAATTGCAGTATATATAAAACTGTTCTGCATGCTATGAGTACGTTCAGGAGCAACCCTCTATTGCTATTGTACCCTGCTCCTTCCCTTGCCGGTCAAAATCTTCATTTTCCTGAATCTGTACTGCAGCCCAGAAATCACTTCTTAAATAACTCCCTTACATTGAAACTATGCTAGAGTTGCTAAGTAGATGCAGCTTGATAACATGTAACACACAATTAAACAAATCCCCATAATAATAATAATAATAATAATAATAATAATAATAATAATAATAATAATAATAATAATAATAATAATAATAATTAATAATAATAATAATAATAATAATAATAATAAAGATATTATTTATTATTATTATTATTATTATTATTATTATTATTATTATTATTATTATTATTATTATTATTATTATTATTATTATTATTATTATATCAAGGAGTTTATCACAGCAAGGCATGAGGGATACCTGTTACAGTACATAACTAATTATGCTACTTACTTAATTCACAGATACTACACATTAGCTTTGCTTTGCTTTTGGAAGTACGACAGAAGTCCATATTGACATGTGTGGGTTTCCTGGAGTAACAAGGAGTAGAGGAGGACTGGCTAACTGTTGTTGGGTTGTGGTACCAGAGGAGTACTTTCTGCTGGGTCATTTACTCTGGCATATTTCTCTGCCGGTGCTGCGCCCTTTGCTACTTCTCCAGCTGTTTTAACTCAACTGTCTTGTCTCTGTGCACCTGAGCTGCTTCCTATTGCATTATTTATTTATTTATTTATTTATTTATTTATTTATTTATTTATTTATTGGGTTTTTAAAAAATACCACCCATGTGGCAGCGAGGCCATTCTGGGTGGTTAACAACAATTAAAAAATACAATACAATACAAGAAAAGATGCATATAATTTATACAATAAAATAAAATGAACATAAAATGCAGTAAATATATGGATGGAACTGCATCCACTGCAGAAGATGGGAAGAAGAAATAGAGCTGGGTGTCATCATCATACTAATGACGCGAAGCTCCAAAACCCCTGATGAACCCTCCCAGTGGCCTCATATAGCTACTAAATAACATTGGTGAGATGATCGACCTCTGTGGAACCTTACACTTGAGGGTCTGCAGGGTGGACTTCATCTCACCAATCTCCACACTCTGGGAATGGTCCTCCAAGAAGGATGTGATCCACGCCAAGGCAAGGCCCTCAATTCCCAACTCAGAGAGCCTCCCCAGGAGGACACTGTGGTTGACTGTATCAAAGGCTCTGAGGGATCGAGGAGGACCAACAAGGACATCTTGCCCCCATCAGCCTCCCTCAGTAGGTCATCCAGAAGGGTGAAAAATGCTGTTTCCGTGCCATGCCATGGCCTGAACGTAGACTGGAATGGATCAAGGGTATTGGTTTCATTGAGGAGAGCCTGAAGCTGATCTGCCACCACCCTCTCCAAGACCTTACTCATGAAAGGAATGGTGATGATTGGTCGATAATTATCAATATGAAGAACTCCTCCCAACTCCTGGTGTAGGGGTCTTGACAAACGGTCATCCCCAAGCCAGCTATTTAATGCTCTGGCAGTACCAGTATCTCCTGAGCCTTGAAGGCCTTTTAGTTTATGGCAGCTACCCAACAGTCCTCTTCATCCTCCTAACTCTCCTACCTAAATTTACAGCCCTTCATGCTAACATGTATGGCCTCCAAGGCATTGTCCATGTTTGCACTACTCATAGTATTTTTTACAATCAGGGAAACCAGTTCATTGATTTCTGCTTAAGCTGGATCTAAAAAGCAAAAATGTTCTGCTTATATACTGCCCAGTGCCCACTTCAAGTAGTCTCTGGGCAGTTTATAGTTTAATTACAGTATGCAGGCTACACATTGCTTGGGATGCTAAAGGTCTGGTATGAAAATGATCATCCATACATTACATGTAATTAAATGCATAATAAACACAATTATGGGATCTCAGCATAGTTATCATACTCTCTTTAAGCTGTTTTGCATTTATATTACATGAGAGCAGGAGAATGCACAATGGGGAGCTAGCTTGCTTACATTTAGAAAGGTTATTTTCTTTGGTCTATTCATGTTAAATCAAAAATATTTTCCGCCAATAAGGTGAAGAGAATTTACAACACTCTGGACTCTGCTTTGTGCATCTGAGAAGAATACATAATTGAGAATGGAAGCCTAGAACCATGTCCTCAATTTGCATATATAAATTGAATAGTTGAATGCCTTGTTATCTTTTAAACAGTAAAAGATTGAACACTAATTTTACAGCCTTTCCAAGTCTCCTCTGGCTCCTAAACTTTGTTCTGTGTTTATCATCCATTCTACTTTCCCCCTGTCTGCATTTCCCCCTCTTTTTCGTATAAAAGGATGGAATTTACAGCTTTGGCTATGCTATACCTCTCAGTTCCTCATACGCGAGGGATCTAAGACTCTAAATTCTGCTCAATTTCAACTGCAACTGGACCCTTTCCTTCCGTAGATCATTTGTCCCAGAATAACACCAAACACCACAAGGGGATCTGTGACTCACTTGCAATTGATTTGTAGTGTTCACATGAAACATTTGCAGCTGAAACCATGTTCAGTTGTTACTTCCCTAGTTCTCTCCAACATACTTAGTGGGTATGTAAGGACATGAATCTCATAAGCTCTTGCTGTTAGGAGAGCAATTGATGGGGAAATACCTCTTGCCTCTCTGCAGTAAGATTTCTTTGTGCAAAATCCATTCCCATGCAAAAAGTCTCCTGGAATTTGTCAGATGTTTTGTAGTGACTTCCTGATCAGCACATTTTCCTCCCTTTCGGTGAAAATGAGGCCATCAGACTGACTGGCATTTCTTCAATCTGTTAAAATCATCCTGAAACCCAGTTCTGGAAAACAACAACAACAAAAAGCCCATTGAGTTTTGTTTCATCAGCAAATTTCATGAGCATCCCCTCCACATTCTTATCAAAGTAATTTCTAAAGCTGTTGTAAAACACTCGATGCCACAAGTTTTTAAAAAACAACTTAAAACCTAGCTGTATAGACATGGTTTCCTTTACTATTGTGTATCATCATGTCCAATTCACTGATCCGGTTTTTATATTTGTATTTACCTCTATTGGTTTGTATTGTGTTTAATTTATTATCCTTGGCTTGTTTTAGACTTAATTATGTTTGACTGGATAAATTCTTATATTGCTTAATTGCATTGTTTTGTATTGCCTATGTTCTACCTTTTGTAAACCACCCAGAGTGACCCTTGGTCAGATGGTGTGGCATAAAAATCAAATCAAATCAAATCAAATCAAATCAAACCAAATCAAATAAATAAATAAATAAATAAATAAAAATAATAATGCTTTACATTTTATTGCTACAAATTGTAGAATCTGTAGTGTTAAAAACTCACTATAGCATGGTCTAACCCACCTTCTACCAGCTAAGACACATAAATATAATGAGGGACCTTGTTAAAAATCTTTCTGAAATTAAGATACACAGCATTATCCTCCTCTGTCAAACTTGAAATTCTAATTCTAATTCTAATTCTTTATTATTATTATTATTATTATTATTATTAACAGCGTTCGACTAGTGATTTGTAATACAAAATCTAGTGTAGTTATTTTGTCTGCTGTGTGATAATTTAATAATAAATAAAAAATAAATAAATAAAAGGGATTAGTCTGACATGTATTCTTTCGAGGAAACTCACACTGCATGTCAGTAATTATTATGCTATTTTACATATGGACTCAGCATTTTATCTAATGACACCTGTAGTGATCTTTTCTAGTTTGTAGTCTAATAAGTAGAGCAGAAATGTATTGGAGTATTGTCCCAGCAATTCTTTGACTCACTTCAACTCATTTAACTCATATTTAACCTATGTTGCTGTATATTGTCACTCATTACTGTAAGCTGTCTTGCATCCTTTTCCAAGGAGAAAGGTGGGGTAAAAATACTATAAAATAAAAACAAATAAATAAAAGTGTAGATATGTATGAAAAAAATAAACAAATATGAATTTTGAGTTTACATTGTTCTCTAAAAGCTGGCAACTTAGGCAAGCATTCAATGAAGTGTGCATCAGCTTAAGGAATTAAGAGGCATCTGTTTCATTGATACTGCATACCCACCCTGCAAAGCAACTCTTCAATAATATAATTGCAGAACTACACCCAGCAAGCTACATGCTTTAAGATTTCCTATAGCAAAACACCATTTATACTGTACTCCTTGGCATATAAAGCAAATGAGGATGTAATTTTTTTTAAAAAAAAACACAATGAATATGATTCTTGTAGAATGGCTGCTCTTCAGCTGATCCTTTTAAAACTGCTGAATAAATCATTTTTCCTCTTGGCAGGATGTGATTGAAAGGCAGATCTATAACAAATCAGGACAATGAATTAAAGAAATTGCATAAATGAAAGGTTAATAAAGGACCACTATATGTAGCCTGACATGGATACAAAAGCACCATTCACCTTATCTGATTTTCACTGGGATGTGCTTCAAAAATCTAATGGAACAAATAGCAGAGTGTTAAAATAATCTTCAAATGTAAATAGCAGTGCCCTTAAGACACAATGAAAACATATAAGGAAATGGAACTCCTTTCTTGCCTTAAACAACATTTTGCCGAGTGGAAAAGTGGCCAAGGACCACATTTTCCAGATGATTTAGGATGGAGTATACTGATATGTTTCTTCCAATAGTAACAATTAAATGACCTTTTCTTGAAATCATGCTTGAGGAATGAATTTTATGTTACCTCACAACATTTTGTGCCATGCTGGATGTCAAGAAACCACCATATTTTCTTCAGAAGAATCATTCTTGTGGGTCAGCTCTAAAGCCTACAGGCTTTTCAACCGTAAGAAGAGTGTGTATGTGTGTGAGAGAGAGTGTGTGTGTATGTGTGTGAGAGAGAAAGAGAGTGTCAACTGCAAGTACAAGAAAAGATAAATGCTTTTTTCATTTAAGGACTGTGTGTATGAGTATCTCTAAGAGCCATGACACTGTCTAAATGCTCCTCAGCTACTCCCTTCCACGGGTGAACAGCAAACATGATGGCAAGCTGCTCATTTGCCATAAGAACATAAGAACAGCCATGCTGGATCAGGCCAAGGACCCATCTAGTCCAGTTTCCTGTATCTCAGAGTGGCCCTACCAAATGCCTCTGGGAGCTCAAAGACTAGGTATCTGTCTCTTGGCACCACTCCCCTGCATCTGGCCTTTGAAGTACCCAGTTTTTTTTTAAGCCTGGAGATTACACATCTCCATCATGGCTTGTAACCTTTGATGGACTTTTCCTCCAGGAATCTGTCTAATTCCCTTTTGAAGGCATCCAGGCCAGATGCCATCACCACACCCTGTGGAAGGGAGTTCCACGGACTAACAACACACTGGATAAAGAAGTATTTTCTTTTGTCTGTTCTCACTCTCCCATCCCTCAGTTTGAGTGGATGTCCTCTAGTTCTGGTATTTTGTGAGAGGGAAGAGTGCCCTCCACTGTTATATGGAAGTGTATGCAAGCGAGTGGCTGTCAAGCAGTAAAGCATTTTAACAAGAGGGGTCTGCCAAAATCTTTGAAGATGGCCAGTTCTTCCCCTGTGTATCAGTCTTGACAGAAAAAAGACAATGCATAATAATAATAATAATAATAATAATAATAATAATAATAATAATAATAATAATAATAATAATAATAATAATAATAATAATAATAATAATA
>JAHTLZ010000379.1:34684962-34723023 GCA_023846285.1 Phrynocephalus versicolor | reverse complement strand
TAATAATAATAATAATAATAATAATAATAATAATAATAATAATAATATATGCTGTTCTTTCAACATATATACTGTTCCTTAGAGCTAAAGTGTTCTCCAGATAATTTATAGCATAATTATGCAAACACTTTGCCCTCCAGTGAGTTGGGTACTAATTTTACCTTGGAAAGATGGAAGGCTGCATCAACCTTTAGTTGGCTACCTGCACCTGTCAGGATCAAACTCAAGTCATGAGCAGAAGCTTGATTGCAGTAACCCAGTGCTCTAGTTTAGGAGTGCACATCAGGCAGCTGATTTGGAAAGTCTCTTCCTGCCACCCCTCCAAAAAGACTGCCCAACTACGGTAGCATTTCCTGTTTATTGTTGATGTCCCAAACAATTATCTGCCAATTATCAAAATAACTTGACTAACAGCAGGTGCTATAAGATAAATCAACTTGTTAGTCCAAGTTGAGAAGGCCTGTTAAAATGAAGGAATGACACTTGTCAGGGCCACCTACAGATTTATTGAGTCTACTCTAGTTAAGACTAACAATTAGTTTGGGTAGGTGGTGGGTGACACTGATTGTCCCTCACACAGAAACAATGTTTGGATCTCTTTCCAGGAAAGAAAGGTCCTAGAAAACCTGCCCACAGTTGCTGCACTATCAGAGGTATTTGTAACAATTCAAGCTGACTAGAGAGTGAAGTATAACCTAGCCAAAGAAAGTGGAGACAATTTATAATCTAATTGTTACAAGAAATAATGTAAAAGCCATTAGTGAGCACCACTAATGAGAAGTCTTGGAAGACTGTGAAGATGTCTCTGTGGCCTCTTGTTTTCAAACGATTGCTAGACATTCAATAAAATTTATTTGTACACTATAATCATCCTGGAGGGAGAAGAAATAATGAGGAAAGACTTTGAAAAATGTTGTTGATCATTCCACACCTTTAGAGAACATGTAGCATTTTTAACTTGTCTTTTCTTGCTTGTCTCAATTTGAATTAGATCAAAAAAGCATCATAAAAGTGAATGTTGGAAGAAGAAGAAAAAGAGGAAAACATGGTTGCTTCTAGCAAGTATGCCATTTTGACACCACATCTTCTCTGCATTTCATTCCAGTTTTGTCAAATCACTGCAATTATCTTGTACATGTCTCTCTTGCCTCACAAATATGAAGCAACGATTGACCTCTGGTAACATCTTGCGTAACTAAATTGGAACATAAGAATCTTAGACAGAATATTTTAATGGATCTAGGCTGTTAAAAATATCCTTTCCCAATCTGTTGGGAAATGGAATGAACACCATGTCTCCCGAGTTGTTTCTTTAAGAAATTAAGATATTTTCATAGAACTGAAGATGTTGTTGGAGTTTTCTTTGCAACTTCACATACTATGTGTGGTTGGTGTGACTCAGAGGGGACCTTTCTGGGCTGCAGTGATTGTATATCTATCCAGCACCAACCAATAATTCCTTCCAGCCTTTGATTGCAAAAACAACCTCACATATCAGATGTGGCCTTTCCCCTCTCTTTCTCTGTTTGAGATGAACATATTTTATGGGTAGTACTTGATGGAAGTGGCATTCTGTTAGGTAGTAAGGTCCCAAACCATTTAGGGCTTTGTATGTTAATGTCACAAAGTATCGGCCCTAAGCACATCCGATCAAGGACAGAAAGATTCAGAAATAGTTTTTACCCAATAGCAGTAACCATGCTAAATTCTGTTAAAAATTAAGTTGACGGGTAATATTAGTGTCGAATGTGTTACACATATATTGTATGGGGGATTGTGTATGGCTGTTGTTGTTTTTTAAATTGTAGTTTTTATGGGTTGGGTATGAATGTTACCAGGTGAAAGAGTGTAGGGCTGTGTGTGTATGTTTGGTTTTTATGTCAGTTTTAAATGAGTGTAAGTGATGTTCGGCATGTGAATGTTGGAGTATGTATATAGATGGTTTGTTCTTAAATTGTAGATTTTACGTCTTGGATTTTTATGCTGGGTTGTGTGAATGACTGACTGGATGGTACTTTTAATCTCGTTGTATTTATACAATGACAATAAATTGCATTCCAATTCCAATTCCAATTCCATTCCAATTCCAATTCCAATTCCAATCTCGCCTGATTTTGGAAGCTAAGCAGGGTCGGCTTCGGTTAGTACTTGGACGGGAGACTACCAGGGAATTCCAGGTGCTGTAGGCGCCTGGAATAGGAATTGGCAAGCCACTCCAGTATTCCTGCCAAGAGAACTCCATGGACATGGGGTCATGAAGAGTCCGTCATGACTGTAACGACACAACACACACACATGTTAATGTCACTGCCTTGAAGCTGGTGCAGAAGCTAACCTGCAGCCAATGCAATGTGGCCAAGGTGGGGGAAATATGATTGTTTCTTCTCAATAGCCTGGCTGCCACATTCTGCACTTACTGAAGCTTCAGCACCAGCCACAAAGGTAGCCTCATGGAGAGATCATTGCAGTACTTGAGTCTTGAGACTACAAGTACCTGAACCAAGGTCTCTAGTTTGAAGTCCCTAGTGTCCCAGTAAAGGTGCAGCTGAGCAAGATGCATAAGCTGGAAGTAGGCCAACCACAGATGCCAGCTGGGCCTCCATGGATAGTTCTGGGTCTAGTACAAGACTTCAAACCTTGTCCCCAATGGAGAGATCCCCCTGTCAAAGAATAGGGATGTTTCCAATCCACAGGCACCTGGAGCCCCCACATGGAGGATCTCTGTTTTGCCCGGGTTTAGCCTCAGCCTATTTTTCTCCACCCAATCCAGGCAGTGCTCAAGGCACTGGACAGCATCATCTGCAGAAGGATGGAAGGAGATATAGAGCTGTATGTTATCAGCAATACACTATTTGTATCGTTCTCATCCATTTTCAGTCATCATGGTTGTTCTGGCTGAATTTTAATGAACCCAGTTGCTCCTAGAACTGATGCTATTGGTGTAACATATCTGGCCACAGTAACACATGCCTTAGTTACATCCTGACCAAATTACTGTGTTACTCCCTATGTGGGGCTGCCTGTGCAAAGTGTCAGGAAACTTCAGGGGGTCAAAAATGCAGCAGCCAGATAGTTGACTGCTTTTGGTTACAGAAAGCACATAACACCCCTGTTACAACAGCTCCACTGCTTCTTGGTTCTAACCTATAAAGCCCTAAATGGCTTGTGATGAAGCTATCTCAGTGACCATATCTCTTTATGACTCTGCTCAAGTGTTATGATAATCAGGAGGGGCATTCATCTTGGTCCCACCACTTTCACAGGTGTGTTTGGTGGGGACATGTTAGAGTGCCTTCTCTGTTGTCTTCCCAGACTTTGAAGCTCCCATCCACAAGAGGCCAGGCAGCCCCATCTTTGCTGTCCTTTCAGAAGCAGGTGAAAACCTTTCTCTTCAGGAAAGCTTTCCCTGAGTGACTGGTTGCTTGAATGAGATTTTAAGTAGATTGTGGAGCTTTGTGGTGCAGTGGTTAAACTGCAGTACTGCAACCATAATGCTGCTCACAACCAAGGTTCAATCTCAGGTAGCTGGCTCAAGGTTCACTCAGCCTTCCATCCTTCTGAGGCGGGTAAATAAGTGTACCCAGCTTGATGGCAGTAGCATGGGTGGGATGGGGGTAGAGAATATGTAGCCTGCATAATTAAACTGTAAACTATTTTGAGAGTGCTTACCCTATGGGGCAGCATATAAGCAGCATGCTTTGCATTGTTGTACCAGAGGCAAAACCTCATTGGACCTTGCTTTTAGGCCTTGCACCTTCATTGGGGAATTGAACTCCCTAAAACTAATAGATTACCTAATTCACTGAGTTATCCATCCCATGAGTAGTAACATAAGGCCTCCTGATTATTTTTTGTCCTTTTAAGAGGGTCTCCAGGATCCACATATAAGTAATCTCAGCTGCTTCTTTAAGGTGACACAATATCTTTGTCTCTTGGTATTTTCTGTTTTTTGTTTGATATGCTTGCACAAACTAATGACGACTCCATCAAAGTTTTGTTTAACTCACACTGTTTGCTAGCTGTTTCTTTTAAAAGTGACTGGGCAAGGAAGGTCAGTAAAGTTATCTTTCTTCAAGTATGTTTTCTGATAAACAAAATATCTTAATTCTTCTCATCACAGAAGGTAGCACCAACTTTGCTCTCGGTTGATCTCCTTTGCTCACTCACTGAATCAGTTTATTGTTCTCTTTCTCCAAGTATATTATCCAATAAATAAGATCTTGTAACTGTTTTTATTCCATGAATCACCTTCAACCTGTTTCCTCAAGTGACCTTTTTTGTATCCTACTCATGCCCGTCTAATCTACACTTGTTGAACTCCACTTCCTTCACTGACTATAATTGCCACTTACAGTTTCTCAAAATTCTCTGTCAAGCTGTCTTCGCTTGTAAAACTTATTATCAATTGCTTTCTTACACTGTTCTTTGAGCAATTTTTATTCCATCAACCTCCCTGAGGCCTAGTATGATCTTATGATACAGGAATTTTATATCATCCTTTGTAGCTCTATGCCTTTACTTACCCCACATTTCTAGGCAATGCAATGTATTTTTTAAAATGCCATACTTTTTTAATTGAGTTGTGTTAGCTACTTTTGTTGCTGTGGCATTTTATATACTTTTAAGTCTCCAGTCAAGTTCTCTTTTCAGATTAATGCGGCAGGTGGTTTGTGTATATTTACTTGTTTAATTCCTTTAAACATTCAGAGATTCAGTTAGTGATCACCTGACCTTCAATAAATTCCCAGAGCAGTATATTAAATGAAACATTAAATGAAACAGTTAAACATGAAAAATAATACCATTTGAATTCTTTGAAAACATTCAAATGACATAATATTAAGAGAAATACAAATGAGGGATATGTGAACGAAATCCTCGTTTCCGTTCTCGTTCTTGGTTCTTCGTTCTCATTACGTAACGAGGAACGAGAACGACAATTACTCCGCTCCAGCTCGAACCCGACCCGATAAAGATAAATTGGGTCTGATTTGTTGTTGTCGTTCATGGCATCGCGGCGATCGCGCGATGCCAAGCAGCACAGAAAAAAAGTTTAAAAAAAAAACCGAATTCCCGGCCATAAAAGCAGGCGAAAATATGCCTGCCTCAGTGAGGGCACCTACCGAGGGGTGGTTTCTGGGGGGATCCCCGGCCTTCTCCCCCTTCTCCTGTCCTGGGCTGCTGGTACCAGGCTGGGGGGGGGGCATCGTCGTCTCCATTTGCCATGCGGTGGGGGGAGGATCCAAAATGGCAACCGCAATATTTATTTTTAAATCGTGGTCCAAAGACCCACCAAAGCACCACAGAAAATTTGAAAATTAGGTATTTTAAATGCCTGATTTTTTATAGTAGCAGCAGTGGGTTTTTCTTGCAACAAAACGTCTCCATTGATTTTATTTTATTTTATTTTTATTTGTATTTTTTTACACCTGTGCACGTGCAATGATGGGCTGGCCATGGGATGGGACCATGCAAATTTTTGGAGCCATTCCACCAATCGCATGGCCAGGTTTTGCTGAGACTTCTGGATGTGCCAGAGAGGGCATAAAAAGCCCATCAACCCTAAGCCTAAGCCTAAGCCTAACCCTAACCCTAACCCATAGGCCAGTACACTGTCTTCTTAGTGGGTCAGAGGCACCCAGAGGTGCAGCCCACTAACCCACCCTAACCTTAACCGTTACCCTAAGCCTAGCCCTTACCCTAACCCCAACCAGTGGGTCAGAGTGGTGCATCGAAAGGTGCCTCCAACTCCAGACCCACTCCCTCCCTAAGCGTAACCTGTACGCCAGTACGCCAGTATGCTTTCCTTCTTAGTGAGTCAGAGTCAGCACCGAGAGAGGTGCCTCTGACACACTAACCCCCAACCCTGGCTAAATATGGCTAAGCTATAGCTATTTAATGGCTATAATGTTCTTAGTGAGACAGCGAAGTGCCGATGAGGTTTCCTGTCACACTAACAACCCAACATAATTGGCAGTGGCTACCGGCTACGCATTACGCTTCCCTTCCCTTCTGGGTCAACTCAGAGGGAGGCACCCAGAGAGGTGCCTCCCAGAGCCCACCCCTCCCCCTAAACCACTGTACAAACGACAGACGACAAACGGAAAAGACACAAGGGGGCTTACATGCTTACTTTTGACTTAGAAACAAATAGCACACTGTCTCTTTTTAAACACATTGTGTAGCTGAACCCATGACCTCTGTGCTGTAACTGTTTTTATTCCCATTCCCTTATTTTGAGGTTGCCTTGGGACTCTACAGCTTGCCCAAGGCCACACAGGCTGGTTCCTCTCCAAACTTCCACAGTGGGGGAATCAAACTTTTGGCACTGCAGCCAAATACCTAAATCAGTGAGCTGTCCTGTCCCAACAAAAACCTTTGGGACACATAATGCATTTCGATGACTTCTGATCTAGAACTATGAAGCCATAGTATCTTTGGAGACATCAACATGTTTTTAATTTTCTGGAGAAATAGGAGCTGTGTGTTGGGGGCTTTCTTAAATGGCAAAATTGCCTCGTGTTCCCTAGAGAACACAAAGACACTTTTTCTACCAAAAATGAGATTTGAGGGTGTGGCGGGACCCATGTGGGGTGTGGGCTGAGAATCAATATTTGGGTTTGTTGCCTACCCCTCTTACAGATTGAACATTTCTATGCCAACACTAAGGTACACATTATACACTAAAATATTCACATGTATTATAGCTAATATTTTAGGGTTATAAATATGATCACACATGCCTACTGCAATTATGTCATTGTTAAACTATCTACTTGTTTCCATTGTTCTGGAAATTTGTATGCATTCAGAGAGTTTCAGTGGTCTTGGACTCTTCTACTTGTTCAAATGAAGGATTCGCTTTGTAATACTGATACAATACCCACACATCCAGAGAGTCCAGGAAAACTGGGTTATGAATGCTGAACAAATAAAACTAATTCAATGAAATGTGCCTTCTTCAAAAATAAAGTCATTTCCAAGGGAATGATAGTGTCAGAATGTACAACTTAAACTGTATGTCAGATGATTTAATTACCGTGTTCCACTCATCACAAATGTCATATTTTTTCAAAGTTAAAAAATTAATTAAATTACACAGCCAGAGCCAACTATTCATTATAAATATGACAATTCTGAAGATGTGGCTCAGGGAATAAAATCTCATCTGTTCAAAATAAAATGATGGCTTCCCTTGTTTCACATTTAGTGTGCTCACAAGAAAATAAAGCTAAGTGGAAGAATTTTTGTGAAATTATCACATGGACGGTAGTGTTTAGACCTTAACATTTGGAGCTTTTGTGCGGTCACTGAAGAGATAAGAAACCAAAAAACAATTCCTCGGGATGTTATTGTCAGACGTGAACTATACCTCTAGCTCATCAACTGTATTACATTACAATGATTATCTTACATTTTCACATGTCTATTTCTTTAGATATTTGGCATATTAGTATTGATTAATAATCCAGGCAGCCCCAACTGTAGCTCATCACCAACTGTAGAGAGATGAGTAATGATCTTCTAGTGATCCCACTAGAATTAGCAAACACTTACACATGGGATCTCATTGGGTTACCACTGATTCCAAATCAAATACTATCAAAGAGACATTCACTCGACAGTCCACTTAATATTGCTTCAGTTAATAATGTGATTTGGAATGTCCGAAATCACATATCAGGCCATCAACTACAAGTCTCTTTGTAGATACAGGCACAGATTAGGGCTGCTCAGAGAACTCTTTCCATCTTCATCACCAAATCGAATTGGCCTGTTACTGATTTGTTGTCTAAAACTGGCTTGTACTGATCCTGTTTGCACTATGATCATATGCCTTGCCCTCTACTCCTTCCTCTCTGTTTGTTCTCTAATGGCTCTTGATTGCTGACTTCTTCCTTATCCTGATCTTCATTTCTCCTCTGATCATAATATTGTGGTACAAAATATGTGCTCATAGCATAGTGTACACAGTTGTTCACATCAAAACCCGGACCTTCTATTGTGATGAGCAGATGTTGGGGTGCATGGTGTATGTAGGTACAAGTGCTTGCAATGGGGCTGATGGAAACAGAAAACATGCATGATTAGAACTCTTCCCTAGATTCAGTCCATTATGTTCAAATATCTTCTATGTGAATTGCTTTTATACACATTCTAGTTTCATTGGTTTAGCCAATAGTGTTTATTATAGCTGAAATCAACTATGATGTAGTACCTGTGAACTACTTTTTAGATAGACAGCTGTGAGCAAGAGAGGTAACATAGAAAGAAATGAGAAGCTATGAATGTTTTGTAAAATATCTGGAAGTTGAGTCATGGCAGCTGGACTTCTTTTGCTTGAGAGATTGAAATGTTTCACTGCTCATCCAAACAGCTTCATCAGTCTGAAGAAAGCTAGGGAGTTAAAACAGTAAGTACTGACCTGAGTTGGTGGGTTTCCCAGATAAACTCACATGGATGATTGAGAATCTTTGCAGACATTTGGTAAAATAAGATATTACTATATCAGTAGTGTTGGTAACAACCTTAGCAATTCCAAAAAACATTATATAATATGCAGGATGATACATATAAGACATCCAGAAAATCTACTAACTTTTTATAAACTTTCAAAATTAGTTTTGCAATGGAGAATCATAATTTTGATTTTAAATCTGCATCTTTTATTTATGTTTGTGCACCATAGCATGATTATTGCTATCTATGTAACCAGTTTTAATTGTAATTGCCCAGGGTTGTAAAATCTGTTGCATATATAATGTTGCAAATGGTCTGTCTCATAGAATATAGTACAGTAGAGTGAACTGGGATTGATTTGAGAAGGTTGAAAGCTGAGAGCAATCAGGTTTGACTTGGGGTGGAGGAGGAAAGAAAGGCATTATGGCTGGAGAAAATAGAGGTTTCATTGGGTTGCTGATTTAATCTGTGCATCTGTTTCTTTCAGAATGTTGTGCCTGTATTGGCTTGAAGTAGGAAAGATACAATAAAGGATAAAGCTGATATGAAAAAAATGTGGCAAACACTATTGACGTTTAAATGTACACATTGTAAAATATTGTGAGGATATCTACAAAGCAGATATTCATTGCTTTTGGACCAGGAGTGCCTGTTTAATGTTAACTGTGAAAAAAGTTAAAATAGTTTAGATTTCAGGATGAAATAGTAGAATTATTGGCTGTGGCACAAGACACAGGCTTTCATAATGTATGTTTCTTCTTGTAATTTTAGCACAACAATAATTCACAGTCATATCAGGATGTGGCCTATGCACCACAGATCTATTTTATTTTATGTGCCTGCTGAAAAGAAAGCTCAAAAATTGTGATGGCACAAGATATGAGACTTTTAGCTCCAAGTACATCTGTAAACAATGAGTCAATACAATGCTGGGAATGTTGGGGCTGTGAGGCATTTTTCTGATCTAAAGGAGATTTAAAAATTGGGTTTCCAATTGGTGGAATTTCCTGAAGTCTAGTCATCTTCTCTGTGAGCTCATCTTCAAAGGCTTAAATGCCCTTGTCCCTACTGCCTCATTTGTGCTGCCACTACCATTAGACAAAATGAGGCAGCTGCCTTAGGTGAGAGTCTTTGAGGATCATGCTTGCAGCTCATCCACCTGCCAAACAATTGTGAATAAGCAATGAGGCAATGGCATTGTTCGCTTAGGGTCAGCCTGGTCTGGCTGTTGTCTGTTCCTCCAGCAGCTGTCTGTGATCAATCCCACCCTGTTTCAGAGGAAGTTGAAACGGAAAGGAACGGATGTGAAGGTCTCCATTCATTCAAGTCCTTCTGCATGCTGTTTTCAAGATCCAACTAGCTGAGGGGCAATCTGGGACTTATTCAAGATTTGATAGCCATGAATGTATGAAGCAGCAACCTAGAACACAGGGACACTGATGCACACAATGGATGGGTGATGTCCATCTCATGAGGGCCTGTGGGTGGGGGACTTCAAACTACAAAGAGGTCTATTGAAAGGCAATGATGGGGGGGGGGGGAATCCTTGAAATGAAAAGTGAAAAGAAAAAATTGCTCATAATATGCTGGAAGTGAATAGTCAAGAAAGGTGCAAACGGAAGAATAAACCAATGGCCTGATTCTGCTGTATTGACTGATTGTGCTGTATTGATTACAGGTCAATAATTGATCAATTAAGCTAGTTGACATATAGGCTTAGTGTTTAGTTAACATTAACTTTATAGTCTGATTAATCTTTTTGTAGAACTGTCATTTTCTGTTCTAAGTGATATGATGGACATCAGGCCTGCCCAAAGTCCGGCCCGGGGGGGGGGCAAATCCGGCCCGTCAGGCCATTCTGAGTGGCCCGCGGCTGGCTGGCCTGCCCCTCCCTCCCCCTCCTTCACGCCATGTTTTTTTAAAGAAAGTGGGTGGGGCTTGCAGTGGGGTGGCAGGGTTGGGGAGCAACCGGCCCCTGACACATTCTCAGCCACCAAATCTGGCCCTCCTTAAAAAAAGTTTGGGCACCCCTGATGTACATCATTTACTGTACATCATATCTCTTAGAACAGAAAATGACAGTATTCAGTACTAATAGATGTGACTATTTGGCATTAGATACCAGAACCTCATGATTCAGGCTGCAGGATCAAAACTGGATCTAGTTCTTTGTTTCCACTGTGGTCTGTTGAAGGGGTTGTTTTGTAATAAATGTAATGATGAGAATGACTTACCATTGCACATTTCCTGCCAGATGCTGATAACTACTGGTAACTGTGACAACACCCTGGGAAGCAGGAGAAATGCATATGTAAATCATCAGCCAATCCCAGCAGGAGGGCGGGGGATGGTATGGTATAAAAATGGTGGAGCCTGGTCTCTGAGAGTCAGTTAGGGAGTTGAGTTAAGAGTTAAGAGTGAGTGCTGGGAGAGAGCACAGCTCTGTTAGAGTTCTGTCAGGCAGAGAGGGCTTTACTGTTTACTGGTTATTAAAGACAGGGAGGCTTGAAGAGTTGAATTAATCTATTCTATGCTTAAGGCAACACATACCAACTTCAGACATTATTGTATTTATTTATTTTCTCAATAAACTTCATTATTATTTTTATGTTATCCACTGAGTCTGTCCCAGTTCATAAGGTGACGATTTTTAAAAGGTGGCAGCATTACCAAGTGGATAATGTGAAGATTAATAAGTTGGTTCCCTACCCCTCACATTTTTCATCACAATCACACGTTTAAAAGGGAGGTGTCGTCACAGTAACTACCACAATTAGATACTCTCGGGTACCAACTGTTCAAAACTGCATATTGGAATCAAATATGAGTGGTGAACGTCAAACACAGTTGAACTGAGTTGAGCATATCATATGCAAGTTAGTGGTAGGCAATTTGAGAACAGGAGAGAACAGGAAATGCACACAATGTTTTCTATTAACAGCTGCAGAAAAGAGTTGTGAAGATAATGTAAATCATTTAAATCCGACTAGAATAATAGGTTATCTGAATGCACAGATATTTTTTTTCCAATTCAACTCAGTTCTTTTTGTTTTCATACTCTTTCTTTTCCCATATACCAAATAGAGATATTTTAGCATCATTATGATGATGAGAAACACAGAAATATTATTTTTAAATTAAAAATATTATTTTTAAAAATGTGTTACCTTCTGGGTAGTATATCTCTATACAGTATATCACTGTTTAAAAATAACAACTGAGTCCAACAATGCGATTCATTTTGCCTTTTGTTCAGTCATTAGCCACTAGCCACTGCATGCTAGAGGTTTCAGTTAAAGAGCATTTCATTTAATAATTAGTCTCCTTCCTTTGAATAGCTAATGCATATGAATTCTTTTGTGACATATCCTTATGAGAACTTTTCATGTTTTGACACAATTTAATTCATAAAGTAGTTCTAACATCCGGCATATCACCCTATTCTTCCAGAGGTCACAATGCTCTAAAATCCCTCACTTTGTAGTCTGTTACATTTTTATATCAGTCATTTGCACTCATTCTTCCAGCATATTAGTACATTAGAAGCTCCTATTGATTAAATAATTCGGGTAATAATGGAATGTGACCCATCCTGAATTATTGAAAACAATTAGATATTTCTATTACTTGCCAGAACTTTAATTGTATTCTTTGAAGTAATGAAGAGGCAGATTTAGATCTCCAGGGGTGGACAGAAAACACTTGTTACACACCACTGTCCCCTAGTGGCTCTCTTGTCAGAATACAAGGTTTGTAGAGGAAACAAGCCAGAGATTTTGGTGGAAAATAGAGGGGAAATTTATTTCCAAAGATGTTTCATGTTACAGTACTTCAAAAGCTTTTTAAAACTCAGTATCATTGCTTGAATTTTATACGCTCTGCTAAGCAGTGACATTGATTTGTATGCTCTACATCAGCTGGGGTTTTCTTTATTAAGCAAAACTATCTTAATGGAATTTATGGATCTATCTATGTTAAGGAAAATGACTTTGAAGACAATTAACTCTGAACTTTATTAACCCCTCGGCATGTGCTGAATATATGAGCAAGCATAGGAGTTAATGTTTTCCAAGAAAAAAATTACAGCATGGAGAACAATCTAATCCAGAACTACTTTGCCCATTTAAATTCTTCTTTTGTCATTCAACCTTGTGAGCTAACTAGAAAATTCATACCCTCCCTCTTTTCCAACAGAATTTCCAGTAACCTTGAGCTGTGCTGGATGAGGGTAGGGAAGTCTTTTCATTTCGCCATTTTGTGCCTTGGTTTGAATTAATGCCTATTTAATTTTATTGCATTTTGAAAAGCAACATAGACCTTGGAATTGCTACCAAACCAGGTATCATCAACACCCAAAGCTGGCATTTGGGCCATGGCAATCGCCTGAGAGAACTGGATGATGATGCCACTGGATGATGATGAGCTTGAGGTCAAAGAAAGAATGCCTATAGTAGAGTTATTTGCTGGGATTTTGGAGCAAATACCTGGCTCTACAAGGAGGCCTTCGCCTATATTTTTGATTATATTTTTTCTTTATATCTGTATTTTTATATTGTTGTGTTTTTATACATATATTGATTTATTTGTTCATGATTTCTGTTTCTATCTCTTGTTTATGCTAATTTATTGTTGCTGACCACCTTGAATTGCTTTCGCAAGTGGGTGGTATACAAATCATAATTAAAGCTAAAACTAAAACTGTCCCCCAGGGGTTAGTACACACAACTAAATCCCCCCTTTTATTTATATTTTACATGATTATGAAGTCTGTAGTTCACGGATTTTCTGGGATATAGGGACTTTTATATGTGTTTTTTTCTGTTCTGAGGATTGCAAAACAGTGTGAATTTCTAGCTAGCAAAAATAACTAACTAACTAACTAACTAGCTAACTAAAGGCAATTTAACTGACATGAAAAAACCATCAATGTTAAACTTACATGTTTAAATTCAGGCAATCTGAATTATACTACTGACTGCTACAAAATGAAGGTGTTAATTTCTATCTTGAAGTCCCTAATATCAAGGAACTCTAGCAGAGTTTCTAACTAAATTTAATCAACTGTGAGAATAAGGAAACTTCTTATCAAGGTCTGAATTATCTTGGTTAAAATCTGTCAAGATTAGCATTCTAGGAATGGCAGACAGATCTGCTTTGTCCCCCCAGTCCCGAAATAATGAGACCACACAGGAATGTTGGGGTTTAAATTGGGCCACAACTTTATTAATAACTCTATTAATAACTTTATGAATAACTTTATTAACTGCTATAACTGTCACTAAAGTTGTAGCCAAAAGGATGGGCCTGCCGTAGTGCAACTTATATTTTAGCTCTCAGATGTTATTTTAATTTATTGTGACGCCATAATGTCACCTAGTACGGGGGTGATGTTCCATGAAAGCAGCCCTCCCAGCCAAAACTGGATCAGGATATTATTTGGGGCAGCCATACAAGCTCCTTGACTTATGATGTTTAATTTACTTTCCTACTGGGTTGTTTTACCTATCAATTGGTCCTATGTTATTATCTATTGTACAGCTGCCCTGAGCCCTATTCAAGGTGCCTTTACCGTTCTGACGTCACAGTCCTGGCCCCTTTTTAGTTGCACTACCCACCAGGACATGCAGGAGACCCTGCCTAACGGTCAATGAGAATGGAATTAAATGAAATACAACGCAATATACAAGCTGTGGAAATTCAAGAAATTCAAGAAATTCAAGAAACCCAAAATATCAGTGTACAGCAGGTAGTAGTGGCAGTAGAGAAAGAATCCTACTCCAGCCGCCTACCGCACCTGGTATTCCCCGGTGGCCGCCCATCCAAGTACTAACCAGCGCTGACTCTGCTTAGCTTCTGAAATCTGGCGAGATCGGATGTGCTTAGGGCATCTAGGCAGCAAGAAGTTACTAGTCAACATAAATTCTGCAATAGAGAATATTGAAAGCAGAACTTTGCAAGAAACCAACCAGTTAATATATAGTGCTGCTTTGATAGCAACAGGAGACCTAATGGCAGAAAGAATAAGGAAGAAAGGTAGAATGCCATCAGTACCAAAATGGAAGATAAGGCTTCAAAATAAAATTGGTATATTACAATCAGATGCTAGAAAACAAAGAAAAGAAAGAAAAGAAACTGAATAACAACAAGACCAAAGACTATTTGATCAAGAAATACCATCTGGACAAAAGGAAAATCAAAGAAGCTCTAGAAATTGTCAAACAGCAAATAACAGTAGTCTCAAAGAAGATTCAAAGATATGAAGATAAAACAATTCCAACAAAATAGGCTTTTTCAGTGTAACCAGAAAAGGTTCTACCAGTCAGTTTCTACCAAGACTACAGACCAGACAACAGATAGCAGAGTAAAGCCAAAACCAAACAAAATCCTACACTTCTGGTGGGATATTTGGGATAATCCCGAGAATTTTAATAAGCAAGCAGGTTGGGTAGAGACAGTCAAAAATGACCACAGATGCTGCTAGCTTAAATGCAATGAATATTACACATCAAAGGATAAAAACAAGAACTAAAAATTAAGAATTGAACTGCCTCTGGAGAAGATGAATTGCATGGATTTTGGCTAAAACATCTAACCAGGATGCATTCAAGACTCGCTGAACAATTTGACCAAACAATCCAGTAAGGTGAAATAGATCAATAGTTACCAACAAGAAGAACATACATAATTATGAAAGATCCGAGCAAAGGGCCTATACCAGGCAACTATCATCCAATTATGTGCTTGTCAACAATGTTCAAACTCCTTACAGGAATAATTGCTGATACCAACCAGAGTCACTTGACACAAAACAATTTATACCCTTTTGAACAAAATGGCAATTGTAAGAATAGCCATGGCACCAAAGATCAGCTACTTATTGACAAGATGATAATTGAATACTGTAAGAGACACAGAACCAACTTGCATGTTGCATGGAATAACTATAAGAAAGCACTCGACTCTTGGTCACATGATTCGATACTAAAAAGTTTGGAATTAGCAGGAATTATTGGAAGTATCCAATAATTTATCAAGGCAACAATGCAAAAGTGGGATACCAAACTAACCATCAATGGTGAACTAATTGGTCATGTCAACATCAGGAGAGGAATATTTCAAGGTGATTCATTATCGCCCCTGTTTGGTTGTAATTGCTCTAATTCCACTCACAAGAATATTGAACAAGAAAAATATGAGCTATCAAATATCAAAAACATCAAGCAAAGTAAACCATTTGCTAAATATAGATGATTTGAAGCTGTGTGGGAAATCACAACAAGAAACAGAGTCAATACTCAATGCAATGCGAATTTTCAGCAATGACATTGCAAAGGAATTTGGATTAGACAAGTGTGCAACTCTCAACATCATCAGAGGAAAGATAGTAAAGACTGGAGGAATTGATATGCTAATAATTTTATAAATATATAGGATAAAGAAGAATCATATAAGTATCTTGGAGTACTATAAGTACATAACATCAAGCATAAAGTAGTAAAGAATAAAGTTAGCAAAATACATCAGAAGAGTTAAAAAGATACTAAAGCCTTGTGGCACAGTGGTTAAATGCCTGTACTGTAGCTAAAACTGTGTTCATGACCTGGGGCTCAATTCCAGGTAGAAGGCTCATGGTTGACTCATCCTTCCGAAGTTGGTAAAATTAATACCCAGTTTGCTGGCGGGCAATGTGTAGCCTGCATACTGTAATTAAACTGTAAATTACCCTGAGACAACTGGTGCTATGGGACGTTATGTAAGCAGAACAGTTTTTGCTTTAAAATCAAAATTAAATGGAAATAATACCATCTAAGCTATAAGCACTTGGGCTATTCCAGTCTTCCGATACACAGCAGGACTGGACCCAGGCAGAATTAGAAGCAATAGATCGAAAGACAAGAAAAGTGATAACATTAAACCATGTACTACATCCACAAAGTGATGTCCGTAGGCTCTACTTGCCAAAGAAAATAGGAGGCAGAGGCCTCTTGGAAGTTCATCAAACTGTAGAAGAAGAAAAATGAGGGATGTTTGACTATATCCACCATAGTGAAAATGCTGTGCTTAAGTCAATAGTTACTGAAGGCATAATAAAGGAATATCCAGAAACTAAGCAAGAATTTAAAAGTCAACAAATGTAAAGCCAAATAGAGAACTAGCATAGTAAAGCACTTCATGGTCAGTTTATAAGAAACACCAATGATAAGATCAATCAAGAACAAACATGGCTTTGGTGAAAGCAACATTGAAGAAAGAAACTGAAGGACTAATCATAGCAGCTCAAGATCAGGTTTTAAGAACAAATGCAATAAAGACAAAAATGGATAAATTATCAAAAGATAGTAAATGTCAATTGTGCAAATAAAGGGATGAAACTTTAGACCACATCATCAGCTGTTGCCCCAAAATCACTCAGACTGATTATTTAGTCCATCATAAAAAGTAGCAGAAATGCTCCACTGGAACTTATGTAAACATTTCAACCTACCATCAAGCAAAAACTGGTGGGAACATCAGCCAGAAAAGTTTACCGAAAATGAGGTCATCAAGGTGCTCTGGGATTTCAGAATCTAATGTGACAGACACCTTGTCCACAATACTCCAGATATTACAATAGCATACAAGCAAGAAAACAAAGTTCAAATTGTCAATGTGGCAATACCAGGAGACACAAGACTTAGCGGCCAAGAGTTAGAAAAGATAACCAAATATCAGGATTTAGAAATAGAAACCAAAAAGCTATGGAATAAGAAAGCAAGAACAATACCAATAATGATAGGTGCCTTGAGTGCAATCCCAAAAGACCTGGATCAACATTTAAAAATGCTCAGCATTGACAAGATCAACATTGGTGAACTACAAATGGCGACATTATTAGGAACAGCATATATTCTACGAAGATATCTCCAATCATCCTAGGCTCTTGGAAAGAACTCAGTCATTGGAGAAGGCCAACTGCAGCTTAACACCTGCCAGCTATGTTTGCCAGATGATGATGATGATGATGATGATGATGATGATGATGATGATGATGATAATAATAATAATAATAATAATAATAATAATAATAATAATAATAATCTGATTCCCCTCTCAATAATTTTGCAGAAGACAAATTTAGGGTACCAAACTGCTAAAAATTCAGGGAAACTTTCTCATCTATTGTATTGGATGACTTTAAGTTGTATGGAAAACAAGAAAACCATGACCATTCACTATGCATTACATCCATGCAGTTATGTTGACAGGCTGTATTTACCTAGAAAATTAGGTGGTAGAGGTCTTTTGCAAGTGAAGCAGACAGTTGAAGAAGAGAAGCATGCATTGATAGATTATGTAAAAAATAGTACAGAGCCAGCATTATTGGAGGTGTTTAAAGTAAAGCAAACAAAGTGTCAATACAGGGAAACAACAATGGAAATATGAGCTGATAGCTGGCATAATAAAGCACTGCATGGGCAGTTCCTCGAAAAAAATCAAAGGAAAAGTAGATGAGGAAAATACCTGGTTAGGGCTCACCAATGGAACACTGAAAAAAGAGACAGAAGCCCTGAGTTTTGCAGCTCAAGAACAAGCTATCAGAACAAATGCAGATTGAGTTGTTGCAAGAAAATTGCTCAGACTGATTACAAAGAACATCATAATGTAGTGGCTCAATGGTCCACTGGAATTTGTGTCAGAACTATCATCTGCCCATAGCAAAGAACTGGTGGGATCATAAGCCTGAAAAAGTGATTGAAAATGAGCGTGCAAAGTGCTTCCATAAGTACCTTGCATCCAATGGGCCTAATGTAGTTGCAACTTACTATACTAAAGAAAATCAAAGTACATGAGGCATTTATGGAGTAGAATATTTATTATTTATTATTTTAGAGTATTTTACCCTGCCTTTCTCCTTGGAAAAAGGACCCAAGGTGGCTTACAGCATGAGGGATAATATACAGTCCAGTACAATTAAGACATGTTCAAGTATCAAAAAGAGCAGCTTTTAAACTGATAACTGTGGGAAAGCCGACAGGAGCTGCGCAGCATCTGGTTTGGGAAAGTGTCTACCAGTAGTGAGCAGGATGCAATAATTACTGAGCAGAGTAAGGAGCTTGTCACTAGCACTCCAGCAGAAGAATGCAAGAGGCAGTATAATGATGCAACTAGATTCAAAAGATTGCATCAGAAAAGCATATATAAATGCTTGTATGCAAATGCCAGAAGCTTCTGGAACAAAATAGGGGAGATGGAATACTTAGCAATAGATAAAAATATTGATATTATTGGCATCACTGAAACCTGGTGGATGGATTACAACCAATGGGATAGTTATCCCAGGCTACAAACTTTACAGGAAGGACAGGAATGCAAACAGTTATTTTATTTTTATTTTTATTTTTTATTAACAAAAGGAAAAGACAAAAGACAAAATAAACATTAATATAACATAGTGACCTACCACCTTATGCACCTGCTATTTATACATTTTAACAGGGTTACATTTTGTCTTCCGATTCCATCCTAAAAAATAAGAGACCAACAATCTAGATTATTTCCTAAAGAATGTTTTGTCTCAGTTGAATCATTCATATATTTTTGTAAAGGTTTCCATGTTTCCATGAAATGACCATACTGTACCTTATTTCTCCTTTATATATTCTAATCTTATTAGTCAATTTCTCTGTCAGCACTGTTTGCCATGTCCTGTTCATAAATGTTTGTAGTGAAAGATTCTATGCGTTTCTCCAACTTTCAGCAATCTCACACTTTGCTGTCCCAATCAGATTTGCGATTAGCTCTTGATTAGCCAGCTTCTCATTTCCCCCAATAAATAATAAAAACAATAGCAGTGTTTCATTCATAATTATTTTTGGTTAGTCAAGCTCTCTAACCAATTAATTACTTCATGCCAATACACTTCTCTTTTGGGGCAGAAGATCCACATATGTTCCAATGCCCCCCTTTGAGGGACATCTTACTGCATTAATAGAGAACATTACATTAAAGCTACAAGAGAACACAAGCAGTTAAAGGGGAGTACATTTGGGGCCCTATTATCTGGAAAAAAGGCTCCTGAGGGGGGGATATGATTGAGACATACAAAATTATGCAGGGCATGAGTAAAGTGGATAGAGGGACACTCTTCTCCCTCTCACAAAATACCAGAACTAGGGGACATACATTCAAATTGAGGGTTGGGAGAATGAGAACAGACAAAAGGAAATATTTTTTTACCCAGGGTGTAGTTAGTCTGTGGAACTCCCTACCACAGGATGTCATGATGGCATCTGGTCCGGATGCCTTCAAAAGGGGGTTGGGCAGATTCCTAGAGGAAAAGTCCATCACAGGTTACAAACCATGATGGAGATATGTAATCTCCAGGCTTAAAACCATGATACAGTACTTCAAGGGCCAGATGCAGGGGTGTGGTATCAGGAGACAGAGATCTAGTCTCGTGCGCTCCCAGACACATTTGGCCACTGTGAGATAGAGGAAGCTGGACTAGGTGGTCCTTTGGCCTGATCCAACATGGCTCTTCTTATGTTCTTATGTTCTTATGAGTAAAGTTCCACGTAAAGTTATGAGTGATGGAAACTAACATTGAAAAATTAGGGTCAATGTAAACCAATGAGGTTATGAGTAGTTATCAACACAAAGTCTATTTGATCCTGTAGATTCACATGAAAAACACATGTTAGTTTATTAAGCAACATTATTTCAGCCAGCATTTCATTATTGTTTTTGCGTAGACTGGCAGCAATAACAAGGATTCAATGGACTAACTGTGTCATGTTAAATCCTCAATGGTGCCATAATAGTATGCTAGTTATCGTCACCATGAAGCAGAAATTTTATTAGAAATTATACCTGTATAATTATACCAATATTACACCTGAGATCTCTTCAATTATCCATCTGTTTTAAATATTCATCCAGTTTCCCAAGCTTTTCTTCTTCTTCGCCTTTCTTTGAACAGCTTGGCGTTGGGGGGGGGGGACTTCTTATGCAGCTATGCCATGCATTTCTCCCTCAGCCCACATGGTGGCAGAGTAAATTAAGAAATAACTCTCTGGTCAAAATTTTGTTTTGTTTCATACTGGATCACAAATAAACAAAAGGCTTGAGAGGGGAAATATTGTAAGCAGGCGCTTGCACTGGATGAGGCATCCCTGCACTCAGTATACTGCTTCAGTGCTCATTAAACATGGCTTGGGTACTGGGTGGGAATACGTCACATATTGCTTTAAACATGGCTTGGGTACTGGATGGGAATACATCACATAATGCTTGGGGCTCTGGTGGAATGTGGGAGGTATCATAGGTCTTTACAGGTAGCATAATAAAGCGGTTCAAACATGTGCTGGAGATGGTGGTTCCCTGTCCATCTTTCCAGTGGTGTCAAGTGCCACTTAAAACACATTGACCTGGCAGGGTTTTCCTTTTAAGGAACAGGCTTTACTGCTAGGAGCTGTCTGCTTCTCACCACAATATATTGATGCATTTAGTATGCTCTACAGAGATGATAAAAAAGGAGACCAAGGCAAGGACCTAGCCCAATTAGCTACCTAGTTCCTGAATTTGGACGGAGATACTGGTGAAAACGCATCCCTAGAAGAAGTTAGCCCCGGTTCAGTACATCAATCTCATGTGTAGAGCACATCTGGACTTTGTAGTCCCTGCTTGGTAACCTTATGACAAAACGTTTTGTATAAGGGTGGTAATTAATCCAGAGCTATAGTGAAGTGAACAGCAGTCCCAGCTGGGATTTTAGATTAGGATACTGGTAAGGTTGATTCTATCTAAGGGATAGATTGAATAGCAGCCAGATAAGGATGGACACACTGAGCAGATGGTTCAACCTTGTCTGCTCAGTTGGGAATACAAGACCCATGGTTTATGTGCCAAAGGGCCCTGCAAGTATGGGCACAGATGTCCAGGATGTTCAACAGGAAGACAGCTGATCTCAACCAAGAGGTTGCCTGGGGCAGAATTTCCTCTAAAAGGTTCCTAGCCCTATTTAGTTGGATAGATTATTAGAGTGATTATGCCTTTAGCCCTACAAGATGGTTCACAATGCTTGTTAGATTATTTTAGCTTTGATTTTCATAATCAATGTGAAGGGAGCAGGAGCCCATGTGGGCCACGAATCTGAAGTTTGTGCAACATAGGATATTGTGAAGGCTAAAATTAAGAAGGAATGGAGCCACTTCTAGTCATAACTGATTGTAAATTAGGCTACTTAAGTCAGAAGATCACCCTGTGCCTCACTGCTTTCTTTTCCTGGTTGGGGGGCAATTGTAATACTTCTGTTAGCTTTGAACCTTGAAAACATTTTTGGAATCAAGTATGGTGGTACCCTCAACATATTGCTCAATCTGGAAACTGGACTGGAGCACTGAATTGGAAAGCTTTTAAGTTTACAGTGGTACCTTGTATAAAGGAATTAATTCGTTCCAAATAAAATTCTAAGCAAATTTTCCTTTATACAAATTCCCATAGGAATGCATTGAAAACAGAGTAATCTCATTTTTATGTTGTACGGATTTTCCCCATAGGCGATTATGTTAAGCAAATTTCCCCTATCTCCAGAATTTTTTATGTTGTACAAATTTTATGTTATACGAGCTGTTTGTTATACGAGGCTCCACTGTACTTCATTTTACAGGAAGGCTTGACTTTCACTTTCAAAGTATTTTTCGTGTTCCTTTCTTACTGGATATTGAACAGCAATGTGGCTGTTCAAATCTGGCTGTAGGGATGCTCCTTTCACTTCTAAACATAAGATCCAAAACCACAAAAAAGGCTCTCTTTCCTTGGATGTGTTGTTTCAGTAGTTGCCAAAAGCAAGCCTCTAAAACATGAATGTTTCATGCTTGCGAAACAGGGTTACACAAATGTTTTCTGTTTCTTTTATGGTTCCATGCTTATGTAATCTTTTGGTGCCCTTTCACCCTTTCTCTGTCAAATAGTGTTGTAAGGGCTACTACTATCAGCAGTCATTCAGAACATCGGGGGAGCAAATGTTTTGAATCAATAAAAGAGGTTGAACCCAATGAGGAGTGCTCCTTGCTTCAATAATTCCTTGTGGTGAAATTGCTGAGCTGCTGGTCCCTTCACCTTGGATTGCTACTTGCCTACCTACTGTACCTCCGTCTTGGTTCATTTTTTTGTCTTTTTTCTTAATTTTTCAGGATTCCTCTCTTCCTTTTAATATAGTTGTTGTTAGAGATGGGCATGACTCAGCGAAATTTTTGTTTTCGTTTTCATTTTTTCGTTTCATTTCGTAACAAAAACGAAAACGAAAAATTTTTCAGAAGCAAAACGACAATGGAAACGAAACAAAAAATTTTGCCGTGTTTTTCGTTTTCGTTACGGCAGACACACTGCATTGAAAAGAATGCTAATGAAATGAAAAAATTTCATTTTCGTTTTTGTTTTTCGTTTCATTTTGTAACGAAAATGAAAATGAAAATGTGCGGAAAACCCCCCGAAAAACGAAAACGAACCGAAACGGACCCCTAAACAACAAACGACAAACGAAAAATTATTTTTTTGAGTCGTGCCCATCTCTAGTTGTTGTATAATTTTGCTGCTTGACAAGCAGCTTGCCTGTGTCCATATGCCTCCTTGGAATAATTTTGGGACCTCTCCCAATTCCTATGAGGTATTTTTCCCTCTTTGGTGGTGGTGGTGTGTCCTTTTCTTTCTTGGATTATTTATGTTGCTGCCTGGAGAGCCTGCTGCTGCCTACTGGATTCAGCGAAGAGACAACAAGGCATCAAGAAGTACTAGGGGGATAAATTTCTCTATAACAGTAATCCACTGCCTATCACAGCGGTTAGGGACCCGACCCGACCTGCGATAATGGAAAATCTGCAATATGTGGATGCTGGGTCCGGTCGGGATTGGGGGGTGGTATCTGGGGTCTCCTACACTTACCTGAGGCCTGATGCTGCCCCGTACAGGCTCTGACAGGCTTCCCAGGACTGTTGAAGGCCCCAGAAGTGGTTTGGGGTGATCCAGAAGACACTTCTGGTTTTTCGGAAGTGACTTCCGCTTTGCAACAAACCATTTCTGGGTCTTCCGACAGGCCCAGGAAGCCCGTTGGAGGCCCATTTGGGGCAGTGCCAGGCTTGGGGTAAGTACAGGAGGCCTCAAATGGGCCCATGCAGCTTGCCCCAGGAGCCCTTTGTTTCATATACTGCGTTCCCACGATATACCAGGACCACAGTATATGAAATGGGAAATGGTGGGGGACAACTGTACCTAGTAAATAGCTTAGGTGTGTCTCTGTGGGGGGTGGGGTAGCTTTCACTGTATTTGTGTTTTTATTGGCTTTATTTGCTTTTTGGGAGAGGAAGCTTTTTAGAATGTTGCTGTTGTTTCCCGGTGTGTGGATTTTATTATTGCCTTCCCTATGAGTAGATTTTTGTGGTTCCTTATGACTGTCTCAGTGCCAAAAATGGTGAAACATGAATGGGAAACTCACAACCTTCCTGAAAGAACCAGAAACAAAAGAAACACTCACATTTTCCCCATGCACATTCCTAGTTGCATATAGTAGATTATGTGCTGTGTCCAAAAGAAATCCTTAAGAAATCCAAAAGAAATCCTCAGTGAAGAAAAGAACTTTCCCCCTCAACTTCCTTGTCAATTTTTATTCAGGTTTAGATTATCATCTACACTTTTCCATCCTTACTGTGTAGCCAAAATTTTCCGGCTTTCTGCTTTTTATGTGTTTTATACCTTCTGATATGTTAATTCAGTAACTCTTCACCATAGTTAATCCTTTCAGTCTAGTTTTTAATGCCTTGGGGTGTGTTCATATTCGAAATGCTTCTTTTCTTACAAGTTCTATGAAGACCCACAATTCCATGCCCCATAGTAGAACTGAGGATACATAGAAGAGCACTATCTACATTCTCAAAGCCACTTGTAAGCTCTTGTTGTATATTACATACTCTGTCTTATTAAGAAGTTATCCTGGGCCATCTCTGTTCTGACTTTTATTGCATGACTGGGTTTCTCCCTGTTCATCCAGCCAAAGTATTCATATTTGTAAGTGTGCCTCATGTTTTTATTTTGGATTTGTATCTGTTTATTTCTTCACCACCTTGCTTTTTACTGATTACCGTGAAAAAGGTTTTCTTAACATTCATTTTTGTGCCATGTTCATTGCTTACTTCATTCGCTTTATTGACTAGCTTTCAAAGTGAGTTCTGGCTTCTTCTTATTTAATCAAAGGCTTTATTACTTTTGTACCCACCAGGGCTCCTGAAGCAAAGCACAATAGAATAGACCAGAGTGAATTTTTTATTTTTTGAAAAGCTAATTTTAATTCCTTTTCAAAAATCAAAGTCTGTTTGGAACTATATAGTTTTGGCTGCCCATTGGAAAAAGGAATAGAGCCAACCTGAATTGGAGTTGCTTGATCAGTTCAAGAATACACATAGAATCCTGTTTTGGGTGTCCACAACTTAGCTTATTGGCTGGGTGGGAAAGGCAACAGAACTAGATGTTCCAAGAAGGCTTATTCAGAAGGAAATATTCCTCCAGACATCCTGCTCCTTGAATTGAGCACAGAACCAAATTAGAAAGTAATTTATTTGGTCCAAGGTCGCTGGTATCTGGTATAACAATGATATAACTATTACATTTTCAAAGTGATGTATAAAATTAATTTTAGTGTACAATAATAGTTTCCAGTTACTGTCAAAAGTCACTTTACAGGGGCTTTTAAAGACCCTTTAGAGGGACTTTAATTGGATTTCACCCCAAGTATTATGCCATTTTATTATCATTCTAAGAAGTACTGTACTGTTTTGTTCAGTCGTTTGCATTTTTGTAAATACTTTCAAAGTGTAATACCGGAATTGGCTACTAGAGAGAAGCAGAGAGCTTTCTCCTTTGTGCGTCTAGCAGCTAGTAAAGGAAGCATATTTAACAATGCATGAAGCTGGGGGTGGTGGGAGTGGAGGAGACCTAGAAGATTATGCTGGCATCCCCTGAACAATGGTATACAGCTGACTAATCCTACTTGTCCAGAAGCATTGTTTTGCTTACACTCTGATGAGCAAAATGACCCAATGATCCTTTTAGGACTGCAACATTGCAAAAAAAAAAAAAAAAAAAAAAATACATAAAGAGTGTTTCTTCATCTAAATGAGACCTCTTAAGGGCTCTATCACACGTCCTTTAAAATGCTGATTAAATTTCAAGATAAAGAATTTCCAAAAATCTTGTCCCCATGGTCACCAGGCTTTTTAAAAAAACTGGTTATGCCCCCTTTAGCGAGTTTCCCATGACCTACCAGATAAGTTGGGAATTTTTTGCTCCGGTAAAAAATGCGAACCAGAATTCCATGGGAGCTTGCATATGATCTGGTTTTTTGCTCCCCCCCCCCCAGCCATGACCAGCTCGTCCTGAGGATGGCTGGCACTTTTTTAATTTTATTTTTTAAATTTCTCCTCCCTCCCACTCCTTCGGGCTGTCAGCATTTTTTTTTTGTTTTCATTTCCCCCCCTAGCCCCACCAGTTCCTGGGGCTGGTTGGCGCTTTTTTTAAAAAAAAATTCCCCCCCCCCCCCGGGGTGGTCAGCGGGTCTTCGGGTTGTCAGTGCTGGTTTTTTTTATTATTTTTCATTATTTTCCTACTGCCACCTGCTGGCCATGGGGCTGAATGGCACGTTAAAAAATCTTTGTATGTGGGAACAGAGATCCCACATCTTCAGTCATGTGACCAAGAAAGAAGAAAAGCCAGATTTTCACAATATCCGGATCTTCCCCCAGGTGAGATAGAGGCCTTAGTGTCTCTTTTCTTTTACAGAATGTGGTATCTTTTTGTTTCCAAGAAACTCACATAGGAACTGATCTGTGTTGATCAAAAGTTCCTGGGATATGCTGAGAAGCACCATAACTTATATAGAAGTGTCTTTTTGTAAGACCAGAATCTTGATGGTTTAACTGGCTGTGTGCATAGTACAATTTTACTTTAAGAAGTAATATAATACAAAAAACCAAAACACTCACTTTCTAGCTGGAGATTTCCCCAGCCATAGCAACATTTGTGAATATGACATAATGAGGAAAAGAGCAAAGCTGCTATAAAATGGGTACAATGAATTGAACCCTGACCTACAAAAAAATTGTCTAAATACCAAACAGAAAGCTGCTGCCAAAAATTACATGCTTAGAAACTGGTTTGGTGAATCTGGGCGCATGCCCACAAACAATAAGAACAACACCTCTATCCCTGTGCTACTCCACTGCAGAATACACTAGTGTCACATGGTATAAATCAGCACATCCCAAACAAGTGGATGTAGCTATTAATAAAACATGCAGAATACTGGCTGCCTGAAACCTACAGACATTGAAAAAGTATTATTTGTCAGGCATTGTCCCTCTAGCATTACAGTGAGAGGTGTTAGTAAATAATGAATAAAATCAGGGAGTATGGCAACAAAATCATCCACTTTATAGACACCAACTTCCTAGATGACAGCTAAAATTGAGGAAACGTTTTCTGGACACATCACAAACTCTAAATATTGAGCCAGAAGAGGCTAGGCTAAACTTTGTGAAATAACACCTTGCTGAAAAGATGAATGTGGAAGACTGTTACCCACCACGACAAGATTTGTTGGACCATCCAGAAGTCATTTAATAGACTTCAAAGCAAAGTAGGAAGATTAAATAATAACTAAGTCAAAAGGGGTACTTGGATATAGGACAAATTTTCTTTGACTGTTGAGAAATTCAAACAGTGCCACACTTATGTGTCTGCACTTGATGCCCCACCATGTGTACACAAGAAAATCTAGCAAATGGACAAGGTAACACTATGGGAATAGCCCACTTTTTGTCAAAATAGTCTAATTAACTTAACATTTTAATTTGTTTTTAATTTTACTTATATTTCATATACAGTATACAGTACCTTGGTTTAAGAGTATTTTGCAAGACAAGCAAATATTTCTTCTAAATTATGCCTTGATCAGCAAGCAATGTCTTGCAATACAAGAACTGGAGCAGGTCACATGATCGCAAGTGAGCCAGCAGTCTTCTAACCAACTTCTTTTGTGCGTTTTGGCATTTTGTGTGTATATAAATAATCTGAGTTTCCATTATTTCTTATGGGGAAATTTGATATAAGAGTGTTTTGGTTTACAACAAGAATGTTTCCAGAACAAATTAGGCTTCAAACTAAGGCATTATTGTATATCCATAATTTTAAATTGTTCAGCACTCTTATATTAATAAAGAAAGAACGAACAAGGCACAGCCATTGTAAGTAGATAATAGTAGTGTGAGGGTTCTGGGTTTCATCCCGCCCTGCAGAGCCCAAATAAGACACTTCTCTCTTAGAACGAACTGAAGATTTATTTACTTCATCCAGATCCCTGAAGGCACTCCCTTTAACAATGGTTCCAACGTTATCAACTGTAACAGCAAACAGGTTGTTCTTAGAGTCCCGGGACGTGGAGAAATCCGAGAAGTTCAGTCCTCCTTCTGCTCCAAAGGGAGGGGGTTCCACCACATGCCCCCAGAGGTTCCAGGTCCCTGGTCGGCATCTCCACCTGCACCCCAACCTCTGAGGTAGCTCTGCGTCCAGTTCTCCTTGCTCGCCAGTTCTTCAGTGGAAAATCGTCCCGCAAGGCTAACCCCCTCCCGGAGGTGTGTCTCCCGGCACGCCGATCCTCCTCCTTCACCTTCTCCAGCCATCTCTCAAATTCCAAGTCTTTTCGTATCTGCTTTAACTTGCGATTGTACTCTCGAGCCTCTCGCTCTCCCCAGTATGAGCACCCCTTTTTATGTGTCCTCCGGTGATAGCTCTCTGCCTCAGCAGGGGGCATCATCATCCGCTCCCATTGTCCGCTGTAGGGATCTTCCATCCATACCTACTCCCAACCTGGGGGTAGGGCCCTCGGCTTCCCCTTTTTAGCTTCTCCAAACCCCACCTCCACGGCCATGGGTTGGCTGTTTTGTCCTGCCCTTTCCTCCTTCACCAATTCAGAGGCTTGCTCAGGTTTTCCCGCCTCTGCCTTCTTTCCTGCCTCCAGAGCCTTTCGGGCTGACTCCCCTTCTATTATCTTTATGGATTCTCTGAACCTTTGCCACAGCATCTCCTTCTCTTCTTGCTCCCTCAACCTATCGAGCCTATCTCTCTCCCGCTGTTTCTGTTTCTCTAGCCACTCTTCTCTTTCCTTTTCAGCAGGTGTAGGCAGCACTCTCTTGTGTGTGGCTTCTCCAATCTCTCCTGCTCCACAAATAGCAATTGTGTAATTGTCAGAAATACATCAGGAATGTATAGCTTTTCATTGCCCTACAAGGCGCTATGGCAATATCTTTCTTGGATTAAACTCCAGTGTCCTGGCAGCGACTGTGCTGCCTGCCAGCACGGGGCCTCTTCTTAAAGGCTGGACCCGGCTGCTCAGATGTGTCTGTGCAGGCAGGCAATACCCAGGTGTTCACCCCTGGCATGTGACATGGGGGCGCACCTGATTGGCTGAGCCTGCCCACCTGGCTGTGCCACCTGAGGGCCTCTGGGACCACATGGCTGGTGCTACCATGGAGACCCGGTCCAACATGCGATGGGGCTGCTCCGGCCACATTCCTGGACCCACATTCCTTGTCTTTCAAGTACTGCCTTTGGAGCAAGCCGTGAAGACCTTCAACTGCAGTTTTGATGGCTCTTGGGGTCCTAATAGGTTTTAGTTAGCTGTGTCTTATTTAATCAGAAGTTTTGCTTTTATTTCAAAAGTCAATAGGTTATATCTGTACTTCTCTGTGCTTGATTTTTTTTAAAAAATGTATTGAACTTGAGACTGGAGATGTCTGAGTTTATTGTGTAGCCTGAAGGTGTGTGTAACTCAGAGACTGGAGTGGTTGGCATATGGGTTAGGAATTTAAAGGAAACTACAAGAAAGATCTCTATCTTCCTCCACATCTAAAAGTTTTAAGCCTGGATTCCCACATGCTGAACTTGCCATAAATTATAAAATATTTAAATAAACTACTGAGAGAGGGTGGGGACACCTTGCCTCTGAGCAACAGAGGTAAAATGTTTCCACATGGCAGCGTTGAGGTAAGCACCTGAAGTAATAAGTGCTGGCGTGTGGCAGGAGCAGGCTTTGTTCTTAGAAGACAGAACAGTATACATGCTAGGCAACCTACCTAAGGATCAGAGTTCTGATTTGGAGCATTTTCCCCTCTGCAGTGGTAAAGGATGTCCTCCTATTGCCCCTGTTGAATTAAGGTTCAGCTACCACCCTGGATAGTCTTTATGTGCAAAAGCAGGAGGCACCATTCTATTCTTTATCTCAGGTAGCAGAATGTCTTTAACTGGCCCTAAAAGCAGTTGCTTTACCTTACAAAGCTGCTAATGGAGACCTTCTCTATGTCACATTCTCCTTTTCTAGAAATGAAATTGTATACAGAGCACCAGATTTTATGAGATTCATGAGTCTTAGTAATTTGGCCTCTGCCAATTTTCCTCCCAATATAAGGCCTTCTTTCCTTCCTTCCATCTTTCCTTGAAGCAAGATATATGATAGCAGGATAGAGAGGAATTAACCAGTTTACTATAATGGATAGACTGACTAGATCTCAGGAGACCAGAGTTCAAATTCCCTCTTGGCCATAGAAACTCATTGATGAGGTGTATGTGAAATTAGCAAAATCACTCAAATATCTCACTTATCCTGAAATCCCTATTGGAGTTAGTAGAAATTGGTTCCTGTTTGATGGCACATAACATAACTTAAAGAGATAAGTTAAGTGTAGGCAAGTTAACCAATGCTGCTTTTCACATGTTTCTGCTGAACACTCAAATGTCCCAGGGTTTTAAGAGTATTGGTAGGAATGTTTGTGAAGTCCAACTGACTAGGGGATTGAGCCAGAGTGGTCATATATATCATTAGCAGCATGCATGGCCCATTTAAAAAAATATTTCGTGTACACTGCAATTGCTTGTGTAATTCCTCTTGGTTTCCATCTATGGCTGATACTTCACGGCCATCTCATCGCTATTGGCGGTCCCGCTGGGGACAAGTACGAAGAAATCCAACCGCACATCCATTGTGGGATGAGGGGAGTTCATCCTGACCACGCCCCCTGAACTGCGATCTAAGCGGGATGAGAGATTCCCCTCCCTGGCCTCGGGAATCTCCTCGTCTTGCTTCTCATTCCGATACGAGTGCCCGTGAGGTAAGGCGTCTCATGCAACGTGCCATTCTCCATCTAGTGGCAGGAGTGCGAAGTGCCATTCGCCAGTACATTCCCTATGGAGTCAGCAACGCAGTGCAGAGAGATTAAAAGACAAATGCCTCAAACTTAGCTCCGTAACGCATTGAAGGCAAGGCTTCGGAGAATCAAAACATCGAAAAAAGGAAGGTCGGGCTGGGGAAAAAAACGGAGAACAAAGGCATGGAATTTCACATCTCATCACGGAATGAGGACGTGCGGTAACAGTCATGCCGGTATCATCAATCACACTAGTGCATACACGGGAACAGGGACAGAACCGCAAGAAGACCACGTGACCGTGACTGACATCAACACGCAATGAACTTCCTCCTGGGACGAGAGTGGACGTGAAGTAACTGTCTGAGTTGAAAAGCCACACCATTTCATGGTCTTGATCCTCAAAGTTATTGGGGTTTCAGAGCCAAAAAAGCTTGGGTGAGTTAATCAAAACCAGTAATGGTGTAAGAGAAGCAAATGAGTAATATTTTCGTTTTCCCGTTGCCAGTGTATTTGCTAGCTTATATAAGTCAGCTGTAATGTAAGAAAATACATATTGTACAATGCATATGCAAGAAAGAAAACAACTGAAGAATTATTATTAGCCAACAGCAGAGTTCTTCAACAAGAAGTATGAGCATCTATACATATTAACTCAAATATTAACATTTCTCACGCACCAGCACTTCAGATCATTAACCATCTGAGAAAACTTTCATGGGATGCTACAGTTTTATGCCTCTGCTCAACATATAACATTGAATGTTATATGATAGCCATGAGCATAACTTTATTGGGAACAATATCTAGGTCCCTTGACGTTAGGCTTTTTCTCCAGTATTAACATCATTCAGGGTGAAATGTAAGTCCTTGTATGGAAAAGCAAGTATAGCTCAGGGTTTGATCCTGGATTGTATCACACTAACTCGTAGTGCAGAACTCTAGTTGAATAAAGGTGGAGAAGAGTTTAAACCTTTTCTAGCTGCTTGTGCCTGGCTGCCTGCAGCAGGTGAGGGGAAGATCTGTTGTACTGTATTTCCTCCCCACTTACAAGGTGCCCCATCCTGCAGTCTACTCTACTAGATTTTGATGTATCTCAAGAAGGGTGCATACAGGATACTGAGTTCTATTCCTGACCACCCCGCAGTACAATAATATCCATTTCATAGCTGACAACATTGCTCTTGGTGTTGGTGACCTCTCAAGATATTTTGCTGATGCACCTCAGCATCCACACTGAGGCTGCCATCTCAGGAGTGGCTCGTAATTGTCAGTCTTCCCTGGATTCCTTTGCCTGAGTAGGAGGCTCCTGAAAGCCATTAAACAGAGGTACCTGGAAAGGGATTTGTGTGTTAGAATTCAGCTTCCCTAGCAGATTTGTGTACTTCAGTGGCTGTGAATCCAGAGAGGTATATAGGCACTGAAAGACGTTGGTGGGTCTGGGCCTTACTTTAGAGAGGACATTTCAGAGGAACAGGCCTCTCTTTGAAGGTCTCAGTGTTTGAGGGGGTGTTCAGTCCTAGTTAGAAGATAAAGATCCAGACTTTATGTCTGGATAACAGTTTGATCGGTCACATGAGGGTCAACAAAAAGGGGACTGAAAATAAAAGAGCCAACATCATAATGCCATTGTACAAACAATAGTAAGGCCGGACCCGGAGTATTGTGTACAGTTCTGGTCACCGCATCTCAAAAAAGACATAGTAGAACTGGAAAAGTTATAGAAGAGAGTGACTAAAAGGATTACTGGGCTCGGGCATCTCCTGTGTGAGGAAAGGCTGCAGCATTTTGGACTCTGGTCTGGGAAAAAAGGTGTTGGGGGGAATATGATTCAGATGTACAAAAATATGCAGGGCATATGTAAAGTGGATAGAGGGACGCTCTTCTTCCTCTCACAAAATACGTGAACTAGGGGGCATCCACTCAAATTGAGGGTTGGGAGAGTGAGAACAGACAAAAGAAAACACTTCTTTACCCAGCATGTTGTTAATCTGTGGAACTCCCTTCCACAGGATGTGGTGATGGCATCTGGCCTGGATGCCTTCAAAAGGGGATTGGACAGATTCCTGGAAGAAAAGGCTATCACATGTTACAAACCATGATGGGGATGTGTAATCTCCAGGGTTAAAAACAGGATACTTCAATGGCCACATGCAGGGGAGTGGTATCAGGAGACAGATATCATCTAGTCTTGTGTGCTGCCAGAGGCATTTGGCGGGGCCACTGTGAGATACAGGAAACTGAACTAGATGGGCTCTTGGCCTGATTCAGCAGGGCTGTTCTTATTTTCTTATGAATCATTGGTTAGTTTACTCCAACAGAACAAAATGTATTGTATTTCTAATTATTTCTACATTTGCATCTCTCTATATAAATTAGATATGGACAATTTAAGCAAATCAATGCACTTTTATTTTCCCCTTTCTCGGCTCCCCTGTTTTGTACTACATTCTTCTTCTTCTTTTCCACCCATCCTGTCTTTAATTTATTCCACAGCATTAGAGCATGCAGTCCTTTCTTCCTGCTACACATCCTACACTATCTCTACTTAAAACTTTTGAGACCTTTGTTGTTCAGTCATTACGTCATGTCCAACTCTTCGTGACCCCATGGACTAGAGCATGCCAGGCCTGCCTGTCTTCCATAGCCTCCCAGAGTAGGGTCTGTATCACTTTTTTTTCAAAATCTATCATTAGTTTTCTTATGCCTCTTGCCAAGTACTCAATTACTACCATTATCTTGTGGGGGTTTTTGGTGTGTTTTTATGTGAACTGCCCAGAGTTCCTTCTGGGAAATTGGTGTGGTATATAAATATATAAATAAATAAATAAATAAATAAATATCCATCTCAATTCTCTGCCATCCCCTTTTTCTTTTGCCTTCATTATTTCCCAACATCAGGGACTTTTCCAAGGAGTCCTCTCTTTCCATGTGGTAGTTTGGAGTACTGAATCCCCACCTTCAAAATCTGTCCTTCCAGTGAACATTCAGGGTTGATTTCTTTCAGGATAGATCAGTTTGATCTCCTTGCAGTACAGTCATAGAATCACAGAGATGGAAGAGACCTCAAGGGCTATCTCTAGTCCATCAATTCTGTGGCAATCAGCCCTCTTTATGGTCCAGCTCTCACTTCCATACATCACTACAGGAAAAAACATAGCTTTGAATATTCGGACCTTTGTTGGCAAAGTGATGTCTCTGCTTTTTAAGATGCTGCCTTAGTTTGCCATCACTTTCCTCCCAAGAAGCAGGCATCTTTTAATTTTGTTGCTGCAGTCACCATCTGCAGTGATCAATGGGCTCAAGAAAGTAAACTCTGATATTGCCTCCATTTCTTCTCTCTCTATTTGCCAGGAAGTGATGGTGTTGAGTCTGCAGCAGGCTATTCCTGCTGTATGCTGCTAGGCCTCAGAATTATTCCCAATAAAGAGTCCAGCAGGAGAGAGATCCAAGAAAAATACTGGTTTTATTGAGCTCAATAAGACAGCAGGCGAACACCCCACCAGGACAGTCAAGAATGTTCAGCCCCAAAGACAAAGATGGATACCATTTTATACCTTTCCCTCTCCCTCCCCAAGGTGCGCGCCTCCCCGGGGTGGGCAAAGGGGATGGTCTTCGGGAATGTCCAATGGAAACAATCTGGGGCTTGCCCAAGGGAGGTCCTGGGTGTTCCTGTTGTCCTGGAACCGGATACCTGCACAGGTGTGGTTAAACCATAACTGCCCTTTAATGGGCAATCAGGGGTGTGACAATGGAAAGAAGGAAACTGGGTATTGTCCGAGAGTCTGGGTAAACTTGGGGAAATCAGTGAGTCAATGGAGGGGCCAGAAAGTCAATAAAATAAGTCCTGGAGCTGTCAGACAGTTCCTGGTAGGTGTGGAGTTAGAACAATGGGAAGCTTCTGGCTGGAGATAATCCAGGGTGCAGCTGTGGTGCGACATGCTGGAATCTGCGATGACCAATGGAGTCCACTCTGGAAGATGCAGCTTTGTGTGGAGTCGCCATGATGCCTTTTCCCTGCCATGAGTCCCTGCCCAAGGAGGTCCAGGAGACATAGGATAGTGCAGGAACACGCTTTAAGCACACCCAGGGAGAGTGGGTTAAGGGGAGGAGAGGAAGAGGAAGAGAGAGAGAAAAGAGAGAAGAGAGAAACAGGGGAGCAGAAAGGGGGAGAGAGGGGGGAGAAATCTAGTGGAGGGGGAAAAGGAGAATCCAGGTGTGTATGGAGTTTTGTCAGTAGCTTAGGCTCTTCGGGGTCTATGGTGAATGATGTTGTTGTATTTCAATTAATCAAAGCCTCCTGGTTCAGCAACAGTGCCGCTCAGGCTGGGAAAAGACTGCAGAGCAGCTCGCCTATTATTTCTATGGGAAAGTTCCAATTTGTTTGGGGTTTCCGTGTAGTGCTTGTGCATGGTGTGGGGTGCGGTTTGGGGTGTTGGGAACCCCAAAAGCATCTCGTAAAATATTTCATTTTATTTTTTCTTAGTGACTCTACAATGGGACTGGTGGCCATGATCTTAATTTTTTTGATGTTGAGCATCAGCTCATTTTTTCACTCTCCCCTTTCACCCTCATTAAGAGGTTCTTTAATTCCTCCTCACTTTCTGCTATCAGAGTAGTATCATCTGCATATCTGAGGTTGTTGATATTTCTTCTGGCAATCTTAATTCTGTTGTGTGATTCATTGAGTCCTGCCTTTTGCACGATGTACTCTGCATATAAATAGGCACTTAGGAGACTGGAGATAAGGTGGCTAGACAGTCCTATTCCTTTAAGAACTTGCCATAGTTTGCTGTGGTCCACACAGTCAAAGGATTTTGCATAGTCAATGAAGCAGAAGTATATGTTTTTTCTGGAACACTATAGCTTTCTCCCTAATTCAGCACATGTTGACAATTTGATCTCTAGTTCCTCTGTCCCTTCAAAATCCAGGTTGAGAAAGAGAGTACATTTCTTAGAATATCCTATTTATTTGATTTATCTAGCAAAAGAACCTTGAAATATAGTTTAACATTGAGTCACGTAAACACATTGCTTGCTTCTCTTTATTACTTTGGAAATGTGTGCTGAAATGAAAAGGGAACATCAATAATTTAAAGTGGGTGGCTGATTAGGGGAGAGAGTCAAAATGTTCCTTCTTTAATTTTTAGTTTTCTTGATCAAATGAAAAATACCAGGGAAAGTTAGAGCAAAGTTTTACATTCAACCGTTTCCCCTTTCTGGAGGCACAATTTAACACTCAATTTTCATGATTTATTACATATTCCTCATTTGGACTCATAATTTATCACAAGGTATAAATTATGGTGCTTACATCTAATAGTTAAAAAAGCAAGTAAAAAACTGTCTCCAGGTTTCAAAGCGCATTGCCTTGATTTAGAGGTACTCATAATATCAAGTCTAGAACATATGTTTCCTGTCATAATGCCTGAATTAATAATTGAGTAATTTTTTTCATCTTCTAGGTACTTTTAGATGGAAAAATAATTGATTTTATATTCACAAGTTGAAAGGATATCATTTAAAGCTTCAAAGATTATGGATCTGTTATATAATATATGAAAAATAAACCAAGACTCATGGTATAAATCTTACAACTGTATTTTACACAGACTCAGTAGAAATAGTATTTTCTAGGATTCGTTTGTCTTTCCTCAGAGACTTTGGACATTTCTGACTATACTTGCCTGGATGTATTGGAGCTACGTCCAACTTGCTCCAGGGAAAGCAAGGGGCCGTCAAAGTAGATGAGGGTGCCTTTACCTACTTTGGACATCAACATATTAAAGGGCACATACCTTAAATGTGTGAGGAGGTCTCCACTGAGGCCTGGGTAGGTCATCTGCCCTTGCCCTGCTGGGCCAGATTTCGGGAGAGACCTTGGCTCCTGGGCCCCTGGCAGGCAGGTGAGAGGGAAGACAGCTGTCTGCAGTTGGAATAAAGGAGGGGGAAGGATGAGCTCTCAGGGGCTTCCTTGAGAGGATCAGAGAGAGAGAGAGAGGTGGTGACCTCGGAGGAGGGAGAGATATTAGGGGAGATTCTAGAGGCATGAAGACTCCCGGTCCTGTATTTTGGGAGAAGTGGAAAGCAAATGTTAATAGGGACCCTCAAGCAGAAGTTCCTGAACCCTCCCAGTTGGGCAGAGGAAGGGCCTGTGGATGAAGTGCTCCTGTGCCTGGATTGCCTTCACAACCTTGGCACCCGCACCATCCAATGGAAGCAGTGGTGCTTACTTTAATCCAGGTGTAGCACTGGCACAGGAAGCACCAGCATGAGATATAGAGGAGGTTCAAGGAGGAGCAAAGATGCTCCACCATCTCTACACCAGAAATGCCCAATATATTTCTATTTGTGAGATAAATACTATTTAAAACCATGTTCCTTAATATGCAGAAAAGAAATGAAACAAGAGCTGGAAGGAAAAGCAGCCTTTTAACCACTCAAGGCTGTGATTTTCTTTTGGGAAGTCAATCCATATAGTATTTGTTCTTCTTGTCTTGCTGCCTTCAGCTTTCTCCAGTATTATTGTCTTTTTCAGATAATATCACCATTAGACATGGGCACGACTCGGCGAAATTGTCGTTTCCGTTTTCGGTTGTCGTTTCCATTACGTAACGAGAACGGTAACGATAATTAAGCCGTCAGAACTCGAACTCGAACCGACAAAAGAAAAATTTGGTCGGGTTTTTCGTTGTCGTTCATGGCATCGCGGCGATCACGCAATGCCATTGGCAAGCAGCACAGAAAAAGTTTTAAAAAGCAAAAAAAAAAAAAAGACTCCCGGCCAAAAAAGCAGGCGAACAGATGCCTGCCTGAGGACACCTACCTGAGGGGTGGTTTCTTGGGGGGGGTCCTTGGCCTCCCCCTCTCCTGTCCTGGGCTGCTTGCACCAGGCTGGGGGGGGGTCATCCTCGTCGACTCGTCTGTCTCGCATGCCATGCGGTGGGGGGGATCCAAAATGGCGACCACAATATTTACTGTTAAATCGTGGTCCAAAAACCCACCAAAGCACAACAGAAACATGTGAAAATTAGGTATTTTAAAAGCCTGAATTTTTATAGTAGCAGCAGTGGGTTTTTTATAGCAGTAAAAGGTCGCACTGATTTTATTATTATTATTTTTTATTTTTTTAGACCTGCCCATGTGGGCTGGGCATGGGATGGGACCATGCAAATTTTTTGAACCATTCCACCAATGGCATGGCCAGGTTTTGACTGACACTTCTGGATGTTGCCCGCCCGCCCGCGCCACCACCCGCCCACTCACCCACCTGCGGCCACCGGCCACCCGCTCATCTACCCGTGCCTCCCCCCTGCCGCTGTCGCTGCCTGCCCATGGCCCCCCGCCACCGGCCGCCCGCTCGCCCACCCACACC
>JAHTLZ010000379.1:34598442-34666532 GCA_023846285.1 Phrynocephalus versicolor | reverse complement strand
AGAAAGAAAGAAAGAAAGAAAGAAAGAAAGAAAGAAAGAAAGAAAGAAAGAAGTGTAAGCAAAGGTTATCCAGAGACCATTTGTTGATCACCGAACCTTTTGCAACCTGCAATCATTTGTGCCTAAAATCTGTGATTAACTTGGTTTTCAGTTCACCCGTTCTGAAACAGTAAGCTGATTTGCACTTAAATGGCTTGTTTTAATGTATTTTTAAAATAATATGTTTTTGAACCTAAGCACTGTAATTTAAAAAGTGAACTCTTTTGTTTAGTTGAAACAACCTCAATTTACTGTAATTCAGAAAATGTAACTGCAGTCACCTAAAGAATGACTGCCTATTTTGCCCTACAAACGATGATATACATTTTCCAAAGCAGCTATAAAAACACAGCAATGAATTCATGCCTAAACATCATGGAGACTTTTTTGTGATGTCCTCCCACATGGCTGGGAATTTCCAAATTACTGAATAATGATTAGAAACCAAATTCAGGCAAAAAGTTATGGCTGAAGGTGTACTCCATAGAGTAAGGAAATTCAGACCACAGTGGTTCATGGAGGATGATGGATCTGTTCCAGATTTTAATCCAAATCTTACAGGCTTTATATATGGTGTGGTATCCTATAATAACTTAGGCAACTGCAATTGCTCTTCTAATGCTCAGATTAAAACCCATTGCTATCATCAGCCTACACTAAGCTCAATCTTCCTTCTCACTCAAAACATGGGGACACTGATTCACCCTTCCTGTATCTTAACTTGCACCCCATAAAGGTGAACTTTTCTCTCCTGAGGATTCTTAAAAGAGAAAGGGGCTCTGCCTACCTCCAAGCCCATGAAACACAAGTTGTCTCCCTACCAGTACTGACCACCGTATCAACATTTATGTAACCGGGGGAGGACTGAGCTGTAAATCTGCTGTTTGCAGAGTTTGACACTGCTTCATTCCAACTCCTCCCCACCACCAATGAACCTGAAGTAGGTTGACTAGTTAAATTATTCCATAGTGTTTACTTGGGGAATGTTTATGGGGAATGTCATTATTAGTACCATGCTCACTGGGGGATTCTGGAAATTATATGCCCAGCCATGATAAGCAGCTTTAGTTAAAAGATTATCACTACAGTATACTGCTATTTATGCTGTAAGCCAGTGGCTTCCAACCTGTTTTCACTAGGGTACACATGGCAACCCATTTCCATAAGCTGTGCCTTTCATATCAGCAGAATGTTTAGAATTAATATGGTTGCTGTTATTTCAGATGAATACGTTGTAATTGTAAATGAATAGCTCCATAGCAGGATTAAAAAGGAATGGAATAATTAAAAGAACATATACAGTTACATTCAAAACTGAAAGATACAATGAATGCGGGTAAATACATAAGAGGAGACCTAGAAGAACTCACTCACTGAGCACTGTTCACAGGACTGACTGAGGTGCTCACTTATATATGCACTGATACAAGCACAAATGCGCTCAGATGTTCGTGAAGTGGACGAAAGTGAAAGCTGAGACTGTGAGGGGTGTGTCATTGAACATGTACACTGTAGTCATGTCTTTGCAACACATCTTTAGGGAGGGACTCCCAGTCCCCACCCTTCTCCAAAATACCAAATTGAGGAAACTGGGCTTTCCCCAAGGTTAAGTAATCAAGAAAGCACTCCGTTTCACAACTTTTTACTTGCATTTTATCTGCAACTGGTGACTTGTGTGTCTTTTCCTGCTGTTATCCAATTTTTTTTAAAAAAAAGTTATTTCTAAATGTCTTGGCTTGTGCCCCTAGGGATACATGTACCCCAGATTGGGAAACAACACTATAAACCTCCATAACCAATAAGGAGGACCTCGTAAATGGGGTCGAAGTGGTGGGATCATTAGGTAAAAGTGACCATGCCCTCTTGGAATTTGTTATACAGTTGGAACATGAAGTTAAGCATAGTCAGACAAGAATCCTGGACTTTAAGAAAGCCAATTTTTGTAAACTTAGGGAATTATTGGCTGTGATTCCATGGACCGACACACTGAAAGAGAAGGGAGTCCAAGATGGATGGGAGTTCCTTAAAAGCGAGATAATAAAGGCACAATTTAAAACTGTTCCAACAAGAAGAAAATATAGGAGAGGTCTAAAGAAACCGCAATGGTTTTCTAAAGAACTTTCAACTCAGCTAACTATAAAGAAAAACAAGTACAAGGAATGGAAAAATAGGAAATGCACCAAAGAGGAATATAAGCAAACAGCTAATATATGCAGGGGGATGGTAAAAAAAGCTAAAGCGCAAAACGAACTTAGACTTGCCAGAGACATTAAAGATAATAAAAAGGGTTTCTTTAGTTATGTCCGCAGCAAAAGGAAAAATAAGGAAATGATAGGCTCTCTGCGTGGCAATAATAACCAGTTACTAACAGGAGACAAGGAAAAGGCAGAATTATTCAACAACTTCTTTGCCTCTGTTTTCTCCAAAAAGGAAGAAAGAGATCCACTGGGACAAAGACTAGATGAGGTAGGATGGGAATTACAACATAGAATAGGTAGAGAGCTGGTACAGGAACACCTGGAAACATTAAATGAATTTAAGTCTCCGGGGCCAGATGAATTACACCCAAGGATATTAAAAGAACTGGCAGAAGTAATTTCAGAACCATTGGCAATAATCTTTGAGAAGTCCTGGAGAACAGGGGAAGTCCCTGTCGACTGGAGGAGGGCTAATGTTGTCCCCATCTTCAAAAAAAGAAAGAAAGAGGACCCAAATAATTACCGCCCAGTCAGCTTGACTTCAATTCCTGGAAAGATCCTAGAGAAGATTATTAAACAGGAAGTCTGCAAATATTTAACAAACAATGCTGTCATTACAAGAAGTCAACACGGGTTTCTTAAAAACAAGTCATGCCAGACTAATTTGATCTCTTTCTTTGATAGAATTACAGGCCCAGTGGATGAGGGGAATGCTGTGGATATTGTTTATCTGGACTTTAGTAAGGCCTTTGATAAGGTTCCCCATGGTATTCTTGCTAAGAAGTTAGTAGAAAGTGGGATAGATAGTGCTACTGTTAGGTGGATTTGTAATTGGTTGACTGATCGCACCCAAAGGGTGATCATAAATGGCCTCTCTTCAGCTTGGAGAGACGTGACCAGTGGGATGCCCCAGGGTTCTGTTCTGGGCCCAGTGCTGTTCAATAAATTTATTAACGACTTGGAGGAGGGAATAGAAAGTATGCTAATTAAATTTGCAGATGATACCAAATTGGGAGGGGCTGCAAATTCCCTAGAAGATAGGATGAAAATCCAAAAAGACCTTGACAGACTAAAGTGCTGGGCCAAAGCTAACGAAATGGATTTCAACAGAGGGAAATGTAGGGTACTACATTTAGGTAAAAAAAATAAATTGCACAAATATAAGATGGGGGATACTTGGCTGGAGGACAGTACCTGTGAAAGGGATCTGGGAGTCTTGGTGGACCACAAATTGAACATGAGTCAGCAGTGTGATGCGGCAGCCAGGAAAGCCAATTCGATTCTTGGTTGTATCAACAGAAGCATAGTGTCTAGATCAAGGGAAGTGATAGTACCACTCTATTCTGCTCTTGTCAGACCCCACCTGGAGTACTGTGTCCAGTTCTGTGTGCCTCAATTTAAAAAGGATGTTGACAACCTCGAGCGGGTGCAGAGGAGGGCTACCAGGATGGTTGAGGGTCTGGAGGAAATGTCTTATGAGGAACGGCTTAGGGAACTGGGAATGTTTAGCCTCTCTAAAAGAAGACTGAGAGGGGATATGATAACTATGTTTAAATATTTGAAAGGATGCCATCTTGAAGAGGGAACAGGTTTGTTTTCCATGGCTTCAGAGACTAGGACTCGGGGCAATGGTTTCAAACTACAGGAAAAGAGATTCCATTTGAGCATTAGGAAGAACTTCATGACAGTTAGAGCTATTCGGCAGTGGAATATGCTGCCGCAGAGGGTGGTTGAGTCTCCTTCTTTGGAGGTTTTTAAGCAGAGGCTGGATGGCCATCTGTCAGAAATATTGTGATGGGGGTTCCTGCATGGCAGGGGGTTGGACTAGATGGCCCTTGAGGTCTCTTCCAACTCTATGATTCTATGATTCTATGAAACCATTATACGATAAGCATTGTGCTCAGTGTCACCAAACACATGGATGAGGACCACAAATGTAAAATTCAACAGTAGAAGTGGACACTGTTCACCAGCCCAGTTCACATAATAATGATTTTCCCTGGATGGTCCTCCTTACCTTCAGCCTCAGAATGATACCCCCCATGAATCTAAAGAGCACATTCTGCTATGACCATTCATTTCTCTTTGTTCCTTTATGTCTCATCAAGATGAGCAATTCACAGGCTGCAACAATGGGCACTTTTATTCAGCTTTTGTTCTGAATAAACAATATGGATTTCAGAACTTGCCCAACACAGTGTAATGGCAAGCGAAATATAGTATCCTATGTGTGCAGCTCTGTGATGTTAAATACAGAGCGTTTCTGAGGGCACAGCACTTTGGATGAGATTGGATCAGCTTTGAAGGCACCTTCCAGAGTCTCACGTGCTATTTGTTTTCCAGCTCCTTTGTTTGAGTTAGAAAAGGTCTCAAAGGATATGCTGGAAACATGATTGCTTCAAAGATTTATCTCAGGCATTCAGACAATAGCTTCAAAATGGCACAGTAAAAATGTATCCCTTCATCTTACTGCCTATTGTTATACAATAACATATTTGATGAAGCATATCTGGATGATAAATGGTTATGCTCTCCAGCAAACAATTCAGTGCAATACTTGAAAGAATGCTGAAGAATAGTATACTATGTATTGGGATCGGTCATGAATAAAGTGTGAGTAAATCATTATAATAAAATGTGGTTGCCTGTTTTAAACTTACAACAGTTGCCAGTTGTAAATTACTCTTTATCTCATGTGTTGTATCTTTGCTTTCCTCTTTACAGCAGGTTTTTGCAGAAGAATCTCTTAGCACTCATTTATGATAGATGTTGACCATAGCCCAGAATTAGAGCTAAAAGCACATTTTGCAAAGGGGTGACTGATCTAGTCCTTACACATTTGTGACACCAAATGTCAACAGAATTCTATGCTCATGTCCTAAAGACCTGCCACCAAACAAAGCAAGTCAATTTGCATACTCCTGGGTATAAAAGAAACTCCTGCTGTGATACTCTGGTTAAATCCTGTTGCACAGCACCATGTAACAATAATGACGATATATTCACTGATGGCGAATAGCCACTGATTAAAGGCAAATCAGCTACCTAGATACCCTAAGCACATCCAATCTTGCCTGATTTTGGAAACTAAGCAGGGTCAGGCCTGGTTAGTACTTGGATGTACTAACCAGGGAATACCAGGTGCTGTAGGCGCCTGGAGTAGGAACTGGCAAGCCACTCCAGTATTCCTGCCAAGAAGACTCCATGGACATGGGGTCATGAAGAGTCAGTCATGACTGTAATGACACAACACACACACACAGGAAAATCACCAATGATTAAAGGTGATTTGAGGGTTATGTGACAAAGTTGTACACTCTGAAATCCCTTTTAGAAGGCTTTAATAAGTGGTGGTTTGCTGCTTGCAGCCATTGCCCTTGACTACTTAGAACTATGCAACATGATTTCAACTATTAGTTCAGGAGTTTCCTCTTTTAGATTCCGTTTATCTTTCATAGCTGTAACTATCCTTGGGCATTATGGGAGTCAACTACATATTCTGTCCATGACAATGTAAGTGGTGAATAATTAAAGTTGTTCTGATTATTGTTTAAATCATACAAAATTTATATGTGTATTTCATGACAGCAGGGTCGCTCGGCCAATGGCTATAAGAGAAGCTAATTTGAACGATTTAAATTCTGACAAATCTCAACATCCAGTTTCACAGCAGCTCAGCTAATATTAATGGCTGGCCGGTTCTTATTATGCAGTATTTCTGCATGTTTTCTCAGTTCTTCCATATTCTCTGTAATGTAAACAACATGCTACCTCCCCCATTCCAATTCTATTTGCCCTATTAATTTATCATATTGGCTTATTCATTGCACTGCGGTTTTAAGAATCCTTCAGGCTGCTTTGCTAAAGGATTAACAGAATCCTTTAATCCTTGCTAATAGGCAAAGTTCAACTTATTTTTAAAACTACAACACACACAGACACACACACACACAAACACACACACACACACACACACACACACACACACACACATCTATAAGCATCAACTTAGGTAGTAGACCTGCAGTGTATACTCCCTCCCTCCCCCGCCCAGACAACAACTAACCATCAAAACATGTTGTGTAAGAGACACAGACACAAGAATCAGAATCTGCAGCAGGCCAAAATTCCATTTGATCCCATTGTCTACTCTGGTATTTTGGTTATACGACTTAATAATGCCACCCACCATGTTGACTTTCACAAGCTTGTCCAACTTTCAGTGAGCTATCATATACTCATAGAAAAAGGGGCCTATAAGGCAATTGAGTCCACTTCCCTATATGTCATTCTGTGTCAGCAATGCCCTTTACTTTCTGTATGGAACGAATGGGACTGTTTGTCCACTGGAAAATAAATGGAGGTTGAGGATCTGATATCCAGATGGTTGCAAGGCAATATTAGAAACCAAAAACCAGCAGGAAAACACACTGTCCCCTGAAGCTTGTAATCCTGTTGCGCAACTTCATTTTACATTGCCATTAGTGGCAAATTACCACTGATTCAAGACAAATAACCTCTGGTTAAAGCCATGGCCCCACAATACGCAAACATATTCATGGCTGACCTGGAACAACGCTTTCTTAACCACTGCACCCAGAAATCACTTCTCTATTTGAGATACATTGATGACATTTTTCTGATCTGGACCCATGGAGAGGAAACCCTTAACAAATTCCACCAGGACTTCAATAGTTTTCACCCAAACATCAACCTCACCCTGGAACAATGCACACAACAGGTGAACTTTCTGGACACCACTTTGAAACTACAACATGGGCATCTTAGTGCCACACTGTACCAAAAACCAACTGACCGATACACCTATCTGCATTCTTCAAGCTTCCATCCTGAACACACAACAAAATCAATTGTATATAGCCAAGCTCTTAGATATAACTGCATCTGCTCTGACCCACAGGATAGAGATGCCCAAACTCAGGGATCTACAAAATGTTTTCTTCAAACTACAATACCCACTTTGCATGATTAAGGAACAAATCAACAAAGCAAGACACATACCCAGAGATAGCCTGCTATAAGACAGATCCAAAAGATCAAATGATAGAACACCACTGGTTGTCACTTATAGTCCACAAGTGAGACCCCTCACACAAAACTTAAATGATCTCTAGCCCATTCTTGACAAGAACACCTCAGTCTCCAAAGCTCTTGGAGGGAGACCCATACTTGCCTACAGACAACCTCCCAACCTCAAACAAATACTAATGCACACAAGATTATAAAACAGCAACATGGACAATAGAACTAAACCTTGCCACAAACCCCGATGCCAACTCTGCCAACACATCTACTCTGGCAACACAATCACAGGACCCAACAATGTCGAATACAGTACCAAGGGCAACTTCAGCTGCTCCTCAGCTAATGTGATCTATGCCATCTTTTGCCAGCAATGCCCATCAGCACTCTACATTGGACAAACGGGACAATCTCTAAGAAACCGCATCAATGGACACAAGTTTGACATAAGAAACCACAATACACCTGTCTCAAATCTTTTCAGTTTACCTGGGCACTCCTTGTAGGACCTGAAGGCCACCATTTTGGAACAGAATCATTACAGATCAAGAATACAAAGGGAAACAGCTGAAATAAGATTTACTGTATATCCATGATGGAGACATACAAGAAGGGATTAAACATAAGTCAGGGGTTCTTGAGTCATTATCAAATGTAATATTACCATATTGCCACTTTTTCATGGACTCTAAGGTAAAAACTCTACATTGCCATTTTTTCATGGACTCTAACTTAAAAACTCCCACTCTCCCCCCCTTCCACTGCCTCTCTGATCTGATCTGATCTGGTTTCTGTCACTTGAGGAATTTACTTCCCATCCTTAAACATAAACAGAGGCTGGCGTGTGCCATAAAACTATACAGCTCTAGCTCAGTCTTCTCACCATTTAATCTTCTTACCATTTCTACTCTCCCTCCTCTTCTACACTGAAACACAAATCGAAAAATACTCTTTTACTGGTTAAAAGTGTGTCTTATGCCATTTAGATTGCATGCTATAATAAAAGTATTGGTCTTTTTGTCCTTTTTAAGATGCCATACTAACCTGGCTCCCTCTTGCAAAGTATTTATTATCCCACCCTAGTTTTCAAAGGCTCCAGAAGACACTTCTCTACCTGGAAGCTTTCAATGTCTGCCTCTTGTGAACGTTCTGCTCTTGTTCCTCCAGTACAGTTTTTGCGCCATGCCAATTTCAGGCACTGTTGTTTGTGTAATGCTATACAGTATTTGACATTTGTAGTACTGCTGTTTCTGGGTAAACCACCCCAAAAAGTGCTGTGCACTAATAGGGTGGCATATAAGTTAAATAAATAAATAAATTTTCCCTTAAGGCAGGCATGCCCAAACTTTGGCCCTCCTGATGTTTTGGACCACAGCTCCCAGAATTCTAAGCTTAAATTGTCAGTGACAAAGGACTGTGGGAGTTGTGGTCCAAAACATCTGGAGGGCCGAAGTTTGGGCATGCCTGCCTTAAGGAAATTCTTTACAAGTATCTTATGCAAAGCCCTCCAAAATAGTTAAAATTATTTTTAAAAAGTAACCTCTTTCCAGTGCTTCTTTCCTGTTTGTGCTTATCTTACAAACATAATTATACCCTTCTAACCTTATAATGCAACTTCCACTCACTTCTTTGTGGTGCAGTGGTTAAATGCCTGTACTGCAGGTAAAACTGTGCTCATGACCTGGGGTTCAATCCCAGGTAGCAGGCTCATGGTTGACTCAGCCTTCTATCCTTCCGAGGTCAGTAAAATGAGTACCCAGCTTGCTGGGAGGGCAGTGTGTAGCCTGCATACTGTAATGAAACTGTAAACCACCCAGAGACTACTTGAAGTGGTATGGGGCGGTATATAAGCAGAACACTTTGCTTTCTTCCCAAATAATATCTTATATTCCTTTTTATTTTAATGTAAAAATTGAACTCACTGCTGGAGCTCCTGTTATGGAACTATTATTTTTATTTATTTATTTTTAATATTTTTACCCCACCCTTCTCCTTGGAAAAGGACCCAACGTGGCTTACAATAATGAGGGGGAATATGCAATCCAACATTTAAGACATACTCATGTTAAGAATAGGGAATTTGAAGAGGCATCCTAGAATATTAAAAGGTAAAATTAGAGCTACAAACAGCATGCAAGAAAAAAAAGATAAATCCATTATGACGGGTTAAAAGCAAGATGGAAAACACTGGTGTTCTTATGAAATCAGTCACTGCAGTCAGGTATGGTAATCCATATAAAGTCATATTTCTCATTTGTTTGGTTTTGTACTTTGTACTTTGAGATATACTGTAATTGTAATATTCCATCCAGAAGGCTGATATAGCATTAAACTCCCCTCTAGAAACAAACCAGGAAGAGAAATAAACCATGCTGTGCAGGGAGGGTAAAAAAGCTTGTTCTTCTTGGTTCCTGCTGAAACCAAGATAGGACTTACCATCCCTGGATAAGGATACAGAGACCATACAAGCATAATAAGATACAGAGAACAAATATTCCAAAAGAGCCTTCAGTCAATTAAGTGAAGTTTAGATGTTATTTGTGATGTGTGACTAATTCCAGCTGCTTACGACAGAAATAGAATTCAGGTTTAGTCACACTCTAGAACAGCCGCATTAAGATCAAAGGTCATTGCTAATTTAAGTCCCATTGATTTCACTGGGTCAAATTTAATCAGGATCCAACCTAATAACTACTTCCAGAATGTGATGAAATCACATAACATCTGGTATAAGAATTGACTGTGCAGCAGTAATTCTCACGTTAAATGGCAAGTTACTCATGGTGCTTCCTTTTGTAAACTATTCTGCCTTCTGCTTTTTGATGCCACATACCCATATCTGCAAAATATACATCAGTATATTCTGCATTTCTGGCAGAATATAGCATCAATGGTACTTCAGTTTGTGAAAAAAGCAAAATGCTACGGTAATGAATATCTTTAATAGTCTCTTGTCACAGGCCACATGTCACACAAGAGTTCTGTCTGGCAACATTTTGTTGCTGTTCCCCACCTCACACCCCCTGCTGTTTGAGTCAACCGCTTCACTCTGCCCAATTTTAGGGCTAGGGCTGAGTCGTAGAGTTTATACACCTGGAATTATGGAGTTTCTCATGTAAGGAGCAAAGCCATTAAAAATAAAGGGGATAAATAAGTAATGAAGAATAAATAACATTAATTTCAGTAGTTTAGATATTCGCTAATTTCCTTTGAGCATTATGAGTAGTGCAATCCTGACTCCAGATATACTGGCTGCAGAGTGTTGACTGAGATCAGGCATAAGCATCTTGTGCTGAAACAGTTGAACAGGGGCCTGCTGGTACAATTTTTCTGATAGCTAAAATATGCTGGTTAGAGAACCACAAAAAAAGGGCAGAGAGGGGGTGGGACAAAGGTCAAGCAGAGTTTTACCCGATTCAAGTTCCCTGTAATTTTGGAACTAATTCCCATATAGATTTAGGCAAAGGGAAGGATTCTGTCTAAGTAATTCCCAGTATCCTAAAGCTGGGAAGGATTTGGGTTCAACTTCGCCAGGCCTTGATTACCCTAGCCAATTAGGATGCTATTCATTGTCATCCACCGTTCCTCATTTCCCACAGCTAATTTGTTAAATCTGTCAACATCAACTAAATAAAACATATTGGAGATACAAAAATTTAAAGCTGTGGGTTGCAACATTTCTTCAGGAAACCTTTCAACACTATATTTATGTGATTTTTTTTAAAAAAATACATCTTCTGTCCTTCTAGAAGGAATACTTCCTAGAACTTCATAAATAGTGTGATAAAATAAATGTGATTTGATTCAGTGTTATGCCTCTAGTGGATTGGGGCATACCCTTTTTATTTTTATCATGGTGACTTATTAAAAATACATGGAGGACTCGCCACTTCTGAAGTGCTTTTTTAGAGTCAATTTGAGAAGAATTTTTACAGTTTTATGCCATTTTCCCATGCAACAGCAAGCAAAATATTCTTTGGTTTTACTTAATTGTTATTTTAATGTTTTCAAAGTCTAATATCAGAATTGACCGCTATAAAGTACCATGGATTTCCCCCCCCCACACACACACACACTTCATTTTTCCAGCTGTAATTCAGAAGACATGACTACGTGCTTTTTGTCATGTGTCTTCAAGTCACTTTCAATATATGATGGCCTATGAATGAATGACTTCCAATGGCAACACATTATATATAATATTTTCATTAGTCTGGAATTACAATGAGATAATAATAGATAATCCACCCAGGATTTAGGAATGACTCATATTGGCAGCTCCTTATATACCAATTCTATTATGTCTTTTGAGAAATGCAATATTTTGTCACATGAAATTATAGATGATCTTGAGCTACTGGTAAGTAAACAGAGATTGCCATCATTCATCAAAGCTGTATCCCCTTTATTAAATTCATCTTCATCTCTTCATTCTGTTCTATCAAATGCAACCAAAACTAATATAAGGAATTTTCTTTTGGTAGAGACTGTCATTTTAGGCATTTTCATTACTTTCGGACCGCATGAGAAATGACAGTTATCCTAGATGGACACTTACTTGTAGTGATCTTTCACAGCATCTTACTATTAAATTGAAATAAATTTATGACTATAGTAATTACAAAGGAAATCCTACTTCTTCCTCTTTAAAAAAATGTAGATAATGCAACAAACTAGGACTCGGGAGATTTGGGTTCAAATCCCTGCTTGGCTATCAAAGCTTAATGGGAGGTGGCACTAGTAAAGTATCTCATGTATCTTCAAAACCCTATTATGGTCACCATAAACTAGATACGGTTTGATAGTACGTGACAACAATGCGAAATGCAGAGCAAAAATCTAACCTGACCACATTCTTGATTTTGGTCTCATTATGTAGCTTGAAAAGCTTCTGTGTTAGACTGGAATATGGACTTTGATAGTATGCAGCTAATTTCTCCCATAGGCAAAAGTTGATGGTATGGAACACAGTTGCGAATGAATAATCCAAAGATAAAACAAATTTTACACAATATTTGCACGAATATATACAGATATATATGAAAAAGTAGTTCCATACCTAAATACAAAACACCAAAGGGACCCTCATTCCAATGGGTAAGGCTGTGATCAAGCATGTGGCTGCTGAAATACTGGTAGGACTTACATCCAAGACACTTGTTCTCCATCTTTATGGTTCCTTATCCTTAAATTGGACTCTGTGGTTTAGGTATTTGGCTGGGGAGCAGGGAGTTGGCTGAGAGTTTGAACTGAACTGCCCTTCAGATAGAGGACAACTCAAAATAAGGAATGTTTTTTGAAAGCAGGGCACATGGCTAATCTATTCAGATATTCTTTTGTTTGCTTGTTTGGTTCTGTGCTTTTTCGTTGCTTAAGGATAAGAATAAATCAATACAGTGTAGTATTGCAATCTAGGCAAGACAAAGGTGCTCCTGGTCAGTCAAAAGGCAGATCGGAGAACACGGAATCAACATCTGCAAGATAAGAGTTATATTCCCCATGACAACTTGGTATACTCCTGAATTTATCCCTTAGGAGACCACACCAGCTGCTTCCCACTTGCCCTTCTAATGTCAGTAAAGATATTTCTTTTTAAACAAGCTTCTTAAAAAAATCAGTTTGGACATTAAAAGTAGACTGACCCTGAGATAGTGCTTACAACTTTTAAGTGTGCTTTTAAAATTATATTAAGAATTTATGTGATCATTGATTTTATATTATACTATGCTTAGCTGTTGTTAATTGTATACTTATTGTCCTTTCAGATTATGTATGTATGTATGTATGTATTTATTTATTTATTTATTTATTTATTTAGTGTATTTTTACCCCGCCTTTCTTCTTGGAAAAGGACACAAGGCAGCTTATGCTAGAGATGGTCAGGAAACCCTAAAATAACGTTTCATTTTTCATTTTGTTCAGTTCTGTTTCATTTCATTTAGTATGAAATGATACTTTAAAAAAAATCATTTCATTTTTCATTTTGTTTCATTTTTCATTTGTGTACTCTGGTTTTGTGTGTGTGTGTGTGTGTGTGTGTGTGTGTGTGTGTGTGTGGTGCTTGTGTAACTTCCTGCACCCGATCAGGCACGGGAAAAGGTAGGATTTGTAAACTTTTTTTTTTGCCGTGAGCAGCAAAAAAGTTTAAAAATCCCGCCTTCTCCCCCCCCCACTTGATTGGCCGCAGGGAAACTGGGGGATTTTTTTTAATTTTATTTTTTTGCTGAGCCCCAAGCGCTGTAGCTCAGGCTTGGAGCTGGCAAAAAAAAAAGTTTAAAAATCACTCTTTCGCCCACCCCATTTGCCAGCCCCAAGCCCACGTTACAGCTGATTGGCACTATCAGCAAAAATAAAATAAAATAAAATAAAATCCCGCCTTTCCCCACACACAATTGGGTGGGGGGGGGAAAGGTGGGGTTTTTAATTTTTTTTTTTTGTCTGAGCCCCAAGCACTGATAAGCTGTATTTCAGCCGGCTTAGGGCACTTTTTATAAAACAAGTGCTGGCAGCGCTACAACTGATTGGTACTGCCACTTTGGGGGGGGGTGGTTGGTGGCAGTGGTGGGGGAACAAAACCCAAAATGAACAAAATGAAAATTTTTGTTTTGTTTTGTTTTGTTTTCCTTTGCTGGCTAGGTCTAAATCTAGCTGACTACATCTTGAGGCCGGATTCGAAGCAAGACTCCCTCTCATAGACTTAAGTATAAACTTTTCTTTTTCCCAGGTCCGAGAATCTTCAAAATGTCATGTGAAGTAATTGACCAATGGTAGCTGTCCAATTTCCTCTAACTTGTCTTATTATGCCTGGACTGTTGCACTCCTTAGATAATCGTCTGGCGAAAATCTGTAAATGTGCAGTTAATATTGAGCCTTATAAATCATTCTATGTCCCATCATCCTAATTCCGTTACATGGCTCTTATTAAAAAATAAGAACACACGAATCCTTCCCTAAACTTAAAGAAATGCTATGAGACATAATCCTCGCTACCGACTTTTCAAACTACATAGCTAAGCGTTAGTCCATCTTGCAGCCATAAAATACATCTGAAAAAGTCCCATCTTCTCTCACACAGACTGCTCACAGCATGGGAAAACATTCACATGTTGCTTTCTGGACCAATCAGGTTTCACTTGCTTCTGGCTAGAATGTGTTTTTAGCCATTGTTTACATATGCATTTAAGATAAGCTCCACTACTAAACTGAAACTGCACTTTAATATTGGCATTGTTTAGTTTTGGCCTAAAGAAAGGCTTCCCTACATCTAAAATCCATTACACTTTGGGATGACCCCCAGGCTTTCTCCTCCTCCTTTGAGCAAGTGGGCAAGGCCTGCCAGTGGTCCAAGGCAGAGTGGCTGAGCCCGCTCCTGCCAGCCCTGGCAGGAGAAGCCAAGCGGACCTTTGAAAAGATTGAAGCTGCTGACAGAAGGGATTATGGGAAAGTCAAGGCAACCATCTTGTAAAGGGAGACCATGAGGCAGGAGGAAGAGCGACAGCATTTCTGGCGTTTCTGCTACCAGGAGGCTGAGGGGCCAAAGAGAGTGTCCCACCACTTGCAGGGCCTATGCCACCAATGGTTGAAAGTTGAGCAGCACACCAAAGAGCAGATCCTGGAAGCCTTGATCCTGGAGCAATTTCTCACCATCCTGCCTGGAGAAATGCAGAAGTGGGTTTGAGTGAGTAAGATGAGCTTGTATTTTAACTATTGCAAACTATTTGAAGTCCCTTCCTGGGAGAAAAGCAGCTCAGAATGAATGAATGGATGGATAATTCTGTGGGGTGTTCAGTAACCAGCTAAGATTATGAAGATGGTTATCTTAATTCAGTCATAAAGTTATCATCTCTCAGTTTCGTGTACCTCACAGCAGGGGACAAGATGGCATCCTGAGAGCCTCAATGTGAGGGAAGGTAGGATATAAATGTATTCATTAAATATGTGCCATTGCCCGTCTGGTTAGTAAGTGCTGCTCTGGCTGAAAATGAACAGCTTGTCAGAGACAGAGGAGCACCACGTGTGTGTGGGGGGGTCATTTTTTTTATTTCTTGGTGGTGATTCCCCCAACCAATAACTCCAGAATTTGAATATGTTACTTTTTCAACATTTCCAGAATACCTAACCAGTGTAGCCCATGGCTATGCTGGATGGAATCTGGGGAGTTGTCATGCAAAATAATCACTTTTCCAAGCTCTAGTGAACTCAGAAGGCTCAGGAGTGGCAGAAGTGAGAAAGGTCTGGTGAAGAACCTCATGTTGTCCAGAAGAAGCGGAACCTTTCAAACTGTTTATGAACATCCAGTTGACATCTGGCAAAAAAAAAAATCCATTGTGTACAGATTACTTTTGTATGAGAACTGACAGGATTTACCCAGTCCTTCTTCCAAACATGAAATTCTGTCTTGACTAATCCTCAGAGATATTTGATTTTATGAACAATTATGAGTCAGGCTTGTCAGCCATGACCAGACTTGATCGATGCATTCATAAATAGATAGTGGCAATAAAGAAATAGCAAAAGAACAATTACTTACCTGCTCCTGTGATGTTTATTCCTATTACTGTTGTTCTTCTTGATGCTGCTACTGTTGTTATTTTATTGGAAGTTACTGGACCTGTCAAATCAATGTGTGCTTTCTAAAATCTACCAAATTGATAGCCTTATTCCAGCATGTCACAAAATACAGATTAAATCAAAGAGAACATGAAGAAATTATGGTAACATAGTCTTAACATTAAAATGTCTATCAAGCTTAGCTCTTTAATGTTTGACAATAGTTAGTGAAAAAACAAAGCCCTATAAATACAGGTACTGTACAAGATAAAATATATAAGGTGTTAAATATTAGCTCCTATTCCAGTTGTTTTTAAAGTTAGTAATTTAGTTGAGTTATGTGAATTAAATAATCACATAGCAAGTTATTAGAAAAGAATAATGACATAACCACGATGAAGGTGGTGTGTATCTCCTGGTGACCAATTACTAAATAAAGCAGGGAATTTGTAAGCTAAGGAAGTTGGATGTTGTGACAGACAGATGCTTTTCAAACACTATTCCTATAACAATATGTCACCTGCAGCATCTGGCCTGACCCTTTATTGATGTCCAAATTAATGCTTTTTGAAGGACATCAGGATACCACAAAACTATTGGGAAATAGGGAAAATACATCTAAATGCTAAAAATTCCAACCAGTAAAGATGAATTTACTATAAACCAGCTACAGTTGCATCATTACAAGAGTGTTTTCCTCATTACATGATCACAATTTGATGTTATTGCAGGAAATACTTAATTATATATGGCTTATTGTTAGTAACTGATTACGTCCATGCTCTGTTTTGGGGTTGAAAAAACAAGTCTTGTAGAGAACTTGTCCTGTTCTTGAGTGGGCTGGACCTGCAAGAAAAGTCTTGGTCAGATGAAGCACAAAGCAAGGAAAGTCTTTAATCAGAGACAAAGCAATGCCGAGGGTCAGGAAACCAGAGATTTAAGTAAAGAGGCAGACAAATCAGGGAGAGTTGAAGTCATGGTCCTGCAACAGTCCAAAAAAAGTCCAGCCAGGCCAATATCCATCACAAATCAACAGGGAGTATCCAGGGGGACAGAGTCAGCCAGATCAGAGATAATGCATTCTCAAGGAGTTAGAGGCAAGAAAGCAGGTACACAGGAGGCTAGAGCAGGAAATGACCATGACACTAAACCTACAGTAAGTCACAGTTTCAGACTGAAGGTTTTCACAGCTTGTTTGCTGGAGTCCCACGTCATGCTCAACAGGAGGCATATGGCCATTTGCAAAAGAACTTAGCAGGAGTTTGGCCTATTGATCTTCTTGGAAAGAAGAGCCTCCACCTGTTCCTGAGGAAGTTTTTCTCCTGATGATCTTTTTCCTCTGGGTGATTCCATCATATTGAAGGGGATGGATCAGCCATGTATCTGTATTAGTAATCTCTAGGCATATTGACAAGCCTCATCAATATATATTTTAAACTGTGCCTCGCATATTGACAGGCTTCATAGCAATTTATATATATATATTCCAAGCTATGCCTTGCAAAAGTATAAGCCACACACATTATATATATTTAGAAATGATATTAATAAGCACACATATATAAATCCTTTATGTATTCTTTTATATTATTCCTGTAAACAATTCCTGCAAACAGGACTTTTTTGGCAAGCTTTAAAGGAAAGGGCTTTCTCAGCAATAAGATTCAAAAATCCAATTATTTTCTGTGTAAGCCTTGATGCTTTTTCACAAGATAATTGCACATGACTTCAGCCAAAGAAACCTTATCTCTGTGTGCCTGGCTGAGGCAGTCTGGCATTCGTCACCTGTCAAACCTTCAAGGCTATGGGGCCTCTTGCAGTTCTGTTATTCAGTGCAACTCTGTTCAAACACCCTTCCAATTAAAATGTTTAAATGTTGCCAAAAGAGTGCAAAATAGATGACTAAGACTGCCAATTAATGTTTGATGTGTAACCGACGGATGTGACGTGAAACCCAGATGGGAGGGGGAAGGAGGAGAAATGTGAAACTATAAGACTTGATGCTTTTCCTTTGTTCGTTGGACTCCTCACTTAATTGCTGTTAAGTGCGAATTCCCTTTTTGATTGCAATCATTAAATCACTTTCCTGAAGACCAGGTTGCTTTTTTTGCGACTGCATAAGCTCTCCTTTTTTTGCCGGCAAAGAACCCACAAATAGCTGTTGCAGACGGCTATTCATCAATCATTCCTTTCAATATTTCACGGCTTTTTCACCTTTCACTTTAAATGTAATATGTTGCACAGTATTTTAATGCATGATACATTCAAGAGTCATCTTTGTGTGTGCTTGCTCTGCAACATTGTTCATATTTAAATATTCTACTTTGATCTTTTTAATATTAAGAAAACTAGCATGGAGTACCAGTTCAAATCTGTACGAAAATGATTCTCCTGAGAATTGTCATTATGGACAATTGTGTGCAAATCTATAAGCTGTCGGAATATGAAATGTGAGGTATTGATTTCTTAAAAATTTCTTATTTCCTAAATTTTGTCAGTTTCTTACCAGTTCCTTCTGAACCCAATGGAGTCTGAAACAAAATGCTCCAACATCGAGGAAGGATTTATTTGAAGGATGCTCATTTTGCTTGTCTCTTAAGTCTTAAATCAGCCATTTCATTTGTTTGTTGGGCAAAAATCAAATTTGCCCAAATGTAACAGAGTTATGCATTTGCTGTGCCAGCATACACAGTTTGTAGTATCAGAGGTAATTACTTTTGATGTCCTCATTTAATGTGTTGAGAGCTTGGAATCGATTTAATTTACAGGGGAGAAATTATTTTCCTGCAGGAATAGCCCTATAGGCAAAGTTCAAATGAGCAATTACTGACTGCATCTGTCTTTTGGTTATGTTCTCAGCTTGTGATAATTTGTTTAACAACCTTTCTGTACTCTCAAGTATATCCCCACTGCTGGTGTGCTGCCATGCTCTCTTTCGACTTACTACTATGTTTATGTTCCTTTCCTAGGACCATCTGTTTTCCTTCTTTGAATGCGTTCTTCAAAGACCTTGGCACTGTCCTTGAATGTACAGGCTTCTCTTGATAGGATGTTGTTGAGGGAGGGCAGAGATACTTCAAACATGCTGCATTTCTAAACACGAAAATCACATTTGAAAAAGCTGTGTACCAAAGTGAAACATTATTTTTGTCTGATGAATGGCCCTATTCCTTTGTGCTCTTTTAAAATGGTAAAGAACAGCAACAACAAGAAGAAGATGATGAACAACAACAACAATAACAACATGGGTATTGCTTTGCTTAATTTCACACCATATATTCTCCACAGAGCCTGATTTGGCATATACTGTATAGGGTTCCCAGAGATCATCCATTTGACTGAAACCAAATTAACTTCATCCAAGTTGCTGCACTATGCACCTTCAGACCACGTTTGACTACATGTGGTCTTCTTTTCATCATTTGAAGATGAGCTTAACTCATAGGATAAACATCAACCCAAATTATTGTAGAAAATGCCTAAATGTTTGGCCAAATGAGTTTTTCCAAGATGAAGACAAAATAGATATTGTTCCTTTTTGTGTCTCAAGCTATTGTGTCTTGAGTACAAGGTTGGATATAATTGATTGTTCTCTTGAAAAATGAACATAAGAAATGGTTCCATTATTCATTCTGAGGATTTTCAAGTACTCTGTATTCATTCCTACTGTTGTAATAATTAACTTTCTCTTGACTGCTTAGACTGTTTATTTCATTCTTTGTTTACTGACCTGCTCCCTTATCTGAAGCTTATTACCTTCACTTTACCTATTGCATTCAGTTGCCTATGTTACTAAACAGATAGGATATTTTAACCCTTTCCACATATAATTTTCTGTCAGATAAATTCTTACTCAATGCTACCAAATATGTCCCATGACAGGTTAACAGCCAGTAATGCAGGCTGTGTCTACCAGATGAGAATTGAGCTGTGACATGTCCCTTTGCACATAGCCTCTTTACAATATAGAACTGGTAATTAATTCTGTTATGATCTGTGAAATTTCCCATTGCTACCCACTATTTTTCCTGAGCTATGCTGTAAAAAAATTCCCAGTTCTGGATATAAAGGTTGTTATCTAGGTACCAATGAAGGAAACAGAACACAGCCACTTGTGCCAGTTCTGGTTTATAAGCAAAGCAAAAATAAAATAAAATTAAAATTAAAAAAAACAAACCAAAATGCTCTGCTTATATACTGCCCCATAGCACTTAAAGCTCTGTCTGGGATGTTCAAAAGCAATGATGTAGGCTACACATTGCCCACATCCCCAGCAAGCTGGGCACATTGCTTCCCCTACCCCCAGCAAGCTGGGTATATTCATTTTAATGACCTCAGAAGGATAAACGGCTGAGTTAATCTTGAGCCAGCTACCTGAGATTGAACCCCAGGTCATGAGCAGAATTACAGCTGCAGTATAGCAGTTTAAACCACTGTATCACGAGACTCCTCAAGTTCCTGCAAGTGCTGAAATGTGTTGACCTGGTCATCTTAAAACATTTATTTTGGTCCAAATGGTTTACACAGCAACAATTACATGTCTCAAAAGAACCCCTTCCAATAAAACAGTTCAATACAACAAAGAAACAAACTTTTTTCTTTTGATTGTGGTTGGTTTTCTGGGCTGTTTGGCTGTGTTCTGGAGGTTTTCATTTGTAACCTTTCACCAGTCTCTGTGGTTGGCATCTTCAGAAGACCGGAGTGCCAGGAGCTAGAATTCACTCTGTGCTCTGGTGTAAAGTGCAATTTTGTTGACTATTTATAGCTGTGGGATAGGGATTTTTGTTTTATTCAGGAGATTGTTTCCCATGATCTGGCTATTTCTTGTGATAATGTGGAATTAAGTATTTAATTACTGTTCTTTTGTGTGTGTGTGTGTGTGTGTGTGTGTGTATGAGAGAGAGAGAGAGAGAGAGAGAGAGAGAGAGAGAGAGAGGAGAGAGATCTGTTTCTGTGGTTGATGAGTATGTGTGATCACTGGTGCTAGTGGCTGAGAGGAGATTAGTGAATTTGCAAACTGTATTTTTCAGTATCAGGAGCCAGGCTTTGTTAATCTTTAAACTTTCTTCTTTTTTGTTGAAGTTGTGTTTGTGGATTTCAATGGCTCATCTACCCAAAAGACCTAATACCAAAACACAAGAGGCACAATACAGTATATACAGTCCAGTGCAGTGGGGAGTGTAGAGAGTTCTACATTGGATAACCAAACAGCCACTAAACAGGAGGATGGCCCAGCACAGAAGGGGCAACAGGTCAGGACCAGAATCAGCAATGTACCTTCATGTGGAGGGCAAAGGACACTCATTCAAAGACAAGGATGTGCACATATGTTGAAACCCAACTCCAGACTATAGCTGCTGTTGAATGTTACCTGTTGAATCATCTCTTTCAAATAACTTCTGCTCATCTGGGAGTTGAGTCATAACAACTGGACTTCTTTTCTTGTGGGATCAAGTTGAGGGGAACTGACACCCCCATGAGTGCCCCTTTGCTTCCTCTCTCCCCACCTTACCAACAACCAGCATATGCCCCCAATCACTCTTCTGTATTTGCTGTAAAAAAAAGTGGAAGCCCCAGTGGAGGAGGGGAAAACCTCGGGGTGGGGGGTTAGAAGTCTGGATTAACTAGCATTGACCAGTATGCCTTGTAGTTGATTGGGGGTGGTGGGGAGATACAAATTTGACCATTCTAATCCTAGAGCAATCCCCATATTTTGTCAAAGCAGTTGCCTATTTAGATGGCAGGGGCCTTTGGAGAAGGATCGGGCTTGAAGGATACACATTACTTAGGCAACTAGGTTTACAATGGTGAATTAGTCCAAAGTAAATAGCGATGAAATATAACTAGAATTTAATAGCAGCAGCACAAACAACACACATTTAATGTGTATATTATACATAAATAAATACTCCCCCTCCCCCCCCAAAAAAATGCCCACACCATTTTATTCAGATGTAAGAGTGCTAAATATTTAGGGTGCTAATAGCTATGGCTGTGTTAGCGCTCTTAGAGGAGGGATGGGCAAATAAATGATAGATGAGATCTCCTGGTAGACTGCTAGGTAATTTGAGATATTTCCAACTTTCCATTGTTTGTCACTAGCATTTATTTATTATATTTAAATTCAAAAGGGTCTTGACATGTAGATTTTTACTGCTATAAGCAGTACACATAGTTTAAGGGCACTTTGTTCACTATAAGAAAATCGTGCAAGTCTGATGTTTGTTCTTTTAAACCAAGAGAGAGGGAAGGGGGGGCCCTCTGTATTTCCTACATATGTGGGTTTTGAGGAAAACAGCCAGTTTGGTACAGTGCTGCTGGCAGATAGTCTCTGAGTGGGCATTAAGAATAAACTCAACACAGATTGGTGCTGAGTTCTTAAACACCTTCTCTTCCAGGATTAGATGACTCAGCTCTTCCTTTGTTTGACAGGAGGTCTGCCTTGGCATTTCTATTAAGAACTGGGTGAACTAATTCTTCCGGAGAATTTGTATTGAAAGTGAAATCCAACAAATCCAACAATAAATTCTAATTGTTTAAAGATCTGATGCTGAGCTTTAAGGCTCTTTTTCCAACCGCTGGCCCCAAGAGCCTAACACTTCAAACCAAAAGTGAACACACTGGGATACTTAATATTTCTCTGTGTAGTTTCTTTGATGGTGGTGGGAGTCATTCACAGGAACACAGATCTTTTCAGCTGCTTCTGTTGGCACAAAATAATGGGCTAAACCATCTACAGTGGTACCTTGTATAAAGGAAATAATTGGTTCCAAATGAAATTATGTTAAGCAAATTTTCCTTTATACAAATTTCCCATAGGAATGCATTGAAAATGGAGTAATCCCTAATTGCGGCCATTTTAATGTTGTATGGATTCGCCCCGGGTGATTCTGTTAAGCAAATTTCCTCTATCTCTGGAATATTTATGTTGTACAGATTTTATGTCATATAAACCATTTGTTATACAAGGATTTACTGTATAGCTAAGTAGGGGAGATCCCTACCCAATAAAACTAAGTTTCTGATTATGGCTTCTTAAGGTTGGAAATAGTAAAATGGTATTCCCTAATGCAGTGGTTCTTAGCCAAGGATGTGTGCACCCCAGGAAGTATGTGAAAGAATTTCTAGTGGTGGGAGTGGTAAGAACTGGTTTTTTTTTTAAAAAAATCTTCTGGATTTATAATGTAAAAATTAAAGCAGTCTTTATATAAATGTGGCTTAACTGCACTCTGTACTCACAGTGGATGTGAGCATATATGTACTGGCAAATGCTATGACAGATGCTATGGCAATATGATCCCCACCGCAATCCACTCTTTTGTTTTGTCACTGCTCATGCATTCGCCAGTGCCATGAGAAATTTCTTGAAACATGCACTTCGTCAGTGCACAAATGTTAATGAAGCATGCCAATGCACAAATGCTAATTTTCTTTCTAAGGGTTATAATTAATATTTGTTCACACTTTATTTTATAATTTGCTTTAAATGGGTATTTAAAATAATGTGTGAATATTACTTTATTATTTGCAGCAAACCTTGCCATGCTGAAAAGGCTCCAATAGAAAAACAATTACAATGCTTACAGATTCAGTTGTACAACAAGCTTCGCTTTTTTGAAAAAGGAACCCTGCTTTCAAAATATCAGTATGAATAAACAACAACAAAATAGCCACTAAAACTGAGAGATTATTTTAATTTTGTGTCAATAAATATGTTTGTGGTTTTTTCAGTAAATAAATCAAGTATTTTGCAATAAATATAATTTTCTAACAAATAAATTGGAACACATTTTTCAAGGAGGTGCCATAATTTATTATGAGATTCAGTGGGGGCTGATCACTGAAAAAGGTTAAGAAGCACCGCTCTGGTGTATCATCCTTATCTCTGTTTTCTATAGTCTTGCTGTAACAAGGAATTAAGACAGGGAACTAAGACAGAGAAGGCTAGCACACTCTTCCTCCTTGCAACATGTTTATCCCCACTAGGTTGGAATCTCTTGAGTCTCAGAATCTTTGACAGAAACGTGAGTCCCATTCATGGGTTTGTAGTCTGCCAGGTTAGCAGTGATCATGTTGCTATCTGGTGAAATGCATATATAGTTTGCAGTCTGTATATGATACAAACATCTTTTAAATGCACTGTTACTATCATAGAGCCTTTGGAAGGAGAATGAAAGACTGCATTGGCGGAACGATTTCATGAGGAGAATAATATTTCTCGCACTTCATTCATTGCCTTTAAATTACAGGTAATTGATTTCTGTGACATATTTCCACTGCACGATTACTTGTTTGTTATTTTAAAGCAAGCAGCAAGGATAGTTTGGAGGCATTAAAAATGTATTTACAAACCATCCAACAGTGGAATGAAGGAGATGGATATATATCAGCCATTTTGTTTCATCTTCAGCACTGTGTCTCCATCTACATTAATCAAGTACTAAAGTCAATAGCTTCGAGTTAGAAGAGCAGTAGAGATGGATTTTGTATATCTGGTGAGTTATGAACACAGAGACATAGGTCAATGTATCCTGAAAAGGGGAGCAATTTAGTTTCACTAGAAGATCTACATCTGGGGCATTTTTGCCCCAATGAAAGGTTTTTCACAATGTCATTTATCTGTACTGAGAGGTGACTGCTTATGCACAACAATATGTGACAAGTCTCATGTTTCAAACAGTCTAGTTAGCTTCAGACTATTTAGAAATACTGAATATGTGCCTTTGAGAGACTAAGACTAGTAGAAGATTCTGTAGAAGGCAGTTCTCCATCGTGTGCCCAGTTGTGTGACTGATCTTGAAATCAGAATGGCATTCAATGGGTAGCCTGCTGCCTGGCAAGGTGTTTTACGCAACAGCACTTCCACTCTGCATTCATCATTTGAATGTGGGTCAAGTTTGTCATCCCTGGTGTTTTAATGACAGTTATTGCTTCATTATTTTAAAGACAATGAATCCCAAAAAGTTTGGGATTTAAAATGGAATCAAATTTGAATGGATGTTCTTTTACCAATTAATTTAATTACTCAGCTTTGAATTCTGCACTTTTTGAGAGTGAGACATGCAGAAACGTGAAAATGTGTTTTCATAAGATCACTGAAACTAATGGTTTGTATGGAGGAAATGGGGAAAAGTTAGTTTATATTTGTAAACCATTTTTCCTCTCTGAGCTTTGGCATTTTTGGTGGTGTTAGCATCTACGAGTCTGTTAAAAATGTAAATTGTTATTCTCAGTGCCTTTTCAATGACATTTTATGGGTTACAGGAATTAATATGGATATGGATATATAAACAATAAGCCCTTATATCACAAAACAGTGTTGTTGCTTTGTTTGCTGTTCACTGGGATTAGGAAATATTCTCTTTTTTTCTTTCCTTCATTCTTGCATTTGTAGTCCTTAACTGTATGGCTGTACCATGCATAATGCAGAATACCACTTCAGTAAATTCAAAGGTTCTAAGAATTTCATATCCCAAATTCATCTGTAGCATATCTGATGGTGAATGAAGTTCTCACTCACTAATTTGTATTTTTCCTTGTTGTTTCATTTAAATGTAATTAAATGTTTTAAATTAGATGAAATGTAATTTTCTGGGCCCTGGCCCTTTAAAGTGCACTTGACTGGCATTAAAATAAGATACCAGTATGTATGTTGGTTTTAAACACCATGTTCAATTAAACATTTTAATACTTGACTGGTATTAATGTTAACCAATATGTTGAATGAAAAACATTTGAAGGAGAATGAAAAATCTGTGTGGGAGGTGCTAGCAAGGATGCTGTAGTTACCTCTGTTTGCAAATGTTCCTCCTGCCTAGAGGCTTAAAAAGTGTGTTAGTTTTTTGCACCACACACCCCAGAATGCTTCTGCCATCTTCTCTTGTTAGACATTATGGAATAATGATACCCATTTTCAGAGTGTTAGAAACAGCTAGCTGATATGCATCACTCCAAACTCACTCAATGGTTTTCAGGACATGAACGTTCCCGAAGATTGCCACTGTTGGTAAATACTTCACGTCCCTCTCACTGCTGTTCGTGGCCCCGCTGGAGACCGGTTCGAAGGAACACAACCTCACGTCCTTGTGGGGTCAATCCGAGTTCAAAGGAATGGAACCTCACGTCCTGGTGGGGTCAATCTGAGTTCACCCCGACCACGCCCCCTGAACTGCGCTCCAAGCAGGCTGAGAGATTCCCCTCCTGGAGCTTGGGAATCTTTTCAATCCACTTCTCGATCCGTGTTGAAAACCGATTTCAACACGGAAGCAAGTTCACCTCGGCTCGAGGAAGGGCGTGAAGTAACCACCCAAGGTGGTGACAGATAATCAGAAGGGCTTTTGCAAATTTAGAGATCAGGATTACACATCTACAGAGGTGCAAAATAGGGCCCTATTCAAAGGGTTGCCATGTTGCAGTTACCCAAAACTGATTAGCTTAATTAAACAATGTAGTTTTTATGGCAGTTATGTTCCCTCGTTTTTGTCATTTTTAAAATTAAAACATTTTAATCACTGCAGCATATATACCTAGTAGATTTCTATGTGAGTCAGTATAGTGTAGTGGTTCAAAGCACTTCCTAGTCGCAAGGTTTCCTTGATCTTCTAGGGCCAGTCAGTGCTTTCCTGGCAAACAGCCATGTACATTGCTGGTGCATATGAATGAACAATTATATTTTACTCTGCACTTTGGACCTCTGGGGATGGCTGTTTTTCTTTGGCATCATTTGTTACTGGTGACAACCAATCAGTTAAAAAAAGAATACCACAAGTGACTCATTTTACCTAATTTGCAGGAAAAGATGGAAGGGAAAGTGAGGGCAAGCTGTAGGAATTCAAAGCAAAAAAGAATGTTATTTTCTCCCAAGGTGTGAACTGAGTGCTTCATTATGGGTAGAAAATCTCCTAGCTCAACTTTCTTTGCCATATATGATTTAAGACATACAGAGAACCAAGTTATCTCCAGTTTCTCAAGCCCCATTAACTGTAACTTTGTTTTACTGCTATGCTGTATTAGAAATGAGATTCAAAGCAGAAGTTGAGTACATTTTCAGCACATGAACTGCAGCACCCAGAATCCCCGAGCAGAGAAGCACAGTCCTCATTAATCAAATTAATTCATCATTTGCCTCCATTCTTGTTGGGCATGGTGTGCATTAATTAATGGAAATAATGGCCAAACCAGATAAATGATTAATTAATGGAACACTTTGTGTAGGCAAATTATGAGCATTAAAGAGATCAGTGATGAGTTATCCAGTCAAGGTCCTGCTCATTGTAACCTCAGGAGGTACATTTTTCACGCAAGATCACACCTATCTCTCTTGACAGCACACAATGCAGCGAGGGATGTCAAGCCATCTGCCTGCAGGAAAGAAACAAATGTACCTGGCATGCTGGCTCATCAAAAGTGTAATCTTCAAGTCCTATTTCTGCCAAGACTTGAGATTTTTCCAAGCAGCTTGACTGTTACTCTGCACCACTTCATAGGGTGAAGCTGGAAAGCAGCTTAGTTCATGATACTGCATCAAATCTCTGCAGCTTTTCTCTCTCTTTTCTCCCCTTTCCTCCGTATCTGGAAGTTGAGTCATGGCAACCAGACTTCTTTTCTTGAGAGATTGAAACCTTTCACTGCTCATTGCTGTTTGGATGAGCAGTGAAATGTTTCAATCTCTAAAGAAAAGAAGTCCAGTAGCCATGACTCAACTTCCAGATAAACTCACCTGGATGACCAAGAATCTTCACAGACTTTCCTCCTTATCATTCTCTGTACATTAAAACCTTGCAGCCCTACTCATCCTCAAATACCCTAATTTTTCCTGCCATCACCTTTAAAAATCCACCTATTTCCCATTTTAGCATCATGTTCTTCCTCTATGGTTATATAACTCCTTCTAGGAACATATTCCTGTAGTTCATTTGTTGCTATATTACAGCTCCCAGTATTGCTGTTTATTAGCTCCCCTGACCTGGTGCTATGAAAGCTGAGTGAAAGCTGTATGAATATATGGATAAAACGATATCTCCCTCTTTTTTCTAGTCTCTCCTCAGGACACCTTCTCCCTTTCAGGACACCTGTATTCTCCCTAGATATAGGAAGCTGGACTAGATGGGCTTTTGGCCTGATCCAGCATGGCTCTTCTTATGTTCTTAGGTTCTTATGAACCCAACATTTGCAATAAATCTGGCAGACTTCTTACCACTCATGACTAGAATCAACCAAATCAAACACATATGCAACAACATCTGCACATGTGACTTACTTTTATTACACTGGTGACTCCCTCTTTCTGTCATCTTCATTGCCAAATTCAGATGTTTATAATATGCGAAAGCAATGACATTCCTGTTGGCTTCTGGGACTCTGCAAAATGATATGCATAATGATGATACTATACAAGTTATAGCGGTACTCTGTATCCATCACACACATATTAGCAATGAGAATCTACAGGGATGTAGAGGTTAACTTATGACATATTGTTTCCTTTGAAAAGCAGCCCCTGAAAGCTTGTGGCATTTTTGCATTTATTTACAAATTTACAGGGATGGTGTGTGTGTGTGTGTGTGTGTGTGTGTGTGTGTGTCGTTACAGTTGTGACCGACTCTTCGTGACTCCATGTCCATGGAGTTTTCTTGACAGGAATACTGGAGTGGTTTGCCAGTTCCTACTCCAGGCCCCTACAGCCCCTAGTATTCCCTGCTGGTCCCCCATCCAAATACTAACCAGGGCTGACCCTGCTTAGCTTACAAAATCAGGCGAGATTGGATGTGCTTAGGGCATCTAGGCATACAAACAGCTTAAGCATTCCATTAGGAAAACCCACCATTGTTCCTTTTCACATTATTCTTGGCTTGAAGAAAAAGGGAGAGAGGTGCATCACTTTTCACAACCTTCCACCCTGGACTGAGTAGGGACTTGCCCGAGTTAGGGGTGAGGCTCCTTCTGCTCTGGCATCCATGCCTCCAGGTATCAAAAGGTAAATATAGGCAGATCAGGGCACCAGGTTGAACCAACTACACCAGTCTTTTCGTGTCATAAACCCTCTCTGCTGTTCAATGCCCTCACCCATCAAATGACAACAATAATCATGTCTGAAATTCTCTGTCTAGAGAATGTTTCTCCCAAGACAATGGGAGAAACAAATTTATGAGTGGGATTCAAACACTTCTACTGCTCATAAATTTCTACTATGCCTGAAATTCTTTGTTTGTTCTACGATTGCACAAGGAACAAAGATTTGAATGGTGGGTTTTTGTTGTTGTTTCAGATAGACTCCAACCACGCACCAGCATTTCTGCTCTAGAAGTTGTCATCTAAAGTTTTTCTATGTTTATACGGTGAGATAAAAATTGAAATTAATGTATCAGCTGATGTTATCTGCAGCGGTGAACATTATCAGTCAAACGATGTTGCTAAAATAGCCTTGTTTTATTTCATACTGAAACCAGCTCTATCATGATCACTTTGAGGAATGGAAAGAAAACAGAAGTTGTTTATGCTTTCTTCACAAAGCATGTGATGCTTCATTTTCCTACTCACTGTATCTTGTTATAGGAAAGGATTGTGAACACAACTTCAGCCCCCTTTTATGTTAACTTTTTCAGTTCCTTTCAATGTCAAGCAAACTCTTGTTAGTGATGAAATGTGACAATCGTTGCTGAACATTTGACAGCATCCCAAGCATCAATTTAAAGAGCAAAAGGAGGGAGATAACAGGCAAACAGAAGTTCATAGTGCCCTATTCAATCATCACTCAAGAGTGCACAGCAAAGATTGTTCGTGGCGAGCACCTCGCTCTCTTCTCATGTTCTTCATGGCTTCCAAACATGAGGAGTACTTTTCACCATCAAATCTGCAGAGCAGAGGTTTTCATTTATGTCCAGGCACCAACTAAGAACAAAAAACATGGAGATTTAGATTGTCACTTGAAGAGGCTTCATACAGGCAGGACCCTTTTCCTATTCAGAGTTGGCACTGAAATGGTGAAGAACATGATGTTGGAGCGGGACACTGCTAGGCGCATTCCTTTCTAAGCTCCTCAAAATAAACATTTTTTCCTAAAGTTTAGAATAATAGAATCATAGAGTTGGAAAAGACCTCAAGGGCCATCTAGTCCAACCCCCTGTATGCAGGACCACCACCACCCGCCATCATAGTACTCCCGACAAATGGCCATCCAGCCTGTGATTAAAAACTCCCAAAGGAGACTCCACCATCCTCTATGACAGCATATACCACTGCTGAACTGCTCTGTCAGGAAGGTCCCCCTAATGTTCAAATGGAATCTCTTTTTCTGTAGTTTGAAACCATTGCTTCGAAGCCATGGAAAACAAGGCAGCCCCCTCTTCGATATGGCATTCTTTCAAATATTTAAACATGGCTATCACATCCCCTCTTAACCTTTTTATATGGCTAAACATTCCCAGCTCCCTAAACCGCTCCTTGCAAGACATTTCTTCCAGACATTTAACCATCCTGATCTTTCTCCTCTGGACCTGCTTAACGTTGTCAATATCCTTTTAAAATTGAGATGCACAGAACTGAACACAGTACTCCAAGTGAGGTCTGACCAGAGCAGAACAGGGTGATACTATCATGTCCCTTTCTCTAGACCAGTGATGGCGAATCTATGGCATGGGTGCCAAAGGTGGCACTCAGAGTCCTTTCTGTGGGCACCCGACATTGCCCCTTCACAACCATCTGTATTCAGGCTAACCTGCTGTATTGGCACTTTGCAGAAAATTAGTGGGTTTTGAATCGCAGTTTGGGCACTCGGTCTCCAAAAGGTTTGCCGTCACTGCTCTAGATGCTATGCTTCTGTCGATGCAATCAAGAATCGCATTGGTTTTATTGGCCACCGCATCACACTGACGACTCATGTTCAATATGTAGTCCACTCAGACTCCCAGATGTTTCACACGTGCTATTCTCCAATCAGGTGTCTCCCATCCTATATATGTGAAATTCATTATTTCTGCCTAGATGTAGAACCCTAAATTTCTCTCTGTTGAAACTCATTCCATTAGCCTTGGCCCAGCACTCTAATCTGTTAATGTCATTTTAGATTTTTGTCCCATCCTCTAGGTAATTAGCAGTTCCTCCCAATTTGGTATCATCTGCAAATTTAACCAGTCTACTCTCAAGTCCTTCATCCAAGTCATTAATAAAGATATTGAAATGCACTCAACCCAGAACAGAACCCTGGGGCACCCCACTAGTCACCTCTCTCCATGCTGAGGAGAAGCCATTTATGATCACCCTTTGGGTGCGATCAGTCAACCAATTACAAATCCACCTAACAGTAGCACTATTTATCCCATATTCTACTAACTTATTTGCAAGTATATCATGGGGAACCTTATTAAAGGTCTTACTGAAATCAAGAAAAGCAACAGCCACAGTGTTCCCTTCATCCACCAGGCCTGTAACTCTATCAAAGAAAGAGATCAAATTAGTCTGTAATGACTTTTTTTTTAAGAAACCTGTGTTGACTTCTGGTAAGGACAGATAAGATTAGATAAATTGTTATTGATCCCACATCTGGGGAAATTTAATTGTTACACAGCTCCCAATATAAAAAACAAGTAAAGATGGCTAGGTGCCATCTTCAACAATATAAACATTGTTAACATATAAAGCTCCTCCTCCTCCTTTTTTTTACTAGGTCTGTTCCTCTGGAACAGGTTATACCCTCTAATAACTACATTCCAATCATACACCTCTGTCTGTTACACCACAAATTTGTGGCTCCAGGGAGACAGAAGACCTTTTGGTTCATTTTGTCAGGCATGCAGATTATTGCTCCTTTCCCTTTAAGCAAGGAGTCCCCAACCACCACCACTCACCTCCTTGGAGGCTTGGAAGGGGCCCCTTGCTGTGCTGGTAGATGCGGAGTCCTCTGTGTAAGGTCTTGTGGCTTACATTGCCGCTCTTGCTGCTGTTCCTTTTCCTGGTTAAGGGACATAGTTTGGAATCTGTTGTATAGCTGCAAACTCCCTGTCTGGTTCTTAGTTCTTCTATTACTCACTGTGACCTGCTTCCAAGTATCCATTTCCTATATTCCTGTATTTGTGAACTGCCCTCATCCTGAGTGAGATTTTCACTGTCTCCTATGTCGACAAAGGTGTTCTCTGCTTCCTCCAAAAAAGATTGTCCTATGTGTTTTCTTGGCAGGAGTACTGGAGTGGCTTGCCAGTTCCTACTCCAAGATTGTCCTATGTGCATACCTAAAAAGAATCTCAGCCCCATTGCTTAAATTTGACAAAGCCTGAGTTGATGCACTTGGAACAGAATTTAGGTGGCATATTTCTTAAGCACTACTGGGTCATCTGAGGTAGCATTATCTCTATAAAGAGAGCTAGTTAAGAAACTGGGTGTTGGAACACACAAAACACTGCCTGCAAATTATCTACAGGGGAAGCTCTAGGTTTGCAGGCAGTGAGCTGAGGACAAACTTATTCTTGACTGTTGTGAATCTGTTTCCTTCCCACTTCCTTTTAGATTTTTGTCTAGAAAGATTAGGGCTGTGACTGAATAAGGGTATGCAAATCAGGGCATGATTCACCTTGTGTCCCTTCAAAGACATTCCTTTGTTGGCACATTTTAAAAAATGAGAAAAAATTATTAGTTCATTTTCTGACTCAACATAGCAAGGGTGGGTAAAAGGTAGCCTGTGGGACTGCATGTTTCCTCAGAATTTATTTTTCAGTTCTACAACATTCTCCATTAAAACCCTTCCTAATTATTTTTATAACAAATTATGTGTTTTTTAAATCCTGGAGAACTTTACTTACTGAGCAGGGAGCTCCCTTTTGTGCCATTTTCTCCCCAGCAAGCCTGCGTAAGATTGTCCTGTAACGATTCTAGTTACAACAACTAGTAACAGTCAGATGGGATATTAAAATAGCCCTGAACAACTTAATTTTTATTTTCTTCTAAATAAACTCAGGGCAGAAAACCATTAGATAGTATGCAAATCACGATGTGCTGCCAAACAGAAACCTTTATAGATGAAACCAAACATTATACAATGAACCAAACAAGTTTAAAGCAAGACAGGAAAATTGTACACTTGTATTCATTGCTAAACGTTACAAAACTTAAAAGTGATTGTCCACTTTTGCAACTAATGAAAAAATAATAATAAGAGCCGGGTAGGATTTGAAATGTTATGGATGGGAAATACCATTCTGGATGTCTTCAGCAACAGCATTCCTGTTACTTAATGGGATGCAAGTTACAACCCTATGTTCCATCCAAACTCCAAACTCAAGTGGAATTCTAATGAGGATATAACTCTGTTTTTTAAAAAATTGCTCACATTTGGGAAAGGGTTATTCTTGGTCGTCTCTAAGAGTGTGAAATCCTTCATAGATGATAATTACCCCACCCAAACTTAAAGAAGCAGAAAAGCACTTTGTACCATACTCAGCTGAGCAACCATGGATGAGACACCTACAGAAAAAATGAGCCTTGAATATTTGGGGGTGGGGCATGATGTTGAAAGAGACTTCTCAAGTTGGACTTCAAAGCCTGTGACATTGCAGTGCAAGGAAGAGGGAGAGAAGATCTGCTTTTAAGAGGAATATTTTTATACCCTAGATTTCTGAAGAGGATTATATCAGTCCTTTTAAATGTCACCTCCTGGACAGGGTAAGGCACCTGAAAAATGATTGCTTCAGTTGATTGCAAAGAGCACCAAAAAGACTTTTCACATGTTAATGATTGCCAAAATAAGACATGCAATATAGTAAAGAATGAGCCTTGTGGCACAGTGGTTAAATGCCTGTACTGCAGGTAAAACTATGATCACGACCTGGGGTTCAATCCCAGGTAGCAGGCTCAAGGTTCACTCAGACTTCCATCCTTCTGAGGTCGGTAAAATGAGTACCCAGCTTGCTGGGGGAGGGGGAATGTGTAGCCTGCATACTGTAATTAAACTGTAAAAAGCTCAGAGACTACTTGAAGTAGTATGGGGTGGTATATAAGCAGAACACTTTGCTTTCGCTTTGCTTTAAAAGACTTGGAATAGTCCAGAATTGTAGATTGGTGCCAGGTGATATGGCAATGGAACTGTGGAAGTTACAACACTGGAATCTCCATGACTGGCAGATGAAGTTCTTTAATCAGGTTGTGCTGGAGAAGAAGATAACCTGGTGACTGGCAACGTAGCCCAACCGTGCCAATCTGGAAAAAGAAGGGGAACCCTGCTGAATGCACCAATTACAAACCAATTGATAAGCAGGTCCCTATCAGGTGACAGATGGGCACGTGAGAAGGGACAGCCAGCCCAACTTTGATTCAAAGCTCTAACCAATCCTTTCAAACCTAGCTGTTCATCACTTACCATAGCTATTTAGAGTATACCTGTCAAGTGTCCTGTATTGTCCAGGAAACTCCCATTTTTACTCCTTTTCCCTACCATCTTCCCGGATTATTATTTTCCCGGAAATTTCTCATATTTTTAAAAAAATCTGGTACCCGCCAGGCAGGCCTTTCACAGTTGGCAGACTAATTCTTTAGTTGTTGTAAACATTAGTTCCCCAAACCTGGAAAACAGCTTTAGAAATGCAGATCTCTGGCTGCCTCTGCCAGCGAAGGGCTATTGTTTAGCCTGCCTATGTGACAAAAGGAACAACCTGAGAAAGGAGGGGAAAGGGAAGTCCCCTCTGACTAAAAGGAGGGGGGAGGAATTGAGCCTCCTCTGCCTAGACAAAGGCTATCTCAATTGAATAATTATGCTCAGAGACTAAGACATTTTATTACAGAGAAACAACAGATGAAGTGGACGTATGTTTGTGACTGAAAGAATAAAAGGTTACAGCATAATGAATGTGGACTTAAGAACATTGTAAGTCCTGTAAGGAGAAAGCAGAATTTAGTTACAGCTGCCTGTTGAATTTATATCACATCAGGTTTCTTTACGTACTTACCTACAGTATTCAGATAGTCTGTACACCTATCTTAAAATCTGAGAGATACTGGAGCTTGGTTGTGGTGGTGGGATGGTTTGCGGTGGGTGTTGGGAATTTTCCCTTATTTTCAAATCTAAAACTTGACAGGTATGATTTAGAGTCCACATTTTCCTCCATGGAATAGCAAGATTTCAGATGTAGATTTTAGATGTCTGTTATGAAGCCTCTTAATGGTACCCCACCAGTGCAAATGAATTATCCTTATCTTTTTTTAATGAATATAGTATTTTCAATCAACAGCAAAAATTTGAGTTCAACTGGTAAAATTTGGCTTAACTCTCATAGAGCTATCATATGCATTTTACTTATTGAAGCAGTGATACACTACTTTACTGGTTAATTCACTGGGGTTTCTGTAGCTGATTACAAACAGCACAGCTTCTGGGAGTCTATATGATAACTTGGCTCTTCCAAGTAACTCTGATCATTATGAGACTTCTCATATTTGATTATGAATTCTGATATTCATTTTCATTGCTACTAGAATAAACTATGATATATACTAGCCCTCAAATTTATCTGATTATAATTTTATTTCATTTCATTGTTTTTGAACGACTGCCATGTGTCCTGCCCACATATGTCTATTACAGACTTCAGATCTCATCTAATTTGATAGAACTTAATCCTATGGTTCTGTGCTATCTGATTTATAGCCATTATAAACAGATACAGTTCTATTACTTTCTCCATCTATACACACTAGGGCTTTTGCAAAAATACATGAAAAAAAATCTTTTACGAAATAGCATTTTTCCAATGAGAAAATGTGTATATTACACAAAATGTACTATGTTCCTTTCATGTATGGGTGGGTGGGTGGAGGGAGGGAAGGATACTATACAACTGATCATGGTAAAATATTTAAAATAAAGTAAATAAATAAATAAATAGAAACAGCTGATGAGTTTGGTTTTGTAAAAGAAGGTAAAACAGAATAAATGACAAGATGTGAGAGGTAGATTTTTCCCCTTTTCACTGATGGGCATGTGGCACTGAATCACCAGCCTTTCCCTCCATAAGATTTTAAATGCTAGCAAGTGTATGGCTAAAGTACTGTGGGTGCAGATTTCATTCCTACCCCAGCACTTCTGACCAGCTCCTCTTTGGCCTGTGTGGTACTCAAGTCTGGATGCTAATGGAGCCACTCCAGATAGCAAAAAAAATCAGGGCACACTCTTGGAGATGGAAGAGGCTCCTGCTTGGTTTGGGGAGTTTGGTAGTACAAGAAGAAGGGACAGAGGAGGGCAATGATAGGGGAAGGGAAATGACGTAAAGGCTGCTTGGGAAGTCAGTGGAAGATGGATCAGAAGTGGCTTTTCTAACATCTTCCTCCAAGCTGAATTAATGTGCTTCATTTGGGTAACTATATCCCAAATGATTTTCCTGATCATTCTGTGATCACCCCTTGCCTAGGGTGCAAAAAAACCTAGCACCGGCCCTGTTTATGACACAGGCTTGCATTCAGAAAATTGAATTCCTTCTGAAAATAGGAATTGCATCTTCTGAAGTGAAACTTAAGGAGATTAAGTCCCCTATAAATGTCATAAATGCAGAATTAATTTTCTGAAAATATAGAATCTGATGTTACTAAATATATAAAATATCCACAGTAATACTTTAATGTTAAGCATATTCACATTATCACAGATAGTTAATTAAGTCATGCCTATTTGTCCAAATGAAAATATTTATTAACCAATAGTACAATTAGTTTCACCTTGGCCATTTGCATGGCATCCTGGCAAGCCATTTTTAAAATATTTTTAATAATTCATATCTCCCTTCTCAGCTTAAATGAGCATACTTTCATACTTCTTTACTATCTCATCTCCCTTCTATCTATCTTTACTTACATCTATTTTAATAGAAAGAATATAGCCTAATCTCAGCAATCTATTCAAACTCACAGTTTAGCTCTTCAATACAAAGCAGATTTGGCTAACTATATATATTCTATATATCATCCACAGTATATTTACCCATTCTTCCAAAGAATGCTTAATTTCAGCAATCATCACTAATTCAAGTTAATACCTTATGGGCTACCTCCTGGTCTATGTGTTTCACTTTATGCATAGAAGTTCCTATCTATACCTAACTGCCTCTATTCTTTTAAAAGTCTAACAGATTAACATTTATTTATATATCTGGTTTGTCTTAACATTTCCATTTTCTGTTTCCCATATCATACCAATTAGTGGCCTTAGATAATCAGAATGCAAAAGACATTTTATGTAATAAATTCTCTAAGCCAGAAATTCTTTTTTTCAGTTTTCCCTTTTCCTGCCAAGTCCCTTATCTTCACAGGTTGCTTCCCCCTTATCAAATCAGTTATCATCATGGGTTGTTTTATTATCTTGATAGTAATCTTGATAGCCACTCTGCTGCTGGAAAAGTCCAAAATTTTCCTCTTTTTGGCACCCATATTAAGTAATACAGATGTGCTTATCATATTCTGTGGACTTGGTACATCTAAGGGATCAGCCTGCACCATTCTTGTCATATTTAATTTCATGTGGAGTTCCACCCTTGATTATGACTTAATCTCTTGATTTGAGCTGATTTCAGTAGATGCATTTATCATTTTTTGTGAATTTGGCATATCCAAAGATTTATCCTGCATCAATCTTGTTGTGTTTATCTGTAGATTAAGATCAGCTGTCTGTTTTAGCTCAATCTCCTGATCAGAACTAATTCCAGTTTTTTCTAGAAACCCAGTGTTATCCACCACTCCATCTTGAGTTATCTTTTTGCCTCTGTGCCTTTATCAGAATTAAAAGTCTCTGTATCTTCAGAGATTGAGTCTGTGTAGATATCTATAATTTTTTGCAAACTGGATAGAATTATGTTGTCAAAATCTTCTTCTGAGATGTTTTCCCAATCCATTGTGTTTTATAGCTCACAAGAAATATTGCTTGTAATAGTTTCTGCCACTTAGTTTCCAAAAAAAGAGACTAAGACTAGATTGAAGCCAAAGCAGCGAGGAAGAGCCTTCAAGCATTATTTTCAAAACATGAAGCTACTCCAAGGTCAGATAATGTTTTTTGAAAAAACAACTTTCCCAACATTGCTCTTACAGTTGCGTCTTTAAATTCAACATATAGAAAGCACAGAGGCATAAGGTAGTTTCCTTTAAGTTTTGTCTTTAAATCCACCACATATAAAGAGCAGCAAAGGCACAAGATATTTTTCTACAAGAAGAAAACAATAGGCAGAAAGGCAAGTTCATGAAATAATGTGAAAAACAATCACTACTTCTCTGCTTGCTTGTCTATTGAAAATATTCACCCCTTCTTTGCTAAAAGCCCCTTCCTCAAAAGGGGGGTTTAGTGCTTGCTTGAAAGAAAGATTTTCCAGATACAAAGGAGAAGCTTTGCATAGAAAGAGATAGAAGCATTCTACTCACAAGCCAAATATTTACAGCTTTTAATATCTGGCACCGACAGCTCTGCCTTCGCTATAGCAAAGGTCTTCCCCAAGTGGGAGATAAAGCATTTCCTGCTTCCACAACATTCGCTGTTGCTCCCTTCGTGGTCTACAGTAGCTGCCTCTTCTTCGTTTCCCCTCCAAGGAAACTTTACCCTTATTAGAGTCCCTTTATCTGGAGGAATTCAACTTGATAAGCTGGAGCACTTATCAAGTTGTCTTGTAGCCGGAGCCAGACGTCATGAGTGGTCAGCTTCTGAGGGAGGCAGGAGAAGGAAACCTAAGCACTTGCCCAGACTGGAGTGCCACTGGAGAAGAAGGACTTGGGCAGTGTGCACCAGGTTGTGAGTGGTACAGCTGACTTGCAGGGGGTAGGGGTAGGGAATGTGTGGTTACCTGTGACGCTGAGTGTCTGTGTGGCTGAATTTCTATGAAGTGGCACAATCTGATTTGTGCCCATCTCTAATTGTGGCCAAAGTCTTATTGCCAAGTTACATATTTGGGCAGGAAACAATATATAGCAACATTCAGGGCTTCTGGTTGATAATTACAAGTCCCTACTTATCCTAGTTCAAAATTTCCACAGTATGTACACTGCAAATGAATTTCCTTTTGTGGTGTGGTCTGTCATTGGGAGATAAACACACACTTCATTGGCAAGTAAATTGTTCAGAGCTTTGAAGGACTTGTGTGCCTTGGGGAGAAATTCTATACGGGCAGAAAAACACATATTTCCCTTAATGTGAAAAGTTAAAAATGTCTGTGTGTCATTTTGACTTTTTTTTTAAAAAAAAAGTAATGACACTTTTCTAAATTGTCTATCATTTTAACAAGCATATTCAAGACGGATGAGAAAAGGGAAGAATATTTTAAGGAGTTGTTTTTCAAAGCAGGTTGCAGTGGTGTGCTTCTATTATACCAGCAGTAGAAAAAATCAATTTTGCACACCTTAGGTCATCACACTAATACAATACTAATAAGGAAAAGATTATGTGCCATTTGAATGATTATTCCCTTAAATTAGTAATAACATCAGGCATTCTACAGATGTGTATACTCTTTAAAGGAATGGTCTGGAGATAGGGCTTCTTACAGTATGGCCCGAGCGAACCTGAAGAGAGGAATTAGAGACGCCAAACTGGACTACAAGAACAGGATTGAGTGCATCTGGACAGTAATAACAACAGGAAAGTGTGACAAGGAGTCCAGCATCTTACGAACTACAAGACAAACAATGGAGTTGTAGCGGGCGATGCAGCATTGGCAGAAGAGTTAAACATCGTTTTTGGTCGGTTTGAGGTGGAAGCACCAAAGGAAGCTGCACTACAGTCCCCAGTCCCCAGCAGCTTTATCCTTAAAGTAGAGGAGTATGAGGTGAGGCGTATGCTGCGGGCGATCAACCCGAAGAAGGCTGCTGGACCCGATGGAATTCCTGGATGTATGTTGAAAGACTGTGCAGATCAACTAGCTGGAGTCTTTACCAAGATCTTTAATCAGTCTCTGGCTCAATCTAGGGTTCTATCTTGTTTGAAGTCCTCCACCATACTTCCTGTACCTAAAAAATCTCATATCTCCAGTCTTAATGATTATCGACCAGTTGCACTTACTCCAGTAGTGATGAAATGTTCTGAAAAACTGGTCCGGAATTACATCACATCACTTCTCCCCCAGAGTTTTGATCCCCACCAGTTTGCATATCGAGGAAATAAATCTGCAGAGGATGCTGTAGCTACAGTCCTTCATGCTGCATTGTCACATCTGGAACAGCGGGGAAGCTATGCAAGACTGCTTTTCATGGACTTTAGCTCAGCATTTAATACCATCCTCCCTCACAGACTGGTGGTTAAATTAGGGGATTTGGGATTTCCACATTCTATATGTATGTGGATAAATAGTTTTTTGTCCGGACTTAGTCAGAGGGTTAGAGTAGGTCAATGTACATCTACGGATCTGAGTCTTAGTACTGGCTCTTCACAGGGCTGTGTGCTGAGTCCACTGCTCTTTACTCTTTATACTTATGATTGTATTCCCACCTATCATAACAACATTATAGTTAAGTTTGCGGATGACACCATGGTAGTGGGGCTTATCTCAGCAGGAGATGAGTCTGCTTATAGGGATGAGGTGGAGCGGTTGATTGAGTGGTGCAGAGAGAATAACTTGCTTCTGAACACATTAAAAACTAAGGAGCTCATAATAGATTACAGGAAGAAGAAAACAGATCTTCAACCACTATTCATCAGTGTGGACTGTGTAGAAAGGGTGACCGACTTCCGTTTGTTGGGAGTCCATATTGAGGAGAATTTAACCTGGAGTGTAAACACCTCTGAGCTGCTGAAAAAGGCCCAACAGAGACTGTACTTTCTGAGAGTGCTCAGGAAGAATAACATCACTCAGAGACTATTGGTGTCTTTTTATCATTGTGTAGTAGAGAGTGTACTGACGTACTGCATATGTGTGTGGTATGCCAGTTGCACGGTGGCTCAGAGGAAATCACTCCAGAGGGTTATCAATATGGCACAGAAGATCATCGGATGCCCTCTCCTCACATTGGAGGAATTACACAGCTCCCGCTGTCTTAAGAAAGCTCAGAATATTGTAGGAGATATTTCTCATCCTGGACACTCTCTGTTTGTACCATTACCATCAGGCAGAAGGTATAGATCTATTAGAACAAGGACAGAAAGATTCAGAAATAGTTTTTACCCAATAGCAGTAACCATGCTAAATTCTGTTAAAAATTAAGTTGACGGGTAATATTAGTGTTGAATGTGTTACACATATATTGTATGGGGGATTGTGTATGGCTGTTGTTGTTTTTTAAATTGTAGTTTTTATGGATTGGGTATGAATGTTGCCAGGTGAAAGAGTGTAGGGCTGTGTGTGTATGTTTGGTTTTTATGTCAGTTTTTAAATGAGTGAATGTTGGAGTATGTGTATAGATGGTTTGTTCTTAAATTGTAGATTTTACATCTTGGATTTTTATGCTGGGTTGTGTGAATGACTGACTGGATGGCACTTTTAATCTCGTTGTATTTATACAATGACAATAAATTGCATTCCAATTCCAATTCCAATTCGATTTTCACCCCTTTCCCCCTGAACAGCCCTTTCAGGCACACGAAAATGCTTCATGGGTTATTCAAGGACTGAAGGGTAGAAGCAGCAGTGGGAGGCAAAAATAATGAAGCAAGTAGACCCCCATCTGTTAGTGAAAAGCAAGTCTTAGATCTGTACTGTAAGAGCCTATGGAGAGTACAGCTGCAGCCTCCATCTTTGATTCCCCAGCAATTAGTGTTCATAGGCATAATACCTCAACTATCCTGATAGACAGCCTCTGTTGTCCTAACTTTATCATGAATTTATCCAGGCCCTTTTTAATGCCATGCACTCTGGCGGCTATCACATCACCTTGTAGCACTGTTTAAATATGCATTGTATGGATAAGTACTGTTATTCAACAGTCTTACAAAAGAAAGAGTAAAGAAAGAGTCAAGTACTGTAAGCAGTTTTTAAAATGTTTCCATGGCCAATGTATTGCCACACAGCTACATTAGCGTAACAGGAATGATGTCATGTGCAGTGATTATAGAATCCCCACTTAAATTATAGGTTGAATAGGGGCGGAGAGAGAGAGGGAGAGAAGCCGCGTTGGGCTCGAGAAGACCTACGCCGTACGGTAATCATGTTTTCCAAACTGGCCTGTCCACAATCACTTGCTCTTCTCCGTCGGGGCGTTCACTCTTCCGTGAGCTCAGCAACCTCAATTGCAACTAAGAAAACGGTCCAGGGCCCGCCATCATCTGAATACATATTTGAACGTGAAGCTAAATATGGTGCACATAACTACCATCCACTCCCTGTTGCACTTGAAAAAGGAAAAGGTGTTTATGTGTGGGATGTAGAAGGCAAAAAAATATTTTGACTTCCTAAGTGCTTACAGTGCTGTCAATCAAGGTCATTGTCACCCAAAGATTGTAGCTGCCCTGAAATCCCAATGTGACAAATTGACACTTACCTCCAGAGCATTTTATAACGACGTGCTTGGTGAATATGAAGAATATATCACTAAAATGTTTAAGTACAACAAAGTGCTCCCTATGAATACAGGTGTTGAGGCTGGAGAAACAGCATGCAAACTGGCTCGCAAATGGGCATATACAGTGAAAGGGATCCCAAAGTACAAGGCAAAGATTATTTTTGCAGCTGGCAACTTCTGGGGAAGAACACTATCTGCCATCTCAAGCTCAACAGACCCTTCCAGCTATGATGGGTTTGGACCATTTATGCCAGGTTTTGAAGTAATTCCATACAATGACTTGCCTGCCCTTGAGCGTGCTCTTCAGGACCCAAATGTAGCAGCTTTCATGGTTGAGCCCATTCAGGGAGAAGCTGGTGTGATTGTTCCTGATAGAGGCTATAGGTTGCATAGGATTTGCATGCAATGAAAAATTGAAGCAGGGACCCTTTCATTAGGGGCACTCTGCTACCACCACTGACATCATTATCTGTCTTCCTGCATAACATGATATGGACAGAAAAGTCTAAAAATCCAATTGAAGGATCTATTATTTTGTTGTCTTTTCTGAACTAACTCCCATTTTTAGATTTATACCTAGATACCAAAATAAATATGGCAGCAATTGAAGGCTGGTATTTGGACTGGGAATATAAGCACAGAACAGAATATATACACAATTATCTAACTTCAAATGATCTTCCAAATTACTGATAGTCTCCTTGGGGAAACAAATAAAAATATGGAATCTTTTTCTATGGTTTTCCCTTGTGGCTAAAACAAGTTTTGAACCCTGTAATGTGTGTGAATAGGACCATGACCATGGCATGGGAGCACACTTGAAGAAAGGGATAAACAAAGATTTTTTTTTCATTTTTGCCAGGAAGGAAAAGGGGCAGGTTCGGTGGAAAAGAGCCACACCGAGGAGATTATGCCTATTTAAACTCTTTGTTGCTTGTTACGTCATGTGGCCCAGTATTGCTGGCCAGATGTGCGGGCAATGCGCCCCCCCAGCACTTTGTCCATTAGGAGCTTCCCTTATTATTACTTTTTAAGAACAAAATTCTGGTTCATTCCTCTGCACTTTACTCAGCTGCCGGCAAGTCTACAGAGGGACGATCTAATGAGTGTGTGCATACAATCACAGCAGTCTGGAGCCCTGATTGTTCTTTACATCCTGTTTATAGAGAAATCTGTGATTCTGAGTGAGTTCTAATTTTTTTTTTTTAAAAAAAAGCCCCAAGCACACAAAATCACATCTAGCAACTCTAGCCAGCATGGAAGAGAGAAGAACAAATATCAACAGGACTTCATGCTTTCAGTTGTTCTAAAAAGATGCCTAATCAAAATAAAATAAAGAGAAGTCCATTCCATTTTTTCTTTAGTGCTGACTCTTGACCCTTATCCAATCATTATGGACAAGATTTTAAAATTGCCAAATGCATGGGTAGATTGGCAAGGAATTAGTCTTGGACTTAATTTGTCAAAAAGTATGAAATCCCCCCTTTTTATTTTACCCTCATTTTGTACATTAAAAGGAGCCCCTTACACCTCTAAATCCATCAGTGCATTAGGCCGTCTGCAGATAATTTCATTTCAGTCAGGAAGAAAGTCATTAGAATGTTCTGGGCTCTACCTTTTTTCTGGCATAACATGATACAGAGCATCAGACAGTAATTATGATTAAGAGTAAGGAGCATAATTGTTAGCCTGGATTCAGAGTCATACATTTTTAAAATAATCAATTTCCCCCAGATCTGAGCAATTATTTCATCTGCTAAAAACAGACAACATCTCCATTACACTTCCACTCACTTTGCCAGACAATTAAGGACTCCACAAAAGCTGTAGTTAATTGTTTACATTTCAACTAAAGTCATATTTCTGCAGCTGCTCCACTAAGATAATAGGCTTGTGATAATTTGAGAGTGGCATTTTCTCACTCTGAAGACTGGAGAACATTGACATCTCAGGTGAAGTGGTGAACAGCCTTGATTTTTCGGATTACTATAAATATCCTGTTAATGACAAGACCTTTTGGAGGTAACTCATTCATATGATTGCCATATAATGGAAGTGATGATGGTACATAACAACAATTAACATAATTAGGTGGAGATTTTTTTTTAAGATGGGATGTCAAGCTTTCATTCAATTAGAAAATGAGTTTCCTAAAGACTTTTGATGAAAGAAAGTACAGGGCGTGTGTGGGGGGGAATAATTTCTTTTTGGGAGTCACACAAAATCATAGTCCTATACATTGAATTTGAAAAATGGGGAACATATTGGGTAAAGAGACTTGGCTGTTTCTTTTAAGGTTTTCACTTCAAATGGTTTGTTTTCATTGCAGTAGCTACTTACATGTACAGAGTAGGAAGGAGTTTGGTTTTTATTGCTCCAACTCCAAGAAATCTCTATGAGTACATCAGGCAGAATTTTGGGAGTTCCAGTCAACAGACCCACATCTCCAGATGCCTACAGACACCTGTCTTAAGTTCCTCTGGACCTGGGACTAGCTCCAAGATCACATGGCCTAGCTGCTTTGCTTCCTCTTGTTCATGTACAAAAGGGGAAGTCACTACAACGCTTCCTGGGAATCATAGTCTTGCTGCTCTATAGAGGGTACTTTTCAAAGGCCATAGAAACCCAGTAACCACCGTGGCAGCTTCTTTGTTTATCCATTAACAAAAGGAAACATGGCTAGAGCTATGATGTTCAGGATTAGAGTTAGGACTACACTCTAATGTAGGCATCTGCAAGTACAGTGGTACCTTGTATAAAGGAATTAATTCGTTCCAAATGAAATTATGTTAAGAACATTTTCCTTTATACAAATTTCCCATATGAATGCATTGAAAACAGAGTAATTCCTAATCATGACCATTTTTATGTTGTACGGATTTGCTCCATAGACGATTCTTTACTGCTAGGTTGGCAGGAGCTGGGGTTATCAGCGGGAGCTCGCTCCGCTGCATGGTACCTGGGATTTGAACTGCCGAGCTGCCGACCTTGCAGCCAACAGTTTTCGGAGCTTTAACCCACGCCCCATGCGTCCCCCCAATTCCAAAGCCCATTGTTTGCTGTGCAGTGTTTGCTAAACACACCAGATATATTCAATAGGTTTTAGAAATGTTTCTTCTGGTGGTGGCGACTATATCAGCTCAATAGGTTTTCACTCCCAGCCTGTGTAGACTAAAGAACTGAAATTGTCCCAACTCGGTTAAGCCGCAGCATGAATCAGAGACATCTGCTTCTTTAGTGAGATCTCATCATCCTCATTTTCATTTTCAGAATTCCACTCTGATCTGCTAGTGCTCCAACAGCAAGCCAAGTCCCATTCATCTGGCCCTTTCCCAGAGCTGTCCAGCAGCATCTGCTCTCCACAAGACAGTTGAGGAGGTTAAAAAAAGCTGCACAGAAGGCAGCTAAAACTTGAGCCATGTATGAAAATGGTTTCATTAGCAGTTAGGCAATGAAGATTTATTAAACAACTTAGGGATAACCACTGTTTTGCATGGAAAATCAGTCCATCTGAAAGGTCATGTACAGAGCTTAAGAGCACTCTTAGATCAGCAGTGGGTGTGGAGGGTCGTGGCCTGCAGCACCTTTGCCACTTTTATTGGGTACATTGGCCTTACCCTGTCCTCAGCAAGGAATATCTGGCTGCATTGATTCATGCCTTAGAGCCTTTTCACACGACCCCTAAGATCCGCTGGCCACTTAAATTCGGACCAGAGATCTTAGGGGTTTGTCGCTGTTCCTGCGTTCCCACCCCCTCTGCACTCCTGGCTGCTGGCTGCGTGAGGGGAGGGAGAAAAAAAGGAAGAAAACAATGCCGCTCACCTCCGTTCTGCCATCCCGGCACTGCATTCAGATCTCTTAAAGGGGCGGGGGGCAAAAAAAGAACAAACAGAAGCAAGGAGAGCCCGGCAGTCACTAAGTTATCCGCATCAGGAATTTTCACCTCCGGAGAGCAGGTACCTGAAAAGTGTGCTGGGACGTGCTTAGGTGGGCGTGGTCGCACTTAATTATCTGTAAACTCCGGAGCTGGTGGGGAAACAGTTTTAATCTCCGGAGCTGGGAGCCATTTGCAGCTGAGTTTAGGGGTCGTGTACAAATATCCTTAATCACCTCTGATTTAGATTATTATAATGCCTGTGCTTGGGAACAAAATTACTTGGCTTAACTTTTATTAAGAGCAGACTTTGTAGACTATGTTGCACAGCACTTGAAATAATTCCGGAACCCAGTTCAAGGTATTCATTTTTAATCGATCAAGCCCTAAACTGTCGTAAGACATACAGTATTAAAAAACTGCTTCCATCTGTGTATACCTGCCTTTGAAATAAAAGAGCAGTAGATGTCAGATTTATCAGTATCTAGAGGGGCTATGTTGGCTGTTATATAGGATGGGCATTTTAATAGCAGTGCTCAGAATGTGGAATTTTTTTTAAGCAAGGGAATTTAGGCCCTTCTTGATTCTGATTTAGGCAGGTAGTAAAAGCAATCCTGTTCTGGCAAACTGTTAAGGTTTAATGCCTTGGTGCTATTTAATTTTAATTCTGTTTGGAATTTATTTATTTATTTATTTATTTACAAAAAATGTCCGGGGCACTCAGAGTTTGAAAAGGAGCCACATTTGGCTCCTATCCAGTGCTCTTCTTTCGTTCAGAACATTTGTTTCATCAAGCAAACAGCCAACTAAATTATATTCACATTACTTTCAAACAACCATCAGCAGGTAGGGACTGAAATCATCACCCCAGTAATTTATTGTGTAACTAGTATGTTGATTTTTAAAAAATGCTTACATATAAATAACATTAAACAGCTGTACTAAGCTTAATATGTTGTTGCAAGCCTTAATTTGGCTTTTTAGCTTTAACTAGGCATGACTATTTCCCTTTCTTTCTAGAGCAGTTGCTGGTATTTTCAGCATTGCTGATACTGTTCATTCTAAAGTAATGATGTAGAAATGGTTAAACCATTCATAAACTCATGACTTTTAATATCTCTCTACAGGAGAGTTCCCTGCTCGGTTCAGCCTCAAGAGTCTATGGTGTATCCTGTAGTTAAGTTAAGAGGCTTAAAAAGGGAGAAATATCAGTTTGGCAACCAATTTATCCTGCAGATTGAAGCTGGCTGCTGTCTTTCCAGAAGCAGACATAGACCTTTCTCTTCAGGCAAACTTTCCCTGAATGATGGACTACCTATTATGTGTCTTTTATATGAATCTACCATACATGACTACACTTATAATTTCATGTTTATACCTGTCCTTGTATGATTGCATTGACAGTGTTTTCAATGTTTAATTTCTATCACCATAACCTTAGAGCAGGGGTGTCCAAACTTTGGCCCTCCAGATGTTTTGGACCACAACTTCCAGAATTCCAAGCCTAAATTGCCAGTGACAAAGGACCGTGGGAGTTGTGGTCCAAAACATCTGAAGGGCTGAGGTTTGGACACCACTGCCTTAGAGGATCTATCTTACATGATTACATTGCTTGACTTCATAAATGCACCAGTATTTTCAATGTTAGTTCCATTCCTCATAATGGAATTTTTACTCTTTTATTTAACTACTCGCATTCTCGTTTAGCTTTAATGTTGCCACTTAATGCTGCAAGGTGCCCCTCAATTCCCTGTCCTTGAATATGACTTAAATGTACTGGGCTGTATGTTGTCCCTCACTACCGTAAGCCAGCTTTGGCCCTTTTCTAAGGAGACGGGTGGAGTAAGAATACTCTAAATAAATAAATAAATAAATAAACTCCAAATGTCACAGTAAACCAAGCCATGCTGCCCACTTTCATTTTTGTGGCACATTCAGCAGATTCCCAGCCCATATCTACATGTTTCATTTCCTCCCTTAACTGCTCCTGGATTCCATTTATAGTACACACATAGACTATATCAGTATATCATGTAAGAGTTGCAAGTAATGGACTGAATGAGCTTCAGGCCCTTGTACCTTAAGGATATTACAAGAACAAGACATAAAGAGCAACTGCACCTCTAAAAATGATTGCCCAAACACCTACGTTTGTAAACTGGATTACAGTATGTTTGGAAGTAATGTGTTTTCCCCTTGAAATAAAAGTTCTGCAGTTCCCGAAACCTTAAGAATGTCATCTTGAATCACAATTTCAACAACACTAGTCATTTCCCAAAGAGATCAGAGCTCATCTCAAGATGAAGCAAGTCTATTAAAAGGAAAGCAACAGTATTTTAAAGGATTTCAGCCTTTTATATTCTCAGCTTACTGGAGCTACCAGGAAGGAAGGAAGGAAGGAAGAAAGAAAAGAAAGAAAGAACCCTCCAAAAAACGACACACAGTTATCTGAGCTATTGCTGCGTTTTGACCAAGCATGATCAGTCCTATGTTGGTATTGGAACAATGGCTTTCATGAAATACCTGGACAATCTTATTTCCTGCAAATGAAAAAAATAATAATAATATACCCTCTGGCAGATGTCCTCATTCTTTTAAAAATTCTACTTCATGTGCCATTCTAGAATGTAATTCCAATAACATCCTGAAACTCAGTTTGAGAAAATATTGTCTCACAGGCAATGAGAACAAAACTTGAAATCAGTTGGTTTCTAAGCAGAGTAAATCTAATTCTTCTTAGGTCTACAGAGAGCTCAGAATGTGTTGCAGTTACAGCTGCTGCTGCTGCTGCTAATGTTTATATAGTAATTCAATTTGACAAAAAGTTAATTTGTATTTTCTGTACAGTATTTGTACAGTATTGTACAGTATTTGTACAGTATTTTGTGCTACTAAATAATGCACACAATCATCTGCATTACACTTTGTGCATGCTTAGATATAGAATGTTAGAAATTGAACACTTGCAATAGTTAATATCAGTTCAGAAAAAGGTGCATCATGGCATATGAAGAGGTAACTAACATTATCTTATGTACATTTTAGGTTGCCAAAGTATGGCCCCCAAGCTGTATCTGAGGGTTTTCTTCTATGGAATTCTTTAAGCTGTACTCCAAAACCAGAAAGCTGCACACATTTAGCAAAAATATTTTGCCCCAAATCTCATTTACTATCATGTGGTGCCCCATGATAGCTGGTCATGAGTAACTGTCAGTCCCTTATGGGGAGAAAAGCAACATACAAAGGATTTCTGTGAAGATGGAAGTTGGGTAATGGCAACTGGACTTCTTTTTCTTGAGAGATTGAAACGTTTCACTGTTCATCCAAACAGCTTTGTCAGTCTAAAGAAAGCTAGCTGAGAGTCCTCCATTTTATAGTTCACTTTGACCTCTTGTCATCCTGGACTGAAATAGCCTTGTAAGATGAACAGTGGTCTGAATAGGCTTTTTAGGTAGTCAACAGTCTCAATAGCCTTAAGGTGAACAATGGCATCGAGTGCTGAAGGTGTGAAGTATTTTTGATTTGTCTGGGTATTGTTGAAATCACAACCTGATAAGTGGCAGATAGACTGTGTCTGAGCCCTCCAACTGTGTTGAGAGAGGGGTTTCAATGCTCACATGAACAGCTTCCCTGGCCCCTCTCTCAAACCACCTATCTTCTCTGTCTAATATATGTACATTCTCATCTTTGACTGAGTGCCCTTTGTCCTTCAAGTGTAGGTGCACTGCTGATTCTGTTCCTGAGCTGCTACCCCTCCTATGTTGGGGCATCCTTCTGTTTAATGGCTGTTCAGTTTCTCCAGTGTTGAGGTCTGCACACTCCTCACTGAATTGGACAACATATACTATATTGCTCCTTTTGTGTTTTGGTATCGGGTCATTTGGGTGGATAAGTCTCTGCCTTAGTGTGTTTGTGGGTTTGAAATAAACAGGGATGTGGTGTTTGCCAAAAATCCTTTTAAGCTTCTCAGACACTCCAGCAATGTATAGAATGATCAGGTTCTTCCGTTGGGTCTGGGTCTCAGGCTAATCCATTGTTCTTCTGGGTCAGCACACTGCTTTGTTGAAGGCCCACTTTGGATATCCACAAACCTTAAGTGCTGTTCTCACATGCCTGTCTTCCTTCTTCTTGGCTTCTGTGGAGGTGGGGATGTCTGTGAAGATTCTCAGTCATCCAGGTGAGTTTATTTGGAAGTTAAGTCATCACAAGTGGACTTCTTTTCTTGAGAGATTGAGACTCAGCCGTGACCAGGTCGGCCTTTTACCACCTAAGGCTCATCGCCCAGATTCGCCCGTACCTTGACGAGAGCTCCCTGAGGACAGTGGTACAGGCGCTGGTCATGTCGAGGCTGGATTACTGCAACGCTCTCTACATGGGGCTTCCCTTGAACCTTGTTCGGCGACTGCAGCGGGTCCAGAATGCGGCGGCCAGGTTGGTGGTTGGTGCGTGTCGGTATGACCGCATCACCCCCATCCTGGCTCGCCTACACTGGTTGCCCGTTGCCTCCCGAATAAGGTTCAAGGTGTTGGTTTTGGTTTACAAAACCCTCCATGGCTTGGCCCCTGTTTATCTGGTAGAGCGCCTCTCCCGACAATTAGATCCGGCCCGACCCACCCGTTCGTCTTTGGCGCTATCGCTCCGGACTGTCCCCCCGAAGGAGGCCCGTAAAACGAGTACTCGTCAACGGGCCTTCTCGGTGGTGGGGCCGACTATTTGGAACAGCCTACCGAGCGACCTACGGCAGGCTCCGTCGCTGGCATCCTTTAAGAAAGGCTTAAAGACTGCTTTTTAGGGACGCCTTCAATAATGACTAGGGACAAATTCTTTTTTTTTTTTTCCCTCTTGCCCCGGCCTACACATGTTGCCTGCTTGGACTGCTTTTGTGATTGTGCCTGTTTTTAGTCTTCTTTTTAATTTTTATGTGAACCGCCCTGAGTTCTCGCTTGGGAAGTAGGAGCGGTATATAAATCTGAAAATAAATAAAATAATAAATAAATAAGATAAACATACAAAGGAATAGAAAGGAATTGAATCAGACTGAAAAACTCTAATCTGTACTGAAAGATGTGAAAATAAGGAAAAGACATATACGATCAATTGGCTATCGTTAGTTTTCTCTAGCACTTGATTCACAAAGGAAAGTAATAAGAAGTCTGTAGTGCAAAGGTCTGACAGCACTTGCTATCCACACCCACACGTTATGAAACATTTTCTCAATTAAAGGCAACAGTTTGGGATGTATCTTAATTTTGAGCATGTTCATGTCGAAATAAGATCCATAAGACTCACCCAAGGCATATCTGTATAAGTGTCGCATTCTTTTAGGGGAGTTTAAGTTTTGTCTCAGATCTTACTTTGACTGAACCCCAGCTATGATGAGTCCTGTTTGGCAGCTGGTTTAAAAACAACAGCCACCAGCCAGCTGACCAAAAGTTCATTCAAGACATTTCCATTCATGGGTCTTACAGCCATGTTGCTAAATTTACCACTGCTCTCTTTAAAAATAGAACTGTTCCTGCTGGCAAATGCATAAGAATTCATGATCCAGTACCTTCACGTATTATTATAACTATCTATTTGGATTGGCCGGCAGAATTGAATCAAGTTATGACTCCTTCCATAGCCTTTCAAACAGTAGTTCTGCAATTTTCCCTCATGGGAGAGATAGGAGGGGGCTTGGAGGCACCGCATTAACAATAACCGCACTATGAATCACCACAGTGTCTGGGGAAATTGTCAGCAGTGGAAAAGCTATCTTGATCAAGGACAGAACACTTCATCTGAAACTATTGGGAAACTATGCAGGAGTTCAGAAAAAAAGTTCCTCTTTACAGAAGGGGAGAGGCATAGAAATGATACCAGATTTTTCATCTGTTATTAACCCATGGATTAGTTGCCCCTAAAGAGAAACAAATTTGGAAAAGGATAGATGCAATGAAGCTGGTCATAATGACATGGAACATAAAGCTTGGCTTTCATTTAAAGCGATAGACTCTAACTGACAGAAGAATATATTGAATTAAGGGTCTAAAATGTGCCAATTCAAAACTTTTGATAGCTTTTTTTTCCTGACAGCAGACCAAGATGATGTCTGCAAAGGGCATTCTTTTTTCCTCCCGTTTGATTTTCATTTTATTTGACAACTGACAGAAAATAAATTTGCCTAATATTAAAGTTGAAGTATGTTGTTGTATAAGAGAATGGTATTGCTTATTATGACTGGCTGTCTGCAAGATGTGGAACTTATTTGTTTCTATCCAATTATTCCCTCCAGTTGTTAAGATGGCAGCCCTCTGAAGAACAAGAAGCAGGAAATTCCCCTATCCATTTGCAGCCCCCTCACCACATTTCTATGAAAATTAGCATCATAGTGGAGTGGATTTTTGGGGATGGAGGACAGAAGATGAAAAAAATCTGCTGTATGGTATGTTTGCATGATATTGGATCTTTACCTACTGAGAGTTGCCATAATCAAAAACTACTGTATGCCTAGCTGGTCAATCACATGTAGAGGTAGGTTGATATTAGACCATTAATAATCTGCATTGCTCCATAAAAATCTTAAGTGATTGTCATTTGCATACCACCTTTCCTAGCATTATGCCGAAGGAGCTTTTGTTCAAATTGCCAGAAATATAGGCACATATGCATTAGTATATGTCTATTTTGGTGCTAAAGGGTCATAATTAGGTTAGGCCCATTTAAATCAATGGAATTTATGGAGGAGTTCACTAACCAAATCCCTATTGTTTCAGTGGACCTACTCTAGTACAATTCATTATGCTAAACAACAGGATTTTGGCCAGTGTTATGTCACATCAAGCTTGAACTCTCTCTAGATTCCATGATTAACTGGAGTCCATCATATAGTAGGAACTTCATGAGAAGAAATGATTTTTTGGAAAATACAATAACACAGAAAAAATGTAAACATAGCAAGAATAGATCAAATGTCAGATTGTTTGACTCAGTAGAGGAAATTAATTAGACCTGAGCAGGACTATTAATGTTAAGACTTTTTGGATGAAATTAATTCACAAGATTGCCAGAAGTTACAAGTTACTTGACAGTACATAATACATGTTTAACTACAGATTAATGCATTAAAAATATCACAATAACAATATTGTTGAATAATCAGGAGCTTTTGCCTATTTAACCTCAAGAGATATAGTGTTATTAGAGACGGGTGTTTTGTTTCGGAAGGGGTCTGGTTCCAAAACAAACCACAGCAGCACAGCTCCCATTCAGAACCAGCACCCACCCTCCAGAATGAAATCAACCACTGACTTACCTTCCTCCAATGTGTCATCTTTCCTTCTCCCCGATGCTGACCAATCAGAAGCTGTGCAAGAACATGCAGCATCCTGATTCCTTGTCTGATTGGCCAGCGCCAGGGAGAGTGAAATATGACATGTCAGAGGTTGCTTCCTGATTGAAGTTTCACCCTGCATGACCCAAAAGAAGGTAAGTCAGTGGTTGATTTCATTCCGGAGGGTAGGTATAATTCTGAATGTCAGCTGTGCTGCCATGTTTCATTTCGGAATCAGAGCCTTTCTGAAACAACACCCATCTCTAATTTATGTTATCATTTTGATGAATATGATTAATCAGCAATATAGGATTGCAGCTTAATAAACAAATAGTCAAGGATTATCTTACAACTTTAAATGAGTCCAGATCCCCAGGGCCGTATGAACTGCATCCAAGATATCGAAGGAACTGGCTGAATTTGACTTCCTTTAGAGTACAGTGTCCAGCTCAGGTCATAACACTTTAAGAATGATGTCAACAAACAGGAGCAAGTTCAGAGGAGGACAACAAGGATGATCGGGGAGCTGGAAACTAAGCTCTGTGAGGAATTACTGAAAGAACTGGGTGTGTTTAGCCTTGAGAAAAGATGACTGAGTTGAGATACGGTAGTACTGTTCCAATAAAGGTAGTCTTATAGAGGAGGGGCAGGCTCTGTACTTGGTGTTTGCGGAGTTCATGGCACATAACAATGGGGTCAAGTTACAGGAAGCCAGATTTAGGCTGAATGTCAGGGAAATTGTCTTCAGTGTTAGAGCAGTATGACAATGGAACCAATTACCTTGATATGTGGTAAGATTTCTATTGCTGGAAAAAAATGGACAAGAGATCTGTCAGAACTGCCTTGAGGGGGATGAACTTATAGGTCAATTCCAACTCAAATATCCTATGATTTTCATGTGCTTTATGTATAGTTATTTTTCTTATGCATCTTAAAAAGTATAATCCTGGACAGGGTTCCTGTTGCATAGCTCCACCTATCATTTTGTTATGACAAACAGATGCATGTCACCACTTGAGAGAGCACACCCAGAAAAACCATGTTTGTGCCAGTCTGATTCACAATAGCTCTGAATGAAACCTGAGGGGGAAAAACTGTATCCTTTTTATTTAGCGTTATATGGTACCAAATGTTTAAATTCACGAAGCAGCATTCTATGTTATTAACAATATGCAGTAGAAGACAAAATACAAAAAGTAAGTAAGTAAAAAAATAAATATTGTATCACACATTTTTTAAAACAAGCAATACTGGTCTACAAGAGAATGCTTAAGTGAATCAAGGAGATAAAGAAATGTTGCTTCCAACGTAACAGGAATATACTTACATAAATAAAGCAGATATCTCTTTGGCAGGGATTCCTATTTCAAAACTGTATCAGCACCCACCACAAACTAGCAAGATACAGTATGTGAGAATCTTATCTGTGGATCATCTTCATGCAGTCTTTTACCTCCACTTCTAGTGATGAAAAGAGAAAGTGTACAGTCATCAAGCACGGCGTCTTGTGTAATTGGATTTTTCACTTTGGTACTCAGGCCTGACAATATGAATGGCATACTGTTTCACAGAGAAATTGGGTCAAAGAGCTTTCCATGCAAGGAAGAGTCTTTATTTAACAGAGTTTCTCTATTTAATTCATTTTACCTTTGCTGTTGTGCAAGTCACATTCACAGAACCTTGGTTAACAATATTTTGAAGCTGATGTTATAGCGGGGGAGGGAAAAAGTGAATTCTCTCCAGGATGTAGTCCAAACTTTAAAGAAGCTGTGCGGGAATCTACACCCCTTTTTGGTACGGTGCGAGCTCCTAGTAAAACCTAGATAGTAAGCCCAAAGCACCCTGTGACATTAGAGTCACTGGCCTATAAATGAGAATGCAGAAAGCAATTGCTATTAGAGATGGGCACAAAATGAATTAAAAATTTGTTTCGTTATTAGTTATTCATTTTGTTACATAACAAAACAAATAACGAACCGCCCCCCAAAGAAAAACAAAATGAAACGAAATGAAAACTTTTATTTTGTTTCATTCTGTTTTTCATTCCCCCATCCGGCATCTTGTCCTATCTGAATGTTGCCGGGCTTAGGACTCTCCGCTGCCACCGACCAGCCCCTGCAGGGAGGGCTTCTGAGGTGGCCAGAGGCCTCACTCTGGCAAAACAAACAAACAAACAAAAAACAAACAAACGATCAGCCCATGCTACAGCTGATCAGTGCTTGAGTAAAACAATAAAAAAATTAAAAATTAAAAGCACTGACCTGGTCCGCGGGCCAGCTGGCCAGTGCTTGAATGAATAAATAAATAAATAAATAAATATAAATTTAAAAGCACCAACCCCACACACATTTTTTAATTCTAATTTAATTTAATTTTTTTATTATCGCACAGACCAGCTGGCCCGCGGGCCGGGTTGGAGCTTTTTAAAAATTTTCCCTCTCTCTGCTCTGTATCCTCATTGACAATAACTTCCTATGGCAGTATCTGGTTGGTCACTGTAGTGTTCCCGTGGTTTGCTCCTGGCACTTTCACAAGCACCACTTCTAATTTTTCTTTTTCGCTGCCACCAACTAGTTTCTCTAGTAAATTAATGCTTTCAGACCTCTCTCAGACAGTGTCAGTCCCTATCTGACTAAATCAGTACTAGGTTGAGCATTAAATCCCCTCAGGCTCCTCCCCCAAACTCACTCATTGATTCACAAACCACTAATCTACATAGACACATCTAATGAATTATTCAACATAAAGTGGTAAACACCACAGTCATCGCCATCATCATCATCATCACCACCACCACCACCACCACCACCACCACCACCTTTAAAATGCAGAGCTTGAGGGTCCCCTGTGGATCATTGAGTCCAGTCCCTGCCAAGGGGGCACTTTGGGGAATTGAACTTCCAGCCTCTGGTTCTTCAACCAGGTGCCCAAACCACTGTATTTTTGAACTTCTACTCAAAAGGTTTTGATAAATAATTTTATTTCAATATGGTGCTCCCACGGCCTCTTCTGACCATTCATTGTGGTAGTACTTTCATTTGCATCCAACTACCACTCCTTGAGGAGCCCGGGCTTTGGTGATGTATTTCAAACTTAGCACTGTCTTCCTGGATTGTTGTACTGTATCTTCTTATAACATTGACTTCTGGTTTTTCCTCAGCTGTGCCTTTTAACTAGCTCTTTAACCTTCAGTGCTACTTTACTCATTTCTCACTTCACTTGTTCCATAGTTCCTACCTCATCTCAATCTTCCTGCTAACGTAGTCTTGAGAGCAAACAAGCATAACAATGAGTTCCCAGAACTTTGGGTTTATACTGACTTAAAGTTGATTTCCATAATCAACAGATGTTAAAGATATTAGATTTCAAGAATAAATCTAATACTGTTAAAGTATTCCTTTGTTCAATTAATACTCTGTAAAATGTTTAGGCCAAAGAGAAGTTGAGATGGTTGGGAATGTGGGTTAAAACTTGTCAATGTCAAAATGTTCAGAAACATTTTCTCAAGGTTATCATTTCCAGTTATTTAAGAGTTAGAGCCATGAGAATGAGTAATTTTGTGTATTTTGGATTGCATCAAAACACACTTAGAACTGCAGCCTTTGCCAAATGAATTGTTAAATTGCATATTTAACCTTTATATTATGTTTGACCTTTATTAATATTCAGTTTTTGATATGAGGTTAGCAGAAGTTTGTCCAGCAATTTAGACAAATAGAAATAGAACTAAAAATAATCCTGAAACAAAACAAAATAGGAAAACTCTGGAAAATACTACATATAACCTTTACAGCTATGAAAGAAGCAGTACTGACGATGCTGTGTCTACAAGATAGCCAGTATTTTCCATGTGTAAGACTAAATTATTGTCTAAAATTGTTTTACTAAAAACTTCTTGTACATAGAAGTAAGCCAAGGAGATAACTGTGCAGTTCCAAAAGTTAATGTTCATTTGGGAAAGTGAGGGTTGTTATATGCATAAGGGTGTCATATTCATGGAAAAATATGGTATGTGCACAGAGAATGTCAGCTCATGGCCTCTGTCAAATTCATGATAATTTGCTGTAGGAAAATATACTATGTGACAAAGGCCCAGTTCAAAAAAAAAAGTCTAGGACAAATAGGTGTTTTCTCTATTATGTTTTATTTGCTCTGGAATTAGTCACATAGGCCTTAAAATCCAGTTATTCTTTGAAAATTCAATCATGCTCAGTTCCATTGGGGGAAAAATCCCACTGAACATAATGTTATTTACATGGAACCAAGAAATTTCAATCTATGATGTTGGTCAAAGACCACAATGACCTGGTTTGAAACAGGAGGTTGAATGCATGATGCCATCTGAGGAAATGAATGCTGCTCTCCTAGGGATGTGTCTTTGCTCATTTCATTCTCACAACTAAGAACAAAATTTTTAAAATATCTGTGTAAGATTACAATACCTTTAATGCTTTTTTCATATTTCAGCACCTTACTGTGAAATAATAGTGTTTTGTGTAAGAGCATATATTTTGTGTAAAATATATTCTGCATATGATCTGAAAGGTTTCCTGCACAAATTACACATTTTTATACAAAAATATTTTTTTGGATGTTTTGGATTTTGGATGTGGTTATAAGGCATTTTGCTTGTTTTTTTTTTTGAGGGTGCTGATTTGAAAAATGCTGGATGTTTTGCTTTTATTCAGGAGTAGAAATCTTACAGGAATGGATGAAATGTTTGAGGAAATGTCTCCATATGTAAAGACACCAGTTATCCTGGACGACAACCAAAACGACAAATATTTGATACTTCCTGACTCTTTTCCAGATTACAAAGCTGAGCGGAGGGTTGAACATGCATAGTTAATTGTCTAGCTCACTGGATAGCTCAGTAGCTTTGATTTCCTACTGTGCCACTTGAGGGTATGTGGCCTTCAATAAGCTGCCAAGTTCCAGGGGGCTCCCTTAAGAAGGGAATGGTAAACCTCTTCTGAGTATTCTGTACCTGGAAAACCCTGAAAGGGGTTACCATAAGTCAGAACTGAGTTGATGGCACATTTCTTTTTCTTTTTCTTTTTCTTTTTCTTTTTCTTTTTCTTTTTCTTTTTCTTTTTCTTTTTCTTATCATCATCATCATCATCATCATCATCATCATCATCATCATCATCATCATCATCATCATCATCATCATCAGTAGTAGTAGTAGCAGCCGCAGCAGCAGCAGCAACAGCAGAATCTGGTACTTTGAAAGAAATGCAACCATTTTTTGGTGTTCATATCTTACTCTCACTATTTCCTGTATGTGGAGAGCTCCCTTGATTCTGGCAAATGTTCTGCATGATCCCATCCAACTCACTTTTGTTGTAAAGCAATACTTTTGGACTATGGTGGACTGCAGAGGTGCTATTTTCTCTTATAGATTACAACTGAGGGAAAAGGTTGTTTCAGAACTTTTTACTCATAACTTCAGAGTACAGGGAAATAACAGTTATTGCATACTTGTGTAAGATTTCTCTAAGGGTAAATGGATGAAAAATTGTTCTGGTAAATTATAACTTTCACCTTATAAAAGCCATTTGACTGGTTTAACTACACAACTGCGTCATCTGTCAGAACATGGGGGGGGGGGAGGAGAGAGAAAATACCTCTAATTATAAGAGGCAAGAGATGTCCTAGCTAAAGATAATACTGGCCCTTCTAGTGCAAGCTGTCTACTCACAGTAAACTTCCTTTGCTGTGGAAACTTTAGGCCATGTGCAAGTCATTGTGGGTTTGTTTTTTTGTTAGTGTTAAGATGTACAGCTTTTTCAAAGTTTAAATGTTAAACAGTAGCAATACTACACCTCATCGGTTAAACACAAGCTTTTGTTTGGGCAGAAACCCACAATATTTATTTATTTATTTATTTATTTATTTATTTATTTATTTATTTATTTAGCTTGTATGTTGCCCGCTACCCAAAGGTCTCTGGGCAGCTCACAATCAAAATAAACAGTTCAGACAAAACATCAAAATTGCAATAAAATTAAAGCATAGAAACTTTTAAATACAATAAATACAATACATTAAAATACTACACTAAAATCACCATCAGGACCCACATAATCAGTTTAAAAACTTCTGGAACAAGAATGTTTTTACCTGGTACCGGAATGTCATAAACGTTGGTGCCAGGCGGGTCTCACTTGGGAGGGCATTCCATAATCTAGGGGCAGCTGCTGAAAAGGCCCTGTTCCTACAAGCCATCCCTTTCACCTCCTTGAAGGACAGCTCTTTCAGGAGGGTTCCCTGGCTAGATCTTAATTGCTGGGTAGGTTCATATGGAAGGAGGCGGACTTTCAGGTATGTCACACAGAATATGTCTCACAGAACAGTGGGAATAAACCTGTCCAATTCCCATGCATACTATGTGAACCCATAAGAATATAAGAAGATCTTTTCTGGATCAGAAGACTTGCCTACCAGGGCTAGCAGGAATCAATTAATCTCAGGCAGTTATTCGATGAAGGATGGTTTAAAACAAAAATGTTGACAACCTCGAGTGGGTGCAGAGGAGGGTGACCAGGATGGTTGAGGGTCTGGAGGAAATATCTTATGAGGAAAGGCTTAGGGAACTGGGAATGTTTAACCTTTCAAAAAGAAGACTGAGAGGGGATACAGTGGTCCCCCGCCCATTCGCGGTTCATATACGGTGGTCCCGCTATATCGCGGGACCGCAGTATATGAAAAAAGCCCCCCTGGGGTAAGGAGGGAAAGGCCTGTTTCAGGCCTCCCTTACCTACTGGCGCTGCCCCAAACGGGCCTACGAGGGCCTTCCCGAGACTTCTGGAGGCCCCCAAAGGCCCAGGAAAGCCCTTGTAGGCCCGTTTGGGGCAGTGCCAGGCTGGGGGTAAATACAAAAGCCCCCTGCATCCGCATATCATGGATTTTCATTTATCGTGGGTTGGGTCAGGTCCCTAACTCCTGCAATAGGCGGGGGATCACTGTATGATAGCTATGTTTAACTATTTGAAAGGATGTCATATTGAAGAGGGAACAGGTTTGTTTTCCATGGCTTCAGAGACTAGGACTCGGGGCAATGGTTTCAAACTACAGGAAAAGAGATTCCATTTGAACATTAGGAAGAACTTCATGACAGTTAGAGCTGTTCGGCAGTGGAATATGCTGCCACGGAGGGTGGTTGAGTCTCCTTCTTTGGAGGTTTTTAAGCAGAGGCTGGATGGCCATCTGTCGGAAATATTGTGATGGGGTTCCTGCATGGCAGGGGGTTGGACTAGATGGCCCTTGAGGTCTCTTCCAACTCTATGATTCTATGATTCTATGAAATGAAGCAGTTTCCACCTCCAGCTCAGGTTACCCTCATAGAGGGTCAGGGCTGTTTTCCCCTCATGCTGAACCCCTCACCTCACTGCTCTGGTTATATAAGGGGAGAAGGGAGAAAGGAGATTAGAGCCGGGTTGTATGTGAATAAGTTAACTGCTCAGTTTTAAATCGGACACAGACGGAAGCAAAGTTGAGGGTACTGGTTCAACCTCTGGTGCCAAAAGTAGGGAAGCAGAGGGAAGCAGCAGAAGCAGCAGCTTAAAACATTTTTGATTTGGGGCAAGTTGTATTTTTCTGCTGAATCATGGAATGAGTTGATGACCTAGTGCTGAGGCAGCATGTGTGTTTGGATGTCTATGTGTGAGCTCCTGTTTACCTGCAGGCATGAGTGAGTGAGTTAAGTCTATCCACCGAATGCCCACTTCTGACCATGGCTTATCTAGGACTCTGCTTGCCAGTGGCTGCATTGTCTTATGCCCCATCAGTCACAATGCACACCATACAACACTGCCATTAACTCTTTATTACTCATAAACATTCCTGCACAGCTATTGTGATGACAGGGGAGGAGACTGTTTGCATTGTGCTGGTCACTTAAAAGGAGCAGTAGAATTTTTAACCATGTGCTAATAATACCAATGGAGATATCAGCTCAGCCTCAAACTCCTCTTTTTCTTTCTAGCATTTTCACGCATTTGCGGAGGCTGCTTTTCAGATCCTGAAACTCCACTTTGGCCAATTGACCATGTATTCAAGCCAATGATTCACATACCCTTATTAACAGTGTCTTGCCATCTCTGTTTTGGTCACCTATGTGACCACCTGCCATGGATTTTCAGGTGGTACACAGTTTGGGTGACAGTGGAAGGTGCTGCTCTGAGGATATGCTCATACCAGTGGAGCCAGCTTCCTCTAATCTTTTCTGTTATTGATATCATACCTAGTTGTTAATGGGTAACATCATCTATGATGTGATTGAGTAGAAAGATACCCTATATCCAATGAAGCGTACACATTTCCTTGGATTTCAGGCAAAGGGGCATTTGTCTGTTGCAAACCACTGCAGTGAGTTGTTGTCCTTGCAACTAGGTAAAAGTCTCTAGGTCAGTGCTGGTGAACCTATGGCACAGGTGCCGAAGGTGGCACTCGGAGCCCTTTCTGTGGGCACCCAACATCACCTCTTCACAGCCACCTATATTCAAGTTAAATTGCTGTATTGGCACGTTGCAAAAAATTAGTGGGTTTTGATTCGCAGTTTGGGCATTTGATCTCTAAAAGGTTTGCCATCACTGCTCTAGGTACTCAGTTTTCTTGATGTTTCGGCAGAGCTGAAGTGGTTGAGGTGGTCATTCCGTGTCTGAATTTGTCGCTTCAGTTTGTTCCTAATAGCAGTAGCAAGCATCACATTGTAAGCATACAGCATGGTCCAGAGGGCATTGCAATGGTAGAGGGGGGAGTTTCTCTCTCCCAGCTGTGTTTCCAAGGGTTTTGCGTTCAGCATCTGGGCAGGTAGGAGGGTCGTGGGATGGGGTGGCCATTGTTTATAGGGAATCCATGTCAGCAAGTCATGAACCTGTCTTAGTTTGTCATCAATCCCACTCACAGGGGTGGACATACCCTGGATCTGTTGTTTGCCTCCACATCTGTGGGCTTTGATCTGGGGGTCGGGAATTTGCATTCCCGGCCTGTGTCATGGTCAGATCATTACTAGCTGAGTTTTTCCCTATCAGTTGCTGCCTCATCCTGTGGGGAGCCTGGACCGCCCATGAAGGCTCCTGGACCCTGGACGGTCCCCTCTAAGATGTACCCAGTGTGGTGTAGTGGATAGAGTGATAGACTAGAATTCTGGAGAACAAGGTTCAAATCTCCACTCAGCCATGAAAACTGACCAGGGGAGTAGAATTGGTAAAACCACTCCTTAAATACATCTCTTACATTGAAAACCCTGTTAGGATCACTATATGTTGGTTCTGACTTGATGGCACGGAACATACACACTTGTCCAAGAAAAATGTGGACACAAGATTCTGTCAGTAAGAGAAATGTCCAGCTTCTCTCTAAACTACAGTGTTAACATATTGATAATTCTACACACAGAGTGACATTTTTCTTCATCCTGATGCAATTCAATTTCATGGTTCCCTGAGTCTGTCACGTGGACACATTAACTATTGTTCAGCTCTCTTTTTTGTATCTCCACCGCCGCACGTCCCAATTCTCCACCTTCAGGAACAATGTGTACAAGAGCTTTATGCTATGTTGTCTGTTAATGAGAAAGATAATTTATGACCAGGTATTTTTAATTGCATTTTAATTAATATATGCCCGTGAGCCTACTGATATTTAAGAAGATTGAAGCTTCAGATTCACTCATGAATACCTTGTTTTTCTTAGACTAGACAGACCTTTGATCAATCTATCAGGGCTCTTTGTACATTATATCTTATTGTTAGAAGAGCAGACTCTTATTTGTGGGATGACTGCATATGGGATTTAGAAGACGGCGGTTCGGGCAGGCCGCCTTGGTCAAAGGGAGGACTCCAGCAAGCAAGTGGGAAAAGACAAGGGTAGGGTGAGGGAGGCAACCCCCATTACCCCGTTGGCAGAGGCAAGGGCAAGCTCAAAAGAAACTAAAAATATATATAAAAAAGAAAAAAGAACGAGAAAAAAAGAAGCAAAAATAAACACAAAAAAGATAAAAGCCTGCGGCAAAGGGACTCTCCTTCTGCTGCCTGCCATCAGCCTGGGAAAAAAAGAAAGAATATTTGATTACCATTGAAGCTTGTAATGTAGCTCTGGTTAGTTAATAAGGCATGGGAAATATAGCAGAATTATTGTAGTTTTTAAAATTTGTTAATGGCCCAAGAAACCTAGGCTAAGGCCCACTGCGATGGGTTTTAAGTACATGTACTATGTTTTCAAAGTTACTTTCCATTACTCATAACTTTACATGGAACTTTACTCTCCTTTTAACTCTTCATGTTCTCTTGTAGCTTTAATGTAATGTTGTCTATTAATAAGAACATAAGAACAGCATTGCTGGAACAGGCCACAACCCATCCATTCCAGCATTCTGTCTCACACAGTGGCTTACCATTGGCTTCAGGGTATTTAAGCAGATGTCTTCAACTGCTCAAGATTCCCTGAAAATGGTATTGAGAGATATTCTGCCTATCTCTCCAACCCGGAGGTTGTCCTTAGGCATCCATAATGTTAGCCATTGGTACCCTTGTTCTCCATTAACTTGTCTTAATCCTTTCTTAAAGCTGTCAAGGCTGACAGGTGTCACCACTTCTTCTGGCAGGAAGTTCCAAAGGCAAGTGATCCTCTGGGTGAAAAAGTACTTCCTCTTATTTGTTTGAGATTTAGCACCCGAAAGTTTCATGGAGTGCCCCCTAGTTCTAGTGTTATACAATAGGGAAAACAGTTTTTCCTTATCTACTTTGTCCATGCTGTGTATGATTTTATAAACTTCACTCAGGTCACCTCTTAGGCGCTGTAAGATGTCCCTCAATTCCCTGTATTCAGTACATAAGAACATAAGAAGAGCCCTGCTGGATCAGGCCAAAGCCCATCTAGTCCAGCTTCCTGTATCTCACAGTGGCCCCACCAGATGTGTTTGGGAGCTCATGAGACTAGATATCTGTCTCCTGGTAGCACTCCCCTGCATCTGGCCCTTGAAGTACCCCGGTTTTAAGCCTGGAGATTATACATCTCCCTCATGGTTTGTAACCTGTGATGGACTTTTCCTCCAGGAATCTGTCCAATCCCCTTTTGAAGGCATCCAGGCCAGATGCCATCACCGCATCCTGTGGCAGGGAGTTCTACAGACTAACAACGCACTGGGTGAAAAAATATTTTCTTTTGTCTGTTCTTACTCTCCCAGCCCACAATTTGAGTGTATGTCCCCTAGTTCTGGTATTTTGTGAGAGGGAGAAGAGCTTCCCTCTATCCACTTGACTCATGCCCTGCATTATTTTGTACGTCTCAATCATATCCCCCCTCAAGCTCCTTTTTCCAGTCTAAAGAGCCCCAAATGTTTTAGCCTTTCCTCATAAGGGAGGTGCCCCAGCCCAGTAATCATTTTAGCCACTCTCTTTTGCACCTTTTCCAGTTCCAGTATGTCTTTCTTGAGATGCGGTGACCAGAATTGTACACAATACTCCAGGTGCGGCCTTACTATCGTTTTGTATAATGGCATTATAATGTTGGCTGTTTTATTTTCAATCCCCTTTTTGATAATCCCTAGCATGGAATTGGCCTTCTTCATTGCTGCCACACATTGGGGAGACACCTTCATGGAGCTGTCCACCAACATACCAAGATCTCTTTCCTGATCGGTCATGGATAACTCAGAGCCCATGAGTTGATAGGTAAAGTTTGAATTTTTTTGCCCCAATATGCATTATTTTACATTTGGCTACATTAAAATGCATTTGCCATTTCGCAGCCCATTCCCCCAGTTTGGAGAGATCCTTCTGGAGCTCTTCACAATCTTCTCTGGTTTTTACCACACGGAAAAGTTTTGTGTCATCTGCAAACTTGGCACCTCACTGTTTATCCCTGTCTTCAGGTCATTTATGAACAGTTTGAAAAGCACTGGTCCCAGGACAGAGCCCTGGGGCACACCGCTTTTCACCTCTCTCCTTTGTGAAAATTTCCCTTTGACACCTACTTTTTGTTTCCTGGATCTCAACCAGTTCTCAATCCATAAGAGGACCTGCCCTCTTATCCCCTGACTGTGCAATTTTCTCAGCAGCCTTTGGTGAGGGACTGTGTCAAAAGCCTTCTGAAAATCCAGATAGACTATATCCACCGGTTCACCCAAATCCACATTCCTGTTGACCTTTTCAAAAAATTCTAAAATACGTGGAACATGTCTTAATTGTACTGGACTGTATATTATCCCTCATTACTGTAAGCCGCCTTGGGTCCTTTTCCAAGGATAAAGGCAGGTAAAAATATTCTAAAATAAAATACAAATGATAAATAATATAGATAATATAGATAACATTGGACCAGGTAAAAGTACCCTTCTTATTATGAGTCATGTTGTTAGGGCAAGTAATTGTGTTTTCAGAAAAAAATATACCTGGGTTTAATCTCCATCTCTTTTAAAACAACATAAAATATTGTGTTAATTTAGAACCACATCCTCTATTATTTGTTTGCTTGTTTAATTTTTTTTACCCTGCCTTGAGTTCTTTTAGGGCAACAACCTGGGGCAAACATGTTTATAAATAAATACTGACAGAGATAGGACTCTACATAAGGATGTTGCAAATATGAGTGATACAAAATTCTACCAAGCATAACTTAAACTGAAATTATTCTGACAAATGAGTTTAATTTGTATTTAATTTTTGGCTAACTATCTCATGCCAGTGTGAGCAGTTTAATAATCATTCTCAAAATAGATGGCAGCTATTTCTTCTACTCTCAAAAGCAAATCTATTTCAAAGCCAGCCAGAGAAAATGCTTGGGATGACAGGTAAATTTTTATTGGACATTCAAAGTGTGAAGGTCTGAAACTCAAAATAGCAGTTTTCTAATAGATTTGGTAAATGATAGATAAAATGCACAAACAATAATACAGAGTAGCAATTAAAACTGAGTTCTTCATAGAAAAAATTGTGAAAGGGACACTAATCTCTTTATATAAAAAACACAAGGGGGAACTAGAAATAGTAGACAAGGGATAGAAGAAACACAAATAATCTTAGAATTTTATACTGTGGTATCCACCATATGTCCACTCTGAAGAAAATCATGTTGAGAACAGTGGGGGTTGCACAGCAAAATGGACATAGAATTCCACCTAAAATACAATTAAATTCACAGACTGTGCATTTTCTCCTTCATCTCAGTAACACCATTTAGATTTAATGGTGCTTTAAAATTGTAATTATGTTATTTAATCTTCATTTTTACTAAAGATTCATTGCAAAGGTGTAAAGTACTCAACACTCTCAAATATAATGCCTTAAACAGATAACTTTGAATAGAGAGCAACACAAAAATATTTCTTGAATGTCTGTCACAATGAGTTTAGAAAGGATTAACAGAAATAACTGTAGTGTTTCCTAGTTTTCAACTGAGTAGCTTGTGAATTTGCCTTACAGCCATTTCTTGTCCATTTCATTTGAGGCTGAACACCATGTTCATAAGAGACAGCAAAAACTGTTGCCCTATTTTTGTAGTAGGAGACGGACTTTCTTTTAGGCATTAAATGGGGAGGACTTGAAGTCCAAATACCCTCCCTCCTCTCTAAATCTAGTTCCATATAAATGCCATTATCACAGACTGGGCAACTTGAGGTGTGATGCTATTCAATTTGTTTACCATTTATTTACAATTGACCTGGAAATAACAGAATGAAATTTAACAGAGATAAGTATAAGATTCTCCACTTGGGACAAAACAACAACAACAACACAAATGCACAATTACAAGATGGAGGATACCTGGCTCAATAATCATACAAGCAAGAATGGTCTTAGAACTATAAATTACAAGCAACATATCAGCCCATTTTAGGCTTCAATAATGAAAGTATATCCCTCCTCCCAAATCCTGTGAATCACTCTCAGTAGAGTAGCCAGCTGTGTATCTACCTGACAGTTGTTCCAGTAATTTCCTAAAGATCAAGATGGAAGGAACCAAGAATATCTGAGCTGATACCTTATTCAAAGGAATGGGGGCCACCACCATCAAATGTAAGTGTTGCTTATACATTCACAATTAAAGCTTGTAACAGACATTGCATCCCTCGCCTATGACTAGAAGAGGAACATACTAATTTAAGCATCTCATGTGGCATAACCTTTTATCACCTCTGCAATTAAGCAGACTAGCTTCCTTATTTCACAATTTGTCTCTGAGTTCTAAGTATATGACTTTGATTTCACAAACATGACAAGACTGCCTCAAACACCTCTTTGCACCAGTTACATGCTTTCATCTCTAGCTGCAGCCTATCTCTAATGTCTGTTTCTGCGCTGATTTATATTACTCCTTTCAGTTACTTTATCATATTCTCTGGATTGGACCAAAGTACTCCCTCTGATATAGATGTCTGGCTGAAACATCAAAAGGAAATTGTTGCCAACAATTCATGCTGGCCTCTGTTGTTTAGGGTTGTAAACATGCCCAAAACAAAACAAAACAAAACCAGCCATCTGTCATCTGCATATGTTAATCGATACACATGAAACTGAACTAGCATTAATTTAGGAGCGGTGGGTTATTATGTGTGTGTTGTAGTTGTTGTTTCGGAAGGGGTGTGTGTGTGTGTGTGTGTGTGTGTGTGTGTGTGTGTGTGTGTGTG
>JAHTLZ010000379.1:34563125-34595942 GCA_023846285.1 Phrynocephalus versicolor | reverse complement strand
TATTGATGACTGGACTAAAATGTGGAAAGATAATCACAAATTAATTAAACCTGTTAGTCTTAAAGAAAATATATTTAAAATGTTTCACAGGTGGCATCTGTGTCAAAAGGGTCTAATAATGTTTATTGGAAATGCAGAAAGAACCCAGGGACTTACTACCACGCATGGTGGTCATGTGACGAAGCCCAGAAGTTCTGGCAACAGACTTGGAAAGTGGCACAAGAAATTGTACAAACTAAATTGAACTTTAGACCAGAAACGTTGTTACTGAATATAATGCCAGAGAATATGAACAAAGAAATAAAATATATTCTCTTGTACATATATACGGCAGCTAGACTGCTCTGGGCCCAGAAATGGGGAAAAACTGAAATACCAACTAAGGTTGAACTCCTGAAAAAGTTACTGGACATTGCAGAACTAGATATGCTCTCAGAGGCGTTGCAAGACCACCCAAGACATTTTGTAAAGGAGAGCTGGAAGATGATATATAGTTGGGCCTAGAAGCAGCAATGAACAAGGGGTAAAATAGTCATAAAGACGCTTAGATAGTGACACCAAATCTGGAAGTCATGTAGATGGCTGTTCAAGTGTGGAATCACCAATACCTTGGTATAAGCAATAGATAAGGGGACAGATACTGTTCACCATAGACTCTGGTTTGTGTTACTATTCTAAAGTGGCTCTTAACATTGCTGAATTTGTTTGTTTATATTATGGGAAATAAATAAATGCATTATAAAAAAAAGGTGTCTACCCAATGTGTGGCAGCAGTGAAGAAGGCCAATTCCATGCTAGGGATTATCAAAAAGGGGATTGAAAATAAAACAGCCAACATTATAATGCCATTATACAAAACGATAGTAAGGCCGTACCTGGAGTATTGTGTACAATTCTGGTCACCGCATCTCAAAAAAGACATAGGGGAACTGGAAAAGGTGCAGAAGAGAACGACTAAAATGATTACTGGCCTGGGGCACCTCCCTTATGAGGAAAGGCTAAAACATTTGGGGCTCTTTAGTCTGGAAAAAAGGTGCCTGAGGGGGGATATGATTGAGATGTACAAAATAATGCAGGACATGAGTAAAGTGGATAAACCTTTCTTGACTTTAATGTGACTCATTATTTGTTTTGTGGGGGGTAATTGGGCCAAGCAAAAGTAAGACCTCTAACATTCATTACCCTTTAATTAAGTCAGTTTATGCAGAGTCAGCCATGAAGAATTAAGTTCTCTAAGGAAGACTAACAGCAGATGGTGCTGTTACTGCGAACCTGTTGATCTTTGAACTGATAGCCTGAAAAGATGACCAACTGGATTGGGAAAGCAGAGAAATGAATTGCTAACTTCAACTTTTTAAACTAAATTTTTGATATATTTTAAACAGTACTAATTGAAAGATTTGAAAAGTTAAAGCAAGCAAGGTTATATGCAGAATATATTCCTGTGAGAAAGCTTTAGGAGATCAAAGATAAAGCAAAACAAGGCAACATTTCGGTTCAGCTGGATCATTTTCTGTTGTGTTTTCCTACTTTAGAAGTCAGTGCCATTTCAAGATAATTTGCTGCTGGGGGGGAGGGGGGATGAAGTCTCCCTCCTGTTTCATGTCCAAAAGCCAACTGAAATGATTACTGAATTTTGCTTCAGTCCCAGTAACAGGAAAGCCTCTTCCATAACACCCGAAGTGAGCAGACTAGAGATGGGCACGACCAGGAAAATTTTTTTTTCGAGTTGTCATTTTTCGGGACAGGTCCGTTTTGGCTCGTTTCCGTTTTTCGCGAAATTTTTCAAAACATTATCGTTTCATTTGTCGTTTTTTTGTCTGTCGTTAGTACTGGTTTAGGGGGGGGTAGCAGGCTCCTGGAGGCACCTCTGTGGGGTGGGTGCCTCCTCTGGACCACTATGAAGGGAGAGCAGGCTCCTGGAGGCACCCGTGGGTGCCTCCTCTCCTCACCGGCTACAAAATAGCATGCATAGCCATATGGATATGCATACCAAGTTGCAGACTTGCTTAGTGGACAGTGACACTGGACTGGCAGAGGCACCCCTCTTTGGGGTGCCTCCTCTGCATCAGTCAGTGAGAGAGAATGCGGGCTCTCACGGTGTCTCACCAAAGGGAAGCGTACTTGTGTGTAGTGCAATGCGAGTACACAGATCTGGCTTTAGGGTTAGGGTTAGCGCAAGGGCTAGGTTACAGGTAAGGTTAGGGTGAGTATTGGGGTGCACCTCTGGGTGCCTCTCTGACCCACTTAGAAGGACAGTGTACTGGCATATGGGTTAGGGTTAGGGTTCAGGCTAGGGTTAGTGGGCTTTTTATGCCCGGTTGGCACATCCCAGAAGTCTCTGTGGTCAAAACCTGGCCAAGTGGCCATGCGATTGGTGAAATGGCTCCAAAAATTTGCATGGTCCACTCCCATGGCCAGCCCATCATTGCGCAAAATAAAATAAAATAAAATCAATGGAGAGGAGGACAGGAGACATTTTGTTGCAAGAAAAACCCACTGGCACTGTAAAAAATCTGGCAGTTTTAAAATAGCAATTTTCGCATGTTTCTGTGGTGCTTTGGTGTGTTTTTGGACCACGATTTTTAAAAAAAGATTGCGGTCGCCCGCTCCATTTTGGATCCCCCGCCCGCACCGCATGGCAGGCGAGTTGGCGAGACGACGAGGATGCCCCACCAGAGCAGCCCAGGACAGGAGGGGGGGAAGGCCGGGGACCCCCCCAAAAAACCACCCCTCTGGTAGGTGCACTCTCAGGCAGGCAGCCAGGCATATTTTTGCCTGCTTTTTTGGCCGGGAATCGGGGTTTTTAAAACTTTTTTTCTGTGCCGCTTGAATGGCGCGGCGAGGCGGCGAGGTTGGCGGGACAACGAGGATGCCCGCTGCCGGCCGCCACTCTGCCAGAACAGCCCAGGAAGGACAGGAGGAGAGGTGGGAGGCCGGGGACCCCCCCAGAAACCACCCCTCTGGTAGGTGCCCTCACTCAGGCAGGCATATTTCCGCCTGCTTTTTTGGCCAGGAATTGGTTTTTTTTTTAACTTTTAAAAACTTTTTTCTGTGCCGCTTGGCATCGCGCAATCACCGCGATGCCAGGAATGACAACGACAAATCAGACCCAATTTTTCTTTAGTCGGTTCAAGTTCGAGTTCTGGCGGAGTAATTGTCGTTTCCTTTTCCATTACGTAATGGAAACGAGGAATGGAAATGGAAACGGGAATTTTGCTAAGTCGTGCCCATGTCTAGAGCAGACTATTCTAGGTGATGCAAGTCAGGGTGTTATCCAAGAGAGAAAAATGGAAGACAAATGAAGAGCAGTGGGTGGGAGTAGAAACCTCATTCTGCCTAATAGATGCAACACATTTGTATTCCAAATTGTGGTTGCATTTCCAGTCGAGAAGACTAAGTGGCAGATAGACTGTGCCTGAGCCCCCCACCTCTGTTGAGAAAGGGGTTTTAAATACTAACATAAATGGCTTCCCTGACTCCTCTCTCAAACCACCTATCTTCTGTGTCTAAAATGTGTGCATCCTCATTTTTGAATGAGTGCCCTTTGTCCTTCAGTGGAAGTGTACTACTGATTCTAGTCCTGAGCTGTTTCCCCTCCTATGTTGGGCCAGCCTCCTGTTTAATGGCTGTTTAGCTTTTCCAATGTAGAGGTCTGCACACTCCTCACTGCATTGGACCACATATACTATATTGCTCCTCTTGTGTTTTGGGCGGATGAGTCTCTTCCTTAGTGTTTTTGTGTGTTTGAAATAAACAGGGATGCAGTGTTTGCCAAAACTCCTTTCAAGCTTTTCAGACACTCCAGCCATGTAGGGGAAAACACATTTGAGACTCATGAAAGATCTGGTAGATTTCCTTCTAGAGGGAAGTTGTTAGTCTCATGAGTGAATTTAATCACCATGGCCAGTATCCCATTGGTTAAATGTGTAATTGCATAAGTGTCCAATCCACTGTGTTAGGCTTTCTGTTGCATGCTGGTTCTTGCACTGGTTATGAGATCAACCATGGAATTATGTAGAATGAGGAGTTTGCTAAGCAGGGAGGACACTTATGCTATTGCCTTCCTGCTATGCATTTAGGCAAAGAATATTGGCTTGTGTATACAAAGTATATTACTTTTTTTTAAATAGAAGTCGTCTCTCTGGATAAGTGCAGACTTCCCATAACTAGAGATGGGCACGACTTAGCGGTATTTCCGTTTCCGTTTCCGTTACTCGTTTCCGTTACTCTACACACAAGCACAACAGAAACATACTGTTAAGAGATATATTTTTCTTGGCCATATAGCCCTTCTGGGCCTTTTTCCTTTGTTAACACGGAGCAACTGGAAGATAGAGAAGGTTGTGGAGAGAATCAGCATTAATGGGAATGGGAAGAGAAAGTGACTGGTATTTATTGGGCCCATTAAGAATGCATTGTTTCCAAATACATAATTTTGTCTTGTTAGCAAGGATGTATCCCTTATGTTTGCAGCCCACAACACTCCATGCATCACTTCAGTGGTTCACATGCTGAGATGATTTGCTTTGTTAAGGGAAGCGTCAATTAATGTGGTCCTTGTCAAGGACTCCTGCTGGCAATTACTGCGCAACACTGGAGGTGGAAATTATCCCAAGCTATCCCCATTTAACAAAGAGGATTCAGACATGACACTTGAGAGTCTGGGCTTGCCAGAGATGATAAGTTTGTATTAATATAATAAAGAAACTACTTCACATACTGCAACAATCCATGGGGTCTCTTCTAGATCTACAGGTCTAAGATTATTATTACTCTTCCAAAACAAAAGCTAAAATGGCAAAATGGTCAAGTTTTGGAGACAGTGTCAGCTGTCAGTCTATCTCATCCTATTCATTTCATGACACTGTCTAAGTTCTTTGAGCTTTCCTAACTATGGCCTAATGACTCATAAAGCTGTCTCCATGCAAGTAATTTTGGAACGTGCCTTTAAATGACATTCATTGTCAGTCAGAACTTGGTGAAGTTATTTTAGTGTTTGGATGTGGTATTTTGGAAGCTGTAGTTTTTTAAATGTTGAGCTCTGACCTACGCCTGGACTAGTGTGTGTTTTGCGTTGACACTGAACAAGTGATCTGATTGCTTCAGCGTGCAGCACTAACCTTCTATATTACTGATTTGTTTTATTGTCTATCTCAAAAGAAAAGATTGCAGTACTTGGCTTTGAAATAATTGAGCAAAGTTAGAACTCAACAGCAATGTGCCAGCTCAGTGCATCCACTATACTGTATTAGGATGTCAGATGAGACATAAAAACTTGAGCAATTGCAGTAATCACGAGTGGAATGAAGGCAATACAGCAACATTGTCTGACTCATTAATGTACCATGCTAAAGATTTTTCAGTCAAATGTCAATGCAACCTACTACATAGATGGAAGAGTTTTGTAATGAGGATAGAGAACCTCTAGCAAGATCAGACAATTATCAGGGCTGATGGAAGTTGTAGACCAACAACATAAGAAGGCCACAAGTTCCTGATAGAGTCTATAGTAGGTGTGGCTGGAAGGAAACTTTCTGGGCTGGGGTGACCATCAGTCTCTCCAGCACTAACCAATCAATCCTTCCTGCCTTGGAAGTCAATGAGAGCTCTACCTCTCTGATGAATTCTTCTTTCCACATGTTTCATCTGTTGGAAGCAGCTTTCCTTATTTTGTGGTTGATCTATTCACAATTGTAAGTAAAGAATCATTTTTATTCTTTCTCCTACAAGCGTCTTAGAGTAAGTTACAGAGACCTTAAATGCTAGTTAATGAAAAAGGAGTGGACTCTCTCAGGATCTATTATCTTACATGGATCAGAAATGAATGAATTTTGCATTTTTAAAAACTGAATTTAGAAAACAACAGGCTTTCAGGGATCAGTGTGTTCTCATAGTAGATCAAGAGTTCACATGGGTGAAGTGGGAGGATTTTTTGATCAATATATCTTTGTGACCTTTTTGTGTTATTTTTAAAAAGTGTTATGGTATAACTTGGTGTCAGATGGGACAATACAGGGCCACAAGGTTTACAAAAGAAATTTTCAGCACTTGGTGGAGCTGAAAATCCCTTATTGATTTATTGGTATGGAATGGATCACTACTTCTGGTTGTCATTTTGCATGCTCTTTGAAGATTTGGTACAAAGGACTGTCCTGATGACTGTCTGCATTTGCAAATTTACAGTATTCTTCTTCTGAATCAGGAGAAGTTTGGTCAGCTTAATCCTCTTCAGATTTTGATGTGTCCAGCCAATATGAAGCAATATAGCAACATGCATTAAAACAGGCCTGCACAACGCATCGAACGTGGGCGACAGGTAGCCCGGAGGGCCATTTGAAGTAGCCCGCCAGGTCCTGCCAGCCTTCCCATCCGCCACCAATGGAAAAGTGTCCCCTCCCCTTGCATCAGAGGGGGTTGCATGACTGGCCTTCCGGGGAAGCGAGAGAAGCCGCTTGGCCACTTGCTGGCCAGGCAAAGGGGTACATGAGCGCTTTCCTCCTCCATTTTTCTTGAGACTGCATACGTAGGAGGGCTGCCAGGGAAGATGGAGAGTGGTGCATGCCCATGGCTATTAAAGGGGGGATGGGTGGGTGTCAAAGGCCCTGTTCATGATGGCTGAAGGAAGGCAGGAAGCCTTCATGGGGGTTTAGTTTGGGTTGTTGTATTTATTATTTGCTATACACCACCTAGAGTTCCCGAGGGAAAATCGGGTGGTTAACAAGTACAAATATAAACAAATATAGGAAAGAAGGAAGGAAGGCGAGCGAGTGAGCAGGCAGGCAGGCCGCCCACCCCACCAGGCACTGTCAGGGCCTGAGAGGAGGAGGAGGAAGAAGAAGAGATGGCAGCAAGAGAGAGAGAGTGTGTTGGGGGGGGGGGGCAAGCCAAGGAGAGCAGTACCGCAGGAGAAGGAAGAGGAGGTGGTGGCAGTGATGGTAAGGAAGGGGCAGGTAGGGCCTGGATCAGGTGAGGGGGCATCTCTGCTGAGTCCAGCTGGCGGGTGAGGGAGGAGGAGGAAGAGGAGGAGGGGCAACTCCTTTCAATGGTGCTGCCTCAACAAGAGGTGATGCTGCTGGGGGATCTGATGTGCGACCAGCTCCCACACCTGCAGAGGTATTTCCCACCCACCGAGCCGCTCCTGCTGCCTGCCTGCCCTGCCTGAGCATTGCTAGGTCCCTGGCCAAGCCCTCCCACTGCACTGTCCCTGAAAACACTCGGGCTCGGTCAGAGGAGGAGAAAGAGGAGGTGCTGTTTCCACTGGCACCAGGGTAAGGAAATGTAGACTGTGGGTATGCTTGGGAGTTTAAAGTAGACTGGGGGCTGTTCAAAATTGGACAGCCCTACATTAAAGTATATAGGATAGATAAAGCAACAGCATTAGTCTGGTAAGACATAGATGGAAATTGAAAATTTACGCACAGTTGGGTCCCATAGGCATAGATACATTTTTATTTTGCCTTTTTTTCTGAAGAGTTTTCAGGCAACTAGGTCATCTTTACTGAATGAAATGCTAATGTGTACTATAAAAAGCTGATTAGTGGGACTGAGCTATCTTTTTCAATGCTTTAAGTGATGCCCATAATAGGATTTGCTCTTTTACAGCTGTTTTGAGAGCAGACATGCAAATATACTTGAGGAAATGTTGCTCTTCTTTCTTCCTCCCTCTTTTTAAAAGCAAGTGATCTCAAATATGTACTATTGGGAAATGAATGGCAGCTCATAAGTGCCTCAGTTAGTAATTACATCTACATTCTTGTGCAGCCATAACAGTGAAACTGCTAGTCATGCGGTCTAAACATGGGACAGAAAATTGCTGCAAGAAATAACACACTTGTGAAACTGGCCAGGTCAGATTGGAATGCACACATCTATACAAATATGAACAAAACTTTTCTCCCTGTGCTATTCCACAGAGAATGTGCGAGTGCCCTATGGTATAAATCAACACATGCCAAACAAGTGGATGTAGCTCTTAATGAATCATGGTGGATTGTTACTGGCTGCCTGAAACCTACTCCCATTGACAACGTACATTATTTGGCTAGTATTGTCCCCTGAAAGTACATCAAAATGTGCTATCAAATAATGGATGAAATAAAATAACACAGTACCATGTCACGGAGACCAACCCCCTAAAATAAGGAATAATTTTCTGCACACATCTCAAGCTCTTAATATTAAACCAGAAGAAGCTAGCTTAAATGTATGAAAAGCAAAAAGCCACACATCTTGTTGAACGATTGAATAGTAAAAAGTGTCTTTCACCAGGACAGGATCCTGGCTGGACCATTTGGAAGTCTCTTAATAGACTTTGAAGTAAAGTAGGACATTCAAAGTAGGAAGCTTAAACCAAGTGAAATGCGGCTATTTAGATATAGAGCAATTTTTTCCTCTAACTATGGAGAGATACAATCAATCAAGTATACTTAAGAAGATCTAGTAAATAGCCAAGATGGGGCTATTGAAATAGTACACTTCTGGTCAAAAATAGTCTAATCATTTAGCATTTTAAATTTGTTTGAACTTTTATCTATATTTGAGATACCAGTATAAGCTGTCCTGAGAACAAGCCAAGGGCCTAATTTTAACCCCCAAAACTGGGAAAACTTATGGACTCAAGTATAAGCCAAGGATATTTTTTAGTTATACTCAAGTATATACCAATGAGCTCTAAAGGGGCTGGGGGTAGTAATTGGCAGTGTGTGCTGGGAGTGTGGAGGCAATAAGGGAGTTAATATCATAGAGTAAACTCCCCGATTGCCTCCACAGTCAGTCCCTGCACAGTTGCCAATACTACCCTCAGTCCCTTTAGAGCTTCATAACTAAGTCCCCTTACTCACAAACATTTCCAAATTTCAGGGGGTTCCCTAAAATCACTTTCTGAAGGTATCCCTGCTACTTTGGAGTCACACAGTAAGTAAATTTTGATTGCATATTTTTAAAATATTTTGAGTGCATTTAAAAAAACAACAACACTCAAAAATTACTTACATTGGGGACACCAAAGTAGCAGGGGTACCTTCAGAAAGTGATTTTAGGGAATCCCCTGAAATTTGGAAACATTTGGGGGATAAGGGGGCTGAGTTATGAAGCTCCAAAGAGGGTGTCCCTAAACCTTTTCCTTGGAATCATATGGGAAGCAGAGGCATCACTATTGCTTGCCCGGTCAGGACTTGCCCTTTGCTGCCCTCCCCAAGCCGTCTGAGCACCTAATTTTACCCCAAAAAACTGGGAGAACTTATTGACTCAAGGATAAGCCGAGGGCATTTTTGCAGCCAAAAATAAGAGCTGAAAAACTAGGCTTATAGGCGAGTATATACAGTATTTTAGTGGTACCTAGAGTGGTGTAGTAGATAGAGTTTTGTACTGGGACTCTGGAGAATAGAGTTGAATTCCTGATCACCCATGGAAATTCACTGGGGAAGTGGAAATGGTAAAACCACACCTAGGTATCTCACATAGTTTGGAAGGTCTAGTAAGGGGCTACAAGTTGGTTCTGATTGGATAGCACATAACATACACTATGGTTTAGGGACTTTTCCTAAATCCTGCTCCCAGACCCTCAGTGTCTTTTCATGTTCCCTCTCCTTTTCTCTGGTTCTTTCTCACATACTATTGTTATGCCCTTTACCTTTTAAAATCTCCTGTTGCCCGACATTTGCCCCCTTTCTAATCCTCTTGCTTAACCAAAGCCTCTTTTCCTCTGTTGAACTCTTCTTTCCTTTTCTCTCCTGTGGTGTCATTTAACCTGACGTCTTCCCTTAGTCTCCTTTGCCTTAATGCTTCACCAGCAGAATTGCCCAAATCCAGCCAGTAAGATATTTTCTCTCAAGGTAAATATATATCTGTGATTGAAAAGTATTTATAGAAAGCACACATGGTTCAAAAACTGTGATATATTTAACAGTAAGCATGGGTTTGCTATTGCTACTAAAGAGAATATCCTTAAAATCTGAATAGTTTAAAGCATAATTTCCTGATCTAGGGATTATGCCTCTCCCAGTGGGTCACAAAGTGCTTTCTGGTGGGGGTGTCAACTTGGTTATTTTTGATAGTTATTTTTATACACTGTATATTACATTAAATATACATGCTTAAATATGTATATAAATACACATAGGTATGAAATGTATATAAATGTACATATACTATGCTGTATTATTTTACTCCTCATGACCCACAGAAGCAACCATGAGTTCTTAGTTATTTCTGTGCCCCACTGGGTAGATGTTTTTATACATGCTATCATACCCCCCTCCAAAACAGCCAGTGTTTATTTGGGATCCAAAGGGAGGGTCTGTTTACCGATGGGGATGGGCAAGAGACATGAAGGAAGTGACAGAGTTCGGCAATTTATTCTGCCAGTGGAAGACAAAATTCACATGAAACAGCCAGAGCTTCTTAAAAGCAGCTTTATTACATATGTACAAACATAACAGAGTTTCATCATCACATCACAGAGTACATAGAGACAGCATATCAACATAACATAGTACAGGCATAAAGCATGGCAACATTGGTACCTTATTATCAAAGGTCCAAAGACTACTGATTTCTGGAACCCCTTTATACGCATGATAACCAACCAGAAAACTGGTTACATCATGCAATTGCATCTACCTTTCATCAGCTTTACTCATTATATCTATTTTGTACACCTTGGTTACAGTGGCTCAGTATCACATACTGGACTCCATTTTAAAAATCAATTAAATATACAGTGGTCACCCACCCTTTTGCGGTTCATATACTGCAGTCCCGCTATACTGCGGGACCGTAGTATATGAAAAAGCCCCCCTGGGGTAAGGGGAAAAGGTTGTTTCTGGCCTATACTAACCCAAGGACTGGCACTGCCCCGAACGGGCCTGCGAGGGCCTTCCCAGGGGCCTCCAGAAGGCCCAGGAAGGCACTTGCAGGCCCCTTCCGGGCAGCACCAAGCTGAGGGTAAGTACAGGACCCCCAGTTAGGCCCCCCAGACCCGACCTGACCTGCATCCACATATCGTGGATTTTCAGTTATTGTGGAGCAGGGCGGGTCCCTAACCCACGTGATAGGCGGGCGGGTCACTGTACATATGAAACACCTGTTAGACAAACCTATTCTGTTAAATACAACATATTTTTCCTCACTAATATCTGACAGGAAGAGTCATCCCCACCTACAACAATGGAAATTCAACTCAATAATGTACTGTCATTTTTTCTTCATAAATTTTATCATTTAGTGTCTGAGTTATACCCCCTACATAATTATGCATTATTACATTAATATTAATATATTTGGTTAGAATTATATTCTGAGAAATCTATTTTAATTTGTGTTCTTTACCCCCATTAAAATGCCCTTTAATGCAAATGTTGTGGCAGGCTGCAGATTACTTAGCTGCTATAAAAGGGAGTGACAAATCAAAATAGTTTGGGAAATATTGGTTTAAAAGAAGAAAATTCCCTGTGTTTACACAGCATCCCTTTAATATTTTGTTATTTCCCAGATCATAATGCTTATCAATGTAAGGACAACATAAATCAAAGTTTGGTTTCTAGTTCTCTTCAAAGTGTTGCCCATAACCTTTAAAGCCCTTTAGGAGCCTCGTGGGGCAGTGGTTAAATGCCTGTACTGCAGGTAAAACTCTGCTCATGACCTGGGGTTCGATCCCAGGTAGCTGGCTCATGGTTGACTTAGCCTTCCATCCTTCCGAGGTTGGTAAAATGAGTACCCAGCTCTGCTGTGGGGGGGGGGTGTAGCCTGCATACTGCAATTAAACTGAAAGCCATTCAGAGATACTTGAAGTGGTATGGGACGGTATATAAGCAGAAGACTTTGCTTTTTTGCTTTTCTTTATGGCTTGAGGTCCAGGTTAGCTGAAATACTGTATCTCCTTGTGCAAGCCCCCAAGAGCATTAAAACCAACAAAGTAGAGTTGGGCTTCTCTGAGAGAAGCATGTTTTGCAAAGACTCGAGATGGCTTTGGCAATGGCTGTTCCCAGCATATTGAGCATCCATCCTCCAGCAGTTTTGATTAGCATATCTCCTTTCCTTCCACTGGCAACTGAAAACCCACTTCATTAGTGGTTTGTTTGGGGCATCTACAAGCAATTGCGATGGGGAGGCTTTGTGGGGTTTTAACATATGTTTTATAATTCTTATTTAGCTTTTTAAAATATTTGGGTGTTATAGTTTCACATGTTTAATTGAGATTTTTAATTATTTGTAGATGTTTACACATTTTATTGTAAGCTACCTTGAGTCCTCACACATGGAGACAGCCAGGATATAAAATGGAATTAAGTGAATAAATAATAGAATTAAAGATCAGCAAAGGGACCCTAAGGTTTATTGAGGCCAACTCATAAATAAACCTAGGAAAAAGCAGCCTCTAAATTACACTATATTAGAACAAAGGCAGCCTATAAATTACACTATATTAATCAATCAATAACACATATGAGGCAAAGTAGGAGGTCCACAGGTCTAAAGCATTCCTGACAGATTACCATTTTTAATTGTAAGAGCGCCATATCCCATGATTAAAACAACAAGGCACCACTACCTGCCCATTGAATTATATACCATTTACACCTTCACTAAATACTTTGTATATAATGAAGGGGAAATATGCATGGATGGATGGTAGATAACAGGGAAATTGATTATTCCAGTAAACAAACATGCAGAAGATGACAATCAGACCTACACCCTCTGAATATCTTATAAATCAAGGAGGCAATACAAAACATGTTCACATCTACAAATTTATGTTTAGCTTTGCTCAATCCTAACATAGTTAGGAGTTTTTCAAACAAACATTCAGTCATTATTAAGAGCTTATTATTGACAAAGAGAGCAGTATGTTCACTGTTAAAATCACAGTGAGAGGAACATGTCCTTTACTCTCTCAGGCAGAAAGAGAAATCGTAAGTGAGCTGAAGACATCAGGTCCTTAACCATCTAAAAGAGCATGTCGTATTAGGTGAGCTGAACTCCAAGTAATGGGAAGCTCTTTCTGAGGGTGAATTTTTAGTTACCCATATTCAGTAGTTTTCCAGACTACCTGCTACCTCAAGAGCAAATAGATCTAACCTTATGTCTCCATCCACTATTGAATGAAGAGCAGAAGCTGTTGATATCACTGGGGATGTATGTATGTGGCATTTGCCCACAGCTTAACAATAAGCTGCTGTGGACAAGCCTCGTGTTTGTTCCTAATATAGTACAAAAGCCAAAAGAACTGGAGCATCCAAAGGAACCAAGAAGTCAAAAGAGGCAAAGTCTCAGGATGCTGAAGAAAAAGGTGCTTTATTAAAATAAAAGCCCAACGCGTTTCGGCTTAGGAAGCCTTCTTCAGGGGCTATGTAAAACTGCATTAAAACAAAGGGACAACCAATGAATATCTATTTTCTTATACAGCAGGGCTGTCCAACTTTGAACAGGCCGAGGTCTACTTTTTCCAGCCTAAAGTGCTTGAGGGCTACTACACTAATACCTCTACTTACAAATGTTATCCATTCCGAGCACATGCTCATGGCCCTTGAACTGCCCGCTCAGCTAAGACAGTGGGCTGGCAGACCCAGAACTTTGCTGGGGCAGTAGTGATCCTTGGGATGGGGGAGGGAGGGGTGGAGAACTTATCCCCTCACGCTTTTTATTGATGCCTGGCAGGCTACTTTTGAACCCTTCGCGGGCTACCAGTAGCCCACAGTCTACCTCTTGGACAGCCCTGTTATACAGCAATTGTTATAAAGTAATTAGTGTATATTCTGATGAAAGGCTTATAAACACTAAACATATATGGTAATTTAGGTTGGTTAGTTATTTATACTTTTTTACAAGCCCAGTGGGACTGTTACAAAGATATTCACAGTTTAAAATATAAACATAAATATAAAATATAGTATAAAAATATAACAAGTATAAAATAGCAAAGTTTCACAGTTTAAAATATAAGTAAGGTATTATACTCTAAGTGTATCCACTGGATATATTTTTTTCTTTATACAGACCCAATAGGCAGGTTACTGAGATGCTTGTAATTTAGATTTTCCTTCTAGAAATACTGCTGACTAAATGCAGGCAAAGGCTATGGTAATTATATAGCTAGGTTACCCAGCTGTTCACAATGGTGAAGAAGGTACTAAGTAATTTTTAGGGCTGATTGCTTTAAACTCAGAGACTATAAGAAAATACATAATACATTACAACAGAGGTAGGAAATTTATCTCTTCATTGAGACCCATAGGAGCTAGAGAATTAAGTTTAATTATCCAGTCAATTTCTTTTTTAAGCATAGTTTTTCTTTGTTTTTAGGGACAATTTATAAAGCCCAGAATTTTAAATCTTTTTCTGAATGGTTGTGTTGCTGAAAACGTTTAAATAAGGGATTTCCTAATTTGTTATTCCTGATATTACTAATTTATTTATTTTTATTTATATTTATTTATAGGCGTCGGTGACCAGGTCCGCCTATTACCATCTCCGTCGGATCGCCCAGATCCGCCCGTACCTCAACGCGAACTCTCTGAGAACAGTGGTCCAAGCACTGGTGATCTCGAGGCTGGACTACTGTAACGCCCTCTACATGGGGTTGCCCTTGACTCTTCTCCGGCGTCTGCAGCGGGTACAGAATGCGGCGGCTAGGATTGTGGCTGGTGTGCGTCGTCATGAACACATCACACCAGTCCTGGCCCGCCTGCATTGGTTGCCCGTTGCAGCCCGGATTAGATTCAAGGTCCTGGTTTTAGTTTATAAAATCCTCCATAGCTTGGGACCGGACTACCTGGCAGAGCGTATCGCTCAACGATCCACCTCAGCCCGTCCCGTTCGGCAGGCGCGAGCGCACTTGCTGCAGGTCGCCACCGTCCGAGAAGCCCGGAAGACAAGTACTCGGACCCGGGCATTCTCGGTGGCGGCCCCTAGCCTTTGGAATTCCATCCCTACCGAAGTGCGCTCTGCAGAGTCCCTGCTGGCCTTCCGGAAAGCTTTAAAAACCTACCTTTTCCAAGAGGCCTTTGGCGATTCTTATTCTTAGTTTTTTTTTCTTTTCTTTTGTCTTCTCCGCCATCATACACTTTAGTTGATGAGGTGCCACTAGGTTTTACTGCTCTTAAATTTATTGTTGTAATTTTATTTGTTTATCCTTGTACTTGTGTGGCTAACATAGCCCTTGTAAGCCGCTTAGAGTTCGTTTGAAGATAAGTGGGATATAAATGCAATAAATAAATAAATAAATAAATACTAATATGTTCTCCTATGTGTGTTTTAAGTGCTCTGGAGGTTTTTTCCACATATATTTTTTGTCAGGGGCACTTGATAGCATATATTACTCCTTGTGTGCTGCAGTTAATAAATTTAGTAAGGGTGTATTTTCTTTGCTGTTGTATGTCTGTGAATTCTGTCATTTCTTCAGTATTCTTACAGTAAACACAGTGGCCACATGGGTGGTGGCCTTTGGGTGGTGGGATATCTTTCTGAATATAATTAGATGTTTTTTGTCTCTCTTTAAATTCACTTCTAATTAAGAAATCTGATAGATTCTTGGTTCTTTTAAAAGTAATTAAGGGTTTCTGGAGACATCCTGGTATATTCTTCAATATGTACCAGTGGGTTCTGATGCTGTTTTGTAATTTGTTGGTGATATGATTCTATGTGAAGGCACAATTGATACGATTCTCTGAGTCTCTACTCTTATGGTGCAATAAATCTTTTCTCTTTTTATTGTTGGCTTTAGTGTAGTTCTTTTCAATGATGTGTTTAGGGTAACCTTTTTCTAGCAATTGTTTCTTTAAATGATGAGATTCTGCTAAAAAGTCTTCTGTTTTGCTGCAGTTCCTTTTACCATATGGGCAATTCTGAGGAACTGCCCATATGGTAAATTGGATCTCAAAGGTTTTGGATGGGAGCTGTCAAATCTGAGAAGGGAATTACAGTCTGTAGATTGTCTATAAAAACTAGTGTGTTACTGGTCAGAATGTTTTTTAATTGTTAAGTCTAAAAATGAATATCTGTGTGATGGTATTCTAAATCAAGCTTAAGGTTTGCATCTAGACTGTTAATCCATTCGGCAAAGGGTTGTACGGAATGTTCAGGTCCTCTCCAAATTATGAATATATCATCGATGTATCCGAACCATTTTATCAAGAATTTCAGAAATACTTACTAATATAGTACTGTCAGTAGGCCATTAAATTCACTGGCTAGCTGCCAGATATTTCCTAAGTCGAAATAAGATCTCCTGCACTGCACATTTAATATACTTAGCCACTCTGCGTTTCATGTACAGCACAGCCTGTAGCAATGCAATTATGCACACTATTTATGATATTTCTATTCCTGAAGAAGTGGGAAGGAAAAAACAGTATAGGTCAACACATAATCTTATCTGTAAAGATTCTCAGTCATCCAGGTGAGTTTATCTGGAAGTTGAATCATGGCAACTGGACTTCTTTCCTTAAGAGACTGAAACGTTTCGCAGCTCATCCAACAGCTTCGACTGATGAAGCTGTTTGGATGAGCAGCGAAATGTTTCAATCTCTCAAGAAAAGAAGTCCAGTTGCCATGACTCAATTTCCAGATAACTCATAATCTTATACTAATGTGATTTATCATATTCTTCAAAATAATGTGATAATGTGATTTATCATATTCTTCAAAATTGCACCAAGAGATAGGAAAATCGTGGTGCAGTGGTACTGCAGGTAAAACTGTGCTCATGACCTGAGGTTCAATGGTTGACTCAGCCTTCCATCCTTCCGAGGTCGGCAAAATGAATACCCAGCTTGCTGGGGGGGGGGGGGCAATGTGTAGTCTATAGTGTAACTAAAACTGTAAACCATCCAGAGACTACTTGAAGTAGTGCGGGGCGATATATAAGCAGAACTCTTATTGGCCAAACACCCGAGGGGAGAAATAGCCCCACCAATTACAAAAGTGATGTAATTGCCTACCACACCTATACATGCATGCGCACACCAGCCATAGTCAGGGCATGCCTGGGCAAGCCACCGGAAGGGGGTAGGGATGATGGGGCACCCCCTACAGGGTTACAGCCCCCCCTAAGGTGGAGGAACATCCAGTCATAGGAACTTCTGGATACTGGCCCACAAGATAGTAGAACTTCCGGGGTCAAAGGTCTAAGGTGGCAGGACTTCTGCTAAGTGGCGTCTAGGGGGCAGGGCTTAGGTTTGATGGGTGACTGACATAAACTAGGTACATGCAGTACACTTTGCTTGGACATTTGGCAGTATGTGAAAAACTTGAATAATGGCAGGAAAGGGCACATTCATCAACAGAGTAACACAAGATACGAGTCACAAGTTGTGAAATGAATTGAACTTAATGACTAGTGGTGGAACAGTTTTTTTCATTATTTCACTTTGAGAAAGGTATCTTGCTTTATTTTTGGTGAATGATGGGGAATTGCTCCCTAAACACCACTACAGTGCACATATTTGGCAGCAGGCCTCTCATGTGCTAAGCTTTCACTCTCCCCTGCATCACAAAATTTTGACTGCTGTTGTACTGGTGCATTTATGTTAATAGGCTGCCAGAAGATACACGAGTGAATAAAAGGTTGGAAACCACTGCTCTAGCTGATTATAACATTCTACTTTAGCTGTTTCAAAGATGCAGGGAGATAACAAATGTCAAAGATGTGTCTCCTGTTCTCATCTAGAGTTCTTCATCTGCCTCATGCCTTCCTCAGGAGACTTACCATACAGAGAGAAAAAGTTTGTCTTTCCCCTCCAGAAAACCAAAGACAAAGGATACAAACCCTTTATAAGCTGCATTAATGAATGCTTTCATCTTAGATAGTCAACAACTGGAAACTGCAACAAGATACTGCTGTGCAGTATGCTGGTATTAAAGATTCAAGATTACTACAAACCATCTCATCCTACATTTTCTGCTATTCTCAGTGACCTCTCAGGTTTGTGAACAATTATGTGACCATTGAACACTAATCTACTTTGAGATCCTTTCCTGCCCATAGGACTTTGGTTTTGAAAATCAATTAATTGACTATGAAACAAAGAACATACATGCAAAACTTGGAGTTTTCCAAGATTGCTGGTATGCCCAGTTTGTGGATAGGTGCTGCTAGCTTGGTTACACAAGCAATCACATCATAGACTATTTTGGTTACACAAACAATCACATAGCCTGGGTATCAGAAGGAGATGGCAGGATACCACTTCCTAATTGCTGAATCACCGAGGACAGTGCATGTAAATTCCAGCTATAAATGCAGCTACTGTTGCTGATAGCATGGATGCGCATGGGTGCATGACATGTGTGTACTTGAAATATGCACTCTTAGCTTTTTCTATCAACAACAGGTGCTTTCTGGTCTTCATTCAATACAGCTGAATTTTAATGAGGCATGGGGCAGAGTCTATTTTCCACTGTAGCCTGAGCCAAGCTACACAGTCCCAGTATGCCTCCAAGAGAAGGAAACGGCAAGCCATTTCTGACTGCTTTATATCTAGAAAACCCTGAAAAGGACATATATTGGAATCAACTTGATGGTGTATAATTATTCTTATTACACTTTCTATGCAGTCACATATGACGTTGTTTACTCAGCTCTTTTCACAGAGAATTTCCAAGAACAAAATGCAGTTTTATGCATGCACTAATTATTTTGAGATTCTTTTTTTAAATAAATTTTATTTCTAATAATTAAGACATACAAACAAATAACAATACAAGTGCATCCCCACCCCCCGGGACCATCCATTTCTTCCATGAGTTCTTCTTTATTACTCCAATGTCTGTTGTTCTAATATTCTTCTTAAAGTCCTCTTCTCCAGAACTGTCTTGAAATATTCGTCAGCTTTTTCCCCTTCCCTTCTACTAATACAAAGTCTATAAATTTTCCCCAAATGTCATAAAAAATGTCTTTTTTCATTTCTCCTCGTTTCACTTTTAAACTACAAGACAATTTATCGTTTATGGCTATATCCCGAAGCTCGTTATAATAATCTTCTATCTTGAGATCTAGTTTAGATTTCCAGTTTCTTGCTATAATTAATCCGGCGGCTGTCATAAGATTTGCTATTAGTTCCTTTGTTGTAACATCATAATCTTTACTAGTTAACAATGATAACAGTGCTGTTTCTGGTTTACAATCAATATCTACTTTAATCATGTCACTTAGCTCTAGGAAAACCCTTTCCAAAACTTTTGAACTATTTCACATTCCCACCAGAGATGCATATATACCTATCTTTTTTCGCATTTCCAGCACATCTTAGAGTATTCAGCATTCATTCTATTCAACCTAATTGGTGTCAAGTACCATCTAGAAACCAATTTAAAATAATTTTCTTTTATCCTAACCAATAATGATCTCAAGATTCTCATATTCCAGATTTTCGCCCAGTCTTCTTTTTTTATCTCTACATTAAGATCTTGTTTCCAGACCTCTCTCAGAGAATCTAACTCCTTCGCTTCCAATGAGTCCCCTATTATTTTGTATATTTTACGTACTAATCCTTTCTCTATATTATCCTGGTCAGATTCAAGCAATAATAAAAAACTGTTCAAACTTTGTAAATTCTCTAAGTTGACTGTTTCTTCTGACCCAGTCTTTTGTCCATTTTCCTAACTGGATATAGTTTATCCATATTAAATCACTAGATTGCAGAATAATTGTAAAAGCCCATTATGAGGGGGGTCATGTTGGTGCCCCGGATCCTCGCCTGATCCCTTTTAGTGAGCTCCAAAAGCTGAATAACACATAGACTCCAGGAGGGCTTAGTGAAAGTGGAGCTGTCATCCGCTTAGGGGCCCTAGCAATATGGTTCAGCTGGGATAACAGGCAGGGCCGACTGAGGGGAAAATAAAAAAGAAAGACAGGAGCTAGAGTTCAGTGAGAAGAGACAGGAAGTGGCAGCTTCTTTGGGAACCACAACATTCAATGAGGCTGCCTCTAACAGAGAAGAAATCTTTGTTGAAGCCATGGGGAGTTGGCGTTTTATGTTGAGGAGGTCTAAAAGTACTGGATGTAGGAAGACCTTTGTTCACGGATCTTGGGAGAGATGGTGGTAGCTAAAAGGTAAGATGGTCATGCTCCCATATTTTCCCTGGCAGAGAACCCCACCTCAATCGTGTCCATCTGGTGTCCCAGGAAGCTAATGTGTCACACGGCTCAGACCCCTAACTCAGCACTGCTGTTGGCACTGCAAGTGCCAGAAAGAGAGCCAGTGGCAGCTTCAGGAGGAGGTGCCTCTGGGTACCGTTTAGTCACCGTTGCCAACCATTTGCAAGAGGAGATGGGCAGAAAATTGGAGCACCCGTGTTGCTTGGACTTTTGAGCTGGACCTCTCCCCTTTATCCGCTGAACTAGGGCACAGGTGGGAGAGGCTGTGCAGAGGGCTCACTGCCAGGAACTGATCCCTTCAGTGGATTACATGTGCATGAGGTGGGTGATGTAACCTCTACCTCTATATCTCCAAGTTGGCAAGCAATAGACTCTGTGTCTGTGGATTCCATCACTGTGCACTCTATGGAACTGGTTCCTGGGAACACACTGAATTCCAACATGGCAGCTGGAAGAGTCAGGAGTGTACACGTTATTCCCCCAAAATAAAAAAAAATAAAAAATGTAGAAAGGGGGATGAAAATTAGTATAACAATACATTTACATCCCAAGGAGTTCACAGCAGTAATAAGTTTCCCCTTCCACCCATTTCATCTTCATGATAACCCTGAGAGTTAAGCTGGATTCAGACTACTGAACTCTTTTGCTGAGCTTCATGGCTGAATGCAGATCTCAAACAAAGTCTCCACAGTGTTCATTCTAGACAAATCCAGACAAACTAGGTAAAGGGAGAACATAAAAATGAAATGCTATCTTTATCACTCCCTAGTGACCAATGCCTCCCAAGAGAAATACAAAAGGGACAGCTATGAGTTGTCTAGTCTGGTGAAATAGCTCTAACTCTAAGATCACTACACTATATCACTGAACCTAGGCTGCTGTTTCCATTGCAACCTCATCACTCACTGCAAAATTGGCTTAATTCCCCACCCTGTTTAATCTTAATGCTGTTTCTGGATTTGGTCATCTTATTTTTGTTCTGGGTTCTTTCACTGCAGTTCTGAAATTATGCTACATTTGTTTATTCTACCCTGTTTGAATTCATTTGCTCTGCTTTGTAACAAATCAGTTTTTTTCAAATATGGTGTGCGTTAATAACAATTTTTATGTTTATTGTGAGCTGCTTTGGGTGTGATGTGCTACAGAAAAGTGGCATAAAACTAAAACAAACAAATAGTGTTGGAAAAATATGAATGTACACGAGTGTTTGTGGTAGGACTCATTTGCCTCTTCATAGTCCAAATCTGTCATTTTAATGCACACAGACAGATGCTGTGTGTTGTAGAATTGTAAATTATGCCTATGCACCCTTTCCTGAAAAGATGCAGCAGAAAACTCTGGTGAACATATCAATGTAAACTATAATGTAAATCAAGGTTTCTTTAATATGATAAAACAGCATAAGACACTCTTGCTTTTGTTACTGAAGAATGTACTTGTCTTTTTTAGAACAAGGAAAGGCAACCTCATTGACACCAAAGTACAAAGAGTTTTCTCTGGTGGGAGGAAAATGCGTAATTATGAAGAGTAATAGCAGCTATAGAGTATAACTGTATAAAGTACAGCAGTTAAGCCCTAAGTATTCTGACTCAAATAACTAGATGTGTTTTCTGGAGCACAGCTTAAAATCAGCACCACTATGGTGCCTAATGCTGATTGTTAGGTTCTTTGTATATTTGGCTTTGTGGGGTGCTTGAAAGTGATAAGTTCAAAGCAGGTTAGGAGGTGAAAACTCTGTTAATAACTTATTGCAAACTCAAAATTGGATCACATCAATTGACATGTTATTGAAGTGGCAAGTGAACTTTTTTTTAACCCGGTGGGTTTGCAGAGGATAGGAAAGAAACCTGTTTGATTTCAAGCAGAGTATGAGCTCAATCAAAAAGGCATTTGCCCACTGTTTGGTTCACTGTGGATTTACTGTTTTTTTCTGGCAATCACAGGACATAATTGCTTGTGTGGACTAAAATGCCCCCCAGAGCAGTCATCCCTGCACCTTTCGAAACCCTGCTTTTTTGTGAGGGTAGGATCCCTCTGTTTGGCTCTGTTTCCAGCACAGTGGTACCTCGACCGAAGAGCAGATCAACTTAAGAGCAATTCGACTTAAGAGCGGAAAACTGTCGGCATTTTAACTGCTGCCTTACAAATTTTAGATATGGTCTGCTCGACTTGCAATTTTTTTTTCATTTTTTGAAATTCTTAAACTTATTTTTTCAATTTTTTATATAGGTACCCCGACTTAAGAGTAGTTCGACTTAAGAGCATGCATTCAGAACAGATTAAATTTGTAAATTGAGGTACCACTGTATGTTTGATCGCTGGAAGCAGAGCACAAGACAGACTGACATTCTGACTGGAATTTCCAATAGCATGAAGTAGTGAGCCACTTCAGGATATCAGTAAATTCACTGGTTCCTCTTCTACTAAAAAGACAGCAGAGGGGGTGTTCTTTTTTTAAAAAAAACAGTGATAAAGTATTTTGCAATAGTCTACCAGAGTCTTAAAAAATTCACTTCTCCTGCCCTTTCACTGAGGAGCAAAGAACTAAATTTGCCATAATCCTGAAGTGGCTCATTTATTAAATCTCTTCACAGTATCGAAGGAGCCAGGCCAAACAGGGTTACTTGGATTCTGATAAGCCATTAGAATGTGAGGATCACACCGAACAGCACGTTGTATCTTCACTAGATCCCAAGCAGCCCACACCAACCCTCTCCAAAAGAGCCAGTGTAGACAAGCTCATTGATTCTGTTTTCAACTGTAGGAAAATAGGAGAGGGGAAGTATCATGTAATTTATACATCAGTGTACTTACTCCCAAACTGCAGAGAAAGAAAAAAATCCATACAGGCATGATACTGTGAGAATTTTATAAAGGAAAAAAAATGTCACCTTGAACATTTTTTTTTCAATAGAGAAACATGCTTTCATTTACTTCTTGGGACAAGAACAATTTGTGTACATTTTTACTTCAACCCATCTTTTACTATTTGTGTTTATTTCTAATTTTAATTTACAAATTGATTTTTTGTGAAAGGGGGGATGCTGACATGTGAAAACAGCTGCTTTAATATAATTGTTTTAGAGGGGAAAAATAGGCCCCAACAATAGCGAATGAAAGGCATCGATCAGTTGTGGGCAATTAAATTAAAGGTCATTTTAGTAAATTTTTACAATGGCAGGTTGATTTCTTGAATGTTTACTTGATTCTGGAACTAGAAAATGGGGCTAGATGGATCTAATTATACCTTGCCAAGTTTGACATATTTAAACAGTTGATACTATTTTTATATGGATTACTTCAATATGATGTTTTTCACAGACAACACTTTTGAGAGCTAAATGCTTTCAGTTCTAAAATATTTCATGTGTGATTATTATTGAATACGGTGGAGGTTTAATTAATATGCCACTTATAGAAGAAGTCAAGGTTCTTCTGTCTTCGGTTGCTTGAATTCCAACGTATTTCAGGCCTCGCTGAATGAATATGATGCAACATTTCTTAAATTAATCAGCCACTTTCACTTCTGAAACCACCTCCACAACTGGTCTCAGTAGATTTTCTATTGTTTTTGTTGTTTCCTGCATCTTATCCCTGCATTTTAAATGCTCCTGCACTTGCAATACCATGCTCATCTTTCATATTTAGGACACAGTTCTCACAAACAAAAAAAGAGATAGCTGAGCTGACACTTGGCCAGCTGAAGCTGTTAAATGTAAAGCTCTCCCAAATTAGGGATGTTGAACATCATGACTTAAGACAACTCTTGTTGTGGTCAACTTCATGCCAGCATACAGACTGTGTCCCTGGGCAGATGGAACATTGGAGCTGGAGTAAATTCAGCACTTCCATCACCTCAACTCTTCTTGTCCCCTTCATGGCTGAACTGCTAGCTGACCTTAGGCAGCACAGCAGTTTAACACTAGATCTTCTTCAAACAGCACCTAAGATCAGCAAATATATGAAAGATATCCTTTCAAGGTCAGTAAAATTCATACCCAGCTTTGTGGAGGAAGGGGGGGGGCAATATCTAGCCTGCATTACATGTAAACTGCCCAGAGATTACTTTAAACATTGTGGGGCAGTATATAAGCAACACACTTTGCTTCACTTCTGCCCACTATAGAGGGCACATCTTTTTGTTAGAAGTGATTTTTTAATTTAAAAGGAGTTATCATTCAAGCTTATCTTGTAGTTTCCTATGCTATGTTTGACTATTAACCATCTTCAAAATTTTGTTGGACAAACTGGTGTTACTAATAGACGTGGAATCAGTTTTAACTTCAAAGTTTAAACATCAAAGTCTGCTTAACATTAAGACTCTCTTCTTCTTCTTCTGCTTCTTCTCTTCCCTCAAGTTTCCCCGCAGGTATGAGGTCTGCTTCTCAGATCCTGAAATGCCACTTAACCTGATCAACCATGTCTTCATGGTGCAGGCCAACGATTTGCATGTCCTTAGTATCTTGCCATCACTGTTTAAGTCACCCGCATGGCCACTGGCCATTGATTTTCAAGTGATAAGCAGTTTGGGCAATAGTGGAAGTTGCCACTCTTACAACATGTTCATAACTGGAAAGCCAGCTCTCTCTCATCTTCTCTGTTATTAAGACCATACCTAGTTGCTGCTAGATAGTATCGTTTGTGACATGGTCAAGTAGAGAGATACCCAGTAACCAACGAAGCATATGCATTTCTTCGGAGTTGAGGCAGCTCTATAGATATCCATTGTTGTTGCCCACCACTCTGTGTCATACAGTGCAACAAATCAGGTGATGGTCATAAATCTTAGATGTGAACATTGAGACTCTTTGTGTGCTAAATCAATTCAGTGGCATAGTGCACATTCTTACAGTTACATCCCGGTCTTGAAAATGTGAAAAACTTAATCATTGAAAATATAATTCTTACTTAATTCTTTTTAAATATTTTATACTCACTGTTTTTAGCTTTTAAACACTGTTTTTAATGATATAAGCCACCTTGAAATAAATAAATAAAATAAAATAAACACACTGTACAAAAAGCCACTTGCATACCAGGTATCTGCATTGGTCTGAACACTGGTGTACAAGAAAGCTACAGTACTAGAAGGGTACTCTATAAACATACAGTACATTTTACAAACTTATAGAGACTGTAATGGATATCTAAAACTTCACTATGGCTGTTTTGATTAAGATGGGGAAAAATAATTTCCTCAAAATATTACACCTCGTTCCAGAAGAACAGCCAATTCATTCTGCAGCAACAAGAAGGGAAGGAAGGAGGGAGGGAAGGAAGGGAAAGGAAGGGAAAGGAAGGGAATACTAAGGGAAAAGAGACAGCAAGCGCTGTGGCAACTTGAAAATCAGTGCAAAGTTTCCCCCGAGAATTGCTGCAAGCCTCTCCAAGCATTTCTATCACCCATACATGCACATTTAATATTTACATCCATCAGCCCGCTGGAATGCCTATGAGCTAGTATGAGACTCAGAACTGATGGGATTGGAAAGCACTATTAAAAGCACCCATCAAGATCATATTTCCCAGGCTGTGGAACCTTAATAAAGTGCTGCAGAAGGGGTAACATTTATTACTTCTAACATGTGGGGCATTAATTAAAAAGATTCCAGTAGCTCACTTCCATGACTCAGTTGGAGTGATTCCTCTACAGTAACCTATAACAGTGGCTCCAGAAGTTGGGAGTTCAATTCCCAGTGTGCCTCCCACAACAACAGTAAGCTGCACAGTTCTAGATGAAGTGGTGAACCACTTCTAAGTAGCCTTTACCTAGAAAGAGATGGGTTGCCATATGTTCAAATCATATGGTCATGAAAATAAGTAGCAAGGAAAGAGCTGGGAGATCAAAGGGGTGTGAAAAAATATTTGCGCTTGGAAAAAAAAAGTTTAATCCAGCTCACACCCAAACCCCCAAACGGGGGAGAAGTTCCCTTAGAATTGACAAATGGAATATTAGCTATATAGCAAATATGGGTTCTCTTCACTTTGAAGAAGTGGAGAAAATTGTTAGTACAGTGGTACCTTGTATAAAGGAATTAATTCATTCCAAATGAAATTATGTTAAGCAAATTTTCCTTTATACAAATTCCCATAGGAATGCTTTGAAAATGGAGTGATCCCATTTTTATGTTGTACAGATTCTCCCCATAGGCAATTATGTTAAGCAAATTTCCCCTATCTCCAGAATTTTTTGTGTTGTACAAATTTTATGTTATACAAGCTGTTTGTTATACAAGGGTCCACTGTATATCATTCCTGAGCTCATCTATATGCCGGAAGAAGTTAAATCGTCCTGTAATTAGATGGTTTTTTCTTGAACAGATAACGCTTGGAGACCACTGATCTCTTTATCTCATTAACAGAGTATAGTTCAATCAGGCCCCAATAATTTGCTGAAACCAAAAGAATATATTGAGGTCAAGAATGGGGTGTCATGACGAACTGCCGCAGTCCACACTAGATTGGATTGCTAGAGACAATGGTGATTATTTTGGAACACCATTATTTTGTTGCCATCTAGGTAGATGTGCTCTCTCTCTCTCTCTCTCTCTCTCTCTCTCTCTCTCTCTCTGTGTGTGTGTGTGTACTCAGCACATATATGATCTATGTGTATGTGTTTAAAAAGGAAAGGAATGTAACACAGATACTGCTTTTTAGTCCTCCCCAGGTTACAGGATTACAGAATAATTTTCACTTTTAATGCATAATATTAGAGCCAACCAAGTAATTTAAACAGTGGCTTCATATTATTTTTCTTGTTGTTTTTACCGCTACTACTAATTATTATTTACCGTTACATCCTGCCATTCTTCCAATGAGTACATGGAAGAATGCAATGCATGCCTTATCTTCACAAGAACCCAAGGTGATGAATTATGATTGGCTGCAAATTCTCTCTCCCCCCCCCCACTAGATATTTGTACCCAGGCCTTCCAAATCCTATTTTGGGAGTATCAATATAGTACATACTGGCTACAATGTTACCCGGGGAGTTATTTAAAAAATCTGATTACTCCCCAGAAGGTGGCTTGTTGAGAATTTCTTGCTTGCCTACATCTAAGGTGGCAGTTCTCAATAAAGATAATAAACTAATGGCTCTAAATCAATTCTAAACATGCTTATTTGGAAGTTAGCATTCCAAGACTGCAGCCAGCGAGTCACATCCATTTGATCTAGCAGAGGTTACTAGCATAAATGAAACAAAGCTAAAGCACAGAGGATCTTATTTTGGCCAGTCCCCCACCCTTCCTCCCTCTCTTCCCATGGTACCAGCTCCCACAAAGGACCTTGGAAACAATATCGGGAAAAGATGTGGAAGGTGGAAAGGGCTGCAGGGGGAAAGGAGAACTAGTTTAAAAATAATCTATTTTCCCCTTTTCACTTGAAGAACACCCTGCAAAGGGCTTTCCAACAGTATTCTATACTTAAGGACACACCCTTAGAGAGATATGGGACTTAAATCATTTAAAGCCTGCTTGGACACCAATGTTGTGCTGCAAATCTAAAAGTAAGTCATTGCAACACTGGACTATGGTGTTGTTATATGGCACCAAACAACCTCTGATTTGTAGAGACTACTGTATATAAATTAGTGACCTGTAAAAGGACGTGTCATTAGCCCCACAAACTCAAAGCTGTGATTCCTTGATCGAGTCAATCTATCTTGTAGTTGATCTTCCTCGTTTCCTATTGCCTTTTAGTTTCCCCAGGGGTGCTGTCTTTTCCAGTAAATCTTTTTCCCATAATATGTACACTCAGTGACTAGCATCAATTTTTAAAACAAAACAAAAAACCATTAAGCCAACAAGAGTTGGGATAGCCTTAGCAGTGTTTGGGTGTCCATAACGAACAGATTGTAACCAACAGCAATAAAAGAATTAGATTCTAATTCATCATTTATGATCTCTCATATATCTATCTCATCAAGGCTTCTAAACTTACATACATGCTATAGTTGGTGAAATGCACATATCAAGGGTGATTTGTGGAAACTGCAGAAACCCTCTTTACTAATTTCCTTTTTGCCAAATCACAGAGAGAAAAGCAGAACTAAGCTCTGGTGTGAGGCCTCCCATCTCTCACATAAACCACCTGATAGAAATTGGCTTTTCCCTTTGCTTTGCTATTAGAAATATTCTTTCTTAACTGCTTAGTAGATGTATGCAATTTATATCTTAAGAAACATATTTCAGTTCAAATAAGGAAGTTTCTTCATGTGTAAAGCATGTGGATCTGTCACATAGAAGCGCAAGACTGCTTGCGTGTCCTTATTGTTTGACAAGTATAAAGGTGTTCTGTTCTGCCTTAGAAATTGTCTCTCTCTGTGTGTGTGTAAGTAGAGACACCCGTTTGCGCATTCAAATAAATCTTTCTCAGAACCTGAAACTCTGGTGTCTGTCTCTCTGTCTGTCTGTCTTTAATAGTCTGCAATGCAAAGGCTAACCCCATTGCAATCCAGAATTGTTTGTGGGTGACAAGATGTTGGATGTAAATGCATTTTACGGCAAAGACTAAAACAAAATAAATACAAAATGAATCAAAAGCACAGCTATGAAAAACTTAATTATACAGAAAATACCATACAACAGTGCAGCAAAGGCATTATCTGTTTTCTCTTTTGGAGTGCCCTAATGAAATATGACAGTTCAAAAGTAATGGGTGTAGATGCGCAGTTCCCTTTATTTTTTGTTTGACCTCCACTTATTGTGTGTGAGAGAGGGGGCAAGGAAGGAGGGAGAGATAAACTGAACAAAAAGGGGCCTCTCTTATTGGTATACATCTATTCAGCTTTCAACAGGTCTAAGGCTAGAAAAGTTATCCACGACCCTTCTCTGAAGTTGGCTCCATGAAATTAAGACTAGGGAGTATATGTTTTCAGAATGTGGAGACTGGCAAGAAAAGAAACTGGCCAAAAATGCTTTTATTCAATGAAGTGTTGCCAAGAAATGACTTTTTTCTCCAGATCAGACCTTGAAAGAGTAATGCAAATTTTTTTGCTGAAATATGGGCTTTATTAGGCTGCCCTTTAAAAATCCTAGAGATCTCAGATATTATTTTGACAGCCACTACTCATTTACCTGGCAGTGTTCTCCTATCACTTTGCAGCCCCAACTGCATAAAAGGACCATTTAACTTGGAAAGCAGTCTGCCATAGGAATAATCAGTCTTAATGTGGGATACATCTGAGGCCAAACCCTCTTTTAACCTTTGATAAACAACATGTCCTTTGTATATTGCTAGAGCCATGAAAACTATAAACCCAAAGGAAGTAATTGCTTCAAGAATCATTCTCCCAACAAGAACTAGGAAAATGGTGCTTCCTGTAAAGAATTCTCAGCACTGCAACAAACCACACCTCTTATAATTTTTGAGGGAACCATGATAGTTAATCGATATCCACCAGTATAAATCAGAAATAAAGAAAAATGACCTACTTTAGTTGTAGTCTTTTTGTAAAAAAAAAAAATCCCATAAGAATTCCGTGGTGTTGAGGATTAGAGTTAGGAAAGATTATGGTTAGGTTTTCCACTTAGGTTACTCATAATTCTTGAACCTGAGAATTCCACTGTCCACACACGTACCTAGCCACCCAAATGGGTCAAAATCCACTAGCAACTAGAGTCTGCTGATTGCATCAGGGTTCACAATTTTAAAAAATGGCATGGGCGCTTTTCAAGCCAACATGAGCTGGATCAAAACACAAAGCAGAACAAAACAAAACCAGTGGGGAAATGCAATAGATTTGTTGGGACAGTTTTTATTTTAGACATTCTATTTCTGTATAACAAATCTAAAACGGTATATGTACAGCAGCTCTAGAATATAGTTGGAAGTCTTCACATGATAATTTTATAAAATGCCTTCTTCACAGGTCTAGTTCAGTGTGACATTTGCAACAAAATAAGATGGTGGTGATGCAACATTTAATCTCTGACTGGGAAACACTTTCATGCTTATAGATCCTAACTTCTATAAGAGATACTATACTCTCTGATGTCATCTCTCAGTTTTAATATGAATAAGTTTTAGTGTATCTTCACGAACTAGCGTAGTGTAGTGGAATCAGACTAGGACTCAAGTGACTTGGATTGAAATCCCTGTTTAGGCATGTAAACTCACTTGCGAGTGTGTGTGGCACTAGTAAAACCATCTTTAAATATGTGTGTGGCAATAGTAAAACCACATTTAAATATATCAGGTGGTTTCACTAGGAATATACCTTCTCAGAAACTCTGTTTGCATGGTCATAACCAGAATCAACTTTTCAATAAGCCGATGAAAAGCCATGTAAAAATACACTACAAGTCTACAGAAAGAACAAACCGACCCCATACTGACAAGATACCATTCCCCTGTTGATACACATTTTGAGCAGATGGGCAGAGAACAGGAACATGGTGGAGTCTATGTCTTTGCATTTTACCAAAAATGACATTAAATATAGGCAAGCTTCTCTACGAAGCAAAACATTTCAAAGATGGGTGCCACCACTGAAATGAGAATGGACAAATTACATTTGAAGCATGGCAACATGCAATGTTGATTTCCTACTCTTTTATTCCTCACTGCCAGCTGGAAAACCAATGGATATGGAACATGGTTGCACATGGTTGCACAAGGTGTTCTTTCCTCTTCCTTTGGAGCAGTACTAAGACTGAACCATAGACAACAGCATCAACAGCAAAGGGATCATTTGGATGTAAAGTTTCTGATCTACTATCCAAAATATAGGTTATAAAACAGAATAAAACTTTAGTTTGCAAGTCTGGTATGGAGGCTTTTTGGTGTAAATCACACTTTACTCTTTGGTGATCATAGTGAACTGGTTTGATCAAACAAAGAAGTTCTTAAATGAAACAAGTGAGAAAGGCAAAAAAGAAGAAAGAAAAGGAAAAGAAGGAAAGTGGGAGCAGGAGTAAACATTTATGTGAAGAGAGTCACTATCAGAATTTAAGAAATTACACTGCACTGTACAATGTATGTGGATAGATGCTGAGCTCTGTTGGGGTCACAGTGAAAGGATAGTGGTCAATGACCAAGCATTTGCTGGTTGTTCTGCCTCTTACAAAGAAAGGTTCGATAGGTATTTGCTTGAAAATGATGTGGGGAGGGGGGAGAAGGTCAAGTACTGATGTGACTAAACTGTTGGCCCTGCTACAAAATGTGGGTACAAATAGTACTTTTTTTCTCCCCATGTAAACACCACTTCTGTGCAAACAGAAACTCACAGGCAGCAGCCTTGGCCAGAACCCTTATCCCACTGGTCTGTTTCATTTGTAACTTGAGTATTACAATTTGACAGCAACCAAAAAGATTCAAGTGAAATGTTTCCCCCTTCAATTATAGCACAATCTGACCTAAGTATCTCTCCCCAGATACCGAGGGCAGTGCAAAAAGTAATAGCCTGTTTAACACCACAAATTACAAACAGCTAAGTTTCTTGGAGCCTGCCTATCCATAAAAGTGTAGACAGTATGCCAGAACATAATTCTGTAAATGCAATGCTCAGTAAAGCAAAAGTACCGAACAATACAATTGGGAACAATTACATACAGTATATTACGCAAATGTTTGTTTGTTTGTTCATTAGAAAACTGGCTTCTTTAGCCAGGGACATATCTCGCCTGATTTTTGGACAACTTATCCAACCAAACTTTTATGACATCCTTGACTGAAGAAGTCTGGAGAACTAACTACTAAGTGACACAACTAAGTCTAACCTCAGACTTCGTTTCTAAGCACATAGCCAGTTTTTAATGGGTTTGGCAGAAGCACACATTTAGCCATTGTGAGCATAGGGTGCTGGGTTTAAGGATGATTATTTTGAATCAGCCAGTCCCTATTTGGATTTTTATACACTTCTCCCTTCAACAATGCTGGAGTAAGGGGTACAAGACCTTTGTGTAATTCAAAATCTGTGTACAGTGGTGCCTCTTAAGATGAATGCTCCATAAGACCAAAACAAAAAACAAAACAAAAAAAACCCGCAAGACGAAATGAAATTTCAGGAGATAGGGTTGCTTCACATGATGAAAATACCTATGGGATGCTTTGCATCTTGCAAGAAGAAAATCTGTTCTGCATTTTGAAACAAATTACCAAGGATATATTGTTCCCTCGTAGTTTGTGGAGGGGTGGGAGGAGTTTTGTCATCAAGTTTTGAAGCCATTCTGGACATTGTTTGACAGCCATTTTTGGACTTTTAGAACTTGGAAAGGCAGGGAGCTAAAGTTTCCTTGCTTTCTTTTGTGTTTTTGCATTGTTTTTATTGCACTTTGGCTGGAACGACCTGGTGGTTTTTTCCTTGGAGCTTGCTTTTGTCCGTATTTGCATTGTTTTTCATTGCACTTTTGGTGGGAATAGGCTGCGGATTGTCTTGCTGCTTGTTTTTGTACATGTTTGCATTGCACTGGTGTGTGTGTGTGTGTGTGTGTGTGTGTGTGAGTATGTATCCAGGGGGTTGCTGGCTGTGCATGCCTTTAAAGTGTACTTTATAAAGAGGTCTGGGAAAACAAACGGCTTTCGGGCCTTTTTCTGACCTCTGGAACAGATAAATTGGTTTCTCGTTCATTCCTATGGGAAACCACATTTCATAAGACAGTTTGACCCATAGAACAAATTAAATTTGTCTTATGAGGCACCACTGTATAATTTTATGCCTCCAAAATGTAACAAAGCATATATTGTTGACTCTCTCTCTCTCTCTCTCTCTCTCT
>JAHTLZ010000379.1:34536281-34563115 GCA_023846285.1 Phrynocephalus versicolor | reverse complement strand
AGTGTCCACAAAGCACTTCTTTCTATCTCCCTGATTATGAACACTCAAAAACAATTATGAAATCCTATGAGAAAAGCTAAAAAAGACACAAAAACTATGGAAACTGGGATCACATGGAAATAGTCAGTAATGTTACAGATGGTGCTAACAGGTTTCATGACAGCAGGCAGGAAAGAAATACAGGATGAACTAAACAAAAAAAGGGGTCAGAGGGATTTACCGGTATGGTAACCTGAACATGATCCAGTGATAATTGTGAGTTGTCCGGACAACCTATATTTGGGAGCAAAATGCTTGTTTGAGGAAAAAGAATAAACAAACACCTAAGCATTCCATTAAACACAGTGAAAATTTTGGAATGCATACATTTGGAGCATTTGTGTTTTTACATGGAACAATCAAAAATAGATCCATGAACATTCTCTCCTTGGAAAGAAATGTGTTTATGTACAAAAATATAGTGTTATTTTGCATTGCCTAAAGTTCAGTTCCAATTATTTTTTAGTTGGATGGTTCAGTTGAAGAAGATGCACTTATTTATGAAGGCACCCTAGGTAAAAAAGAAAGCACTCTGAAGCAAAGCAAAACAGAACCTTTATGGTGGTGGAGGTGGGGACCCAAAGGGACTGTTGCCAAAATAATATGAACATAAGAGAGTTCTGAACTTGTAGATATGGTTGAAATAAGTTGCTCCCAGCTGTCTATTATTTTGACTCTATTCAATGTGATAAAATGGAAGTACAACAGATACTTTATTTTTAGAACTTCATGAACAGAAGCTATTTGAAGTCACTGGGTGAGATGAACAGTATATTTGATGATGAATCCAATCCCTTTTGAGACTGTAGATTTTGGATCAGTGTCTGTGCCTTTGTGGTGGGCTACATGGAGTCTGATAAAGTGAAGCCAAATCGCAACAAGACAGAGACTGCAGATCTGTAGCTTACAAATCCAAAAGACAGGCATGTAACCTAATCTGGACACAGTTATATTGCCCAAGAAGGGGCAAGTGTATAACTTAAGAAGTACTGCTAGATGGAGATGGAAGTGAGATGGAATACTCAATGGCTCAAAGTGCTTTCAGTCAGCTTTCATTGGGCCTCAAACTGTGATCACTTCTGGAACAGAATATCTTAGCCACAGAAGTGTATGGGCCGGTAACTTCCTGTGTAATGTGCTCTTGTTCAGATTATTGTGCCCTGGATAGCAAAACAGAAATTTCAGCCACTGCAAAATAATGCAACAATATTCCCCTGTACAGTGGAACCTTGACTTACATGCTGCTTGACTTGCATAATATTTGACTTGCATCAAGAAGGGGCCTGTTTGACTTGAGTTGCAGGCTTTGACTTACATCTCGGAGCCCCGGCACAAGGCACCAGAATTGGGCGGCAGCCACGACCCAGCATTGCGGCTGCTGTCTCCAAACTGCTCCTGCCTTCTTCCTCTCCTCCGGCAGAGGCAGCGGCGGCTTCAGTGAGGCCAGCTCAGAGCACCTGGAGCTGGTCCTCGGCCTCACTGAAGCCGCCATTGCCACCAGAGGAGAAGAAGGGCCAGGAGCTCGGGGCTGGCCTCGCTGGTTAGATAGTCGGCTCAGTCTTGTAAAAAACCTGGCTGCAGAAGTCTGGTCCACAATGGAAGCATTTTAGTTGGGGAGCTGTACAGTTGTGGGACTCTAATGGTAAGCATAGAGTTGTTCAGAACTTGGAACATCAGATTAAAAATCAGTAAAACTTAAATGTTAGACATTGTTGCTATGAACATTAAAAAGTGGAGGCGTATAACTTGTGGACTATAATTCCACTGCCTCCTCCTCACTTTGAAGAGAAATTTCATTTACATCCCCAGAAGGAATCTCCTGTCCCAGTCAAATTTGTGTTAAATTGCTGTTTTCGGGGGTCTTTTTCATCATCTGGAACGGATTAATCCACTTTCCCATTACTTTCTATGGGTAAAAGATGTAATAAAATGAACGAAAAGCTAGAGGCATTTCAACCCATCTAAAAGTAGAATTTATGAGTTTGTAAGGGAAAATACCATAATAAAATTTCAAAATGAAGATAGTGTAACGATGGATCAGTTAACAACAGAAGAAGAGATAGAGAGAATTATAAATAAATTGAAGATAGGTAAAACACCGGGAACTGATGGAATAGGACCAGAATTGTACAAAGTGTTTAAGAAATTATTAATACCTAAAATGAAAGAATTATTTAATAATATTATTAAAGGAGGGGGAATTCCACAGTCTTGGAAAGAATCAATAATAGTACTGATCTTAAAACCGAATAAAGAGCCAACATTTATGGATTCATATAGACCAATTTCATTGATTAATCAAGACGCAAAAATATTTACAGCAATCATGGCCAATAGATTAAATAGTTTTGTAGGGAAATATATAAATAAGGATCAGAATGGTTTTGTTAAAGGTAGACATATGGCAGATTTGGTTAGAAGAGTTATGAATAACATGTATTTAGCAAATAGTAAAAAACGGAAGGTAGGAGTAATTTCATTAGATATTTTTAAAGCTTTTGATATGGTAGAATGGAGTACATTAAAGATTTTAATTAATCAGGTTTTAGCGCTCAATTTAGCAATATAATAAATCAACTGTATTCTAATAATAAGGCTAGAATATTAGTGAATGATGGAATAACAGAAACTGTTACCCTGGGCCGAGGAACTAGACAAGGTTGCCCATTATCTCCAGTTTTGTTTATACTTATAATGGAAATGCTGGCTAATGTAATAAGGAAGGATAAAGAACTAGAAGAGGTTGGAGAGGGGAAGTCAAATAAAATTAACTTATTTGCTGATGATACATTATTAATAATTAAAAACCCATGGATTAATATTTATAAATTACAGAAGCATTTAAAGGAGTTTGAGGCAGTAACAGGATTAAAGGTTAATTGGAACAAATCTGAATGCATGTTGTTAAATTACAGTGAAGAAGAGAAAAAGTTGTTTAGGGAAGTATTTAAAGGTAAATTAGTAAACAGCATTAATTATTTGGAGATAAAATTAGCATGGAGCTTACAAGATATGTTTAAAATAAATGCTGAGAAAGTTAAGAAAGAGATTACCGAACAAATAAAAGAGTATGAAAAATTAAGGATTTCTTGGTTTGGAAGGATTTCAGTATGTAAAATGAAAATTATTCCCAAACTAAATTTCCTATTCTGGATGTTAGCTATAAAATGGGATGAAAGTGAACTTAAAGGGATTCAGGGGAAAATTAATATGTTTTGCAACTGCAATAGAAAAGCTAGGACCAATAAGAGGTTATGGTATATACCACAAAAAGAAGGTGGTTTAGGGTTACCTAACATTAAGCTATATTACATAGCCAATCAATTAAGACATATTCCAGATTTAATAACAGGGAATGATAACCTAATTTGGAGAGACTTAGAAACTAAATCAAAAGAGAATATTTTTAAGGAGGATGTTAAAGTTCAGATGAAAAAGATAAGTAATCCATTCTTGAAAAATACTATGGAATGTTGGAGAAATTTTAGGGAGATTTTAAGCCCATTGGTTTCACCCTTGATATGAATAACAGAAATTAAGGATTTCCCAGAAAATTTAAAAGGGAAGTTAAACATGCTACTACATGATAAAAAAGTTGCGGGAGTGGTTAAAGCAAATGCAGAATAGACAAAGCATAAAGGAGAAATTGGGAGGAAATATTTCCTGGCTGAACATTATACAATTGGAAAAATGGACTAAAAAATGGATAACTAAAGTAGGAGAGTGTAGAAAATTGACCAGATTTGAAGAAATTATAGATAGAAGAAATGAGATTGAAAATAAAGAACAGAGGAAAGGAATGTGAGATATATAAAATATTAATTCAGGAAGATAATGAAAAAAATAATAAGTTAAGAGAGATTTGGCAAGAAGACATTAACAAAGAGATAAAAAAGGAAGATTGGGGGAAATTGTGGAAGAAAAGAATAGTGAAAAATATGTCAGTGAGAGTTAAAGAACATTGTTATAAAGTATATTGGAGATGGTATACAACACCCACAAAGTTAAATATAATAAATAAAGAAATATCTCCTATTTGTTGGAGATGTAAAGAAGAGAAAGGGACATATTTACATATGTGGTGGACATGTGAGAAAAAGAAATTGGAATGGAATTTGGTTTTCAATGAAATGCAAGAAATACTAGGGAAAAAGATTCCAATGTCCCCCCCCAGCTGGCACTGTTAAACATAGTTGCAGATATTCAACTGAAGAAAGAGGAGGGCGAATTAGTAATTATAATGGTTATGACCGCAAGGCTGATGTTTGCCAAATATTGGAAATCTAATAATCAATTAGTAATGGAAGAATGGTATAAGGAGTTATGGAATTTAGCTATTAATGATAAATTGACCTGTGAAATTGAAATTAGGAAAGGGCTGAGCAAATCTAATGATTTTAATGGAATATGGGATAAATTATTGGTATATGTATTTCAAAAAGGCAAGGGGTATACACCTGGAGAAGACTCAATGTACTTCTGGAGAGAAACGGGCTGGTCAATACCATGAAGTTGTAATCTTGTTTAAGTCCCGAGGGGGGTGGGTTGCACTGGGTTTATGTCTGTATATTGTTATATTTTTGTATACTGTTGTTTTGTTATTTTTATTCTTACGTTATTTTGCTGTTTTATCTGTTCTTTTATAAATAAATAAAAATTATAAGAAAAAAATACTGCAACAAAACGTATGGCTTGACCCCTGCCAGGGACGGTTGACATAATAGCAATTTTGCAAGCACTTACAGTGAATATCAGTGGAAAGATGTAAAGTTCTTTCTCCCCTGGTTCTTCATTTGAGGCAAGCCCATGCCTCTACTTCACATACACCACTTCTATTGTTTGTGCTATTGACAACCCTTTCTTTTTCTTCTCTGATTTCCAACCATGCAGCAGGCATGAGTGGATCTCTCTTCCACTTGGCAGAGACTCCATATCTTTGTTTTAATTCCTCTGAGTATAGCCACAGACTGTAAGTAAAATATGGTTTCTAATGTGTCTATGATTTCTTATTATATAAAATGATAGCCACTGGGAAAAGGGATATAGTGCTTAGACTCAGTGTTCTTTCATGTTTTTCTCTCCTGTTCTTTTTCAAATCTCACACTCTGCTAACTATATAAGGAATAAATGTAATTCCCCAACAAGAACATCATAGTAAAATGTCCGATATATATGTGCCTTAATAAAAGTCTGCTGGACATGGCTTCTCTGTGCCACATCACTTGCAGCAAGACTTTACATGTAAGTGCAGGAGAGCACCTTCTCAGCTGTGATTCCTTGCATGAAGAATGCCCTTGGTGGAGCACCTGGTGAGAACACTGGTATGAAAATGGGTCCCAAATTAACCTTCAAGATGACTGCCTCAACATTTTTGTCTTGTTCATGAAGTTCCTGAGAACTAATGAGATACATACAAATTTGAATTACTCTGAAAAACGGGGTGACAGGATCCGTGGACTGAAAACTTTACTAGGAAATGCAAGATCAGTGAATGGGAAATCAACAATCATTCAGGATCTGATCCTGAAAGAACATGCAGATTTCACTTGCATCACAGACACTTGGCTGGATGAAGCAGGGGGTGTCAACCTCACTCAGCTATGTCCTCCAGGTTTCTCTGGCCGTTACTTCACGAGCCGCTTGCTTCGCGGCTAGCCTTTTTTTCTGTCCGAATCGATCGTTTTAGTCCGCACACCCCTCCTTTTTGGCTGCGATGCCACCCTGACCACGCCCCCATTACCGTGCTCTAACCGGGGCAAGTGGTGCCCCTGCCAGTTGCCAGGAATCTTTTTGCTTCACATCTCGCTTCGCTCCCAACGTGGTGTGTGGTCTCGGTTTTTGGCTTTTATTTCAAGTTTTTTTAAAAAATATTCAAACAGGGTTATCGATGCATCGCTATATCGTTTCATCGCTTTGCGCTGTTACTTCCTCGCTCGAGTAGTGGCGGCGGCGGCGGCGGCGGGAGCAGGAGGAGCCGCTGCCGCCTCGCCCAGCCAGAGCAGGGCACCCGGGGCAGGCAGCATGCAAGTGGCGGAGGGCGGGCGGCTGTGCCATGCGGGGCTCCCCCCGAGTAGCGGCGGGGGCGGCGGGGGGGCTGCCAATGATGCCAGGAAACAGTTGAAATCAGTAGAGCCATTGCAACTGACAGTCCAGTATTGATGCATCAATACGCCGTCGGTAGGAATTTTTTTAAAGGACGGATGGGAAATAACGAACGTTGAAAAGTGGCATGCGAATGCGAAGGGAGCAGGTGAGGTTGTGCTCGAATCGGTCCTAAAACTGCAGCTCGTGAGTACTGAGAAACAGGGGTGGGAGCGAAGCGAGAACACGTGACCGCCACGTGACCGCCTCCGAATTCAAATCGAAGGCAATATCGCTGCGGAGCGCCGCGCCTCGTGAAGTAAGGGCCTCTGTGGAACAACAGGCCAAATAAGGGGGATGGGGTGGTGGAGTGGAAATAGTCTACCCCAACTCCATCCCTCTTGCTAGATGCCATGGTCCCCCATTTCCTGGTTTTGAATGTATGTACTTAAAAGTAGGAGCCAGGGACAAAATAGGAATTCTCTTGGTGTATCGCCCTCCCTGTGACACAACTTCTCTACCTCAACTTACTGAATTGATAACAGGGCTGATGTTGGAGTGCCCCCAGCTCATCATTCTGGGGGACATTAACATCCATGATGAGGCAACTCTGTCAGGGGTGTCTGAAGACTTCATGAGCTCCATGTCAACAATGCGTCTGGCCCAAATGGTATCTACCTCAACCCATCTTGCAGGCCACATCTTACATCTGGTCTTCTGCCCTGATATGGACAGTGGAGACACTGAGGTAAATGAACTTTCTGTAGTCCTGTTGTCCTGGATAGACCACTATATGGTGGGCTTTAGGCTCTCTGTAACCCAGAGCCTGGCCAGGGGGTAGGTCAGACAAAAGCAATACGTCCCATAAAGTTGATGAATCCAGATGATTTTTAACTGCTCTTGGGGAGTTTCCTACCTCTCCGATGGGTGATTCTACTGAATCCTTGGTTGAACTCTGAAATGGGGAAATGAGCGAAGCCATTGACCGGATAGCTCCTAAATGTCTCCTTCCTCAAAATAGACCCACATTGGCTGCTTGGTTTACTGGGGAGTTGGCAAAATTGAAACAGGTGGCATGTACAACTGAAAGGCATTGGCGGAAAACCCAGATTAAAACAGACAAAGAAACAGTGAAAGGCCTTTGGAAGGCTTACTCCAAGAGAGTGGAGGCAGCAAACACACACACAACCATTTTTCTACCACCATTGATTTGGCACAAAATCACCCAGGGCAGCTTTTCAGAATAGTCAAAAGCAGGGGGCGATGGGCATCATTGACATCAGGGGCAGCAATGATGGTGGTGGAAGTGGCGGGGGTGATGGTGGCGGGGGCAGGGTCATTGTTGGCAGCAGCAGTGGCGATGGTGTTGCGGGCGACTGGGTGGTGGTGGGGTCAGGGGCAGCGACAATGGCGGTGGGGGCGGCAGGGGCAATGGGGGCGGCAGCGACGGCAATGGAGATGGTGCTCCATCAGGGACCTGATGGGTGACCCCTCAAGGCGCCATGGGTGACTGGTCGCCCGTTGTCGACCTGTTGGGCAGGACTGACATAGATTTTGTGTTTTCAACTAATTATAGTTGAAACCAGTGTAAGCCTTATGGGTTTACACTGACACTATGTTTTCGGTGTTAGTTTCCATCACATATAACTTTACATGGAACTTTACTCCCACATTTCATTGTACAGGACATGAACTGACCTCACTTCTTTAAGAAGGCTGTGATTAAAAGAAATAAAATTAGACAAGAACACCTAGAAATGGAGGATTTTAAAATGACAATTTGTCTAAATGAATTCAGGTATGGGAAGCTAGAGCACTGGGAGCCATTTTTCAAGGCATCTGAATTATGCAGAGTGTGGATGGAAGACAAGGATTTGTAATCATCAATGGCTATTCATGCCAGAGAGTCTCAGATCCCCTGTCTCAGATAAACAAGAATACAGATATCACCTTCACACTTTAAATGAGACTTGATCTGGTGGTAATAATTTCCCTGTATATTCAGGGTGCCTTTCCTTCACATCCAGCTCGCATGTCTATCCCACCCTCTGATGGCACCTGATGTTTGCCAGTGTACATGAAATTCAAATAGGCTGTATATATCTAAAATTCAATATAGAGAAGCCCAGATCACATGATTTTATGTTAGATGTGTTGGCTATTTGCACTGCATTTTATACATATAACCTAAAAGAGATTGGGAGTTGTACTTGGTGCACAGTAAAGAAAAAATTGTTGGAGAAATTAATAACCTTACACGCAGCCTCTTGCTGGGTTTCACTGAGAGGAGAGTTTTTGCAGAAACTAAGGTGACTGTGTTCTGCCACTTAATAACAAATTTATTTTCCCCAGGCTTGAGGCAAGCCCTTGCCCCCTCTTCCTATTAGTTTGCTTCTTCTCTGATCATCTACCAGAGCAGATGCGTAAACTCTCTGTTTCTTGACCTTCAGACCATGTGGTCACATGGTTTTCTCCCTCTTCCAAATGGCTGACAGACTGATGCTTCTTTTTATCCCTTTATTCTTCTGATTGTAACAGCAAAGATTGTAAGTAGACATGGGCACGACTTGGCGAAATTCTAGTTTCCGTTTCCGTTCCTCGTTTCCGTTACGCAACGGAAAGGGTAACGATAATTAAGCCGTCAGAACTCGAACTCGAACCGATAAAAGAAAAAGTGGGTCTGATTTGTCGTTGTCGTTCATGCCATCGTGGCGATCACGCGATGCCAAGCGGCACAGAAAAAAAGTTTTTAAAAAAACCACCCGATTCCTGGCCAAAAAAGCAGGCGAAAATATGCCTGCCTGAGTGAGGGCACCTACCAGAGGGGTGGTTTCTGGGGGGGGTCCCCGGCCTCCCCCCCTCTCCTGTCCTGGGCTGCTCTGGTGGGGGGCATCCTCGTCGTCTCGCCAACTCGCCATGCCATGCGGTGCGGGCGGGGGATCCAAAATGGCGACCACAATATTTATTTTGAAATCGTGGTCCAAAAACACACCAAAGCACCACAGAAACATGCGAAAATTAACTATTTTAACTGCCTGAATTTTTACAGTAGCAACAATGGGTTTGTCTTGCAATAAAACGTCTCCATTGATTTTATTTTATTTTATTTTAATTTTTATTTTTTTTTACACCTGCGCAGTGCGCAATGATGGGCTGGCCATGGGATGGGACCATGCAAATTTTTGGAGCCATTCCACCAATCGCATGCCCACTTGGCCAGGTTTTGACTGAGACTTCTGGGATGTGCCAGTCGGGCATAAAAAGCCCACTAACCCTAGCCCTAAGCCTAACCCTAACCCATACGCCAGTACACTGTCCTTCTTAGTGGGTCAGAGGCACCCAGAGGTGCAGCCTACTAACTCACCCTAACCTTACCCGTAACCCTAAGCCTAGCCCTTGCCCTAACCCCAACCCTAAGCCAGATCTGTACTCACATTGCACTACTACGCAAGTACACTTCCCTTCTAGGTGAGCCAGAGGGCGCCCAGAGGGATCCTCTCTCACTTCGCTCCCCAGCCCAAGTGCACCGTACACCAGTATGCCAGTATGCCAGTATGCCAGTATGCTGTCCTTCTTAGTGAGTCAGAGTAGAGGCACCCAAAAGAGAGGTGCCTCTGCCAGTACGCATACGCAAACGCAATGGCTACACATGTACTTTTCCCTTTGTAGCGGGCCAGAGGAGGCACCCACCCCGGAGAGGTGCCTCCAGGAGCCCGCTAAATGCCTTCCCTTCGTAGCGGGCCAGAGGAGGCACCCACCCCAGAGAGGTGCCTCCAGGAGCCCGCTACCCTCCCCCCTAAACCAGTACTAACGACAGACGAAAAAACGACAAACGAAACGACAATTTTTTGAAAAATTTCGCAACAAACGGAAACGAGCCGAAACGGGCCGGCTCCGACACACGACAACTCGAAACGTCATTTTTCCTGGTCGTGCCCATCTCTAATTGTAAGTAAAGATGTTTCTTCTTTTTTCTACTTAAACTACTTGCAGAATGATTTATATATGCAAAGAGCTATTTCATTGTGATGAGAGGGGCTATGTCAAAGCTGGGGTTTTTAGTATTATCCTTCCCATTTTCACTGAGCTGCAGCTGTTCATGGTGGGTTTTTTGGCCCCCGAAAGGAATTAACCAATATACTTCCAATAATAGTATCTCCTGATCTAGTTCACAGCTATTGTAGAAACCATAGACATAATGTAGCTCCTGTTTTAAAATTTAAAAACAACACTTCAGCCCTAGATATTGATGATCTATGAAGTGTATCCACGTTCTATCACTACCACACTGTACCTATACATAGGTATACACGACCACAATCCTGCACCTGTTCCATGGCTTTGGTCAGGGGTCCCTGGATTGTAGTCTGAAACTGCATTTTTTATAGTTTTGCCATGATCTCAGTTTTCATTCTTTCAGAAATATCCACTGTTGTTGAGAAGCTGGTAATTAAGTTTCTGAAGATTTTCAGTCATCCTAGTGAGTTTATTCAAAAGTTGAGTCATGGCAACTGGACTTCTTTTCTTGAGAGACTGAAACGTTTCGCTGCTCATCTAAGCAGCTTATATTGTCAAACTTGTGAGAGCCTATTCAGGCCATTGTCCAACTTATGGGCCTATTCAGACCAGAGTGATGTGAAATCAAGGTGAACTATAAAAGAAAAGAAGCCCAGTTACCATGAATGACTCAACTTCCAGATTGTAATTAAGTTGCAAATACAGTGGACCCTTGTACAACAAAGAGCTTGTATAACATAAAATTTGTACAACATAAAAATTCCAGAGATAGGGGAAATTTGCTTAACATAATTGCCTATGGGGAAAATCCGTACAACATAAAAATGGGAACACTCCATTTTCAATGCATTCCTATGGGAATTTGTATAAAGGAAAATTTGCTTAACATAATTTCATTTGGAACGAATTAATTCCTTTATACAAGGTACCACTGTATGGGAATCCAGGTGCAGCATGACTTTTTAAAGCATGGCATTTGAAGTTTTCAGCAAAGCATCTTTTTTTTAAAAAAAAAAAAAACCTTTTAAAATGGAATTGCACACTGAATATCTCCTATTTTATAATGTTTTCATGTCATGTAATTCCTATTGCAGGTAATGGAAGAAAGCCTCCTTAGCTTCAAGGAATCACAGCAATTATGTGTGCAATGAATGGCTGTGCAAACTACACATTTGTTTGCAATATTATGGGGCACCATTCATACCACTACAATTGAAAATAAAGAGTAGATTAAGTATTTAGCAGAACTGTAGGGGACATTTAAAAATTACATGTCTCAAGTGCTCCTCTGACATTAAATGAACAAAACAAGCTGACAGTGAGAATAGAACTTTTCGCTCCTTCCTATAGACAGTGTGAAATGTAAGCCATTTGGCCTCTAATTTGATTTCTCCAGTTCTACTATAAGTTTCTACACTTCTTTATACCACCTGGTTCACTAAGCTTGGAAAAATTCCCTTTTACACTCCGAGGACCTTTCCACCAGTGTTGGCAGGATGTCCAAGAGAAATGGCCCAAACTATGAACTTACCATGTCCTGCTCCAGCTTCAAACACCTATGAGTAACTTGTTAGCCTCACCTAGTCCCAAATGGCTTTTCCCACTTCCACTACAAAAGCAGCCTATAAATAAAACAAACAAATAAATGATGGTGATGATATCCAATTAAGTTCTTTACAAGACTAGTGTACTCAGAAGTGGTTTACCATTCCCTTCTTCTGAGGGAGTGCCATGGGATTGTGCAGCTTTGCCCAAGGATAGACAGGCTGGCTGTACTTGCAGGAGGCATGTTGGGAAACTGAAGTCCTAACCTCTGGCTCTCCTCTAGCACTGACCTATCCAGCCAGCTCTAAGCACCAGTTTACTAACCTGGACAGCATGCTTGTGATCTACTCAGATCTTCTCACCACAGTTCCTTTCTAATTAACCAAAAGCAATGAGAGACTCTAAATGTACCTCGTTAGGATTCCAGCTAGGAATAACTGTAGGGGTTGTTTCTGCAGGGAGGTAATGGGGTTGGCAAAGGCAATCGTCAGGTCAGTGGTTTCTTTTGTGATATAATAAGAACATAAGAAGAGCCCTGCTGGATCAGGCCAAAGGCCCATCTAGTCCAGCTTTCTGTATCTCACAGTGGACCCAACAGATGCGTCTGGGAGCGCATAAGACTAGATATCTGTCTCCTGATACCACTCCCCTGCATCTGGCCCTTGAAGTACCCCAGGTTTAAGCCTGGAGATTACACATCTCCATCATGGTTTGTAACCTGTGATGGACTTTTCCTCCAGGAATCTGCCCCATCCCCTTTTGAAGGCATATATAGGACCGCAGTATTGTGTGACCGAAAATGGAGGAGTCAGGAGCTTGAAGAGGAGAGCGTCTTTTGCTTTTCCTGAAAAGGGACGGTCCTGTTTGGAACTGGAACAAGGTCTCAAAATTCTTCTGGGCTGCAGAGCGAAGCGTTCTCACCTGTCTTGATCCAGTCCGCGTCTCTCCTCCCAACCACCCTGAAAAAGAACGGCGACCAGCTTCCTGTCTGGAGCTCGATGCCTGGAATGAGAAGATTTTGGATTGGGCTCTCCCAAGCCCTTTTCTAAACTCTCTCGGAATTCCCTCTACTTCGCCTCTGAAGCGGTTCTGCTGAGCCCCCGAAACCGGCAACTCGCGCTGGTTCCCTCTCCCCTCCTTCCCGGGTACAGGCGTGTCTGAGGAGGAAGAAGAGGAGGAGGAGGAGGAGGAGGGCGGCAAAGGGCAGGGCGGGAGAGCGGCAGTCTACTAAAGCCAGTGGAGCAGTGCGACGGAGGTTGGGCAGGTGCTGCGACTCCTGGTGCGCTGGGGCTGCCTCGCCTTTCCCGCCTTTCGCTCTCCACACACGCACGCAGGCGGCACACTCCCGGGGCTGCTGCTGCTGCTGCTGCTGCTGCTGCTGCTGCTGCTGCTGCTGCTGCTCCTCCTCCTCCTCCTCCTCGAGGATGGCTGGGAATCCAACGCTGAAGGTCCCTCCGAGGTAAGGTCCCGACCTGCCCCACGGCCCACCTCCCTTTCCTCGCTCGCTGCTCTGCCCCTTCTTCGCCTTTTGCCCCGGGCGGCCTCGGAAGAACGCCGGACTCCGCGGGCAGCCCCAGGTGCCGGAGTTGGAGGCAAGGGGCGGCGCCGCCGCCGCCTCTTGCGGTCTCCTTTCCTCCTCCTCCTCCTCCTCCTCCTTAGTGGCCGGAGGAGCTCGTCCCTGAGGGAAGCTCGCTCGCCTCCCGCTCCACGCTCTCGTCCAGCAGCGGCGGTTGGGGGGGGGGGAGGGAGGCGGCGTTCAGGACTCGCCACCATCCCTGGCCGGCTGGGACTGGGAGGGCTGCCGCCGACTTTTTGGACGCGAAGACGCCACTCCGCGCCTCGAAGAGCGTCCGGCGGGCGAGGACGAGCTTCAAAGAGGAGGGGTCGGTAAGGTCTCGACGGGACGGGCGCCGAGCAGGAGGAGCCCGCTCAAAGGGGGCGCGCCTTGGGGTCGGAGTGGGGATGATGAGGATGCTGGAGGGGTGTCTGTGTGAGGAGTCTGGAGGGCTTCCGCCCGGTGGGAGCGAAATTTAAGGAGGGAAACATCGGCCATCTTCTCACTTTGGAAGGGATGGTTGCCAACCCGAGCGTTTTCTCCCTTTGCTCCCCTCAGCATCGGAGCGAAGGAAGGAAAGCGGCACCAAATGACGAGCAGAGTGGCGGAGGTGGGGGGGGGAAGCAGGGCTCCTTAAAAAAGACGGTTGAAAGGCTCCCAAAAACGAGAGCAGCTCCTCAGCAGCCGATTATCCCACGGGTTAAGAGATTAAGAAGGAGGTCTAGAGGGGGGAGGCGAATGGTGGAGGAAGCGTTGCTTTTCAGAAGGTATTTTGTGTATATGTGTGTGTTGGGGTGGGTGGGAAATAATGCTGCTAACCCCAAGGCACGTGGAAATGGAAAAGATCGAGCAGTCTACGCGGGTCAGTTGAGGAAACCCCCCAAGGTGTATTGCAGATGTTCCTGGTGTGAGCTTCGTGTTGTGGAAATAGGATCTGCTTGGTGGCGAGCAGGCCAGGAAAGGAATAATATCATTGGAAATCGCTGCCTTGCCTAAGACATCAGATGGCACTGGCACTGCCTACCTTAGTAGCTCTGTCTTTTTTTGGGTCCATGATCTTATAGGGGGGGAAATATGATGGACGACTTCCAGATCACACATTTTTCAGCGTGCTTTTATAATAGGCTTGGTGTGTTGAGATGAATTCAGTGGAAAATACCTATGGGCTGTGAAAAGTAAGGAGGATAGGAGGCAGGAGCATGGATGAAATGTTATTATCAGGCTCTCTTGTATCTTTCTTACAGGAAATATGTCTTAATGAGAGTTCGGTAACTGATATGTGCAGCCTAGTTGTCCCTGTCATATTTTCATTATGCTGTATATAAGAAATATCTGATTTTTATTTTTTTAAAAAAAAAACACTTCTCATCCTCATGTTCAGCAACTATTTGCATTAAGTTTTTGTAGCAAACACATTCCGGGTGTGAAGGGCACTGCAGTAAAGTGTTCTTTGGTATGAAGGCAATGTATGTGCAAAATTAAGGAGGTTCAAATGAAATGGGTTTTGAAAATCAGCTTTTTATTATTTATTTAACATATTTATATCCCACCTTTCCCTTCAAGAGGACCCAATTTAAAAACAAAAAAAAAAATCTTTAACATTCATTGTGAGGCATGTGGAGAGTAAATCTGACACTTTTAAAGCATTAGATTTTTATATACTGCAAAATATTCATTATCATTTACTTCACGCGGTGGGCATGCTTATTTTTTGACTGGCCTACATGTATTTCTTTCTGACCTACATAGACACAGTGCAAGCACAATGGCTGCAGAAAGCCATAGATTGGTGGCATAGCTGTTTGGTTAATGAAACAGTTTTCTATCCACTCCTTTGGGCTAAATCAATGCAGCAAACCAACATTAAAAATTATGCTACAAGATTAATGGTGTCATAGAGGGGTGATTGAAAATGATCAACAAGCCCTGTCATTCTTGTTTAATGAACAGTATCTTGTCTCATTCATATGTTGAAGGTGAAGATAATGTAAATACAGCATTCCTTTGCTATCTTGTGTTTCACACAAGACATTTCATTTTAGAACAGTAGAGGGTGTAAATTGCACTCACTTTCCACAGTGAGAACAAAACTGATAAGAATAAACAGGAAATGTGGCTACTTGCTGTAGGATTTATGATGGATTCATTGTCCAATATGGGTTTCACTTTACATTTTTACCAAATCTTATTTTTAAATGTGTCATGTATAACACATTCTTCAAACTTCATTGACTTGTAACCAATAGGAATGCTTTCACAAAGCAGTTCATTAGGAAAAATTAAAATTAGCTTTATAATAAAGAAGTGCTACACAGTAGACAAAAGCAAGGGCAGTATATAAACCTAAATCCTGTGTTAGCTCAGATTCAGGAAATACTGTATTGATAATGCTGCTGTTGATCACTTGTCTGGTAACAGGATCAAAATTCTTTTTACTTATCTGAAATTGACAATGTAGGACAGTGTTGCTGAACCTATGGCAAGGGTGCCAAAGGTAGCACTTGGAGCCCTTTCTGTGGGCACCCAACATCGCCCCTTCACAGCCCCCTGTACTCAGGTTAAATTGCTGTATTGGCACGTTGAGTATAATTAGTGGGTTTAGAATTGCACTTTGGGCACTCGGTCTCTAAAAGGTTGGCCATCACTGGTGTAAGACATCTGAGGAAACACCTGTTTACTATGCATTTTCATGGCTTGTGTGCCAGTGCACACATGTGTACAATAAAACATAGTGTGTGAAGAGAGCCTGAGATACACATTCTGCTTGCCTTTGAATCCTAGAACCTCTTCACTCAAGCAAGCTCATTAAGATTGCAGTCTTTTTGATTACAGGGATTTACTACTGAGTGAACATATTTAGAATTGCACTGCAAGGCCTACTTCTTGGCATTAAGCTGGCTACACTCTAAATGTATTGCATATCCTCTTGGCCAGTCAATTAGTATAAATCAGTTTAAGGTCAGTGTGCTAATCACTTGTGATTTAAGCAGAAGATTGAAATAATTGATAATGTAAATAGCATGTTATTGCTCAAGCTAATAGAATTATCTGTGTTGTTAGATGTGGCTTTTGGGAAATGTAATTTTATCTAAATATACACTACAACATGGCCAGGATTCACTTGAGTCAAACCTGCTTTTTATATTCTGCTATAATTGGGAAAAGGTATTTTGCTTTTCTTTTTAAGGGTACAATTAAAATGACAGTTCATGAACACATATGGCAGATAAAAAATTATCCTTTCAAGGTGCACAAGACTCTTGCTACACCATCCTTTTTTATTTTTTTCTTCTTCATGAAATACAGTATGTGTAATTGCTATATAAGACCTAAAAACAAAAGTCTTAAATTATTGTTACAAAGGCACCAGAAAATTATTGAGGATACTCCTGCTATGTTGAATGAAAGTATTTCAAGGAGTCTGATCCACAAATCAATTGTTGTGACAACTGAACAACTTATGTCTAGATTTTAAAACTTGCTGCACCATATCATAAATGCCCATCATGATGTCCAAAAATGGTTTCATCAGAAGAACACCATGGAATTTGATGTCATTATATAACTGCTGTTGTACAGATGCCATGGTGCAGTCATTCCTAAATGTTCCATCATATTAACTTTTTGATTCATGAGAAACCCTCATGTCTCCCCACCTCTCCTTTATCTTAATTCATCCTCCTTTACTCCCCCAAAAGTTTATAATTTAAACAGTTTTAAGGCCAAATTGTTTTTCCTGAGAAATCTTAAATCTAATAATATGATTTGCCACAAGACCTTGCATGAACCAATTTGAAAATCCCTCGCAATTTCTTCCTGGTGTCCTCTGAAGGGATTATACCATCTCTTCTTGGTTGGGAGCCAGTGGCGTGATATCATTGGAAGTAGAAATATCTGCCTATATAGTCAGTATTGGAGAGGTATAATTGACAGACAGTATTGTGTTGTTGTTTTTTATTCTGCACGCACCAGAATGACGGTAATACTTATGTGCTGTCAAATCAGTTCAGACTCATGGTGAGTATTTCTAAGATTTCCAGAAGAGTGTACCACTTGCCTCTGGGATTATGCAGCTTGCCCAGTGTTACACAGACCAGCTCTTCTCCTGGGGTGCACAGTATGGAATCAAACTGCAAACCTGTGACTCTGCAAACCATATGATAGCTGGGCTATCCAGTCACCTGAAAGAGACATTTTTCTCCTCTAGAACCACACTTGCTTGCAGAACCTTTATAGAATTAGACCTATAAAGCAGCCATTATCTCACATTGCCGTAGTGTTGAAAACAGTGTGACCCAATTGCTCTCTCTCTCTCTCTCTCTCTCTCTGTGTGTGTGTGTGTGTGTGTGTTTACAAAGCAAAAACACTGAGACAGAAATCATCCAGCAAATCTATTGTTGCATTTTCCAACTGCAGTACTTTTTGTCCTAGTCAAAGCAATTATTTAAGCAAAAACAAAAAATAATGTCCTAAGTCAGTTTTCTAGGAAACAGAAGCAGTACAATTTGGTTGTGAATAGACTTGCCATATAAAGGGTTGGAGTTTGGAATTCTCATTTTCTCCAAAAACATCCCACCCTGTATCCTAACATTAGTCCAACTACTCATCTTTACTATTCTGAACCTCTCATGTAGTCTTAAAACTCTCAAACAAGTCATTCATTACAAGTTTGTTTCTTTTAATCTGGTGCATGAGATTGAATAAGGTGGGGGAAATTGGACACACTGGTGTAACGTTCAGTAGGACCGCCGTATCTGCGGGAGATCAGATTTGAGACACCCCCCCTCCCCGTGGATCTGAGCAAACACTCTTATCCGAGGATAATAGTGGCCTTTGCCCCCAACACTCCCCCAAATGCTGGCCAGCGGTGGCGGCGGCAAGGAGGTGAGAAGAAAAATTACTGATGCTGAGCCCTTCTCACCACCACCTCTCAGTCACCTTCTTTGCCTCTAGGCTTAGCGGCCTGCCTGTGGGGCCGACAGCAGTGGAGGGGGAGAAAACTTACCGATACCGAGCCCTCTTCACTGCATGTTGGCCACCCTCCAGAGGGGTGGAGTGGAGACTTAAGATGACTTGCCTGGCCAACTGGCCTTTGAACTTCCTGCTTGGGTCCTGGGCAGAGGACTAGAAGTTTGAGCTCGAGTGGGAAGTACAAAACTCCCGGTCCTCTGCCTAGGACCCGAACAGGAAGTTCAAAGTTTGGTTGGCAAGGTGGCTCCTCTTAAATCCCCACCCCTCCAGAGGATAGCTGGTGTGTGGCGGTGGCGAGGAGGGAAAAGGAAAGGAAAGGAAAACTTACCACACCAGCCACCCTCTGGAGGGGAGGGATGAGCATTTAAGAGGACCAGCCTGGCCAACCAGCCTTTGAACTTCCTGCTCGGGTCCTGGGCGGTGGATCAAAAGTTTTGAACTTCCCACTTGAGCTCAAGCTTCTAGTCCTCCACCTGGGACCTGAGCATGAAATTCAAAGGTTGGTTGGCCAGGTAGGTCCTCTTAAGTTCCCACCCCACTCCCTTGGAGGGAGACCACTCTGCAGCGACAGTGGCATGTAGGGCTCAACATTGATAAGTTTTCTTTTCTTTTTTCTTTTCCACCCTTGCCACTGGGCTCAGACCTCCCCTGTACCCGCTGATCACCAACAACGGATAATTGAATCAGCAGATAGTGTATCAGTGGATGTGGGGGTTGTATTGCAAAGTGCAATATAGTATGTTAGGAACTGGAACCCATATTCTCATGTGCTGTACTGTGGGTGGCGAAAAGTTGACATCATCCATAATTACATGATTGTCTCAATGGGGTTGGATAAGTTCTGATGTTGCAAAGGTACAGTAACACACTATGTTGCACAAATGAAGTATCTGAGATAACAGTAGATGCAACAATGTATTTGCTTTGGTGTCACTTTGGTGGCAAAATTGGAAACAGCAACTCCATGTACAAATCAATCCATGTCAGCAGAGATAAGAACCTATCCAACAGCACTGATTCAGTATTTGAAGAAAAATGTTGAATCCAAAATGTCTGGTTTCAGTGGATTTCAATTCATTTGCACGTGTGAGGACTTAGCTAGAGCCAATAAAGCTGGACGCTTCATATGCAAATACAGATTCCCACAGTTGTTTGTGCCTGACACTTATGTAGAGCTGTGAAATTAATCTGTAGCACTGGCCATCATGGCAAAAAGAAGTGATGGTTTCTCTCCTGTGTAGGTTAACTGCTGAGCAGCAGGTGTCTGATTGTTAAAGAATTTACAGCTGAAAAGTCATTTAATCATTATTTCAGGCTTTGGTAGGTGGCTTTTTTGCAGAATGCCTCATAAATCAGACAAAATGATGTAATGTAGTTAATCCCCTTTTCACAACATGAGCAATGAGAATAATTTGTTATGAAATTGATGAATCACGGGAAGCATGCAGGCAATTGTAAGGACAGGGAACATAAATAAAGCAAAGCAAATTGTTTTAGGGTCAATGGATGCTAAACACTGGATGTTTCCTTTTCGATTTCAGTTAAAGACTTCTAGTATTAAAGTGTTTGGATCTGTAATTTTGGATAATTTATTAGAAGCAAAATATAAAAGAAAAACATAAGTCGAGGTCTGCTGGATGATATCAAGGGACCTATCTAGTCATTCTTCCTACAATGGCTGACAAGGGAAGCCTACAAGCAAGACATGAACACAGTACTGTAGTAACTTTCTGCTCATGTTCAAAAACTATAGGTAATTCAAACTGATTTTCGTTTTAGTTAGACTAACAAGACAGCTGCAAAGAAGCAGCCCAGAGTTTTCACTTAGTTTGACTGCTAAAAGATGGAGCTGAAGATTATGAGGAAAATGCCTGGGATTTCAAGTCAGAGGTCATAATCCTATTGATGATTTCAAATGGACATGTTAATTTTCATAACACAGTGGGACCCCTGTATGCAATGATTCAGTTGTCCACGGTGGGTAGAGGAAAATAATAATAATTCAGCAGCCGCAAAACAAGCTACTGTCACAAACAGCAGCCGTAAAGCAAGCTACACTCACAAAACAGCAGGGGTTTGTTTTTTTGGGGGGGGGCATCCACCAGAGAAAATCTTTGCTCTCCAAGCTTGGGGAGCCATTACTAGGTGTAGTAGACAATGATAAGGTAGATTGGGGAGGGATGAAATACAGCCTAGAGATCTTACCTAAGGTAATGTGTGTGGGGGGGGGGGGGGAGAGACATTTTGCACTCTTAGAAGTTTCCAGGGAATTAGTTTCCTTTTTCAATAAAACAAGGCAGAACCACCCCTCCCAAATCCTCAACTCACCCCAAAACTACCCACAAAATAAAAGAAATTGGAGTTACATACCCACTCCTGAGCTAGATAGATAGCTTGACGGTATAAGGAAGCTTCCTGCCCCACAAGTTTCATATTATACTTGGAGTCAGCAAGACTATTGCTCTTTATCTTTAGAATCTGTGTCAATAATAGCATGTTTTTCATGCAGTGGGACTGCTTCTTTCAATAGATTTATTCTTATGGTGTTCAAATTCAACCCCGTTATAAAGAATTGGAAGATGTGAGAAGGCTGTTTTCTTGGAATAATTGCTGACAGCATCAAGCCAATAATAAACTGTATGTGTAAAATATAACTTAGTGATTTAGGAGCAGAATTGCAGGTGGGCAGACACAATATCTCATTAGCTAGGAGGACATACTCTAACTCATTCAGAGTACGAATTAGAGGCAGATGTTCAGTTGTTGTCTAGCTTGTCTAAGTTGCATTTTGTATTGACCTCTGGCCTCATTAAATGACCCCAGCTATAGGACAGGAAAACTGCTGAGCATCTAAATGTGTTCCTTGCTTCTGTCTTTGCAGTGAAAAATATTAGACAAGTACTCATGCCTGAACTCTTGCCCCAGAGGAGACTTGCAGTGCTCAGACAAATAGAGGTGTTAAGAAATGATGTTCAGGGACTTATGTACAAATTAAAAATTAACAGTTCATCAGATCCAGATGGTATCTACGGAAGAATCCAAAATATAAAATTGCTGATCTTCTGGGAAATAATATGCAAGCTGATGTTAAAATTAGCTTCATTACCAAAGGACTGGAAAGTAGTCTACATACATAATGCCACATTTTAAGAAAGAGATCCAAGGTACACCTATAAAGTGTAAAGTCTGTTTGGGACATATTGGTGCAAGGAGAAACCTGTTATACAGTATATAGAACAATGATCCTTGATAGAGAAATGTCAGAATAATTTCTAAAAGGATAGTTCTGGCTCACAAAATCTTTGGCGTTGTTTGATATGACAGCGATCCTTTAGACTGAGGCTGGACAACACACAATCTACAGGTTCGTGGAGGTTGTTTTTGTGGCCTCTAGTTCCACACCTAGTGAAAAATTGGGATAGTCTTTTTTTAAAGCAGTATGTGTTCATTTTAAAGGGATAATGATGATGTCCATTCAAAAATATCAGGCATAGTCAATCAAAATTATGAAAACATTGACTGGTATTATACAAATTTTGACGAAAAACCTAAATATCTGTTAAATACCAGTACAGTAAGTGTGCTGTTCCTAATATTGCCATTTTTTGTAGCTCTGGTGGTGTTATTTCTGAGATCCGCAGCTGGTTGTAATATTGTATGAAATCCCTTGAAAATGTTCCCAAAGCCCCAGTGACTACAAAGACCACTAAATTGTATTTCATCCACAAGCGAGTTGTTTTGATTGCCAGGTCTCTGTATTTTGTTAGTTTTTCCAATTCTTTTGCTTCTGTTCTGGCATCCCCTGGAAGGGCAATGTTAATGATCCTGACATTTCTTTGTTCTATTACTGCTATGCCTGGTGTATTATGTTCAAGGTGTCTGTCAGTTTAGAGCCAGAAATCTCATAAGATCTAGACTTTGTCATTTTCTAAGGCTAGTAAGTTTTATTTTTTGCATAATGACCAGTGCACTAAGTTTGCCAATTTGTCATGTTGAATTTTGTATTCCTTGTGCATTGTTGTTGCAATTTACTGTCATAATTCAGTTCTCCAAGGACCTGACTATCTGGCAGAGTGTATCTCCCAACTTCGTCCCATCCAAACAAAGCAAACGTTCTGCTTATATACTGCCCCATACCACTACAAGTAGTCTCTGGGCGGTTTACAATTTTTTAATTACAGTGTGCAGACTACACATTGCACCCCCAGCAAGCTGGGTACTCATTTTACCGACCTCGGAAGGATGGAAGGCTGAGTGAACCTTGAGCCTGCTACCTGGGATTGAACCCAGGTCATGAACACAGTTTTACCTGCAGTACGGGCATTTAACCACTGCACCATGAGGCCTTTTTGCACACACAAAGGGAGGCCCGAAGGGTTTCTACCCATAACCGTAGTTGGCCCGGCACAGTGGAACAAACTGCACATGGAGATCAGGCTGGCAGAATCCTTGCTGGCTTTTAGGAGAGCTTTAAAGACCTGGGTCTTCAGGGAAAGCTTTTGGAGATCGTTGATGGTACGATTGTGTGTCATTTTGTTTGGTTGTATTGTTTGTCCCCCCCTTCTTCCCCCCTCCTCCTTGCAGGATTCTGTATATTTCTTTTGTTTTGTTGTGTTTTTCATTGTTATTGCTTTTAAATTGTGATATGGATTGTTGTCATGAGTTTCTGTTTGGGCAGTTTGTTTTTGCAATTTGTTGTACACCGCCCAAAGTTCCCGAGGGAAAATCAGGTGGTTAACAAGTACAAAAATAAATAAATGAATAAATAAATAAGAACTGGGAATTCAGAACACTTCAAATCAAGTGTCCTTTGCTCCCCTTTAAAGAAATGTCAGCAGTGTAGTGAAAGTGAAAGGCGCCTGGTTGAATCCCTGGATGGAGGAGGAAAACCTGTCCTCTGGACTCTGAAATTGCCACCCATTTCTCAGAGAGACTGGGCATCAGTCACTTTCTTAGTGACTTTCCAATTATGTGAGTGCCATTTTTATGTTTGGAATCCAGTTGGATAATATTTTTATTTGTTTGAGTCGCACCGAATATTAATGGTTAAGATAAGGAGAATGTTTGGGTTTACTTACTAGCATTTACTAATAGAAGAATATGAATGATCCTTAATCGTGTTTCAAAAAATGACAGTGAGTTAAGACATTGTTTATAATATATTTCAGACACAGTTTTTGATAATGCTAAACATTCATCTGACTCTCCTAGACACCTTCCAGTCAGATTGGAAATCTTTTGTAGTAAAAAAAATGCAACGGATAGGTCTCTCTTTTAACACCCTTATAAGCGATGGACCTTTACATCAATGCCAAAGCGATCAGTTTCCAGGAACATGTGAGCCAGATGGGCACCAATAGTATAGTCACATCCTACAATGCACTTAAGATGTCTTTCTACCTCTCTAGCTCACTGTCCATGAAGATAATCCGGCCCTTTCCTTAGACACACTAATTGTGCTCCCTTCCAAACTTTTGAACAGGACATTTCAAAATACCCCTTACGCAGAGTAGTTATGTCCTTGCAACAATAGTCAAATCGAGTCTGTGACCCATGTTCTTTTATGCTGCTCCTTTTATCAAAAACTACATAAGGAGCTTATACTTCCTGTTATTTGCAAACTACCTGGGAGACATACGAATCACTATGCTAAGCTACTTCTTTCAGATAGGTCCCCTTAGATCACAAAAATTGTGGTACCTGGCTTTGCTATGTTGCTGTGCTCAAAGGCAGACATATAATTGGTAGAGGTTCGAGTTCTCCTAATTATATATAGTGCTCTACCCACAAGTGGTCTTATTTTATAAATTTTGTATTTTTCCACCGATATATTTTATATTGTTTTATTGTATTATAATTTTTGTACCATGTGTGATTTGGTTAACAAGCATAAACATTCATTCTATGCTAAACACTGGGATTCCATGGGATTAAAAAATGTTCTACATTTTTTTTAAATCCAGGTAGATGATTGTTAAAATTAATGTTTCTTCTTAAGTCATAATAACTGAAATCAGTTTGTGGCTAAAGTAGGCCCATTGAGCCTTTAGTGAGCCGACACCTATGTAATTCTGATTGGGTCTACCTCTAGGCGTCAATTACCACTGAGTTTCAGCCAATGTTACAATAACAATTAAATGCACAGCTACAAAATAATCATTTGATCTGTAATCTGTCAATATACATACATGTTTTCATTCAGCATTTTTCTCTAAGGCATATTTCTCACATATAGTATATGGTAAACATGTAACTCTACTGTAATAGTTTGCTCTCTTGGCTATGCAGCCTATGACTGTAGATGAAGGGTTATGTTATAGAACACCCTTCTCTAAAAACTAATGTATGTATATAAAATAGGCTTGTTTTCCCTGAAATCTAGGGCTTTTGTGAAGTCATTTGATTTGTGTGTTTTTACTTTCTTTCAGAGTTCATACTATTATAATGCAACATTGCCTGCTATCTGAAATGGGTCAGTTGTGACACTGATTTGCCACTGTATCTGTTAGTTGAAGTGATTGGGCCTAAAGGTGGAATACTTGAAGTATTGTAAATAATAAATACCAAGTTGCTAATTTAGTTGTTGGTTTGGTAGTTCCAGATGTAGCGAACCTGCCAAATCATTACAGAGGTGTTCATTCATTATTCAGCAGTTGATTTTGCAGGTCTGCACTAGATGGTAGTAGCAACTGGGATTAAAACAAAACATTTCATAGTTTGTGTGTGTGTGTGTTTGTGTGCACGCGTGCATGTGTGTGTGCATGTTTTGTTTACTCCTAATATCCTGAGATCATGGTTTGATCATGGAAACAATGCTTTAAGATAATCAGTCCTTTTGGTTTTTGCTCAGTCATGCTTCAGTTCTGTAAAACACACTATATACCATAATTCATAAGTATGTCACCAAGAGGATTTCTCCTGTATTTATTCTACAGAATAAAAACATTGAAGTTCAGGGAAGCAAAGAAATGAGAAATGTGTATTAAATTTCAGAATACAATAGTTCATCTTTGCCAACTTCTATGCATAAAGTGAAATCTGTAGACCAAGAGGGAGCTCTTTTACAATAGCACATAAAGTACTAACTTGAGTTAGAGAAGGCTTTTGAAATTAGTTTTTTTTTAGAAGAAAATACACCGTGTAAATATACCATGGATGACATTTATGATATACAGTGGACCCTCGTATAACAAACAGTTTGTATAACATAAAATCTGTACAACATAAAAAGTTCTGGAGATAGGGGAAATTTGTTTAACAGAATCGCCTATGGGGCAAATCCGTACAACATAAGGTTGGGCTGCGATTAGGTATTACTCTGTTTTCAATGAATTCCTATGGGAAAATTATACAAAGGAAAATGTGCTTAACATAATTTCATTTGGAACGACTTAATTCCTTTATACAAGGTACCACTGTACCAGTATATATTTAGCTAAAATGTATCCTAAGTTGTTTAGCTAATTGAAGCATTAAACATCGAGACTGAATATACTGCTGAGATTATGCAGGCTATATCTTTTGCACAGTATTAGAAAATAGATGTGAGTAAAGATAGAATATGAACAAGATAGTAAGGAAACTAAGTATGAAAGTATTTCTTTTAAGACCAGAAAGGAGATATGAATTATACTGGGCTGAAATGGCGGGAAAAATTGAATTGATAACATGATGGGAGATAAGCAAAATATTTGTTTGGTTTGGTTCTGTGTAGAAAAGAAATAAAAACATGTTTAAAAAATAGTTCATCTTTGCCATTCAATACTCCTCATTCATTTGTGCCTCAACTGACTATGCCTCTGGGTGCACACAACCTTGATAAAGAAATGCTACAAAATAGCATTATGTTTACCCAATGAAAGCAATGTAATCCGATAAGAGCATTAATGCATACCATTCTAGCAAATACTTCCAGTTATTTAATTGGGAACCATAATTCTGAAATTGTGAAGCAGTTTTTTATTTATTTAAAATATTTTTTGTCCTGCCTTTCTCCCCAAAAGGATCCAAGGTGGGATAGAGTCAACAACTTTTGACTCTTCAAACATTTGGACTTAAACCTCCAGGAAACCCTCCCCCCCCCAAAAAAAAAGACATCCAGTGGTCAGGGATTTTGAAGGATAAAGACCCCAAAAATGAGAAGGAATCATTGCTTCTGAAAACACTGAACAGCTATGATATGGATGGAATTTGGCCACGGTGAACAATTACAATATGTATAAGGGTTGCATTTATAACAAATAAAAAAGAAGGGACAGGCAGCGTAGTAGTGAGGTTTGCATTTGTAACAAATCGCAAAGACATTTTGCTGGAGGTGTTATTTATAGCTGTTATTTAGGCTAAACATCTGTGCTTCTACTGAAGTGTACAAATAATTCAGAGAGAACAAGACTCATGATTCCAAATACTCCAGACCTTAATGTCACCAGGGCTGACTCAAAACATTTTGGTGCTTGAGGAAGAGCAGAAAATGGTGCCTCCTCACTTAGCCAAATCTAGTATCTAAAGTTACTTTGCCATTCTGTGCCTGGTATATTTTTATAATAATAATAATAATAATAATAATAATAATAATAATAATAATAATAATAATAATAATAATAATAATAATAATAATAATAATAAT
>JAHTLZ010000379.1:34505373-34532058 GCA_023846285.1 Phrynocephalus versicolor | reverse complement strand
TTAAACCATACAGCCTCCATGTTGGATACTCTCTCATTTCCTTCACAGTGTATTAGGAGGGTACTGCATTATGAAAGCCTATTTTGTATCCATGCTTTTCTATGAATTCCACATTTTAATACTGCATAGCACAAATGCAGTTTAAAAAAACCAGGCATCCAGCCCACATTAACAGTTTCTGTGATGAAAAACAGGCTGCTTGGGCTCCCAGCTTCAGTCACTCCCACTGTATCCTTTGTCTCTGAGTAGTTGTAATTTACCTCTCTCTTTGGGGTAGGAAAGAGGTGACTCAGGATGAGATATAGTATGCATTTTCTCCAGTGCTGGCATCTGTCAAGCTGAATGAATTTGCCACCCTGGAACTGGTTTCTTAAGGGAGAAGAGAACATTTCTTTGATTGAAGGCAGGCTGATGTTATTATATTCTACAATGCTCAGTACTGTATTATAGCTATTAAAAGGCATTAAGCTCTTCTTAAGAGTACACTCCTGAAAGCAACAAACGAACTAATTCATGTGATACTGTTAACTGGGGACCTACAAGAAATGAAATGAACTAAGTTGAACAGAACTTCAAAATTATGTATTTAAGAGTTACATTGGTGTCACTATTTTTTTCCATTTTTCTTTTCAGTAACTGTGAACCCCCACTGATGTATGACGCTTCAGAGCACCAAAGTGTTGGCACAGATAGTTCAGCAAGCAGTCTTGGAAGCTCTGTCACAGCATGTAAGAAGGTAATGTCTCGCTGAACTGGAAACTTGCATTGTTTTTAGTTGGTATTTAGTGCTGTTTACTTCTTGCTTCAAAGGTAATGATGTGAAAACTACATATTGGTCAGAATCCTTTCACTTGGCAGAGTAAGTTGCAGTTGGAGTAGGCTTATTTAAACCAGTGACATTTACAGAGGGGTTAACTCATCAGATCTCTTAATTGGTGTAGATGTTGAGTAAATCTATGCAATAGGATTTGGGTCACTAAGGAAAAAAGAGAGGAAAGTTCAGTGATAACTAGTGAAAAAATTGCACTCCGTTCATTGTGTATTACATATTCCCAACATGTTTTATGCCAACATTTAGGGAGAACCTGATGTAGTAGCTCTTCAGTTGTAGAGAAAACAAACTGTGGATTGTACCCCTGAATCACTTAATAACAGATGGTGCTAAGGATGTAGCCACAGATCTCACTGCTCTGGACTTACTGAGATGGGTTTTGTCTATAAAGAGTAGGGTTGAGTCCCAGCACTGGATCAAAGGGATGAGTTGTTTGCTGCATCTGATTTTAGGTGCTCAGTGCCAGGTGCCATATATAAGTGTTCAATCACTTTTCTTTATATTAAACTTTAATTGCATTTGGAAGATCAATTCTTCCAATTAGTAATTTTTAGAGATGGGCTTTTGTTTCAGAAGTGATTGAGCAGATGGCAAACGAAAAGAAGGACAAAGGAAGATCTTTTCTGGGCTTAAGAATTTTTCCCTCCCTTCATCATACTTAGCATCCTTACTTAGGGCTTTTCAGCATCAGATGAAAACATTTATATTTACTCAGAGATATCAACTTAACACATTCATAGCAATTTTTCAGATTGTTGCTGAGTTTTAAAGTTTGATTCCTGCTGGACCTAGCATCTGTTTTAAGATGTCAATCTAGTTGCAGTAGGGAAGGGTAAATCAGTAGTGGAATTGACTGTTATTTTCTATACCCAGCCAGGGCTCCTGCTACCAAGGCAGACGTGGAGAGTGAGTTTTTCATTTGCTTTGGGACATTATCAGGTCCTCAACACCCACCTTAAATTTCTTCATTACTCCCGATGGAAAAGAAATATAGTAGTCCAAATTCTGTTGCTTAGCACAGTAAATCGCATTACAGTTGTTGTTGTTCAGTCATGTCCGACTCTTCGTGACCCCATGGACCAGAGCTCGCCAGGCCTTCCGATCTTCCACTGCCTCCCAGAGTTTTCTCAAATCCATATTGGTTGCATCAATGACACCATCCAACCATCTCATTCTCTGCCGTCCTCTTTTCCTTTTGCCTTCAATCTTTCCCACCATCAGGGACGTTTCCAAGGACTCCTCTCTGCTCATGAGGTGGCCAAAGTACTGGAGCCTCAGCTTCAAAATCTGTCCTTCCAGTGAACATTCGGGGTTGATTTCTTTCAGGATGGATAGGTTTGATCTCCTTGCAGTCCAGGGGACTCTGAAGACTCTCCTCCAGCACCACAGCTCAAAAGCATCGATTCTGCGGTGATCAGCCTTTATAGTCCAGCTTTCACTTCCATACATCACTACTGGAAAAACCATAGCTTTGACTATCCTGACCTTAGTTGGCAAAGTGATGTCTCTGCTCTTTAGGATGCTATCTAGGTTTGCCATTGCTTTCCTCCCAAGAAGCAGGCGTCTTTTTATTTCTTTGCTGCAGTCGCCATCTGCAGTGATCAAGGAGTAGGCTCATTGAAATGGGGATTTATTGAGTCAGCTCCTTCCTAAATACCATTGATTCAAATAGGCCAACTCTAATGGTAACTTACTATACTAAAGTAAATCATGGCTAATGTAGGCCTATTTGAATTAATGGAACATAGAGTGGAGTCACCAAATCTCAGTTGCTTCAGTGGGTTCACTATAGTGTGATTCACTATACTAACAACAGGGTTTTGACCATTGTGCCAGCAGAATGGCTGCCATAATTTCCCTCTGTATGTGTATGAGAGAAGAAGACAGAAAATGAGAATTTTAGTTGGGCAGAGAAGTATGCGTGAGTAACAGCTTTTTGTGTATAGGAGAATGGATTGAAAGTAATCTGGCAGTGGCCACTTCTACTACTACCTTCAGCCACACCAACTATCAGCAAACCCTGTAATGTTATTTTTCAAAAGCAACTTTCCTCCATAGAAGTAACACAGCTTTGTTATTTGTTTTATAAATAGGAATGCTTTTGTAAGTAAAATAAATAGTTGTTTGCAGTTACTTTTTATATCTAGAAAAATAAATATATAATATTGGAACCCCCCAGTTCCTTATTGGCCACTTCCAGAAGTCTAGGAGCTCCATGTATTCATTCCTGAAACTCGGAAGGGAGTGGGGTGAAAAAGCCGCGCGCACACACACACACACACACACACACACACACACACAATTCCTTGGAAAGTACAAGGAAGATTTCTGAATATCTAAAAACAATAAATTATGGAGGCATGTTTTGGGGTACTAGGACAACCTTTAGGCTCCCAAGTGCTGCATGCCGCTACCAAGCTGCACTTTTCCAAGTAATGTCTTAGGAGGCTTAGTCATGACATTGTGATGAGTATCCTTTTTGCCATGAGTGGAACAATCCCATGGCCTTGGGCTTGCTGTCACCAGGGTTTACACCTACACTGGAAGATCCTAGACAGCTGCCTACATGTGCTGTATAAAAGTTCTATCAAGAGGAACCAAGCACTGTGCATGCAGACGACGTGGTGGGGGGAGGGGGGAGAAGAAAGAAAGAAAAAGAAATGGCATCAGCAGTCATTATGATATTTCTGGAAAGTTACCTTTATGTCCTTGTTACCACCACCACCCTGCCCCCACAAAAGTAAGATAAACAGATAACATTGCTGCTTGTCATGTGTTATGTCCAAGGTCTGCAAGTTGTCCCGATCCATCCCTCATTACTGAATTTAATCTTTCGAAGCAAAAAAAAAGCCTTATGCTTTTTATTGAGGCTTTTATAGCCTCTTAACAGGAAAATACTTAACATGCTTTGTGATAAAGTAGACTTTTTCAGTCCATATAAATACAATCCACTTGAATTTTAACAATAGCTGAAGAGAGGTAAATTGGAAGCATTATTATAAGATCTGTTAACATGGGAAAAGGCTTTTAGATCTTGTAAGCCTTCAGAGTCCATGAGTATCTGCTTTTCCAAGGAGAAAGGTGGGGTAAAAATAAATAAATAAATAAATAAATAAATACATACATACATACATACATACATACATACATACATACATACATACATACATACATACATACATACATACATACATACATACATACATACATACATACATACATACATACATACATACATTTGATTGTAGACTTACCATTTGCAATGAACCAGCACTGGCAGAAAATAAATTAAGTTTCTCATTCAATCTGCCTTTACTGTTATCATTTACTCCTTATGGTTATGAAGACTCCTGGATAGTATATGAGGTGTCAAATATTACTTCACTCTCCCCATTTGAAAGAACCCCAGAGACAAAAACACAAAGTCTCACCTCATTTAACATGTTCTATGCTCATCTCCTTTTGATGAGCTATAATTAACCATACCAATTAAGATGATCAGATGAGAACATGCTGCTTTGTCATGTGCGGAGCAGAGTCTCTTCAGGGGTATATCAAGAACTGTAATAATAGCCACTTAATTATATGTAGTTACGCTAAACTTAAATGCTGTATGTTTTCCCCCTTTGGGACAGAACTATTTTTATTCCATGCCCTGTTAGTGCTTTGGTTCTGTGATTGACAGTTGACAACACACTGACTCATGGTGACAATTCAGTCTACTTTAAAATGGGAAAGATTGCTTTTCATTGCTTTTTCAATTGTCATTTAAAATGTGCCTATTGCTTTTTAAAAAATGATTTAGGGAAATAACTCATCAAGTTTTAATTTCTTTTCTGTAGAACAGAAGAGCTCAGAGGTTTTAGGCATCAGACTGTAGGTCCGTTTGAGAGTTTATTTCCCCACTGAGCAAGCCTGTGTGGACTTGGGCAAGCTGCACAGTCCTAGTTGCCCCCTGAAGAAGGGAATGCACTTCTGAGTATTCTCTACCTTTGAAACCCTGAAAAGGATAGCCATAAGTCAGAATTGACTTGATGGCACATGGTGATGATGATGATGATGATGAAAGTGGTGAACATTGGTGCCGCAAGTTTCCCTAAAAAAGAATGAAGATGAAATTATTTGAGTGCTAATTTTCTGAAGGAATTCTTTAGCTACTACAGTGGTACCTTGGATAACGAATTTGATTCGTTCTCCGAGGTAATTCGTTATCCAAAAAACTTTGTTATCTGAAACACGGTTTCCCATAGGAATGAATGGGAAACCAATTAATCCCTTACAGAGCCTAGAAAAATGACACACACACCTGTTTTTTTCTCAAAACTCTTTATAAAGTGCACTTTAAACTACAGATGCAATGCCACCCAGGGTAACTCTTTACCAATGCATGCTGGAAATTCGTTATCTGAGGCAGTCCATAGGGAAAATTTGTTATCCAAGGCAGCCCATAGAGAAAATTTGTTATCCGAGGCAGACCTATACCTAGAAATTGCTATTCGTTATCTGAAGCAGTCCATAGGGAAAATTCATTATCCGAGGCAGACCTATACCTGGAAATTGCAATTCATTATCCAAAACATTCATTATCAGGGGCATTCATTATCCGAGGTATTACTGTACTTAGATCCATTGGAAGATTCTTCCTTGTCTCAGTCATTGTCCAGAATCCTATTACTTACACCCCTTGGGATAAAGTACAGCAACAAATTGCTTAGAGTCCAGAAATGAGTACAGTGCTTTTGTTTCTCATTGGTCAAAATCTTGTTAATCAGTGTAGCAACCCACACTAGAGTAGGTGTACTAACTTTGTAGGGATTTGTTGAGTCAATTTCTCTCTAAGTTCTGTTAGCTGAAACAGGCTTACTTTAGCACAGTAAGATGCTATAGTAAGCCCAGTTGAATTAATTACACTTACAGAAGAGATGGCTCACTAATCCCTCATTAATTCAATGGAACCATTTTAGGCTGCTATCTCACTTGGGGGAAGATCCAGTGAATCTGAAAGTCCGGGTTTTCCTCTTCCTGCGTCACGTGATGGAAGATGTGGGATCCCTGTTCCCACGGACAAGGAAGTTTTTAAAAAGGCCAGCTGAGCAGTGCGGGTGGTGGGGGTGGGGAATAAAAATTTAAAAAAAACTAAAAAAAAAGTGCTTGACCAGCCGGAGGGCCAGCTAAGTATTGCTGGGGGGGGGGAGAATAAAAATAAAAATACTAATAAAAAGCACCAAAAGCCAGCTGGCTGGCACTGGAGGGTGGTGGTGGATAAAAATAAAATAAAATAAAGTGCCCGACCAGCCAGAGGACCAGCTGAGCAGTGCGGGCGGGTGGGGGGGAATAAATTTTTTAAAAAAGCACTGACCAGCCGCAGGAACAGCCGGTCGGTGCTATGAAAAAGAAAAGGAAAAGAAAACCGGATCATCTACACACTCCCATGACATCTGGCTGTAAAAATGAGCTTTTTTAACAGAGGCAAAAATTCCCAGCTTCTCTGGTAGGTATTGGAAACCTCGCTCAAGGGGTTGTTACCGGGTTTTCTTTTCTTTTCTTTTTAAAGCCTGGTGGCCGTGGGGACAAGATTTTTGGACACAGTTTATCTTGAAATTTGATCTGGATTTTTAAGAACGTGTGATAGAGCCCTTAGTGCATATTTTAAAACCATTCATTCCTAAATATTTAGAGTATGCCCACATGTTTTTTTAGGTGTCCTGCCTCTGGTCTACCTGAATCTGCCCTCTGTGATCTAATTGCAGCTTCTCTGCTGATTAGAGACTTCTGCATCTAGTACATGAAGTATGCACATCTATTTTCTGAGCTGATGCCCAGATGAGACATGGCAAAACATCATTAAAGCTCTACCCATAGTAATGTGTGAGCCAAAGATTGCCCCTGTTTCTAACAGGGCTTATGTTTGTGCAAGAAATAATACATGCCTAATTCCACAGACAAAAAAACCCCATTTCTTACACAGCAGAGAATTGTATATGCAAAACACCACAAAATGTCTAGCACTACAGCAGAGGAAGAGACATTTTTAAAAATCATTACAGATGAAAGCTTGGGAATAAAATCTCTTTCATATCATATCTTTATAAATCATTTTCATATCATATATTTCTACATTTTGTGTTATATATGCAAATTAGATGCTAGATTAAAGACATTTTGAATTAACAATATTAGTAAGAACCTCTGATTTTACTAAATTGAGGCTGTTGCAACAAATATCTGGGAACTTCACAGGTACTGCTAGGAATTTCTCAACAGCAAATTATAACAAAACAATGTTGATCAAATAACCCTGTTTTAACAAAGTGTGGTTGGAAGCCTATATATGGGGGTGTATTTTGCCAGTCGTTTTTGTAAACCACTCAGAGTAGTGGGTATCATTGAGTGGAGCACTATATGTGTTGAATATATATAAGCATAATTTTGACTCAGTAGATAGGCAAATTTTATGGTTCAAATTTAACAACATAAGCATAGACAAAAGACTCCTGTTTCTTATCAGAAGCCTACATTCCAACACCACTTGCCAAGTCAGATCATCATAGGAAGGAAAATTAAGCCAACCTTTTCCTACTAATAAAGGAGTAAAGCAAGGATGTATCCTTGCTCCCACCCTTTTTAACCTTTTCATCAATGATTTAGCTCCCTATTTAGAAAAAGGTGATGGGTATCCTCCAAAATTAGGGACTTGTCCCATCCCTATACTACTCTATGCTGATGATGCAGTTTTAGTTTCCCAAACATGCATTGGTCTAAAATGATTGATCAGTACTTGTGTGGAGTGTTTAGTTACGAACAAGCTACAACTAAATTATGATACAGTAAATCCCCTGACCCGACCCATGATAATGGAAATCTGTGATATGCAGATGCTTGGTCAGGTAGGGACTGGGGGGGCTATCTGGGGGCTCCTACACTTACCTGAGGCCTGCTGCTGCCACAAACGGGCCTCCAACAGGCTTCTTGGGCCTGTCGGAGGCCCCATAAGTGGTTTCTGGTGATCCAGACATTGTTTCCTGTTCACTGGAAACTACTTCTGTGGCCTCCAAGAGGCCCAGTAAGCCCGTCAGAGGCCTTCTCAGGGTAGCTTCAGGCCTGGGGTAAGTGCAGGAGGCCTCAAACAGGCCCAAGCAACTTATCCCAAGGGGCCCTTGCCTTTCATATAGTGCAGTCCCGCGATATACCAGGATTGCAGTATATGAACTGCGAAATGGCGGGGGACCACTGTAAATCAAAGATTTTGGTCTTCTCCAGATCATTGAGGAAAATGCAATGGAATATTAAAGGACAAACCACTGAATAGGTCAATCAATTTAAATACCTGGGTGTCCTATTTCATTATAAACACTCCTGTGTTCCACAACATAAAGCTGCTGTAAACATAGCTAGAGTTAAGGTGCAGTCCACTCTTTGATTCTACCATACTGAAGGCAATCAATTTGTACGAACTGCCTTGCAGGTATGGAAGACAAAGATTATTCCACAGATCCTATATGGCACTCCAATTTGGCAGAATGCCATAGACCATTCTGTAGAGCAGGGCTGTCCAACTTTGAACAGGCCAAGGTCTACTTTTTCTGGCCCAAAGTACTACACTAAAACCTCTACTTATGAATTTTATCCATTCTGAGCACATGCCCATAAGTAAAAAATTGTGTACGTAGAGCAGTGATTTCCCATAGGAATGCATTGAAAATAAGACAATGTATAGCATACTTGTAAAACATGTTATAGGAGATTCCTATTTCATTATCAGGAAGAAGTTTGTCTAGGCCAGGTCTGTCCAACTTTTAAGAGGCTGAGGTGCTGATCATCTGGCCGGTGGGGGGGGGGGCAGGGGACTGTGACACGGCCCTTGAGCTGCCCTGCTCGGCTGAGACACTGGACTGGCAAACCCAGAAATTTGCTGGGGCAGTGGTGGTCCTTGGGATGCGGGAGGGAGAGGTGGAGAACTTATCCCCTCACTTTTTCATTCATGGCTGGCGGGCTACTTTTGAACCCTTCGCGGGCTACTGATAGCCCCCAGTGTACCTGTTGGGCAGGCCTGCTGTAGAGCAAATACAATCACAGTTCTTTTGAAGTCTTAGGACTCCCTAGATGTGTCCCATATGCTGTTCTTGCTGTTCTTTGTTAAAACTGCTTAGATACTCCTGCTTGGTTGTTAACAATTCAGTTTGGATTACAAATTTATTAAAATACAGACCCACACACTGTGTTATACCATCTTTTAAGGGATAGTTATCCACCATTTGGATCATCTAGTTGGGTCAGAAAGCTAAAACAATTGGGGTTAGATATAGAAAAAATCGGATCATTACGTCAGGAACAAGCTTTTGGGATAATCAAAAGATGGCTTCTGGACATAGAGCAACAAACACTGAGGAACTTGGCCCACAGGATCTGTTCACCATGGCATTTTCACATTAGTCTCACACTTGGCCAACTTGTTGGATATTTATTATTTCTTAAATCTCCTCAAAAATGGAGAACCTTTTCATTATGCCATTAGCAATTTTGTTCGGCAGATTTAATGGTATCCCTATCCAGTTTTATTAAAGTTAAATAGAAGATCAGAACTGGATAAAGTTCTATGTATGCTCTCTTCCACATTGGGTGGTACAATTGAAAGAGTAGCAAACTTTTTATCAGTGATTGTCAAGAAGCGAGTCTCTGCTTTGCATTAACCTTAATTTAAAGGCACACCTTGTGGATATTAACACATGCTGTGAAACCTCTGTGTTTTTTCCTATTGTGCCAATAAAGGTTATCTTATCTTATCTTATCTTATCTAAATATAAGCATAACTATGCTTTCTTTGCCATCAGTATGCCTTTAAAATTGAGCATTTGCTTTAAAACTGAATATTTAATGTAGTTTATTTTAGTACTGATGTATGTAATCAAAAGGTCTGGAATATATGTAAATGCCATTCTGCAGGCTCAGAAGATATACCCTTAAATTTGCATGAGTTTCTGTTTTCTTTCTATTTTTGGATCATAATCTGCCAGGTTAAAACTGCTTATTTCTCTTTGCATATTTTACAAACATGAAAAATTCCCAAAGGCAATTCTTGCATCATAAGCTGTTTTAATATAATGAACCCACATGTTTAACTCTCCTGCTACACAAACAGCTAAAAAGCAACCCCATTGTATTACCATTACCATGACAATGTGAACAATTGACAACTTTTAATGGACATTTGTCCATGTTCGGTGAAACCTGTATTAAATAGGCATTACTTTACATAAATTAACACATTTAGGTCCATTAAATTAGTGAGTCTCTGAAATTATTTGAAAGTGCTTCTCAGTCCCAACACTTGCAATGAGATAATGAATCAAGCTATGAAGTGTCTTTTGCCTAATGTTGTTGTTGTTGCTATTAGTCCTGTAATTGTTTTATACTATAGTAATAAGCCCAAAGGGAAATAAAGTGGAAGAGCAAATATCTGCATAAGCAGAGTCACCCCAAGTCATACTGATGCCTAATGCAGTGAACAAAACCCTGCCCCTCCTCATTTTACAGACACGAAACAACTGAAATCAATTCTAGCTCTTCAGCACTAAAAAGAGGAGATGATTGTCTATCATCCCTAAAGGCAGCAGACTAGTGGCCAAGATGGAGAACTAGGCAAGGATTTCTCTGTCATAGCCTGGAAGTAATGTGTTACAAGTCATAGTGATATCTATAGTGTTTTACTTTGAGAGTAACTGATAACATCACTTTTCTGTGTACTGAATAACATTTGCTTATCGTTTTGAATGTGAGGATTCGTGTCCATTTTTTTCCTTTCTTGGTTCATTAAAGTTACGCGCACAAAGAAGGATTTAGGTCCTGCAGAACTCTTCATCCAGCTGAGCTCTACCGAGCTGGGGGTTGTAGGAGAAAAAGAAAAATTACTCACACTATCAGGGCCAAACTGTTTCGTTCAGAGTTGGTTTACTGGTTCTCTGGCTCAATGAGTTATAAACAAACATATCTTGGATTGGATTGTAAGGTTATAATTCTGTACAGATTTACCTGGCAGATATTTTTATTGAACCTAGCAGGCCTAGGTAGATGTACATAGATAATATGGTATAAATAAGAGTTTGACTCATGACCACAGTTTTGGGGGGTGCCTACCCCTCAAACTTAGTGTTTAGGGGCCTCCTGGTCCCAGCTAAAAAGCTGCCTCTGGTATTACTGTGGTTAATGTAATATCTTTGTCTCTATGAGACTAATAAAGGTTCCCTTATTAAGGCTGTCCAAAAGCAGCAAAGACTCACATGTATGTTCATCTCATTGAGATGGCTAAATCCACTGATGCAAAAATTTGTCTTGGATTTGACTATCATATAGACCTCTACTATGCTCAGAGCACCTCTTTCTTTGTCATTCTGTACTGTGAAACGAGAACCAATTTATAGGACTCTAATAGGTCTTTCAAGGAAAGTGGTTTTCAAGGAGTGGTTTTACCAGTTCCATACTCCCAGTGAGTTTCCATGGCTGAACAGAGATTTAAACTCAGGTCTCTTGACTCCTAGTCTGTCACTCCGGTTAACAATGATAGCCAGTGTAGACCATCACACCACATTGGTCATCATTGTTCTTTACTACCTTTCATATTATATACCGGTAAATATTTTTATGGTCCAGTTTCATAAAGAACATTTCATTTACTGTGAATCAGAAAACATTTTATCACATTTTCGACCTATGATCCCCAATGTTTGTGATTTTTTTCATTAAAAAATTCTGGGGGGAAATCTTCCTGGGGGAAAATAATTTTCTCAATTTTTCATCCTTGGAGGTGTCTTCATGCTTTTACTGTACAGCAGCTGTGATTTTAAAAAAAGACTCAAACAAGATTACAGGCTACCCTTACAATGCTATTTACCTGACCTTGTTAATTTCAGCCTGTTTTTTTATGTCCTTGAAGAGGCCATTAACCTACTAACTTATAGGCTTTCCCGATTAGCTAAAGGCACCTGATGTTCTCTTTGTTTCTAGGTTATCACTTGACCTGCTTGCTTGTGCCAGAAGTAATACATCTACTGACAATTCAAGCTCCCTACATTTCTGGATTCTAACATGATCTGGTTAGAAAAATCTCCCTTAGGCTGCCAATGAAGTAGTGCCCTGTTGTCATGAATTTGCTCTAAAATCTATGAAATTCTTGTTTCCACAGGTCTTGTGCCGTAACAGCTTGCTTGAATCAGCAGATTACTGGTTGCAGAACCAGAGGATACCATGTCGAATTGACATTGTGGAGGACACATTAGAAAAGAACTACACCTCAGTAAGTACTTGAGAGATAAGAACCCTTGAAGAGGAAATGTGCAATGGGAGTTACTAAGGAAGAGCATTATTTAACATTTTTATTGCCAGGCTTGTCTCATAAAAGAACAGGTGGCATTTTCCTCTCCATTTAATTCCTCCCACACATGTGGGAAGAGCAGAGTTCAGAAAAACTTCAAAGTAAACCAGACTGTATATTAGCCTTCCTCAGCCCAGGACCCCTCAGACATATTGTACTTTAATTCCCATTATCCAGAGCTGTTGGCTACTGGAGGTGGGAGTTCTAGTCAAAGACGTATTGAACATACCAGGTTAAGGAAAGCTTCTGTACATGGATATATATTGCAGAAGAACATTATCATGCCATTGTACAAAATAATGGTAAGGCGTGAGTAAAGGGATAGCGGGACACTCTTCTCCTCTCACAAAATACCAGAATCGCATCTCAAAAAAGACCTAGTGGAACTGGAAAAGGTGCAGGAGAGAGCGACTAAAATGATTACTGCGCTGGGCACCTCCCTTATGAGGAAAGGCTAAAACATTTGGGGCTCTTTAGTTTGGAAAAAAGGCACCTGAGGGGGGATATGATTGAGACGTACAAAATAATGTTGGGCACGAGTAAAATGGAGAGAAGGACACTCTTCTCCCTTTCACAAAATACAATAACTAGGGGACATACACTCAAATTGAGGGCCGTGAGAGTAAGAACAGACAAAAGAAAATATTTTATCACCCAGCACATTGTTAGTCTGCGGAACTCCCTGCCACAGGATGTGGTGATGGCATCTGGCCTGGATGCCTTCAAAAGGGGATTGGACAGATTTCTGGAGGAAAAGTCCATCACAGGTTACAAACCATGATGGAGATGTGTAATCTCCAGGCTTAAAACCAGGGTACTTCAAGGGCCAGATCCAGAGGAGTGGTATCAGGAGACAGATATCTAGTCTTGTGTCCTCCCAGAAGCATCTGGTCCAAGACGCATCTGGTGGGTGAGATACACGAAGCTGGATTAGATGGGCCTTTGGCCTGATCCAGCATGTCTCTTCATGTTCTTATGTTCTTATGACAATCATAACATGCTTGGATCTCAGAGTGTGCAGGTCTTCAGAGTTGATAAATAAAAGAAAAATGGAGGTCCTGTGAGGAAAACAAATCATGGACTTGAATTAAAATAATCCATGGAAGAACAGACATATTATGTGAAATTAATGGATATGTTTGCAGATGGAGAATCAGTGAGTAAAGAGGAAGAGGAAGTGAAGTGGTGGTAGATGGGACAGGCCTAAAATGCGAGAGAGAGAGCCACTCAGACGGGTAGCAAAGTCCTAAACTGTTAAGGGCTTTTATATATCAAAATGAGCACCTTGAATTTGGCTCAGATTGTGACAAAGGCAGTTGTATTTTGCACTTTCTGCACCTTCCAACAAACTGTCTTTAAGGGGCATCTCGATCTAGAGCATGTTACAATGGCCTATTCTCGAGATTACAAGCATACGGACCAGTCTTGTTTAAGTCTTCTTGTCAAGATAGAAGGAAACTGTGTGAGCTGCCTCAGGTAGTAGAAAGCAGACCTGGCAGTGGCTGTAGCTGAGATCACCAGGTCCAAAAGCACCCCTATCTTTCACATCTAAGCTGTTACTTTATCTTTCAATTTGTTAGCATTATTTTCTCTTAACAACAACCCCCACCCCAGCATTGTGTCGTTTAGCTGCTTTTTCTCTCTGATCCTAAGCTATTATTAGTAGAGGTATTTTTAGTTCTAACCTCCAGATTGCTACTCAGACTTTAAAATACTTTAATTATATTCCAGCAAGGAAGAAAAATAAGATGGTTGGAGGTTTAAAAAGTGGCAATAAGCAAAGCCATGCACTTTGAATGGCTTCTCAGTGGGTACTTACTCTTGGGATGCAATGGCAGTATTTTGCTTTAAAGGGCATTATGTGACCTTGTTTCAAGGAAATGTGAAGGAATATGGACAAGAGACAAGTTTTGCCAAATCCCATTTATGCAAGGTTCAAAATGGTTTACTAGCCCATCCGTCCCACTTGTGCTTATGGTAATTATTTGTTGTCTAAAAACGGGTGAAACAATTATTGCATAAAGCTTCCTGCCCATCTCCTAGATGTGGCTGTTACTTGCTGTAAGCAGTTGAGCGGTAGGTTGTATGAAAATCTAGTTAGTCCTTTCCAGGGATGAGAACAGTGATACCATCTATTTAGATGTGGTATAACTTTTTGAGAGCAAAAGATTGCTACAAGGTTAGGGAGAAAAAGAGCCTATAGATAAGGTGTTATTGCATTCTGAACCAGCCAGAAAAGTGAATTAGATTATTGCTTTCCTATTGTATGCCTCTTCTTCCTTCTGCTATACAAGCAAATACACAAGCCATTGTGCTCTAGTGGCTTGAGTGTCATGCTCATATTGAATTCCCAGCCAGCCCACGGACTCACTGGCTACACACCATCAGAAGGGACACTGGAATGATCTTGATGGAGCTAAAAGAAGCTGTAAGAGATATAAATAGAGATGGGCACGAACCAAAAAAATGGTGTGTCGTTTGTCGTTTAGGGGGTCTGTTTCGGTTCATTTCCGTTTTTCATGAATTTTTGCAAAAAATACATTTTCTTTTTCGTTTGTTTCGTTACCATTTCGTTGCCATTTATTTCAATTTCTTGTGATTTTTTTTAGCATTTAAAGCAGTTCAATGTATTGTCGTAACGAAAACGAAACGGACGACAAAATTTCTGGTGTTTCTGTTCGTTTCATTTCATTTTAGAGACAAAATTCATTTGTCGTTTCGTTGCGTAACAAAACAAAAAACGAAAATGGAAATGAAAAATTGTTCATTTCGTGCCCATCTCTAGATATAAAGGCATGGAGAGCATCGACCCAAAAAGTGACTAAGAGTCAGGCACGACTGAATAAATAGGCAAAATGAGATACAAAAAAAATTTAAAAAAGAAAGGAACATATAAAGATTTTTTATGAAATAAATGATAAAGAAGGAATGAAACCTGCATTACTGTGGGACACCCTAAAAGCATTTTTAAGGGGGAAATTTATTATGGAAAGCTCCAGATTAAAAAAAAGAACAAAATAGATTGCAAGAACAATTAGAAAATAAGATAAAAAAATCTTTCAGACCAGCATAAAAAATCTGGATCAAACAAGGTATATAATGAACTAGCAAGAGCCAGAACAGAATAAGAGGCACTAGACACAAGTAAGACTCAGATAGCAATGAATTATTAAAAGAGAAATTATTATGAACATGGAAATAAGAATTCTAAATTATTATCTCATGCAGTAAAAAAGAAAGCAATAAAGAGGACAGTTGTCTCAGTGAAAACTGAAGATGAAAAAATAGTAACCTCACAGCAGCAAATAGTAACAACATTTATGGAGTATTATAGAAATTTATATAAGACAGAATTAACACCAGATACAAACATTAAGAAATTTGTAAATACATTACCAGTTAGTCAAATTACAGAGAAGCATAAAGAGCAACTTAACTCCCCAATATCAGTAATGGAAATAAAATCAGTTATTAAAAAAATTAAAAAAGGGAAATCGCCAGGTTGCGATGGGTTTATACCAAAATTTTATAAAATTTGGGAAGAAGATATAGGGCATTTGTTAAAATTGTTTAATTCAATAATGAGAGACGAGTAGCCAATTTATAAATTGTCCCAAAGGCAATGAATACAGAGGTTTTCTCCTGCTTGCACTGCCATAGATATAGAGCCAAAATGTTGTCACATTACTATTGTGTAAGTGAATGGCTTCTGAGTTTGGCTCCTGTTTTAAATGAAGTTGCTTGGCATTGATGTAAGGCTTACAGAAAGCCAATCAATGAAAGCAGCATGAGTCTGCCCTGTTTGCCATACGTAAGATGCTGTTTGGATTGCTCTGACACAAGCACCTGCAGCATCTAAACTGGGAATGTAAGAACCATAAATTCACACATTGTCAGTAGTGGTGTTCTTTTTCGTTTTGTTTTATTCTTGTATTTCTTATATACAAGGGGTACATAGGGGAAGGAGTTAAGTGGAAGCAAATCGGCTAAATACAAATTAAAACAAATAAATGTTTTGAAGCTTACCATCACCTCTTTGTTTAACCCACCATTACAGTAATTTATCAAAATATCCTTCAATAGTCTATAAAGAATTGTTCCAAATCAGATTCCAAGAGGTGCACCTTAGCCCACAGTCCAAAATTTCCTTTTAAATAAGTCTTAGAATTCAAAGCCACTAACCAACAAATTGTCTTTTTCTTTTTAAAACATAAAATCTAATAGAGGTTTCCAAAGACTCCTAAATTTGTTCATTGATCTGTCCTCAATGCTGTCAGTTTTGCCATTTCTGCCAGTTCCAACCTCTTAAGTATCCAATCTTTTACTGAGGGTACTCTATCCGTCTTCCAATATGTGCACAGAGGAGCCTAGCAGCTGTCGTAAAATATTAGCATTTCCATCACCTATTGGATATCCCCTTATACATTTTGGACAGTTTCTCTGGAGTTAGAAACCACCTAGAAATTTTGTAGAATTTTTCGTTAAGATTATAACTTCTTGTGAATTTCAGTCTATACTTCCTCATTCCCTCCCACTGTTCTATTTGAATGTTATACCCAAAATTTTTGGCCCATTTGATAATACATTCTTTAATCTGTTCTTCTTCAATATCAAATTTCAATAACATTTTGCATATTCTTGAGATCAAATGGTCCTTATTAACACATAATTCTATCTCAAAAATAGATTTTCCCTGCTCGAATTCAAATACTTGTTTATCTATTTTGAATCTTTCTGATATGTTAACCAACTATCTCTCTGTAATGTTTCTAACTTAAACAAAGCCTCCTGTGGCGATACCCAAAGTGGCATATTAGGTGCCAATCTTAGTTTATACTGTAAGTATTCCAGATTCTTAAAATAGATTGCCGAATATAATGGTTATTAAATTCTGCATCTACAAAGGTACCCATGCCACCCAAATCTCAAATCATGCCCTTCAAGATTTAGCAGTCTTTTATTCCTCAGCATTATCCAATCGTTAAGCCAAACTAACAACTAGCTTGTAATACAATTTTAAATTGCGAAGTCCTAATCCCCCTCTCTCTTTATTCAATAGTGGTGTTCTGAATCTGTTTGGAGTAATGGGAGGAAGGAAAGTTGCAGCTTTGAGAACTGGTTTTAATTCCTACACAGTACAGAATTGCTACCCACAGGTGCTGTCATCACAGCTATCCAAGCAGGTTTCAGTGTGTGGAAAGGTGGACAGAACTGCTTGGCTTTTACTGACTGATTAGATTCCCCCCCCCCCAACCTTACATATCCACCCAGCAATTTAATTTTAAGCACAATCCACTGTATAAACTGTACTTTTGCACAAAAGTGGAACATAATTTTTAATTTATCCACTGTTAACATACCTTGTTCCTATTTGCCTACGACTCTTCAGAATGTTTTTGGATGTATTTTTAACCACTCCTTGTAGTAAATATATGAAACCTGTGTAGGCATTACTAAAACATTATGGGCATCTAGCCCAGCACTGGCAGGGTTATAAATGATGCTATTTTGAATGTGGCAACTGAAGTGTATTGTGGTATCGATTGAAAATTATAGCTCTGGCACAGCACCTGTGATCTACTAAAGCCCTTAAGCAGTAGAGTGGTATTGAGACTACTGCACACTGTCCTCCACATGCACCAGTATGCTTTGGTCCTGTTATGAGTCCTGGGCCTGAGTAATATCATGTATACTGAAACGGTACCCTGCTAATGATCAGCATATTGTGCAAAATAGAGCAGATGGCAAGCATGACCTAAATATTTATTGGCATATTTCTTTTAAATTGAAATCAGAAGTGACACTTAATTATACAGAAACCAAAGTGGAGGTGACCTTAATAAGAAAGCATTCACAGCTGTTTTTTAAGCTATAAAATATAAAGAAAAGGACTATGTGTGACAGAGGCTGATAGTTAAAACTAAGGGCAATATGTAATGTGCTTATAAATCTGCCAGGACACTTGTGAGTTATGGACTCTTGAAATATATTTGACATTAAGTTTGAATTACCGTACATTTTTCCTTGAGCTATTTCCATAATATACTGGAGTATTTTATTATTATGAATGCTATATAAAGCTTAGGTGGAGGAAAGGAAGAGGAAAAATCAACTGAATCTGTTGTGCTTTACCTTAAGGCAGCAATTCTAAAACTTCCCCACAAGGATCCTGCCTCAACCTGGAGTGGGAAACACAAATTCTTTCTAGCAACTATAACTCATTTAAGTTTTCTGAAAGAACTAGTACTAAGGTCTGAAAAAATGATTTCTGTAGGCTTAGGGACAGAGATCTGCAGCTACGGAACTAGAAAAGATTGTAGATTGTGACAGTTGTCACAAAAGAAATCCCAAATACTGGTTTCTTTGAGAACAGCTCTGAGAGTGTTTATCAACAACTCCTTCTCAAACTGGGATAACATAACTAGTAGTGTACCACAAGGTTCAGTCCTGAACCCAATGCTCTTGAATGTTTTTGTTAATGACTTGGATGAGGGCATGTAGGGAATGCATATTAGTAAATTTGGGGATGACATAAAATTGGGTGGAATAGCTAATATTCTGAAAGACAGAAATAAAACTCAAAAAGATCTTAATAGATTGAAAACAACAGATTGAAATTTAACAGGGGCAAATGAAAAGTTCTATATCAAGGAAGAAAACACAGTTACAAGATGGGGGATACTTGACCCAGTAATACTACAAGCAAGAAAGATCTTGGAATTGTTGTAGATCACGAACTGAATATGAGCCAACAACAATGCAATGTGGTTGCAAACAAACGAATAAACAAACCAAATGCTACTTTGGGCTGTTTTAACAGACATCTAGTCTCCAAATCCCATGAAGTACTAGTTCCCCTCTATTCAGCACTGGTTAGGCCTCATCTTGAGTACTGTATCCTCTTTTAGGCATGATACTTGAAGAAGGTTGCTGCCAAACGTTAAGCCTTGAGAAAATAGGACTGAAGAGAGCTGTGATAGCACTCTTCACACACTTGAGAGATAACCATGCAGAGGAGTGCAAATCATGTAATCATGGGCCCAAGCTATAGGAAGCCAGATATAGGCTGAAGATCAAGAACATCTTAATTATTGAAGCAAAATGACAAGGGGACCAATTACCCTGAGAGGCACTGAGAAAATTAGATAACCACCTGTCAGATATACTTTGAACTGGATTCCTGCGTTGAGTGGAAGGTTGTATTCAATGGCCTTGCAAGTGCTTTCCCACTCTATTATTTTAATAACGTACATACCATATATACTCGAGTATAAGTCGACCTGAGTATAAGTCGGGGCCCCTAATTTAAACCCAAAAAACTGGGAAATTTTATTGACTCAAGTATAAGCCTAGGGTGGGAAATGCAGCAGGGCCTGACAACTCTCCCTTTGTGAGCTGGGTGTGTGCATGATGTTTAAAATGACTTTTAGCCACTGAGGCAAGTGCTTCAGTTGGTGGCTAAAAGTCATTTTAAACATGGGGGGTAAGGAGAAGTGGCGCACAATGTTTAAAATGACTTTTAGCCACCGACCCAAACTTGCCTCAGTGGCTAAAAGTATTGACCCGAATATAAGCCGAGGATCCCCCTTTTCAGCCCAAAAATAGGGCTGAAAAACTAGGCTTATATTTGAGTATATACAGTAATCAGGGTTGAGAGGCAATGGTGAAAGTCTCACCAGAATTCTCCACCAAAGGAAGGCTGCCATGATTCTACATAATGTTCCCATGTCAACATACCAGGCAGAAGAAGAACAGAAAATGAAAGCCTGGATCACGTGTTTCAGAATGACAAGGGGAAAATGGCCATTTCAATGTATTTCACACAATCTAACAAAGCAGGACAAACTTGCTCACAAACAGTTGGCATTAACATTAAGACTTACTGCTATTTAAAATGAATAATGTTCTCTCCATCTTGCTGTACAATGAATGTAGGTGATTTGTTCCATACAACACTCCCATCAAGTCTCATGTACTTGTTTGAAGGAGGAAGCTATTTTGCTCCCAGTATGAATGTTTATATTCCTCTTCTTACTCCATTTTAATAAGCAACTTCAAAAGTAAACAAAACAGTCCAGAAAGAACAGGGAGAGGGAGAATTTATGCTAATTTTCCTTGCATTGTCATCTTGTCAATTACTTTTGGAAATAAATAATGGAGTAGAGTAGCTTTGTAAAAAGCCACACTGTGGGGTGTATGACTCAAACTATATAAAAATTAGCTCTCTCTTAATTCAGATTTTTTTGTAAAACTCTCTCCGTTTGTGCTTAGTCTAAGTAACAGCAGCAGATCAAAATACACAAAATGTTCCTCAGTCCGGTGCCCTTCAGATTCTGGTTCACCTGGCAATCAAAAGTTGCTCAACTAGTTATTGAAAGAACTTGCAGCATTCCTGTGATTTGCCTCTGTTGATGGAACATGTTGATGTTGGTGTCGGTTGGTCTTTACTTTCTACTTAAACACTTGTTAATTTTAGAAGGCAGCCATGATAGTTTGTGCTAGCATATCAGGCCAAAACAAAGGAAAATTAAAAACATGGCTGAAAAAAATGCTGTAGGATTTTAAGGACTCACTGCTATGTTTTTATGTGAGCTTTCATGGTCTTTTTATATAGTTCAACAAATGAATTTAAGTTAGACTGTAGTCTTCATCATTGCCTATCACAAGTGTTTGATTGGTTCACACAAGAATGTATTGAGTGTACTGGTATATAGGTCTACTCAGATGTATACTGAATGTGTGAGTACACTTCCCACTTATCTGGGAATAGGAAGGATTCAGTGGAACTTATTTCTGAGCAAACATAAGCTTTATATTGTTGATCAGTGCTGCTTATATTGTGAATAGCACCTGTCGTTTTGCACATTTGGTATAATAAAATGGAAACTTTTTGAAGATTATTTACAAGAATAATTGACAGGAGCAGGAAGAACTAGACTTTAGATAGCCATTGCATCGGTAGCATAAGCCTCTTCATTGTGTCTTCTGTGCTTGCTGTCTAATATATACTGTGCATTTTAATAGTTAGGGAAATTAGTGACAGTCGCATCAACTTCTTCTTGAGCCTTTGCATTTCTCTGGCCAGTATCACACTTGCAGGATAAGAAGAGCTAGCACCTTGAAATCCACATAATTTCCTTTCTTGGGTGGAAAAAATAGTTGTGTATGTATTCCATAGTATGGCTGAACATAGAGGGCATCTGCAAGGTGTGAAAAAAAGAAGCATTCCTTCCATGTATTATAATGGGAAATATTCCAGTGATGCTGGTCAATTGCATGCAATTCCAGGGGTAGATTGAGATTCATATACTGTATTTGCAATAATATACGGTTGTCCATTCAGATACAATACATTTATAATAATTAGAAATGGATATGATGAAAATGAAGTGCCAAAAGTGAACAAAATTTTAGTCTTGAGTGGCTTTTTTGCTTTTCAGTATGTGATGTCTGTGTAGATTCTCGGTCATCCAGGTAAGGTTATCTGAAAGTTGAGTCATGGCAACTGGACTTCTTTTCTTGTAAGACTGAAATACCTTGCTACTCATCCAAGTAGCTTAGTCAGTCTGAGGGAAGTTGGTGTGAACCTTCAATTTATAATTCACATTGGTTTCACACCACCCTGGTCTGAATAGGCTCATTAGGTGGACAATGGCCTGGGGTGTGTGAAAGTCCCACCACCGATGCAACCGTTCCCAGCCCCCATTAAGTATTGTTTGTTAGTAGTGGTCTTCCATGAGGTACTAATCAATACCTACTGTTTGACTCCCACCACCAATTACAACACAAATTAGGAGTCATCAGGATTTTAATCACAGAGAGCATCGCCACCTCCACAGATGCCAAGAAGAAGGAAGACAGGCACCTGAAGACGGCACTTAAGGTTTGTGGATATCCAAAGTGGACCTTCAACAAAGCAGTGTCCCAAACCAAAATAACAATGGATCAGCCAGAGACCCAGAGCTGATGAAAGAACCTGGTCATTCCTTACATGGCTGGTGTATCAGAAAAACTTAAAAAGATTTTTGGCAAACACTACATCCCTGTTTACTTCAAACCCACAACCACACTAAGGCAGAGACTCATCCACCCAAAGGACCCGATAGTATACCAAAACACAAGAGGAGGAATATAGTATATGCAGTCCAGTGCAGTGAGAAGTGTTCAGAGCGCTACACTGGAGAAACAGCCACTAAACAGGAGGATGGTCCAACACAGGAGGGGTAACAGTTCAGGACCGAAGCAGTGGTAAATCTTCATTTGAAAGACAAAAGACACTCATTCAAAGACGAGGATGTATATATATTCGACAAAGAAGATAGATTGTTTGAGAAAGGGTTCAGGGAAGCCATTCATGTGTGTATTGAAAACCCCTCTTTCAAAGGTGGTGGGGGAACTTAACGACATTATGTCTGCCACTTATCATGCTGCCCTTTCATCGTTCCCCAAACAAATCAGAAGCACTTCACAACTCCACCAGAGAGGCACTAGTAACAACCCATACATAATGGATGTTGGGAAGGGTTGCATAGGTGGGACTTTCACACACCCCAGACTATTGTACATCTAATGAACCTATTCAGGGCATTGTCTACCTAACGAGCCAATTCAGGTCAGGGTGATATGAAATCAATTGGAGACTTCAACAATAACTTTCCTCAGACTGATGAAGCCACTTGCATGAGTACAAGAAAAGAAGTCCAGTAGCCATGACAACTTCTGGAGTTTCAGTATGTGATGGCTTCGAACTCTGTAAATTAAATCAAGTTGATAGAACAGTGTTGGCAAACTTATGGCACCGGTGCCAAAGGTGACACTCTGAGCCCTTTCTGTGGGCACCTGATATCGCCCCTTCACAGCCACCTGTATTCAAATTAAATTGCTGTGTTGTCACTTTGCAAAAAATTAGTGGGTTTTGAATCACATTCTGGGCACTTGGTCTCTAAAAGATTCACCATCACTGTACTAGAACTACTTCCAAAACAAAAGTCAACGTGTCTCTTTTTTCATCATTATATTGACAATCACCCTGAGGATAGTTTTACGCAATAGATGAAATATTGCTTGATCCAATGTCATTACTACATTCTTCAGCTCTTTTCCACTCTGCCAACTAAGTGATGGCACTATGAATATTAGGATGACTCAAGCAGTAACTCAATTGCTTCCAACTGAACACCTTCAAGTGAGTTGATTATAGTATAGTATAGTATAGTATAGTATAGTATAGTATAGTATAGTATAGTATAGTATAGGGCTGTACATTTCTTACCTGACCCACTGGGCTTAAAAAGCTTATTGTTAAGTTATGTATTATCTATCTATTAAATGCCACATTCTTTTGGAGAAAATGTGTTCTTGGTCTATACACATAACCTGGGCTACTGTGAATCATTGAGGAGATATATGTGGGCCAGATATCTGCTTCATGGTTCTGTTTTTGCCTGTTACCCATAAAATAGAGCTGAGTCATTGATCAAAACAGCATGTAACTGTGAAGGTAAAAAAGATTTCACAGTGTTCATAAGATGTCCAAATAAGTCATCAGCAGTGAGCAAAGTGGCTATGTGAGCGTGGGCAGTTTTGCATGCATTTATCTAGCACTGTGTTCCTGTGCTAGTAAATTATCTGGAAGCTATGATGTTGCTGTGTGCTATTCAAGCCTTTGAACATGACAAGACAAACACCACAGAACAGTTTTATTAACAGCTGATGTGCACTTCTTGTGCTGAACTATGAAACGAGCCATTTTATGCCTGTGATTAATCCAAAGAACACAGTGTCGTGTAATAGAATGAATTGTTTTTAAAAAGTTTATCAGTACAGGATTTTTAAAGGGCAAGGCTGAAATAGTAAGAGAAAGGACAGCATGATGAAGTCCACAAGCTGCCCCATAATTATAATTCTGCCCATTAGCCCTCATAAACCCAACCTACAGGGTTCTATAGTAACTGGGTATACAGAATATGCTTCATAAGATATAGAGAGAACTACTTCCAGTTTTAAAAACATTGACCTGTTATATTTGCTTAAATGCACTGAAATGCTGGATGAAGCTGGTACTATTCTGGGCTCATTACTTAGGAGAACCTCTTGCAAGGACCCCGCCCAACAAAAGTGTGAATGTGTGCTTTTCTTTAAACAATTATACTTGGGGGGTGGCGGAACAGGACAGAATTCGCTAGGACTGATTGTCTGTTGAGATCCCAACAAAAAGCACAGCACAGTAATCTTGTATCATTAAGTACTTTGGGAGTCTGATTTTGTTCCATGCTGGACCTATTTTCCTATATTTCAATTTCCCTCCTAAATGTTGGTCTCTGGGATGCCAGATATTGGCTGAATGTTCCTCCATACATAAATTACTTTTTATTATTGATCATGAGAAAGAATCTCAACCTTTTTCTTGTCCTTGGCTTTCCAGTTTATAAGAATGTTTCAGGAAAAAAGATAATTTTACTGTATGAGCTTCCCTCAGGAAGTTGCATTCAAGCAACAAAAACTTGCTACATGATTTGCTTTTTTTTAAAAAATAAGGATACATTAAAACACTATGTTCTGTTTCTTAGGGATCCCCAAACTTTTGGGGCTAGTAGCCATATTTGAAATTTGGCTGCCATGGTGAGAGTTGCTATGGTGGAAACATCTTTGTATGGAATGGGAAACATATGAACCCCAGAGAAGAATAATTTTCCCAAGAACTTGTATGCAGAGCAGAAGTAGAATCCCAACTTCAGAACACACAACTGTTGTTTGAGTCCACGTTTAGGATTACCTGAGTCAAACGTACTGATTGTCTCACCTGAGGGTGGAAACTTATGAAATCCTCTCCCACATGCAAGTCCCGTCTTTCTTTTCAGATTGCCCTTTACAGCTGCAGTGTAGCAGCTCTGTATCCACTGATTCATTATCCACTGATTCAGTTATCCACGGTTGGCAGAGGGGAAAAAAATAAATAATTCAGCAGCCACAAAGCAAGCTATTGACACAAATCACATCTGTAAAGCAAGCTACTGTCACAAACAGCATCCATAAAGCAAGCTACTGTCTCAAAACAGCAGTCATAAAGCAAACTACCATCAGGAAACAGCAGTTTGGGGGTGGGTGAGCAGGTGTTCTCTCTTATCCACGGTTTTCATTATCCACGGGAAGGCCTGGAACTAATCCCCAGCAGATACCGAGGTCCTACAGTATATACTTTTCCCAGTCAACTGCTTTATACATAAACCTTTCACATCCTTCTAATCACAGTTGTACAACAATCCACATTATTAGTCTATTGCACAAAGACACAAAGGTGCTTCTCTTCCTTGTCATCCCCCAGGTGCCTCACAGCTCTCTCCAGCTATTCCCAACTCATCTTAGGCCTTTTGATAGTGTTCTTCATAGTCCCAGGCAAACTTCTGACTGCTAGGAAAGAGGGCAGGCGTCTTCGAGACTGTGTGTGTGGGGAGGCATCTTGAGGAAAAGCTGTTTCTCTCAGCAAACCAGTATGCTAATTCCTGCAGTCGAGGTCCTTTCAGTTGAGTAGGTCTACAGCTATTTAGCTCTGTGATACTTAGGCTTGGATTGGGAATTTTGCTGGGAACAATACCTCTACTGGCCACCAATCTTGCCTGTCATGCAGCATAATCCTTCTTGCTGACTCCCAGCTTGTGTATGACTCATTATGTTTCTTTGGATAGCTATCGGACTACATTTAGTGTGGATTTTTCTCTGGCTTTGGGTATCCTGCACCTGATGTATCTGGCACTCTGATTGTTAGTCTCCTAGGACTCTCATCTTGAAGCGAGGTAATACACTGGCACTTAGGAAACAAAACAAGAATATCTATGAACCAAACAATAATCATTTAAAGCTTCATGTGGGTATTCAGGGATGAATAGATTGCCTTTCACTGAAGAAAAAGGGCTGAGCAGTTTTATAGCTGTGTCTCACAAAAGAGACAAAAGAGCCATAGGGCAAATGCTATTGAAACGTGTTTTACACTCTGGCATATCAACATCTTCCAGCATGTAATTGAAAAGGCATGCACTCATGCACTAATACACATATTTGTACACACATATTCTTCACAGAGGCAGATTATTCACCATAGCTAGATGAGGAAAGTATTATGGATGTCCATGTCAAATGTTGTGAGCTATTTATAGAAGTGATAGCACTGGTACAGCAACCTGTAGAAATACAGCAAAAGCTTATATAAAATATTACATGTGTATAAGGAGGATAAATAGATAAATTATTTAGGTAATTGGTAAAATGAGGAAAATTATTTCTATGTGCTGGACAGTTAAGCAATGGAGAGTTTTTGCCTGCTCAGCAAAAAATGTATAATACAAATGTATAATACAAATTATAACTAGAGATGGGGATGAACCATCAAAATGTGTGTATCTGTGTGTGTGTGTGTGAATATCCCTTGATGGCAACGCACGCACGCATATATGTGTGTGTGTGTGTGTGTGTGTGTGTGTGTGTGTGT
>JAHTLZ010000379.1:34469540-34505363 GCA_023846285.1 Phrynocephalus versicolor | reverse complement strand
TGTGTGTGTGTGTGTGTGTGTGTGTGTGTGTGTGTGTTTTCTTTAAACAGCCATGGGCTGTCTAAAAAAGAGAAGGGGATAAAAATAAGAAATATTTGTCCCTTTGAATTCCTTGAATATAACGAGACATACATCTAACAAACCAGCAACATTTATTGAACTGCAATTTGGTTTTATAAATTCATCCACATCTCTAGTAGTGAAAGAAACAAATACTAAGTTTATAGTGAAATCAGTTTTATACTAAAACACTATCAAGGAATGGATTGATAAAAATGCAGATATAAGTTCACTCATGCTTCTCTCCATCCAGATTATACTATGGCATTTAAAGTTTCAATACCATATGTTTAAATGGCCAAATTAATTGGTTATTCTGACATCACTGAACAAGTTGACAAACACTGATGATTAATGACTCACATAGGGTGGTCATAGCATTTACAGAGACAATGCTGCTGTTTCTACAGATGTTTATCCAATGTATGTGTGTGATTAAAAATTGGAAGAAAATAAGAATGAGAACTATTACTAAAACAAAACCTAACAGAACTAGAAAGTGCAGACATAGGGCAGGTCAGATATAAGAATGATGTGTTTGTACACTAACAGAACATCTCAATGATATTATAAATATGAATGATGCAATCCAATCTATGGGTTATTTTGGAATATAAAACAGAAAATTCTCAAAAACGTCTCCTTTCCTCAGTGAAATTCAACAGTAGTAGAGATAGGCATGAATTAAAAAATTAATAATGATACTCAACTAGTATTGTTGATTTGTTAAATATTCACCCCTTCATTTCTACCTTCTGGACTCTAAAATAGGAATGAATATTTCCCTGTTTTTATTTGTCCATTTTTTTCAGAAAGCCCATGGCTGTCTAAAAGCACACAAAAACAAAAATAAACCCTCTTTAGCAATGACTGGCTCAAGACATTTCAGTGGGAGAGAAATGTGACTAGCAATGCAATTTTAAACACATTGGAAGTAATGCAATGCAGTCTCAAACAAGTTAAATTCAGTGGAGTTTACTCACAGCTGAGGGAGGACAGGATTGAATCTCAACGTAGTTTAGATCTAACCTAGTATCTTTTGCTGTCAAAACAGTTCAGTCAGTACAAACTCCAATATAATGTACTAATGTAATGTCAACCAAGACAGGGGAGTTGGCAACATCTAACCGTAAACAGCAGGACTGGCCCTAAACATTTTATGAGAAAGGGGAGCAGAGTAGTGCCTTATTGTGTTCCACACAGAAGCTGTTGCTGCTTCACTTTCAGTATCTGTCTCTATTTCCTGCTTCGAACACATGAAATCCAATAAATGGCTGTTCACTTGCTTCCTAATATATACCACACCTTGAAAAAATAATCAGTGCTTTTCAGATCACCTGTCAATGGTTTTAATCTTGTGGCTGATCAGTGTATATAGTGCCTTTCATTCTTTCCCTTGAATACACCAGCAAAAAATATTGAAGTGCTTTTAGCATTCAGGATACTGTTTTTTCTTATTGTTTTATTCTGTCCTACCCCTAAGGCAAGGGTGAGCAATTGGGACCCTGTTGGATTTTAGCTCCTGCCATCGATTGCTGACTGTGCTAACCAAGGCTTCAGGGAATGGCAGCCTCAGTAATACCTGGAGAGACTATGGGTATTCACACCTGTTCTGAGGAGCTTAAGGCTGCATACCCGTTCCTTCCCTTTTAACCTAATATCAACCCTGTGAAGTAAGCTAGGTTGAAAGGGGGTAAGTGGAATTAAAATCTGATTCTTCCCTGTTTCCCCCTCAGATCCTTGACACAGACTGTATCATATTTGTATTAGGACTGCTACAGGGCTAGTATTTGATTATGCTTCCCTATCTCTGCCCAGGCCGAAAGCCCTAGTAAAATAGGGGGCAGGTGATTACTGATAGCTCCAGCAACACATATTTTACCTCTTGCTATGGCTTTGCCAGAGATCTTTCCTGCCTTCCTTTTTTAAAATTTATTTATTATTATTTATTTATTTATTATTAACACTTCTATACCGCCCTATTCCCACCAAGGGGACTCAGGGCGGTTCACAGCATTAAAATGAGAACCAATAAAACGACAAAGTGGCTAGAACAGCAATGTCCAAGCATAGATAGGCGGGGTAAAAAAAAAAACCACCAGACTTTTAAAAAATGAATGAGATTACATTTTTAAAAATATCTCCTCCATTCCAAAAACCCACAAGTAATGAATAAAACTCTTAATTCACCAGGAAGTAAGTAACTGGTATAAGCTGCCAAAATGCACTGGGCAAGGTTTGGTGGATAGGGGTAATACATGCAATGAAGCCACATGTAAGCGGTAAAACAAACAAACAAAACCATTCTGCCCCTTGATTATATCCAATCAAGCCTGAGATCTTTAATCACTGCCTCAGAGAGATGGAATAGAGATTCAGTTATCCATGGTTGGCAGAGGAAAAAAATTAAATAATTCAGCATCCACAAAGCAAGCTACTGTCCCAAAATAGCAGCCGTAAAGCAAGCTACTGTCACAAAATTGAAGTTTTGGGGGTTTTGCCATTCTCTCTTATCCACGGTTTTCGTTATCTACAGAAAGGCCTGGAACCACTCCCAGTGGATATTGGGGTCCTACTGTAATACAATACAATGGCAATAAATTTTTGTGCTAGCCTAACAACCATTATTAACCCAAATAGATATTTGAATATATTACTAGTGTAGATAAAGCACTGTTTTCTTGTTGTCATTTTTAAAAAAATCCTTTGATTTTGCATGATTGCAACCAGTTCCTATCTTTGAGAAGAAGGGGAGGCAGGTTTTAATTCAGTTTAGGTGTAGCAGTATATGTTTAATACCTGGATCATTCTAGAGTCTGCAGTGCTCAGGCATAAATAATTTTTTTTCCAATGAGAGTACTGGACTGGCAGAATAGGGGCAAAAACATAGTTGAATCATGACTGTAGTAGGGCACACACATCCCAATATTGTAGTGCTAGGCTCTGCCGCAATTTGATGCACAAGCCGTCCCAGTTTTCATTAATGAGCTCTCCCTCTGCCATTTTCTGTGTATGCTAAAATACATTCAGAGGAGGACCAAGACTCTCTGGAACAATGTGGAAAGTGATACCAGGGGTTGCAAAGCAATAGTTAGTTATGTGCCCTCAAGTTGGAACTTATTTATAGTGACCCTAATATAGTTTTCAAGGTGAATGAGATACTTAAGAAATGGTTTCACCAGTTCCACTTCCCCAGTCAGTTTCCATGGCTGAGTGGAGATTCACACTCTGAGGTCGAGTCCTATCCATCACTTTGTCCACTTTAGCACACTGGATATGAGGGATAAGGAAATCTTTTTTGCTGTTAACATGTGTTGTATACCACCCAGAGTGGCCTTGCTGCCAGGTGGGTGGTATAAAAGTATAAATAATAATATTAATAATTATAAATAAGTAAATGGCAAAAAATCCCCCTTAACTACCAAGAAATGGTCTTGATGATCCTGCTGTCAAAGGAAGACCTTGATTCACCCTTGAAGTTTTTACTGTAGGGAGAGAAACAGGCTAAAAATCAAATGATAAAATAATGTTGTATATTCCATTCCCTGTAACATAGGTATAACAATATATTTGTGTAAATGTTACGCTGAAAGCTCATTTGGAAGCATTCAGACTTGGGGCAAGGAGATATAGAATTATATCACTGTGGCAATAATAACCAAATGAAATATAAATATTATCTTTCCATAAAATGGTCCCCTAAAAGCTCCATTATTTTTGTCTTAATCAGATGGCATGAGGCTGGCTATCCTAGAGGAAAGCTTGGCTTCTTTCAATAACAATTTAATCCTGAATAAAATTATTTCCAAGTATGTTTTACAGAAACCTCTGGCATTTACTCCAATTTACTAAAGTGCAGTTGTACTCTAAGTAGGTGTGTGTACTTCCTTGTAGGGATCACTCCCTGTTATACTGTTACACTGAATGCTGTTCAACATATATACATCTTTTCATAGCACCTCCTTAATTTTCACCTCAGAGTGTGGTTTCTAAAGTGCGTCGTCCTGCAATTAATTGGCTAGTTGGATTTGGTCCGATCACCTGCTTCCTGTTAGACTAGAGGGACAGACAATATGCTGTCTTTGACAGCATGTGAGTTAGAGAATCTGACCTCAGCAGTAAACTTAATCTTGTCTTCCAGGCCAGCTGGGTAGTGTCTGTTACTTAAGAGGCATCAATAGCTGTTTATCTAAAATGTAGAGAAAAGGTTGTTTTGTGATAGACTTCCTGCTCCTCTTCCTGTACTGTAAGGTTATATCACCATGTGCCGGGAAGCAAGGTTATAAACAGTGAGCAGTAAAACATGTAACCCAAGTATTTTAACCTTCACCCTTGGGACTGAAATGTGGTGGTTTCACAGCAATCTTGCCTGACTGAGTGCAGAGTGTTGGATTTTAGTGCTAATTTCAGGTTTGGGGGCAGTGTCATTTTAAAAAAATCTTGGCAGGGACGATTTGATGTAAATAAAAGAGATGAAATCATGATTTAATTTTTTAAAAAATTGATTTTTAATGATTTAACACAAAAATGATATATTTTTTGAAATAAAAATTTGTATTTTAAATCAATATGATTTAAAGAAACCATTGATTTTAATCTGTGCTGGTCCTTAGGATAAAATGTTTAATCAGAAAGTTAAATCAAATTGATAGTCCCAACTAAAGTAAATCCATCATTTCAGTAGGATTTACATAGGTGTTAACTTACCAAAGTCCCATTCATTCAGTGGGTATATGAGAATTGGGACCAACAATTGGATTTTTGGATGAGAGTTCTTGGAGGACTAAAGCCAGATGTTGTTTGCAAACCTAACCTGATTATAAGGCCACTGAACATCTTTTGGGACTTAATTTTGAAGATCAGATTAAATGAAAAATTTAGTCCAAATCCACATTTGCAGCAGAGGTCCGTTCAGTGGCAATATATGTCTATTTGTGACAGTACAATTCAAATTGGTTTTGTGATAGACTTCCTGCCAAATCAGTGTGCTTTCTTTTGTGATTGCTCATTAGATTGAAGGTAAAACAAGTTGGGAGGCTGTGTAGACATCACAAAATATTAGCAACATTGGTTTTTTTATTATTTTACTAGTAGCCTAAAGGTATCACCTAAACTAGTCTTGTCATTAGAAAGTAAACGCACACTTTATTTTCACATATGGTTGCTCAGACAAGTCCATCTGTGGTAACTTTGTAATTGGAGAACTGTAGTTAAATATTATGTGCTGAATATTGTGTATACCTTGACTTTGATAAGCAAGCAGAATATTGTATGTAAGAAGACCAGATTTGGGTACCTTTCCACATGACTGAGAAGTGTTTCAAGTAGTAGCCAGCAGCATGAACATTTTTTAAAGAAACATTCAAGCTGGGAAGAGGGCAGGTAATTTTGAAAGGCTAACTCGGGTAACAAAATCTTGAAAGAAAAGGGCAGACCTTGCCTGGGGACCAGTGCAGGTATTGGATGTACTTGTTTAAAAACAGACTTCCTTAATTTTGTCTCCACCACTGAAGAGGAATTTCCAGTGTCTGCTGTGTGTGTGGGAGGGAGAGAGACTGTACTTTCATGTTCAAAATCAGGCAGATCCTGCTCCCTCCAGGAACAATATCCTATTAGTTGTGGACCCTCAACCATATAATTGTTATTCTCAATACTAGAACAAGGGGACCGCGTCCATATTAGGTACCCAGAACCCTTTGATAATACTTTGCATTCAGTCCGTCTAGTATCATGTTGTGTTCCTAAGAACAAGTATATAAATTAAATAAATATTTATTTTTTAAAAAAAGTTTGTCCCATTTTTCTCCTTTGAAAGGACCCCAGTCAAAATCAGATATACCCCCCACGCCGAAGCTGAACAACAAATGCTTTTTCACGACCAAGGCTATGTGCCTAGTTCCTAAACCAGCCAAGTTATTTCAGCACTTTAATGGGGCAGAGGAGTCCTCAAGCAAAAATCTTGGTCTCTGGCAATGAAAAACACCATAAATAACCAAGTAAATAGAAGTTAATTGCCTTTATGTAGCACCCACAATTTGCTGCCTAGGATTGTTTTCTTACTTACCTAAATTTATGTCCAGAGAAGTGCACCCAAGGTGGTAAAGGGTCTGGAAACCAAGCCCTACAAGGCACATTTGAGGAAGGTTAGTACTGTATGTTTAGCTGAGAAGCAATACAAAAGCAATCTTTGAAAGGCTATCATTTGGAAAATGCAGCAAACCTGATTTGTGTTGCTTTACAGTAGGAGCTAAAGTAATGGATTCCAACACGATTTCATCTAAACGCTGGAAAGAACCAAGAACAGCAAGAGCTGTTTGCCAATGGCATGGACTGCCTCAGAGGGTGGTGGACTCTCCTTCATTGGAGGTTTTCTGTGGTTAGATGGATCACTTGTCCAGGATACTTGAGCTGCGAATTTCCTGCCTTGGGGCAGGGGGTTGGACCTGCTGACAGCCCTTCTAGCTTGCAGTTCTATAATTCTATGAATGATATGGATCACCCTTCCCACCATCATCATGGGAATGGGGGCTGATACAACCACCTGGTATTACATGGCAAAGCTCAGTACAAGGCCTTTGTGACAGACGCTCGGATATTTGACTACCCGTACACGTGGTGAAACCACAAACGCTTCTTCATTCGGTAATGCTGCCACCAATTAGTTACTTAACTTCCTATAGATATGAAACAGGACCGGTGAGGATGGTAATGTTGCAAATAACAATTAGTTTATTGAAAGTTAAGGTACTGTAATACATAAATAAAGGTCTGTTTTAACATTGCTTGCTTTACTTAACAGTTACAGATAAATAGATTCAGTCCCTATTGCCCTTAAACAAGTCCTAACCAGTTTCTACATCTCAAAAACTGTTTCCCTCCTGCCAACTACTAGCTTGCTGTTTCGCTCCCTAGTTCTCCCAGGTTCTCTCTTGCCAGTTCTCTCTAGTTCTTTTTCTTTTTTAATTTTTTTTATTATTATTATTATAAATAAAAAGGAAACCTTACATAAAAATACACCTCATTACCAATCTTGATCTCAAATCTAAATATAAATTCAGTCTACTATGGGTCAGAGTCTATTAGCGACTTTTTTCTCATAGAAAACATATAGAGGTCTCCAGCGTTCTCTTGCCTTCTGTAGGTCTTTCTCCTTGAGTATTTCTGACAAAATGTCCATTTCTGCTGTTTCCAAGTATCTGTCCAAAAGCTCATGTTGTTCCGGTAAGTCTTTTGTTTTCCAGTATTTTGCCAACAGAATCCTAGCTATAGTTAACATATACATTAATAAATGTTTCTTATTATAATCTTTGATTTCCAGCATAATATTTAACAAAAATATTTCTGGCTTGAATGGTATCATACAACACAATATTTTCTGTAACATCTCATGTACATCAGATCCATTTCCAAACATTTTCACTAATTTTTGTGGTGTTATATACCACCTATAAAACATTTTATATACGTTTTCTTTCAAGCTAGTCACTCTGATATACTTAATATTAACTTCCCATAGTTGTTTCCAGTTATCTATCTCAATATTATGTCCTATATTCTGAGCCCACTTAATCATACAATCTTTAACTATCTCATCCTCAGTTTTATGCTCCAATAGGTGTTTATACATTTTCCTAATAAATTTCTCTTTGCTCCCCAAAAACGATATATCAAATTCAGTTTTCTGCATATAAAAACCTTCTTTTTTATCTTTACTGAACCTTGACTGCAACTGCGATTTTGCCCACCAGTCTAATATGTTTTGTTTTTTTAATTCTTCCTCTGTTTTTAATTCAGTCTTGCTATTTAATATATCTTGATATCTACCAAATCTCGTCTCAGTCATCAAATTTGGGTGTGTGAAGGCTTCTATCGGGGACACCCAACCTGGGATCTTCCTATACATTTGTTTTTTAATATTCTCCCATATTCTCCATAAAGCCTTCCTAATCATATGACTGCTAAAGTTTTTCTGTTCTTTTGCCTTCTCATACCATGCAAACGCATGCCATCCCAGATTCAAATCATGGCCTTCCAATTTCCAAACTCTTGGAAACTCTAGTTCTCTTTCAACAGTTTACCCGTTGCTCCTTATATAGGTACCCAGCCCCGCCTACATTCAGTGGATTGGTTGCCTATTTACCTATTCATGGCCATGCCTGCAAGGGTTCTGTCACAGCCTTCTCTGGGCCTGTCAGTGAGACATTGCTTCTAGGAATCTGAGCCAGAAAAGGGACCTGGCAGGAGGGCATGAAGCGCTTCTGGAAATTTGGCAAGTACTGGTTTGGTATCCCTCTTCAGTTTCCTACAGAGCCAAGAGCTATCAAAGGGCACACTGCCTATGCACCTGTTCTCCTGCTTGTTCTTATGAATTTTAACAGAATGTCATCCTATTTCATTTGAATTGACAGATCCATAGCTCAGCAGCGCAGTACCTGCCAAAATGATACATAATATTCTATAGGGAAACAGATGGCAAGGTTATAATGATCTGCTGAAGACACTATTTTTCGTTATTCCTAAGAGGGCATCAGAAATAAGAAATAGTGCTTCATTCTCAGAAAATAAATGTCAACACTAAATATGAAGAAAGTTGGCCTTTTGCCTGTTCTGTAATGAATCTCAGGGTTGTGTTTTGTTTTTCCCTAAGGAAGCATAATGTAAAACAATATTTTCATTTCTAGACTTTAGCTGACTCCAGCTCTTGCAAAAGATGTTTCTCCAGATGCTGATCTCACTCAAGGGGGTGATGATTCTGAGCAGTTCAGTATGTTGTTATATTGTAGGGAAATTATTCTTACTTGAAGCCATCTTTCCCCTCACATACAAAACGACACACTGCTTTCCCTCCATCATAAATCTAAGTATATCCAGTTTACTTCCACTCTTGCTTACATAACTGAGGTCTAAATATGGCTTGATATACATTACTTTCAGCTGGGTGCACTCTTAAGGAAAAAAGTATGTCATTAATTGGTCATAGGATTACAGTCTTGGAAAAGAAAGATAAAGGAAGGCAAAAACATGTACAGCCAGAAAAATTTCTTAGAAGAGTTTTCAGTCCTCTGCTTTGGGGCTTTCAAGGTTCTTATATGTTAGTTTCTTGAAGTTTGCAGTATAGTTTATTTGAGTCTTCCAGTTAACTTCCAACATGCATTTTTGAATTCACAAAATTAAATCCTGACTGTTCATACTTAGGAGTATGGGATGGTTCCTCAACCTATTTCTGAAGTTAGGAAAACACAAACTCTAGGTACAATAGAGAAGTGATTATTCTACACACATACAGCAGATATTAAATGCCCCCTTCCTGTGTTATCCTGGAAATAGAAAATATTATGTGCATGGCTACCACAGTCTGTTACCTCAGTCAGCTTAACATCTATTTGTGGAAAGATTCTATAACAGATTATTAAGCAGATAGTCTGTAATTATTTAACAAGCAATGCTGTTATTACTAGAAATTAACATGGGTTTCTCAAAAATAAGTCATGCCAGACTAATTTGATCTCTTTCTTTGATAGAGTAACATGCCTGGTGGATGAGGGGAATGTTGTGGATGTTGTTTATCTCAATTTCCAAAACGCCTTCAATAAGGTTCCTCATGGTATCCTTGCTAAGAAGTTAGTAGAAAGTGGGATAGATAGTGCTACTGTTAGGTGGATTTGTAATTGGTTGACTGATCGCACCCAAAGTGTGATCATAAATGGCCTCTCTTCAGCTTGGAGAGATGTGACCAGTAGGGTGCCCCAGAGTTCTGTTCTGGGTCCAGTGCTGTTCAATATCTTTATTAATGATTTGGAGGAAGGAATAGAGAGTATGCTAATTAAATTTGCAGATGTTCCCAAATTGGGAGGTGTTGCTAATTCCCTAGAGGATAGGATGAAAATCCAAAAAGACCTTGACAGTTTAGAGTGCTGGGCCAAAGCTAACAGAATCGATTTCAACAGAGGGAAATGTAGGGTGGTTCATCTAGGTGAAAAGAATGAATTGCACAGATATAGGATAGGAGATACCTGGCTGGAGAATAGTACCTGTGAAAGGGATCTGGGAGTCTTGGTGGACCACAAATTGAACATGAGTCAGCAGTGTGATGTGGCAGCCAGGAAAGCCAATGTGATTATTGGTTGCATCAACAGAACCACAGTGTCTAGATCAGGGATGGCGAACCTTTTTGACACTGAGTGCCCAAACTCGGTGATGGAGATGGTGGTGGTGCCGGGGGGGTTGGGATTGGTGGCAGCGGGGGCAGGGGCGGGGGGGTCATTGGCAGTAGTGGCAGGAGGCAAGGGCGGTGATGGGGACAGCGGCGGAGGCGGGCGGAGGCTGGGGTGGGGTCGGTAGGGGCGGGGGCGAGGGCGAGGGCAGCAACGGGGACGGTGGCCGTAGGGTCGTCCTGCCACGCGACATGCTCCCTGCCCCCCTACTTCCCCCTCCACAAATTCCTCATGACTGGTCCAGCAGAGGGGGAAGTGGGGGGGGGGGCAGGGAGCCTGTCACGTGCCGGGCGAAAGCTCTCCGCATGCCACCTTTGGCACGCATGCCATAGGTTCACCATCCCTGGTCTAGATCAAGGGAAGTGATAGTACCACTCTATTCTGCTCTGGTCAGACCCTACTTGTGCCTCAATTTAAAAAGGATGTTGACAACCTCGAGCGAGTACAGAGGAGGGCGACCAGGATGGTTGAAGGTCTGGAAGAAATGTCTTATGAAGAACGGCTTAGGGAGCTGGGAATGTTTAGCCTTTCAAAAAGAAGGCGGGGGGGGGATATGATAGCTATATTTAAATATTTGAAAGGATGTCATGTTGAAGAGGGAACAGGTTTGTTTTCCATGGCTTCAGAGACTAGGACTTGGGGAAATGGTTTCAAACTACAGGAAAAGAGATTCCATTTGAACATTAGGAAGAACTTCATGGTGGTTAGAGCTGTGCAACAGTGGAATATGCTGTCATGGAGGGTGGTGGAGTCTCCTTCTTTGGAGGTTTTTAAGCAGAGGCTGGATGGCCATATGTCAGGAGCACTGTGAAGGGGGTTCCTGCATGGCAGAGTGTTGGACTGGATGGCCCTTGATGTCTCTTCCAACTCTATGATTCTATGATTACAGAATCATAGCCTAAATTCCCTTTTCATGCACTGTCTAGAAATAAACCCATGACCTGGGATGTGTATAAAGGATTCTCATGAGTGATATTTAGCTTTCTTAATAATCCAAGTGTTTGTTTAGGCAGAGAGAATAACAATTTGTTCAAGCAGTGGCTGTTCCCAGGCTTTGGAGAGCACTGTCCCAAGGAGCCAGGTTGACCCCCCTCCCACTTGTACTGCTGTCATCAGGGAAATACCCTCCTTTTCAAGCAAGCTTTTAAGCAATGTGGAGGTGGTGGTTTCCTAGGGAACACTCCGTTTATAAAAAATAGATAACTTTAATTTTTAAAAACTGATTTTAAAATGGTTTTAAATCTTGATCGATGTTTAATTGTTTATTTTCTTTATTTGTGTTAGAATCACCAACAAATTACACTGACAGACATACACTACCAAGGATAATATAAGTAATTCATATTCTCCTTAGTCATATGTGTTTGCAACATATAAACCCTTTCTAAATGTATATTCATATTATGTTAGTGTTTTAACTTACCATTGTATTGTTTTAATTGTTCTGAACACTTTTGAGTCCCCTATGGGGGAAAAGGTGGCACAAAATAAATACATAAAATTAGTATCATCTAAGAAATAGAAAAAAAGAAGCTGAGATTGCAAAGGTATGAAACATTTAGATTTCTGCCAACCTTGTGTCTTATGTAACCCAAGAGATTCTGTTTGTTGTGCACCCTCCCCCCCCGCGCCCCCAGCAAAATAGCTGTTCAAAGCTGCATGCTGGAGTGGGTGAATGAAAGAAGGACAGAGAGGACCTGAAACTTTTGCAGCTGGTTGAAGAGCATTCTTTCTGAATCAGAATGGATCATCAGTTGCCCTTCTGTGCAAATGAGCTTCTATTGCAGCATTAAAATACAGCTGATAAGACTGGCTTTGTATGCTAGCTACATTTATTCCTGGATGCATCTTTGTCCTTCGCCTTCCTCCTGATCAAAGTCATTTACCACCGAGATACATTCCTATATTCTTGAACTCCCATCTTTATTTAGCAAAACTTCATATCACTCTAACTGAAGATTATGAGGCCAACTAAACTACCTCTCTTCTCTGCGTTCTAATGCTATTGTGATGTTGTGAATTTGGAGAGATTATGCAATCAGAGGTGAAGCTACAGAACATTGCTTGCAATCAGATATTACAGCAATTTCTTTTGTTGAACATACTGTACATCTGTACATAGCAGTTGCATATTTTCCCCTCAGGGATAATGCAGTTATTTATAAATAATTTGCATGAATTAACCTATATGCAGTGAACTCAATTTAACATTTTAGTTAATGGAACCTAAGCTTTCAATCCTGAAAAGAAATATGGTCATAAAATGGACAATGTCCTGAATAGGACAATAGGTGGACAATAGTCTTAATAGGCTCATTAGGTGGACAATGGCCTAAGGTGTGTGAAAGTCCCACCTTTACAACCTTCCCAACACCCATAAACTATGGGTTGTTAGCTATGGCCTTGGTGGCGGAGGAGTGAAATATTTTGATTTGTCTGGGGATTTTTGAACTCACTGCCTGATAAGTAGCAGACAGACTGTGCCTGAAGCCCCCCACCTCTGTTGAGAGAGGGGTTTTCAATACACACATGAATGGCTTCCGTGACCCCTCTCTCAAACCACCTATCTTCTCTGTCTAATATGTGTACATCCTAATCTTTGAATGAGTGCCGTTTGTTCTTTAAGTGGAGGTATACTGCCGATTCTGATCAGTCTCTCCAGAATAGAAGTCCAGTTCCCATGACTCAGCTTCCAGCTATTACTTTGTGGGTGAGAAGTCATTAAGTATTAAAAAACGGAATGTGTTCTGTGATTTTTCCTGGCTTGGAGTCTGAATGATAGCATGCACAAGAGGGAATCCTGTAGTGTAGAGTATCTTGGCTTCTCATGTTGGTGTCATCAACACTCAAGCTGACCTTTGCTATGTAAAGCCTTTTCCTGCTGGCTACACGGACAGGCCAATGTCAGGTCATTTCCTGGATACTGAGAAGGGAAGCAATATTCATAAAGTGGTAGTTTTTTTGAAAGTCTGAATCTTCAAGATGAAAGCAGGCCCATGGTCTGAGCAAGGGAGCAGTGTCTATTGCATTACTGTGGGGATGATGCAGTGGCCACACATGCCTTCATACCTGTGGCTGTCCCTGCTCAAAATATAGTTTTTGCTGGTCTTGCAAATGACAGCAGACTTTGCCCCACCCCTTTCTGAAAAACACCCCAACAACTACTCCACGTTATAGGATTATAGGATTATAATTCCAATATGGTTGAATGATGGTTGGCTCTGATCTCTGAAAGCACCCCCAGCCAGTCGCGCACCATTGTTCCTGCAACATTTTTGTTAAGGACTGTTTTCAGAGTAATAGACGCTTTGTCAGTCAGTAAATCTAAATCTACCTGTAGAGATTTTAATTTTTTTAAAAAAAGAATCAATTTATTTTATTTGTGTTCCATCTTTCTTACTTGTATTCCATCTTACTATCAAAATGTGATGCTTAAGGCAGTTAGCTCTCTTTTAACTCTAGAAAGGGCTGCTGTGTGTGTGTTTGTGTGCGTGCGTGTGTGTTGTGTCATTACAGTTGTGACCGACTCTTCGTGACCCCATGGCCATGGAGTTTTCTTGGCAGGAGCACTGGAGTGGTTTACCAGTTCCTACTCCAGGCGCCTACAGCGCCTGGTATTCCCTGGTGGTCTCCCATCCACCTACTAACCAGGGCCGACCCTGCTTAGCTTCTGAAATCAGGCGAGATCAGATATGCTACTTAATGGCAATTAAATTGGTTAAGCAACAAGCAATGTTTCTTTGGCATTGTTGTGGTTACACATTTTGAAGAAATAAATTGTAACAAAGAACGGGCTTTTTAAAAGCCAATAAAAGATTATATATTTGTGAACAATTTATTTACTGCCAGAGCCAGAACACTAAGAGTGTTTTAATTGCTTTGGGGTATCTTTATGGCTCTGACATTTACATTTCTAACAGCAAATGTTTTCCAGAAACTAGCCTAACATAAACTCACATGGTTACAGTGAAATGAACCATCCTACTGACAGGTATTTGACATCATCTAAAGATAATGCATTATTTTATTTAAATATGTTAGGTTGCTCATGTTCATATTTTACAAAATGAAGGAGGAAATATCTTTTTTTAAAGAGAGATAATCTTCATTTTGCCTCTCTTTAGCTCTCCTTACAGATCTGTATTTTCCCATCTGCTTTGCAGCTTTTCATAGCAGATGGTTGTATTTTGTCCATATAATAAACAGATTATGGGGTTGGTGGGGGGAGTGTCACTTTCCCAGGTATAGCGACAAGTGAATTTTTAAAATTGTTGTTCAGAAAAGTAGCACTTCCAAGCTCTGGGGACAAGTGCATATTATCTAGACTTGAATGAGGGGTGAGTTATGTAAGACTGAGCAGGCATCTTGCCCATACCACTGTTGTACCTTTGAACAAAATCTTTTTCTGTAATGCCACCCATCTATTGATGACTCGATTCCTTCCTGGCAGCTTGCTATGAGGTGCCTCATTTTTCTGGTATACACAATAATTTCCTAATAAGGTTTACCTTGGAACCTGGGTGAGCTGATCTCCATTTTGTAGGACTTTTTCCATCCTGCATGTGGTTGGTCAGATGGTGTACAGCTGGCACAGGAAATGACATGTAAATCTCACTAGAATTTGTTTGTTTTCCATTCAATGTTTCTTGTAGAAGTGGCTCTCGGAAACAAAGCTTACTATGTAGTCAGGATCTAAGTTACCATTCAGTTTCTTGTTGTGACAGAGCCTCTTTCATAACAATATTATAAACTGATTCTCCCAAGGTCCAAGCAGAATGGGCAAGTGACACATTGGGACAAACCTTTTTCTCTGGCAACACAAAGTCCTTGTAATGTAAAAGAAAGAAAAACAAGGCAACACCTTATGGTTAGTGTTAAATTTGTTGCTACTTATCTTGCTACATATTATAGCAGATGCTGTTATTCTTATCTATCTTGGCCACCGTTGTTAGATTTTGTTATTATATATTATTTTTATGTGCTGTTGTGAACCACTCAAAAGTAGTGGTTTCTGATAGATGTGTGATATAAAAATCAAATAAATTAAGCAAACTTTGTCCCTACCTGTAAAAGGGCAGCCCTGTTGCTGCTTTCTTTTCAGCAGAGTCCTTAAGTAAAGTGTGATATAGAAAATATTTTAATTTAAAAATAGCAGGTTTTTAGTGGGCTTTTTCATGAGAGTGTTCTCTCTCAGGTATTATGTTCTGTACTGTTTATCAGTTTACTGCATTGTGTATGTTTTTCTGTTTTACAGAAAGTCCAACAATCTGTAAGGTACAATTTAATCAGAATACTTCTATTGGCCAAGTGTGGTTGGACACACCCAGAATTTGTTTTGGTAAAATATGCTCTCCATATAAAAAGAAATATAAGAATCAGATAGTCAACAATAAAAACACAGTACAACAATACAATATAACCTATTATTTAAAAAGGAAGAAGAGAAGTAAAAATTAATTACTCAACAGTTTGATAGCACTTGGAAAGAAACTATCTTTATATCTAGTTGTCCTAGTGTGCAATGCCCTAAAACATTGCATATGATTGTTCACATATGCTGACATTTTCTTCACAAGCAGGAGGGTTATAATGTGCCTGACGGCCCTAGAGAAGACATTTCCTTTTCAATCCTCATGCCACATCTCTTACACATCACAATTCTGAAGGACAGGGTTTTTTTAAAGAATGCATCAGCCTATATAAATAGCTATTAAATCTTAGCTTATCCAGCTCTTCACAGTTTTATTGCCATCTCCTCTCTCTCTCCCCCCTTCTTTAGTTTAATTTATTTTAGTCATTTGCTGTACTAGCTGCTCTGAGTATTTACTTATTCACCAGGCTCAAGGCTGACTCAGCCTTCCGAGGTAGGTAAAAGGAGTATTCATCTCAGTGGGTAGCAAAGTGTTCCTTGCATAATTAGGTTGTCAGCGCTCTAGAGTGTGCTCAAGCACAGTGGGCCAGTATGTAAATCGAAATGACAACTTATCTAGAAAGTCAGGATATATTTGTAGGAATAGTTTTGTCATTTTGTTTTGTTTTGTTTGGCTATTATTATGCTTAGTGAGTGTGACTTTACCAATACAGCCTATCTTCTTTACCTCAAGAGGACTTTTGCATTCTGCATTGGATGACACAATAATTTCCTTTTCCTTGGTCCTCACCACGGAGGCTGGCTCACCACCTCTTATATAATGTTACTGGCAGTGTGCCTGGCTCCAAGGCAGCCGTAGGTTTGTACAGTGTTGTGATGGCAGAACAAGGGGGATTCTGTTTAACTACTAAAAGGAACCAGCTGCCATAAGCACATCCAATCTTCCCCGATTTCGGAAGCTAAGCAGGGTTGGCCCTGGTTAGTACTTGGATGGGAGACCACCAGGGAATACCAGGTGCTGTAGGCGCCTGGAGTAAGAACTGGCAAACCACTCCAGTATTCCTGCCAAGAAAACTCCATGGTCATGGGGTCACAAAGAGTCGGTCATGACTGCAATGATGCAACATACACACACACACACACACACACACTCTTAAAGCGAACTTTTTTAGCTTTGGATAAAAAAGCAGATCATGATATTGATCGCCAACATTCTACAAGGATATGGCACTTGTAGAAGGAAGAAGAAGAAGAAGAAGAAGAAGAAGAAGAAGAAGAAGAAGAAGAAGAAGAAGAAGAAGAAGAAGAAGAAGAAAGAAGAAAGAAGAAGACACCCACTCCCCTTTCCACATAGAGAGATGAAAGAGGGTTGACAGTGGATTCATATTTCAACACAAAAGATGGCATTGCATTTCCATTTGCACCTGATGAGCAGTGTATTGTAAGGAACCATGAACTGGGTGTGTGACTTTTATACTCCAACAAAGACGAATAGCATATTGAAGAGCAGATGGTTTTCCTCAAGCACCTGATGCCTGAGGTAATAGCTTCCCTTCACCTAATTATATGCCCTCCAATGCCTGTGTGCACGCACACCCATTGCCCCCAGGAAAGCAGGATTCCTAAGTCTTTTGCTGTCACTGAAATTTAACTATTAGTCATGCTTATTAGGTTTTTAAAAATCATCTGCAATATGTACTTAATGTCTCCTATCCATCTTTTACATGGTGAAACTAGTATATCATTCATGTTATTTGAAATAATTATTAATCTTAGAACTGCAGAACAAACTCCATGGCCACTGAGCCATTCAGCTGTTCAATATTATTTTGTGTATGTACAGTATTGCTGAGAGGGAAATTGCTCTTCTCTCTTCTCCATTTTTATAAGTGTTGCAGAAATGTATGGTAGCAATTTTATTTAATCTGGCTCATGTCACAAGCATAACTATTCTCTTTTTAAAAAGCAGAGCAAGAACATTCTTAAGGGTATTATTAGCATTGACTTGACAAATTCAGAAACAAAGCAATGGTCAAGGCTGATTAGTGGACGGCAGGCTGAGGTAACCCAGGAAATGGAATTAAAAAGCCGTTAGGATTAGGAAGGGCAACTGAGAGGAAAGACTAGAGCGCAAGTCAGATCTGAAAAACTAAGTCCATGGTTGTTGGCTATTGTACTTTAATTATTTATGACATTTACATTCCATCTTTCTTTCAGTTAGGAACATGCTCTTCCTTACCACTTGATCATCTCAACAATCCTGTGGGTTATGAAAGACTCAAGAAAGGTCACTCAATGAGTTTCTTGGTTCAGTGGGACTTGAGGCTGGATGGCGGGGGCGGGGGATGCTCAGAATGACCTGGTTGCTCAAGCATAACAGAGTTACAAGAGAAAGACCTTTCCTGTCTGGAAAGATCCAGTGGTCCACTTATGTGGATGAAATACCGGTAGTTTGGAAGGTTCATCATTGAGAAGATGATAAGAAGCAATTTGATGGTTCACTCTATGGAAATGTGGCATCCACATGAGAAGTTCATGAGTCTTGAAGCAAACTAATGGAAAACATTCATTTAAAACACTATTGTATTTATTTATAATGGACTGGGGAGAACAAAGATTGCTGTAAGTTAGGTGCTTTTGGTTTGCAATGGGGCTGAAGAGGAAAGCAGTGGCAACGGAGGTAGAATGTTAATGGCAGGGAAGAGAAAGGTACTCTAATGGTTTCCAAGGAAAGATAGGTGAGGAGAAAAGCAATGCTTTCACTGTTAGTACAGGTCTTGCACAATTGTCATTGCTGATAACTGTTTAGGGCTAAATGTAAGACAATACCTTGCAAATGCAAATCCTTCGCAATAAACAATAGAAAGAAATAGCCTTCTATTTAAAATGAGTAAATTGCACAAGATTTGGAGTTTCTGAAAGGTTTTCTCAGTGGCAATGTACACTCATAAAGAGGCAAGTGGCCATTTATCCTGAACACAGGTAGCCGCTTCAGAAGCGAAAGCCACTATTCACAGATCTTTGAAGAATGCCTTTGGAGAGTGGTCCTTTTTGTGCATTCATGACTATTAGAAACATCAGCCCATAACTTTGAAAGATTTGTTCTCTGTAGATCAAAAATCTAAGTTTTCAAAGCTGTATACCAGCCATCCTGTGAAAGGAAAGGAAAAGAGGGGGATAGGTTGGTGCGAGAGAGAATCTGTTGCATGAAGAATTACCAGAATAAATCCCTAGCACATCCATATAGACATAATGGTTGGCATGTAATGGAGAAGACTTCCTCCTGAGTTGCTGTATAATTGTTGTGGGTCATAGTAAAAGATACTGGGAAGGATGGACCATCAAATGGGCAGCTTCCTGTTTTATAATTTCCTTTGCTTTTTTACACATTTCTTTGCTGCTTACCTATGACAGTGTTCTCTTTCATGGCAGAAACTGGTATGTCATATCATAAGATAAGAAAAATATAATTGACTTTACCTCCCAGCACTTTTCACTAAATTTTCAGGGGATCTTCAGAGTTTATGCAGTACCTTTTTCCCTTTCTTTCACTTCCTCTAATTATAGGTTTGCTTTGTGAACCTGGATGCACACAAAGATGGCTGTGACGATGAACTCATGAAACAGGCAAGTGTCCTGCTAATACATGCATAATACAAACATAGCTGCTGTTACTTGTAAGAAAGTAAGCGGCAGGATGAAGAAATGTCTGAACTGCTTTTCAGATCTGAAAAAGGGGGAGGGATGCTTTGATAAGTGAAATTACAGCAACAATGGATGTAGGAGCCATATGGACGCTTCTTGGCAGAGTGTTAAATTTTTGGTTAAACAGCTCTAGCTATACAGTAGATTAGTGGAGGAATCTATAGAGCAGAATTGGCTTCATATCTTTCCAGTGTAGACCACCAATTGCCTCTAATCAACTGGCACTTGCAGTCTCATTAACTTACTCTGAGACATTGGTAAGAGAAACAATGAAACATTCCATTTATTCATGTTTCTGAACCAATCAAAAACAGCATATTGTAAAAAACGGAGTGGTTACTGGAACAGATCTTGCCAGACTCATAATATCATACTGACACTAATAGAGAGAATAAAAGGGGGAATATATTTAAATAGAGAGATGTGGGTCTCTTCAAAATAAGAAGCAGAAAGGCAATGATTGGTTACTATTTGATTGACTGACAGCCAGCCCATAAAGGTCTGTCACAAGAAAAGGTCATAAAGGCAACATATGAAGTTGAAAATAATTCCAACAGTTTGTAGAATCCATATGGAAGAGTGAACTGTTACAAACTTGGATCCCATGTGAAGACAGGATACCTGCAAACCTATTTGAGGTTGGGGCATTCTCTCTTCCAGCAAAGGTTTGCTACAGGTGAGATAAGAGGAAACAACTCCAGACCCCTGGTCTAATATTATCTAAATTCAAAGACATCAAAAATGTGTAATTTTATTTATTTATTTTATTTTAAGGCTTATATACCGCCCGTCTTCCTGAAGGAACTCAGGTGGTTCACAACAATATAAAACAATAAATAATCAGATCAAACAATAAATACACAACAACATTCAAACAATTTAACTAATTACATAAAGGCAGGGAGCAGATGGCGGGAGGAAAAACTTAATGTAAGTCAACAAACGCCTCACGGAAAAGCATGGTCTTTAAAACTTTCCTGAAGGCTGGCAGGGACTGTGCAAGGTGCACTTCGCTAGGGAGGTGGTTCCATAAGGTGGGGCCAGCCACTGAGAAGGCTCGACTCCGAGTAGAAGTTTTTTGAGCATGCTCCCTCCGGCAGTTTTTATAAGCCAAGATGGGCAAGGATCGAAGGGGGTGGATGCAGGCCGGCAATGAGCAATGGCCCTGGAGGCCTCAAGCGAGGAGACAGGCCCAAACTCAACCAATCGAGGAGAGTAACCCCATCAAACTGAGCAACTCAATGCAACAAAAAGCAACGATGTGGCCCAGGATTCGTGCCTTTATGCCTATTTCTATTTCTATGCCTAAGGGATAGACAATGGATACCTTGACAGGTGTGAAGAGGCCAACATAACATTGTGCCTCTTGGAGATCCCAGCATCTAAAACGACCCCTCCCATGCATTAGAGGTTCCAAAATGGGAAATGCCATTATTCTCCACCTTTATTTAAATTACCCTGTTGCTCTGCAGTGATTGGTTATACATTTTGCCCACCCATGCCCATTTTCTCTCTCTCTGTCTCAACTTTTAAATATTTTATATAATAAACACAATAAATGAAACATTAACCTAATAAACATTTATATCAACATGATAAAAAGGAAAGGGAAAAGGAAAGATAAAAAGGAAAAGGAAAACAACTATGCATAGTTATGTTACTTTGTGCTTCCTTCACCCTTGCAACTATTCCTCTATTCATATACCAATTTATAGGACTCTTTACTTACTTATTAATGCCTGTTATATCATTGCCCACATTCTGTCCAGAAATACATTGAATTTTCACTGGAAGTCTAAGCTTTTCCTTTCTCAAATACATATATCAAGAATGGCTTCCATATGACTTTAAAATTGTTAGTGCATGATACTCGTTTTCTTATTTTCATCTCATAGGTTAATTTATCATTAAAAGCCACGTTCCATATTTCTTTATACCAATCTTCCATACTAAATTGACTGTTATATCTCTTGTTCTTTACAATACTACAGTCACCATAATAACAATAAATTGTCTTTCTTCCCAACTTAATTGATAGTTCCTAATCATATTCAACAGGGCTACCTTTGAAGACATTTGCACTTCCTTGCCCCAATATGTTCTTTACCTCTTGAAAAATTAATAACCACTCCGCTCCCCATTGTCTAGGCAGTGGATGCACTTCTGAGATATAAAATATAGATAATAAATGAAAACAACAGACAGTAGAGCCATGGCAAAAGAGGCCCCAGTCAGTATCACCCTCTTCTGTCTTATGCAGTGTGGGAGGAAGGAGGATCCCACCCAGCATGGAGTATTCCAGGAGCAGTCTCTTGGCCAACATCAAGGAAAGAGATCCCATAAATTCGTGGATGTGTTCCAAAGCTTGACTGTTTTTATAGTTAAAGCTTTCCCTGATATTTGGTTAAAGCTATCTTTCTGCCATTTAACCTTCATTCTTTTCTAATCCTTTGAGAATACAAGTGAATGTATATGTTTTTTCTTTTAAATCTTTAAAAACTGTCAGTACTTCTCTACTTAAACATCTTTTATGTAGGCTAAATATAATTTTCTAGAACTTTTGTCATTTTTTGTAGTTCTTCCCAGATCCGGAAGTTGAGTTATAGCAACTGGACTCTTCTTGTGAGATCAAAACATTCATTACTCATCCATGTAGCTTTGTCAGTCAGAGGTTGCTATGACTGAACTCCCAGATATATTAGAGGATATGCCAGAATTGCTTTTACTTTATGCTTAATAGCACGGCTGCATAAAAAAATGATGGGGTGCTTCATGCTCATGTTTCATGTACTGCAGAGATTGATGGGCATCTCCCCAAACCTTCCAAAGCTTATCAGCTCTATGAATGTACAACCACCAAAAGAGAATGAAATCATTCTGCTGAGTGGATTAGCATCAGGGAACATTCAGAATGATTTTGAGCTACCCCAGGTATGAACTTTAAATTGATCCTCTTACTTGTATTCCATGTGTTACACAATTAACCACATGCAGCATATACTGAGGAGTGCATCTATTTTATGTACAGGTGCCCTTGTGTATTGAAAGGGTAAATTTGCAGCAAACCTATTCATGCTGCTTTGGGATTAATAGTGCAGATCGACCTCCAGTGTGAGAATCAAATGAACTCAGTGGGCCCTAGTTATGAGTAAGATATATATGCATTGTATGAGCCAGGACATGAAACAGCTTTTTAAGGCCCTAAATCTGCTAAGGAAATTTGCAGTACAGGTAAATTTTGGATTATCATCTAAGAAAAGGGGAAAACTTAGTTTCCATGGAAGACACCGATGATATACTCAATTGCCTTCAAGATGACTTTATAATGACTAATTTTAGTTTGGATTAAAAGCTTGTCATAACTGAATTTCTACAAAGTATATAAATTTCTACAAAGAAGCATCCTGTTCTGAAGGTTCTTCAGACTCATAAAAGAAATGGGTCTGGAGGAATCAGATTAACACAGCTGAAGGTCAGGCATGTCAATAAAAGCCAAGCTGCGCTAAGCAAGGTCCCTGGATAGTTTGAAGAGAGTCCTACTGGCTGAAGCACTCTAGAGGTAAGACAGCTATAGAAGATGTAGTCTCAGGTGGAAGGTGGCACTTAATGAATCCATGGGCCATTATAAGACCTTCTTTTGCCCCACTCCCCACATAGGTACTGATTGACCCATGAAAGGGCTTTTGTCCGAATTTGCTATATTAGGCTTCTGTACCATGGGGGAGGTAAAGGTTCTGATAAGAAGTCCTAATATTTAAAGGCAGGAGGACGATTGTGTCCTGTCTAGGAATGCCCATGTCTTCTGCTATGCACTGAAAAGTCTGAAGGTCAGGGAATGTGATTGCTTAAAATGTTGCTGAGGACACTCATGTTTGCTATGCCCTATGCGTCTTACAGTGCATGCTTGTTTACTATGTTTGCACTGTTGGCATGTTTACAATACACATAATTATAATGCACCCTCTGCATGTTTACAGTGCATACAATCCTATGCATGCTTAATATGAGGTATCTTCCACGGAGTACAATGGAACCTATTTTCAAATAAATATGTTTAACAAATTGGCTTATCCTGGGGAAAATGCAAGTTTTCTTAAGCATAGTGTATTCCATTCTAAAGTTTTAACAAATAGATTATATTGTAGAAAATGCTTGTCAGAGGTTATATTGATTTTATTTTATTTTTTATTTCAATTACATAATACTTTGGGTGGTTCTCTCTCCTCAGTGTTCTTGGCTGGCAGATGTCTGTCTGGTTCAATGTGCAAGAGGAAACAGAAAGAACAGCACAAACTGCATCGTCTTTGAAATAAACAAGTTTCTGATTGGGCTGGAGCTTGTGCAGGAAAAGCAGCTACACAAAGAGGACAGCATCCTTAAGCCTGAGGATGATACTAACTGCTCAGTATCCTCCATAGAGGAAGATTTCCACACAGCATCTGAACACTTTGAAGATGAGAATGAGGCTGATGAATACAACAATGGTAATGTCTAGACAACTGAGTGTGAATCTGGAGCAGTCTTGTACATTCATGGGGCAGAATGTTCTTATAAACTGCATTTGATGTTAATAAGTACAGTGGACCCTTGTATAACAAACGGTTTGTATAACATAAAATTTGTACAACATAAAAAAATTGGGAGATAGGGGAAATTTGATTGACATAATCGCATATGGGGCGAATCTGTACAACATAAAAATGGGATCACTGTTTTCAGTGCATTCCTATGGGAAATTTGTATAAAGGAAAATTTGCTTAACATAACTTCATTGGTAACAAATTAATTCCCTTATACAAGGTACCGCTGTACATAACTTTTAACTATGTCTAGATATAGCTAGAGATTAATAAATGCTCTGCATGCCATACAATATAATTGTTCATGAGACAAACACATCTTGATTCCCCATAGTGATTGTGCTCTCCCCTTCATGATGCTTCGATGCACACACTCTTTGAGGAATGGCAACTCATTTTCTAAGGGTTCTCATTGTTTTTCTTTTCCCAGGTCAGGAAAATCTAATTGTGACAGAACTTGCAACAGAGTCTGCAAAGTGCAGAGGGAAAAGACTTGAAAACCCACACTGCAAAAAGGGCAGGTGGCCTTCTACCCTGGAAGCAGATTGCATTAGCAAAACTAGGGATGTTCCTGGTAGAATATCAAGTTCATCTGAAGAAGAAGGAGATAATGGTGAGGATGAAGATGGTGAAACTACAGCTAAAACCACTAACCAGCTTGACTGGGAGGCTTGTTTAGCTGGAAACTCTAAGCCTTCCATTAATATGGAACACCTGAAAGATGCTTCAGATGTTTCGGGAAATACAACTTTTACCATAATGGCTCCAGAGGAAATGATTTCTTTGGATGATACAACAGCAAAGCAGAGCAGTCCTTTGGTCACCTCCAGCTGTAATGGTGAAATAACAAGCCACTTTCTCATACAAAACGAACAGGCCACTGCTGGTGAATTTGCTACAAATTTGGCAGAATCTGTCCTGCAGGATGCATTCATCAGATTATCTCAGTCTACTTTTACCAAAGAGGCTGCAGTCAGCATCTCTGTTGATGGCAATGCCTTAAGTTCATCTGCGTACCTGACACAGGATGTCATAGCTTCGCCATCGTGGAATGAACTCCCTAGAATTGTTATCGTTCAAACTCCAGATGGTTCTGACAACACATCTGAATGGTCAGGGCCTGGCCTTCCCGATGGGTGCTCTTCGTTTGAAACTGAAGGTTCTGCTGAAGTTGTGGATTGGTTACAAAATAACAGCTGCAATGGAGGCACCGAAAGTGCTTTAGAAGTTGCCCTGGCCTGTGCAGCTACAGTTATTGGCACCATTTCAAGTCCACATGCCACAGAAAAACTGAAAAGAGAGCAGGAATCCATGAACTCTAGAACTGATGTGCTTAATAATGAAGAGTTGGAGGGGATACCTTCCTCAAATGCTGACAATGATGCATCTGCAAATTATTCATTCCCATCTGCTCTCTGTGGCATGACCCAGGTTGCAAGTGCTGTTGCTGTTAGTGATCTCGGTGAAGGGAAAGATGAAAAGCACCCTGTAACTTCAGGGGGACTTTTATCTGCCGCTGAGACATCGGCAGCCATTACACTCCATTGTAGCATAGCAGTAGGAAGCAGCATGGAGAACCTGAATAACAGCATTGCACAAGTGTTGTTCAAAGAGGCATCTTTAGTGTTAACAAGACCTGAGGCATACAGAAGTTTAGGGGATTTTATGGAATCTGTAAATAGGGAAATCGTTCAGGCCGTGACAAAGCCTTCACTTCCCCATTTTGAGGAAGTAGTTGTTGATGATCTTGCCCAGAACCTGTCTGGTGTTATTCTCAGGCACTCAGTGCAAGAGGCCAGGAAGAAGCAGCTCAACACAAGTTCCCAAAAATGCATAGATTTGAATACCCAAGATATATTTTTTGCTACTGTAAATAAACTGCTTTTTAATATACTGTACTTCACTTGTAAGAAAATGGGTGATATTGCACAGCTTAGTGAATGTTCAGGTACTTGTGCTGAAAGTAATCGTAGCCATCAGGTAACAGAGAGCCAGGCAAAAGAGACAGCAAATGATTTGTTACAACAATTCTCCAACTACTCCAGTAATAAAGCTTTTGGTGCCTTCAGTGGCACCTGCCCCAATAAAGATGTGAGATCTGAAACAAATTCTGTGAAAGTCTTCAAAGAGGAAATTCTGCCAGACACACTTCATGCAGATTCACCAGCCCGCGTCAGTCCTCATAGTTCACCCACTGGAAAAGCCTCTACAAAGAAAAGATATTTGAAACGAACTTCACAGGAGTGTTATAAATCCGTAAATCCCCGTGGCAGTAATCAAACAAAAAAAGAAATCCAGACATTTACTAGCAGAGACGATATAGCATCAAACAGTGAGTGCAGACATGGTCTTCAAGAACTCCAATCTTCCACAATGAAAGTAACTACAGAAAATGAAGAAAAGCATGTGTGTGATGCAATGTGGCAAAACGAAGCTCAACTCACTTTATCATTATTGGATAATCAAGGTTTTCTGCCTCCCCAGCCTCTGCCACAGTTGAAGCACCCAACAGATAACTACTGCATAACAGATTTTGCAGAGGAATTGGCAGAAACAGTAGTCTCTATGGCAACAGAAATAGCTGCCATTTGCCTTGACAATTCAAATGGCAAGCAACCATGGTTCTGTGCGTGGAAGAGAGGAAGTGAATATCTGATGCCCCAAGCTTTGACATGCAGAACCATCAAGAGGAAGAAAGAAGCATCATCTAATGGGCCTGCTTTGCGGAAGCATAGGCCACCTAGGCTTAGTGAGATCAAGAGAAAAACTGATGAGCACCCTGAGTTAAAAGAAAGGCTCATGAATAGGGTAATGGATGAATCTATTAACCTTGATGACACACTAGATTCAAGCAGTAGCTTTGGCAGTGAGGTATCTGCTAAAACTATGACCTTAGCTGAACTATCTGTGACTGATAATATTTGGCAGAGTCCAAACCATCCTCGAAACAGACTACACTGTGACAGATGGAACAGAGTCAATGCATCTAGTTGTGAGAGCATTCCTGAAGAAGATGCAGATTCAAAAGGCTCTGCAAATACTCTGGGCCTTATTAACACTTTAGGGCAGTCCATAAGCAGAACTAGTTCTGTGTCTAAGCAATCCAGTTGCGAAAGCATTACAGATGAGTTTTCAAGATTTATGGTCAACCAGATGGAGAATGAAGGCCGAGGGTTTGATTTATTGCTTGACTACTATGCTGGGAAAAACGCAAGTAACATCTTAGCATCTGCACTACACCAAGTTGCCAAGAAAAATGGCCACCTCAATGTGAGGCCAAGTTGTCCATCTAAACAGTCTAGCACTGAAAGCATAACAGAAGAATTTTACAAATATATGCTGAGAGAAATAGAAAAAGACGATAAAGAAAGTCTGTCTTCTGTTAGGAGTACAAAGGATTGGAAAAGCAGCTTATTGCCCCCTTCCCAGCGATCCCCATTTTGTTTCAGGCAGTCCTCTATGCCTGATAGCAGAACCTCAGCATCTAGATTATCTGTGAACGCGCCCATCAAAGCAAATTCATTAGATGGATTTTCTTGCAATGGCCATCGCGATTCTCTCACCATACAGCCCATCAGTACCGTGTCCTCTTCAGGGCTTTGCAAGTCAGACTCTTACCTGTATCAAAGAGGTCAGACTGATCAGATAACAGACATGCTGATTCATGAGACCTGGGCAAACTCCATCAGAGCTCTCATGTGTAAGAATAAAATAATAGTAGGCAATGGGGAAGCTGCAGCGCCTGATCTGCATCCTCATGACTCCCCACCCCATGTTGAGCTGTACGCAAATAGGCTAGCTGCCAATATTGTGGAAAGTGGCAAAACATTAATTGATACCCATCAAGATTCTACAGACAAAGATTCTGCCTCAGACAGTAGCCATATACCAATAAGGAAGAATAACTGTAGCCCAATAGATCATGGAATGGGTTTGAAGGTGAAAAAACCACTGACAGAATCCCCTGGATTGTTTTCTATAAACCACATAAGCTCTTCTGCATGCCTAAGAAAAGTGCCTTTAATTCAGATAACAGATCAAAGAGAAGATCTTGATAAAGGCTCAGAGATCATAATTGATGTTAATATTGCCTCTGAAAAAAATATGGAGCACCTAAACAAAGATAAGCCTACCGTTGTATATACAGGAACACAGCTGGTTTCATCAGCTAACAACAGGTAAGATTCATTGCCATATTAAAGATTTAGGGCCTTGTGCTTGATATATTTGTACAATCTTATGCTTCTCCCATATAGGATGGGACACCAAAAGAACAACTCCAAAACAACAAATAAAAACACTGAGACAGGCATCCATGTAGGCTTTAAAATGTAACTTCTTTGGACTAAAAATCTTAGAAAACAATTTTGCATAATGTGTACATTATACATAAACATTCACTGTCTTTTTACCACTGTATGTGTGGCAAATGTGTTTTAAACAGTGCCTGGGCTATGGGTGCACAGTGGTATGTCTGAAGTCCTGTGAAGTCTAAATCTCGTTGTTCATCCCAATTTGACATGTTCCACTAAAGCAGTGAGATTTGCATAAGCTTTGACTAAGCAGGTTCCATTCATTCAATGGGCCCACTTAATTGGGACTAAGAAGCAGATATAGCCCTGAATGTGAGCCATGGTCAACAGGGTTTCTTTGTTCCGAGATACCAGGTGGACTGATGGTAGATCTGGATCTAATGAGAGGTTTCTAGGTGATTTGTAGCAGATTGCCACGGGATTCTTTGTTGTGGGGCAGAGTAGCAGCAAAATGACATTACAGCTAAAGGTTCTCTAAGTAACTTGGAGTGGACATTCATGCCACTGAAAACAAATGCCTACATTCACAATGTGTGCAGGGGTACCCTATTCTTTAATTGTAAAAAATGCCTTCTCACACACATACTTCTCTCTGTTAATCTGACTCTCCTGGGTCTTTGGGTTTGTTTGTTTGTTTTAAAGTAAATTCAACAACAGTTTCAGCATCCTAGCTCACTGAGCCACCACGCTCCAATCCTTGTCACATAGTTCATATAAAATACAAAGATTAAACCAATGATGCTTTTACGAGTTGTTTTAGGGCATGAATTCTGTTGGCTTGTAGCACACCGGTCTTGATCTTGCTTTGCAATGTGTGCAGACAGTTCATGAAAACTTTCAATATGTTGTTCGATTCCTCTTTGCTTGACCTTCCCTTCTACTTACTAGGGAGCAAAATATGCCATTTTTGTACAGATGTTGCCCATGAACACAAAATTATGGTTTGTTTTCAAAGAAGGGGGGGAGGGGGTTCTTTATCAACATCAGCTTATTTATTTATTTATTTATTTAGATAGATATAGATATAGATTATAGATAGATAGCATACCCTATGTGACAAAATCTCAGGGTGGGCTATAAAGCTTAATAAACATGACTCCTCTGTGCACCACTATTGCTTGGCACAGGCAAGGAGTAATAGTTGAACCTGAGTTTATTTTAGAATTTGCTGTGCATCAAAGTGGGGTTTGTAGGTTGCATGTGGCCCTACTACTCCTATGCTCTCATGATGTTACGTTTTGGGAGGCCCAGACTAAATTCATGGAGACAGCAGAATTGCACCTGAATCATAGTAAAGAGTATGAAGGGCCTGCTTGACTAAAAATGTTGAGTAGGAAAGTATGGAAAACATTGGGGGCAGGGTTCCACCTCTCCCAGTCTTCCAGAATATGCTCGCCTATGATCTAAAGAGGTCAAGAATAAGCAGTGTCTTTTGGTTCACCAGTGCAATAGCATTTAAAGCAAAAGTGTACACAAGGCATGATTCATCAAGATGTTGTTGAACTGCAGCTCTTACCATTCCCAGCCGGAATAGGCAATGGTGAGGAACATAGGTAGAGGAAGTTCATCAATGTCTGAAGTGTTGCCCTACACTCTCTCCCCCCCTCCCAGTTTAGAGACAAGAATTCTTCCCTACAAAATTCCCCTTATTCAGAATATCTTCTCTTCCTGATCAGCCTGGCTGCATGCAGGTCCGCTGAATATGAAGCCTCTGTGGAGGCCAAAGCAACAGAAGAGTCTTCAGTCCCTCTCAGCAGCAGTGATGAAAGCACAGGTAGCAGTTGGTGTCAGCTGGTAAATGATGAGGACAACCCTGATGATACCAGCAGCTTTTTGCAGCTCAGTGAGAGATCTATGAGGTAACTATGTGCCCTTTGAGTTGTAAGGGATACAATCATCCAATAAACATTTGATTGCCATTTTCTCAGTATGAATGTCAATACAGTGTATCCAGCTGAGCTCTCGTTTCCACATGGTGCTGCAGGAGACCTCATTAGGTTTTTGGAAACCATGTGAAGAAGCTTCAGTCCAGTCTTGCAAGGAAAACCCCAGTGGACAAGCTAATTAGAGTCAATCATGGCCCATTTTGCTTGCTCTGCATTAAAGGCAGGTTTATTGCCATTATTGTTTAGGTCACTTGTATCTTAACACTGCTCTGCTCAGCTCTTGTCCTCTGGTCAGATAAGCATAATCGAAAAAGAAGTGCCAGAAGACAAATTATCTTAGTGCTTCTTTTCTTGTATCGTTCTTCTTTCTTCTCAAGTGACTATGAATATCAACAGCTGAAAGCACATTTTGAAGATGAGAGCTGTAGGTCCATGTAAATCCATTTGGTTGAGTTCACTCAAACTGCTTGACCTGTAATGAGTAATAATCATGAAGAAATCAGTCTTCTTTAAAAGAATATATCCCTTTGTTCACACGTTTTTCAGAGTATTCAAGTTTATGTTATTACTGCACCCTAAACTAAATAGCCATTAAAAATGTTTGTTCTGAATGCAAACAATAGTTAATACTTGAGATCTCATTCTGTTTTAGTAGGTCCAAAAATTCTGCATAAATTTTATAATCCGTATTTAGTTGTTTATGTGGTTTGGCCTATTGCCCATAAATACATCCTTGCATTGGGCTGGAGATATTTCTTATGTCTAAGTAATGTCAGTCAGGAAAGCAGTGAAACCCTTCCACTTATCTGTACACGGCACACATTTTCAGAGATATCTGTATTTCTCTATGAAAATGCTAAGGATGTGTTTTTTAATGTGGTTTTTGATGGCTGTATTATCAAACTGGCATATATGTAAAGCAACTATCAAAATTCAAAGAACACATTTAAAAGAGAAAACATTTCAGTGGATGCAGTTCATACAGTACATGTGCTGCTAATGTCAAGGGGTAAGACATAATGTAAGCTAGAGACATGTATGAACAGGCCTTACATAGCATTTCTTGATATGTAAGACCATGAGCTAAAATTATGTCTTCATTTTGCCATGTCAACGGAATAGCAGGATTGGTTCTTTGCTACTTCAAAGCCTCCTATGATGTGTTACCATCATGTACTCTTTAATTCTGTATGTCCGCATCTTTTGTTTTGCTGTTAATGATTTGTGGAGTCAGACAAGAACGGCATGTTTTCTTTTTGGAGAGGCAGAAAATCAGTCGTTCTCCATGCCACTTTTGATTAACCATGTGTTCACTCACATGCCGTTGCAGACTGGCATTAATACTCAAATTTTTGCATCGTCAGCAATGGCAACAGCAGTACCACTAGCAGTCTTGGCATTATGGACCTGGACATTTATCAGGAAAACATGCCATCTTCTCGTTCAATTCAGTAAGTAGCTGTTAAGGTGACAACTGATCTTAGAAAGTGCTGTTCCATTTCAGCCGAAAACCATTCTCATCCAGTAGAATGTGCCAAATTGTTTGTCCTTCCGCTTTTTAGCTGCTGCCTTAAGTGCTTTGTTGGTCCTTCCATTGACAGTACAAATTTACAGTTAGGTTGTTCCATGATGGATCGTCTCACTTAATGGACAATAAGTGATACCCACTGCACTTCTTTTTATGGTGAGCTCAGTAAAATGAATTTGGCCCTGTATTGTGTATTGAATACACAGTTAGAAATTCTAGTGTTCATGGGACTTTTGCCACCCTAAACCCATTTTCAGTGTCATAAGGCATACAATTTTAGTTATCACAGTTAATGGCAACTAGCTGCTTATTCTATATGGTGTAACCTGCAAAACAAAACATGTTAAAGCAGCATATTTATTCATTTGAAGATTTTAATCCCACTTTTGAAACCAGTAATTCCCAAATTAGAAGAAGAAAAGGTGGGCTGTATCTTTAACGAGTTCTGCATAAGACCAAGTGTCACATGTAGCTTGTCACAGAACTGTTCAACACAGTTACCATATGAACAGCTATTACAAATACAATTGATCATTGTTATCCAACTATTAAAGGTAAAAAACAATGAACACCCAAAATAGTCAACCATGGATACATAACCCAATTCTTTTTAAACTGGTGGCTGATGGATGGGCTGATGGGGTTAGATTGTGGCTTCTGCTGTGGGATGAGGAGGGTCATTTGGTTTCTAGGCTGATTGTCCCCCTTGCGCCAGTGGCACTCCTTGGGAACTGCTGACTCCCATTGGCTGTTAATCCTCTGGCAAAATAGATGAGACCATTGTGTTTCCTTCCATGCCTTTAGTCACAACACTATGTACTGAGTACAACACTATGTACTCAGTGTTGGAGTACATAGCCTCTAGACAGAAGGCATTGCATTTAAGTCCAGAGCCTGGAAAAGTTATTTTTCTGGGCTAGATCTCCTAAAACTCACTGCCTTGTGGCGCAGTGGTTAAATGCCTGTACTGCAGCTAAAACTGCTCACGAAATTAAATTTCTTTTCTTGGGGTTCATAAGTAGTTCAAGGGAAATGTATTTGTTTTTTTATTTTTTTAAAAAAACATTTTTACCCCACCTTCCTCCCTAAAAAAGGCCCAAAGCAGCTTACATTATTAAAAGACAATATCAAAAGCTAAAAACAGTACATATGCAAACAATAAAAAGGATCAAACAAATACTACACTAACAAACTATAGACAGAAGCAATAGCAAAAAAAAAAAAAAATCCTCAAAGCAGTAAGGCACAACACTCCATTTAAAAATCCACTCATGCAGCCAGTCACTCGCGGAAAGCTTGCCTGAAGAAAAGGGTCTTCCTCATGCTTACAGAAAAACCACCTGGCTTCCTGTGGGAAGGAGTTCCAAAGTCTGGGAGCAGCAAGAGAGAAGGTCCTTGCCCGTATTCCCTTCAAATATATCTGTAAAAATTGTGGGGTTGAGAGATAGGCAGCTGATATTAACACCCAACCAGGCTCATAAAGAGAAACACGGTCCTTGAGATAGCTTGGACCCAAGGTATTTAGAGCTTCATAGGTTAGAACCACCACCTTGAATTGTGCCGGGAAATGGATTGGCAGGCAGTGGAGCTGCTGTAACAGGTGGTTTATGTGATCCCTAAGATCAGCCATGGTTAGCAATCTGGCTGCTGCATTTTGAACCTGCTAAAGTTTCTGGACACTCTCAAGAAGCAACCCCATGTAGAATGTGTTACAGTAATCAAGCTGAGCTCTAACTAAGGCATATGTCACCATGATCAGATTAGACCTTTCCATGAACTGTAATTTAATTTGCACTAGTTTTAATTGTGCAAATGTACTCCTGGCCACTACAGAAACTTGGGCATCCAGGAGTACCCCCCAGGCTGTGCACCTGTGTAGTAATGAAGACACATATTAAGAGTGCAGCAAAAATGGTAACAACATAAAGCCTCTTTGAGAGTTCTGACCCATTTGATCAGCTAGCAATCGTCCTGTTTCTCTGTACCTGAAGGCTGGACACCATCATGGCTGTTGCAAAACTGGATGAAGCAGTTCTAAATGATGATTTGTTTCTAAATCAGTCTCTGTGTCCTTCAGCCAAGTTCTTCCTGCATTTCATTTCCCATCCATTTTACCTTGAACAATCAACTGCACTTTTAATTCCTAGTAACGGCTGACATATTCATACTTGTTGCATTTTATGTGTTTCATTATTTCTTGTTCTTGATTCATTTGCTTTGGTATTTCTTTATTGTGTGCCCTCTTGCTACATTCATAGCAAATTGCAATAAATCCACATTCAGATACCTTTAATTGTAGTTGCCGGTGTTGAAGCTAGATATCTATATCTCATTTTAAAAAAGGAAAACACAAGACATTTTGTTTCCTGTGGCAAAGTATCTGATGGCCCACACCCCATGCCCCATTCCTGATGCTGAATCTAATTGGACTAGCAGTTGACTCTCCAACACTAGTAGTGAAATGAGGCTCTCAGCAACCTGAAGGCAGATGAGTGACAAATATACAACAAATCAGGGGGAGATCAGATCAGCATAAACCTTGCCATTTGGTTTGCTTCTGGTCAGGTTTGTTCCACCCCACTTTCTGGTGACTAGATGTGTTTTAAGTAAAAACATTCCATCCTTCCCCTTTTGTGATCTGCTCTTCTCCTTTCTGACAAAGCTCTAGGAATCCAATTTATTTGATGCAACTGGGAACCCTCCTGATTTTGCAGTCTGTATAGTTGCTTAATTCACTCCCAAATACAGCTGTGGGCAGCATTCTCTTCAGTCATGATAACCCTAGGACTTATTCAGTAGGTTGTGACAGTAGAAAGGATGCCAGATAAGCCCTCTGCTCTATTTGTCTCTTCTTACAATTTGTTCTAATATTCTCCTAAGTGAAAAAGCACTATTTCAGAAATAACAGAGTAGCCATGCTAGGCTGATGTATTACTGTAGTGCTGTGCCACATATAAAAGAAGAACAAGAAGTTGCTGGAGCTCATGGAATGAGAACCACGACAAAATGTGGGGAAAGGATGGAGACATCAGTAATCGAAAAATAAGAGAAATTTGAGTGGTTGGAAGTGCTGTCTGGATCTTTCTCACAGGAAAAGAAATGCCTCCTATGTGAATAGAAAGATTGTTCAAGTGTGAGATAAAATAGATCATACTGAAGATAGCAGCCTTTTAAACATGACACGGATTGCACCAAATTCTCCCATCTAGTCACACTCTAAATAAAATATAAATAAAATCAGTCAAAGCAGCCAGTTACAAGTCTAGACTAAAGCATGTCTAATTTAAATATGTTTTTGCATAATAGAAACTCATGGAAAATGGGTCCAGATGACCCTTCTTGAGAAAGGAGTTCCAAAACCTGCGAGCAGCTTCAAAGCAAATCTTGTGTTATGTTCTGATCCTTTAGACCATATTCTTGTGCCCAACAGACCCGTTTCTCTTACTGTTATAATAAGGGAATAACAATTGAGGGCTTTCTCTGAAATTGTTTCCATCTTTGTGAAATAATGCCAGGCTGTGTTCAAAAGTTACTTATATTGTTTTCTTCCCCCATCCCCACCCCATTTTTGTTTCTTAAGTGAGATAGCAGAAGAAAATACATACCGTAACCAAGAGCCAGAAAGGGTAATAGGTAAGTGATAATACCACAAAAGAGTTGATGGGAACTCAGTTTGCTTCCAGCATTACACTTAACTAAATGAAAATGACAGTATTACTTTTTCTTTAGAATCTACTTCTGGTTTATGTGTGGCAACAAGTGGTGGGCAAAAGGATCTCTTGGTGATCAATTTTGACATGGAACCAGACTGTCCAGATGCAGAATTGCGTGCCACACTCCAGTGGATTGCTGCATCTGAGCTTGGGATTCCCACAATCTATTTTAAGAAATCTCAGGAAAATAGAATTGAAAAGGTATGTATTTTCAGTGTTTGTGGGAAATGACGGTGCCATGTTCTCTTAGTACATTTCTTGCCGAGTGAGCTTTCACAGCTCAGTGGGGATTGAACCTGGATCTCCCAAATCCCAGTCTACACTGCAGTGGATCTCAAAACTGTGTATTCTCTCTAAAAGGTTTAGCTCAGAGGGATGTACACCTCTCTCCCTTTTCTCATTTATCCCTACATCAACATTGTGAAGTAGACCGGGAGGAAGGAGTGAAATGCT
>JAHTLZ010000379.1:34456915-34469500 GCA_023846285.1 Phrynocephalus versicolor | reverse complement strand
TATATATTTAAATGCCCTGAAGTCATTGTCAGAAGAAGAAAGTTAAAAGTAGCGATTACATTTAAAAAAACCACATTATTGTTTTTATAATGCTGCTTGCTTTATGTTTTCACGCAGCTGGTATAGGGGGTCTTAGACTATCTCCTTTTGGCTTTGCTATCTTACTGTATGATGGGCATTATGACATCACACATCCAGATCCTGTTTTTCTTCTGGCTTGGAAATGGAAATCAAAGCTTTTTCCTTTTTTGACTTTCACAATCAATATTTAATTAGGCTTTCCATTTTCTCCTACTCCATTTACAAAATGCATGAGTAAATACTATGCCTCAAAGCTGGCTGGACTATTTCCTGTTTAGATATGGTGTTCTAACCTTAAACACATATTTTAAAGATGTTCAACTAGGCATGCCATTTCCAAGGGCAGGCTTGCAGACAGGAAGTATCTCATCCTCTTCTTTATGTTTTTGCAATTGGCATAACTATTTACCCAGGCACATGGCAAAGCTGACAGCTGTTTCTGTAAAGGGACAAAAATCTAGCAGTTGTTACTGAATGCTGCCTAAATGTTGTTTATGTTTTATTCAAATTTTTTTTCCCAGAATATACGGAACACAAGGACAGCTCAGTATGTTTGTGGCAGAGCAATTTTTCAGCCTACTTTTTCATCTACTATCCAGACATAGCACTTACCATATATACTCGAGTATAAGTCGACCTGAGTATAAGTCGAGGCCCCTAATTTAACCCAAAAAAACTGGGGAAACGTATTGACTCAAGTATAAGTCTAGGGTGGGAAATGCAGCAGGGCCTGGCAGCTCCTCCTTTGTGAGCTGGGGGAGTGGTGTGTGATGTTAAAATTTAGCCACTGATGCAAGTGCTTGGGTCAGTGGCTTTAAAGTCATTTTAAACATCGTGTTCTGCTCCCCTGTGATGCAGAGAGGGGTCAGGAGAAGCGGCATGCAATGTTTAAAATGACTGTTAGCCACAGATGACTTGCCTCAGTGGCTAAAAGTATTGACCCGAATATAAGCCGAGGGCCCCTTTTTTCAGCCCAAAATGAGGGTTGAAAAACTAGGCTTATACTCGAGTATATACAGTATATTGGTTGCTATGCCCAGGAAGCTACAAAGTACTGTATTCATTCTTCCTGTTGTAGCACCATTATGGACCCCTTCTGATTATGAAGTATTTGGTGTGTACAAAACAAGGAAGTGGGGGCATAAGGGAGCAGGATTCCCACTTGACCTTGCACATGACAAGTGAGAAGTGATATATTCACTTCTACTTAAACCATTTGTAGCCCACTGCATTTCATAGGCTAGAATGTCTTAAATCAGCCTTTAACCTGGCACACTCCAGAAGTGTTAAGACTACATCTCCAATCATCCTTGGATTGTATGGCTGTCTTAAATAATCTATTGCCAAACATTTCTATATTTGTACCTCTGCTGCAAAGCCAATTCACAGGGATTACCATGCCCTGTGTGGGTTAATTGAATTTGGTGAACATTTGACTTGAGAGTATCTAACAGGATAGAAAATGAGATAGATTTACAGAAATGTGATGTATTCTCTCTGCATGTATTAATACAAATTCTCCCTCCTTTGACAAGAATTTAAAATAAGATTAGGTTTGAGCAATACATTATTTAGAATCATTAGAAGAACCATTTTTCTGTGTCAATGCAGATTATCTCATATTCAGTAACAGACTTTTGAACTTCCTCTGCTTTGTGGCCTTCTTTAAACCTGATCAACCCCACTTGAAACCAACAAAGATTTATTGCAATAGTTAAGAGGTGTCAGGCCCCTGGCTTCACACACAACATTCATCTGCATTCAGTTTGTCTTGTCACACTGTAGCAGTATTGCCAAAGGCCCTGATAGACCTTCCTCATACCAGCCTCTACAACCTCATAAAAATGTTAACATGGATGAACAGGGGATCTGACTAAATAGATCATACATTGTACAGAGGGAAGGGCAGCCCTGAAAAGAGGGCAGAGGCATCTTTTAAATACAGAATGCTTCAGCCACCAGGAGACAGATTCTCAATCCAACTCACTTTATTTATTCTGATGGCTCTTTTCATTTTAGTCAGAGCTTTCCCTCAGTTCTGCTTGACGTGCACATGCTATAACATTTGATTGACATATTTATTTGTCATTTGATTGTTGAATGTGTTGGAAGGATTTTAGTAAACGTGTTGGAGTGAAGAAGATAGAAGTGACAGATGGTTGTGACAGTTCAGTTGTGTGCAAGCCAAGACAGTTCAGTGAGAAACAAATAGCTCGTAAAAAGACTAAATTCTATAACTACCACAACCATCTGAGTGTTACAGTAGGAATTTCTCTCACCACTGAGAGTATGCAAATTAGCTTGCTTTGCTTAGATAATTGGTCTTCAAGATTTAAGCATCAAGTAACTTTGAAGTCTAAATGGCCTAAATCAGCTCCTTCCAATATTAAGTTGGTTTGAGCTCTTATTATGGACTATGTTTCTGAACAGAATGGTGAATACTGTAATTAAAGCAGTGAGTTCTTTTTACCATTTTATTAAATAAACCAGGGAGACGACAACAGATAAATTATCTAAAACCAATCCATTTCCTCCAGTTTTTAGATGTCGTGCAGCTTGTCCACCAGAAGTCCTGGAAAGTGGGTGATATCTTTCATGCTGTGCTAGAATTCTGCAAACTCCAGGAAGAAAGCCAAGAGCTGACTCCAAGCCTCTTTGATTGGCTTCTTGAGCTGGGATAAGAAATCTTGTTGCTTGCTTAGTTTTCATTTTTAATCCCTTTTTAGTGGCAGTGGTTTGTGAATGACCTTCTTTTTCAAAACATCAGCACATGGACTGAATAGAAATTGACTAATTCTACCAGTGCACCCGTCTGCTAGAAAGCTGTACATAGAGACCGGGGAAAAGAAAGCAACGATCTAGGTCTTGCAGTTAGTTCATCTGGAGGACCTCACGATTTAGTATGTACTGTTACGGAAAAGAATGGAGATGTGCACTTTAAACTAGCAAACTTTTACTGAGGAGTTGCTTTTAAAATAATCTGTTTATTATAATCAAATATGTTTAAGTGTCTGCTAGCTATATGTGTTGACAGGCACTGGAATTGCAAGAAGGTTTTGTTTTTCCAAGACTTCAGTATTTTGTAATTTGACAACTCGAGTCGTTTGTGAAATGTTAACTAAATATGTATGTAGGAGGATACACCCCTCAATGAATTCTATATAATTATGTACGCAAAGTACCTAGGAGCAGCAGAAAGAGGAATCTTGAGCTTTGAACAGTGCTACAAAGAAGTAACATTATGAAAAGCTAAAATTTCTTTTTACTGTCCGGTAGCCTTTCAGCAGACATATCTATCTGTTCTGCTGAGATAAATTCAGGGTTTCAGATTTTGGTATAGGTCTTTAAAACTCAAGTTGTTATTATTGTTGTTTCCTGTAGCTAATAGAGGCTGCATGAGCCAGTGAAGGTAATATAGGACTGCTCATTAAACCACACACAGCTTTATTAGCTGCTTGCTGTGAAACTGGGGGCAGGTTTTGGCACTTAGGGGCTTTACTTCTACCAGTGTTTAAGAGTGATTCATGTCCTTTGTAAAGTTCTTTGTGATCTTTAAATAAGCAGCACATTAAAAAAATCTAAATTACTATACAGATTTTACAATTTGATTTTATGCATATTTGCTCAGAAATAACTCCCACTGACTTCATTTGGGGCTTACTCTAAATGAGTATCTACGAATTTGTGGCTCTGATTTAGATTTGCCATCATTTAGAGTACTAAACTAAAATCAGTTTGCTTCAGACCAACCTGAAAGCTGTAACTTCATAAAAAGGATGTAACTGGGAAGGGTTTTATATACTAATAGAAAAATATAAACATTTAAACGTCTTTAAAACTAATTTCTAAGTTGTGGAATTATATATTAAGAGATGGAATACAAGTGAGTTTGTACTAGAGGAAAACTTTAGTTTGTCACGATGCAGTCTTGATTTTCAAATGATTAGTTGTTTTTACATTCTGTAAACATTCTTTAGCACCAGTCAAAAGATCATGGGTGACTTTTAAGGCAAGAAAGAGAACTGTGTTATACAGTTCTCATTACATGCTAAATAATTTCCATTGCTGTTACCCTCTGCAAATGTAATCTTCATAATGCAGTTTGCTGGTACACACTATTCAAAATTATATGTATTCTGCATCTAGTATTCTGGAGAGAAATATTAATCTTGTTTGGTTTTGTAGCAATTCTATGTGTATGTTCTGATAAATATGAAAGGTGTATTTTTATTTTCATTACCAGATTATATAATTCTATAATATATGTCTAAAATATTTTGCACTATTTTGGAGTAATTTTAAATAAACTATAAAGAGCCATATTTGCCACCCTTGTTCCTGTGGAATTAGCTTCAATGCATGCCTGTCTTTAATCCTGTTTTCAGTAAAGATGTCTACCAACATTTTAATTTGTTTCCTACTGTGCACATAGCATTGTTGATGTTACAGCTATTTTGAAGTTAAAAAGTAAAGATTGCTACTATTACTGGAAAGGCCTGTTTATACATGTCACTAGCTTGGGCTGAACAGCAGCTGGCTCTACTCTTAAGAAGTGTTACTATCCAAAAGCGTGCCAAGAATTGTGAGGACTCAGTGCCTCTCACAAATAAAGTTATGAAGCACTACAGATTGAAATTAATTAGCTTGAAGTTATTTATTTTTAGATCAATGCAAGTTAGTTGTGAGTTATACAGACTTTCCACAGTGGTTGAATAAATGTTTATAAGATATAATATAGCTGCCATGTAACAATGTTATGAAATTCCTTTCTGTACATTTCTTCTTAGTACTGCAACCAGATCTGAAATAAATTTGTGTTAACAGTCTATGTCCTCTTTCGTTTTCCTAAGCTTAAGTCAGTTCCAAATGCCTCCAAACAACTCATTGTTACCCAACTATCTTAACAAAAAGCTGAGTCTTCTACCAAACAAAATGGTCTTCTTAAAAAGTTTGATTTGCTTTGAAATGTGCTGAGTACCACGTGGAAGCTAGAATTTGGATGTCTACATGTCCTGAAGACTTCAATATTTTCAAAAGTTCTGAACAGTTGAGGATCTTAAAGATTGATTTGAAGACTACAGTAACCTCCTGCTTATTGTGGGGGTTAAGGTTCTGAGCCGACCCACAATAATGGAAAATTCGTGATTTGGGTCGGGACTTGGGGGTCTGTTTGGGGCCTCCTAGACTTACCTTCTCCTGGTGCTGCCCCAAACAGGCCTCCAGCAGGTTTCTTGGGCATGTTGGAGGCCCCAGAAGTGGTTTCTGGTGAACCAGAAGTGCCTTCTGATAATCCAGAAGTGCCTTCCGGATTGCTGGAAACCATTTGTAGGGCCTCTGACAGACCCGAGAAACCCGTCGGAGGCCCGTTTGGGGCAACACTAGGCCTGGGGTAAGTGCAGGAGGCCTTAAACGGCCCCATGCAGTTTACCCGGGGGGGGGCTTGCTTTTCATATACTGCGGTCCCACGATATACCCAGGACCACAGTATATGAACCGCAAAATGGTGGGGGACCACTGTAGTAGAGTACTTATGCAAGTAAATCTTGAAGTTTCTGAAAGTTATTGAAGAGGGGTCTATGAGAGACAAAATCTTAACATGTATAGGTTAAAGGGGGGAAATATAATCTAATCTAATTTTGAAATGGGTTGCAAAAGACAACCATCTGAGTCATGGCAACTGGACTTCTTTTTCTTGAGAGATAGAAACATTTCACTGCTCATCCAAATAACTTCATCAGTCTGAATAAAATAGGCTCATAAGATGAACAATGGCCTGAATAGGCTTGTTAGGTAGACAACAGTATCCAGAGCTTTAAGGTGAACAATGGCCTATGGTGCTAAAACCTATAAAGTATGGGTCATTCACCCTATAAAGTATGGTGGTGAAGGCTTTTTGATTTGTCTGGATTTTGTTGAAAGCACAGCCTGATAAGTAGCAGATAGACTGTGCCTGAGGCCCCCACCTCTGTTGAGAGAGGGGGTTTCAATACTCACATGAATGGCTTCCTTGACCGCTCTCTCAAACCACATATCTTCTCTGTCTAATATTTGTACATCCTCATCTTTGAATGAGTACCCTTTGTCCTTCAAATGGAGGTGTACTGCTGATTCTGGTCCTGAGCTGTTACTCCTCCTATGTTAGGCCATCGTTCTGTGTAATGGCTGTTTAGACAGCGAAGAGTGTGCACTGCACTGGACCATATATACTATATTGCTCCTTTTGTGTTTTGGTATCAGGTCCTTTGGGCAGACAAGTCTCTGCCTTAGTGTGTTTGTGGGTTTGAAATAAACAGAGATGTGGTGTTTGCCAAAAATCCTTTTAAGCTTCTCATACACTCCAGCCATGTAGGGATTAGGGAATGACCAGGTTCTTCCATTGGGTCTGGGTCTCAGGCTGTTCCCTTGTTTTTCTGGGTCGGCACATTGCTTTGTTGAAGTCCCACTTTGGATATCCATAGGCCTTAAAAGCTGTCTTCAGGTTCCTGTCTTCCTTCTTCTTGACTTCTGTTGAGGTGGGGATGCTCTCTGCTCTGTGGTTTAGGGTCCTGATCACTCCAAAACTGTGCTGTAATGGATGGTGGGAGTCAAACAGTAAGCACTGATGTGTGAGTGGGTTTCCTGTAAACGTCTACTCCCAGGCCATGGTTGGGTCTGATGATGACTGCACAATCCAGGAAATCTAGCCTGTTGTCTTGGGTTTCCCTAGTGAACTTAATATTGGGATCCACCGCATCGATGTGGTCTGTAAAGGCCTGTACTTCCTCTTGATTTCCCCCCAGATATCATCTACATACCTGTACCAGTTGGATGGTGTTGTCCTTGGGAAGGTGTTGAGTGAGTTCTTCTCTGTTTCCATGTATAGGTTAGCAACAATTAGTGATATTGGGGAACCCATGGCACAACCATGCTTCCGTCTGTAGAAGTCTCCTCTGTACATGAAATATTTGGTGTTCAGACACAGGTCCAGGAGCAGGCATATCTGGTCTGGGTGGGGATGCTTCTGGAGGCGAGGGTGCTGTCTTCTCTTTACAGTTGTTAGGGCATGGGTGGTGGGAATGCTGGTAAAGAGAGATGTAACATCAAAGGATACCATGGTTTTGTCTGTATCCAGTTTCAGCTCCCTGACTTTAGAAACAAACTCCTCTGAATTGTGCACATAGTGGTCCATGAGTCCAACCAGTGGGGCTAGGATAGTAGCCAGGTATTTTGCAATTATTTAAGTCACTGAATTTATACTACTGACAGTGGGTCTGAGGGGGATTCTTGCTTGTGGATCTTGGGAAGTCCATAAAAGCAGGGGACAGTCTCTCTAGGATATAACCGGTGATAAGTCACCCTGTCAACCATATTAACTCAGTTGCAGTAAAAATTATAATGTTTAGACTTCCCCCTACCTGTTAATAATAACAGGTAGGGGAAAACATCCAGAGTGAATTCACTTCTTCATCCAGAGACACCTAGTATTTCTTCACAAACGGATTTCTGTGGGACAGAAGTTTAAAAGGTTTTTTTTAAAATGTAGCATCTTTTAATTAAACAACTATTTGCTTCCTTTTATTGAAAACAGCCCAGTGTAGAAGGCTCCCTCGCCTCTTATACTGAGTGTTTTCATTAGGGCCTTATTTGTCCCTTCTGGGCTATGCATTAGAAAAACAACGAAGCATTGCTTCCCAGGACTTAAAGGGTGTTATACTTTGCTCAGTACCAGATTTAATGACTGGCACTTTCACAACTGTCACAGAAGGTAAAGCTGAAGATCCGTATGATAATGCTGATCAAGAAATTCCAGATAGATTGTCATTCATTCAACTTGACATTTTCAGGGCAATACAGCAAACACACTCTTCCACTGGAAACACAAAGAATTTGGGACAGAAAAATATTTAAAGGCAAGCTCATGTGCTAGTACTAAAATAATATCTGAATATTTTGGAATATAGTACATACATCCAGAAGCAAACAGTTGGGTCTTTACTTAAAAAAAAAAAAACCATAACAAGAGGACAAATGGATGGAAAAAATAACTTCAAATGGCAGTGAACAGGACCAGAAGGAATAAAGAACAGAAGGTCACAAATTAGAGTCATGACTCATATACATTCAGCCATGGTAACCTGACGCAGGAAAATGTACATGCATGAATCCTTTTCCATCATGGTTACACTAGTACAAGCCAAGTTTTCCCAGAGACGCTCAGTTCTTTTAACTACATCAGACCAGCAAAATCCTCAGAGAGGCCTTTTGTGCAGGGATCAGCTCAGTTCAAGAAACAGAGGCTTGTGCCAGTATTCTATTACAATATTGTAATGCTATTCCTAGGTTCATAAACTATGCTATGTTTTGAACTTCACAATCTGGCATTCCAAGTAATTTATAAGAAATGGTAAATAGTACATCTAAGGAAAAAGTTAAAAACAAAGCATTATTTCTTTCCAACTAATTAAGAAAACCACTTGCAAAATTCATTCCTTTCCATATGCTTCATAATATATGGTCTCAAGTTTATACATAATTTTTCTCTCAAGCATGAACTGTATGTCTTCTGTCAGTGACACAGAGTGAAATTTAGTATTTGTTGATTAGTGTTCTGCTTAATTGTTTTACATTGTTAAGTTTATGGTTTTTAATATTTACTAGCTCCTAGAAGCATATTACTATACAGCAGAATTTCAAAATCATGTTTTAAAAGGATACTTCCTCTCAAACAATCCTCAATATGGGACTAGAAAGTAACCCTAAGTAAACAGTCACAATTTCTTATTACTTATTACTATTTTATTAAACAAAAATTTAAGTACACAAAGTAAAAAGAGTCCAACCGTGAATGTGAAATGCATCCATATCCTAATAGTTAATAACATAATGAGGCATTTTCCATCCCTACCAAAACTGGTATACAGATCTTTACAAAGAAAATAATGTCACTTCTCACAAGTTAATCACTACCAAATTAAGTATAAATATATAACTAGCTAACATTGTTAATTTTGTGAATCCAGGAAAGTATACCTAAATAAGACTAAAACAGAATGAATGAATACACCAGAGGCACAAGAATAGGTTTTCAGGGGCTTTGTAGTTATTGTGTATGTAAACTTGCATGGAAGCTGCTGGGAAGTTGAGTCAGACATGGTCTTCAATTAGCGCCATATCCTACAAGTATTATCCTTGCTACCTAAAAAGAAAAAAATAATGTTTTTTAAAAGTGTTATTTGTATGACTATAATGTATAAATAGCAATTTCCCAATATGTTTGAAATGCGCAAGATCAATAGTACTGTATTTACTATTAATACACACTCATCCTTTCCATTTCTATTGACAATTCATGTTTCAACTTCACTTACCCCTTCACAATAATGTTCTGCATCTAACTCAAGAGATGATTTATCCCTTGGAAACAATAAACCTATAGCTTAGGTAAACAACACTTTGAATATAGACTCGCCTGTGTTTCCATTCTAGTTGTCCCGAGTTTAAAGGATCTCAGAAAGAATATTTGGGATATATCTCTTGCTTTGCTCCTAGTCATCACTATTTGTCTACAATGTGAGTTAAACAATAGTAAGACCATTTCTAGACAAGATATTCCTTACCTGTAATAATTATATTGCCCTTGTAGTTAAAAGCACATGAAAATATCTCATCAGTGTGGCCTTCTAGTATTTGAATGCATTGCCCTGTCTGAGGGTCCCAAAGCCGAGCTGTCTTATCTAAGCTGGCTGTAAGAATACGACTGCCTTGAGGATTGAAACAGATCTTTAAAAAGACAAGGAAAATGATTTTTAAGTCATGCATTCATCCACTTTATACTTTCATACATGATGCCATCTCCTGAATGTTGTAGTTTTTAAACCTAAACAATATATTTAAACTCTAATCCCATCATAAACTTTTGTTCTAACTAGATTGGATTTAACAATATCAACATGTTGCCAAATTAAATTACATAGACATTAATGCCTCCTTCAGTCAGGCAACAACATGATCAATATGTGATTACTTTCAGAAAATTAAACTGCACAGTAACATTCCTAGCCAATAACACTAGGACAAATCAGCACATAACAGAATGTTTTGCTCTTTGAACTGTGATATAAAAACATCTTTTGCATCTTTCTCTGTGTTTTGCATATATTTTTTATTATGGACAAATATTCTGATGCTTGCTGTCTTGCAGATGGAACTGGGACAGAGGGAACACAGGTACAACATATAGAAGGTGGTTTAAATTGACTTTCTAAATCTAAAATTCCTTTCTTTGCTTTGTTTCTGTCAACAAATATTGTCTCCTTTATAAAGTATATGGTGTGCAACTATATGTGCAACTATCAGCCATCTTGTTAAAACAACAAATATACGAATGCAGCCAGTATCCTTGGTTCAGCAGCTGAAAACCATTCTCTTCAACCTACAGATAAACCAGGGGAAAGGGGGAAAGAAGGTAACCTTCCAACATAAAAATGAAACTTTGGTAGGCAAGGGCAATACGAGATGAGACCTTTATCTTTAATGACTGTCCAAATATAAGTTCGACAGAGGGACAGACTGTTATTTGTAATATTGTCGATGTCATGATGTTGAATATGACCAAATCGCTTCTTTTACATAAAATGTAGATTCTTTCTTCTATTGCAGTGCTCCCCAACCTTTTTTTTGCCGCGGACCGGCAAATGCTCGACAATTTTTCCATGGCCCGGGGGGGCATGCACTCCTCCACGCCCCTCCCCCTCCCACACTCACCCGCCTGCGCGCGCGCGCACATGCACACGCACGCACACACACGCACGCACACACGCACACACACGCACACGAACACACGCACACGCACACACACCCTTTCCCCCTCTCCTGCAACTATCCACTTCACAGGGCTCTTGGCGCGAGATCGCTTTCTCCCCGCCTGCAATTCCTCCAAAAAAGGACGGGGGCATGCACCCCTCCACGCCGGCCCTTCCCCAGCTCCAAAACCACTTGGGAGGGAGGAGGAGACAAAAAAGAAAGCAAGGAGAGAGAGCAGGGGGAGGAAGGGAGACGAGCCCAGACGGACCACACCGACCCGCCTGCACGCGCGCGTGCGCGTGCGCGCGCGCACACACACACACACACACACACACACACTTTTCCCTCCCTTCCACCTGCTGCAGCAAAGCGGTTCCGCACCGAACCCCAAAGGCGGAGGAGCGGCCGGCCCACGGGCGACGACCCTCCCCCACTCCCCACCCTCCGGGGTCCGCCCGGGCGGGTGAGTTTTCCGCCGGCCCCCTTCTCACTCGGCTTTGCCTTCTCTCCCCCTCCCCACAAGCCATGGGGCACGAGGAGGAGGAGGAGGAGCCGCGCGAGCGCCTGGGAAGTGGAGACAGAGGAGGAGGAGGAGGAGGAGGAGGAGGTGGCGCTCGTCCCACGGAGGGCACCCGCGAGGAGGGAAGAAGAAAGCAGACCTCGGGCGCAACTTGGAAGTCCCGCGAAGGGCAAACCCTTCCCACCTCGCGGCTGCCTCTCTGGCTTGGCTTTTGCTGCCGCCGCCTCCCCCAGACTCCTCCTGAGGGGAGCAAAGGCTGGCCAGGCATTGTCCTCCCCCCCACACACACACACACAGAGAGAGAGAGAGAGAGACGTCCTCCAAGTGGACATCCAACCCGGAGGAAACTTTCTGCATAACTCGGAAAGAGGCGCGCTCCCTGTGGCTTGCCAGTCTCGTCCAAGCCAAACCAGGGCACCGTGTCTCTGCGCGCTCAGGCCGCCCTTCTCATGGGCCAGGGTGTCCTTACGTTGACGGCACCTCGGAGATGCATGCCTTCCCGGGGAGGGGGGGCATGCATCGCGCCACGCCAGGCGAAAGGGGCCGGTCCGTCTCCCACGCCTTTGGAGAGAAGGAGTCTCGGCAGCTTCCCTCCGCGGGCGGGGATGGCGTTCGGCTGCCTCGCCCGCCGCTCGCCCGCCGGGGTACCCGCCGATGTACTGGCGCGCCCCTTACCTTCTCCTCCCAGAGCGCCCAGAGCGCCAGGGCAGTGGCCAGTGCCAGGCCGTACATGGGACAGGTCAGCAGCTCCACCAGGACCATGTTGCCGGCGCTTCCTCGCTCCTGCGCTTCTGCGCGCGCCCGCGACCCTCTCGGCCGTCCTGCTTCCCTCGCCAAGAAAAGTTCTACACGGCAAACTCCGAGCCCTCTTTTTTCTCTCCCCCGTCCTTTCTTTCCTTCCCCCTTGTTCCGGGAAGTTTGGCTTGCCACCACGCTCGTGAAAAGCCCGCGGCTCCGATTGGAGGGCCGTCGCCTTTGGATGGCTCCAGGCGGGACTGGGAGGCTCTTCCCCTCGGGAGCGGGAGAGCGCCATCGGCCGCCTCGTCCCGCCTGGAAGAGGTGAAGTGAGCTCGCTGGCCTCCCGGGTCGCTCCCTCCTCGCCTCGCCTCCCTTTCCCAACCGAGCCCTGAAGCTGCTGATTGTTGCTCCTGGTTGCCAGAAAGGGAGAGACGGAGCAATGGCGATTGTGGGGGGGGTCGCGG
>JAHTLZ010000379.1:34422160-34456905 GCA_023846285.1 Phrynocephalus versicolor | reverse complement strand
GGGGGGGTCGCGGCGGCGGCGGCGGCCATGGTGATGGCGGGGGGGTTGCTGTTGCTCCCAGGGGCCGTAGGTTGAGGACCCCTGGCGTAGCGCAAAGGGGTTCCCTTTCCGGCTTTGGAAACCCCGCCCCCTCCTTCCCTCCCTCCCTCGGCGGGGGCGGGGTCACTTTCCCCCGGCGGCAAGGCTTCCCCTGGTTTCCTCAGGCGGCCCGGTGCTAATTGGTCCACGGACCGGCACCGGTCCGCGGCCCGGGGGTTGGGGACCACCGTTCTATTGCATCTGGTTAGCTTAAAATTGTGTCCTCCAAGGATGTAGGAGGAGTGGAACTAAGACTAGCTTTCTTATGAGGCACACCTCATTATACCTATGAATAGTTTCCACTGAATGCTGCTTCTGGAAAATCACAAAGACAGTCTTATTTAATGTCACTGCACTAAGATGAACAAAAGGAGCCAAGGAGGGAAGAATCAGCTAGCCTCTATGATACCTGATCCATCAATTAAAATGCCAGCATTGACCTTAAAAGCTCCAATTATTCCTACTTACATGTGTATAAATTACACTGACATTTGATTGCACAGAATGGGAGCATTGTACTCCTAATCTGCAAGAATACTGTAGTGAAAGTTTTCATTTGAAAACTGCTGGCCACTGTCCACATCAATCCCACTGTGGACCCAAAAGACAAACTCTATAAAGAAGACCAAAGAGCAGGGAAATGGATGTTGCTTCTGTGTACCATGCCCATCTGTCAAGAGGTCAACTAATTTTATAGATAAGCACAACTATCAAAACTAAATGTGTAGACCAATATGGCTTACTCAAGAATACAGAGAAATTATATGATATGAAAGAGGTACCTTTGAAATTTCTCCTCCATGACCTTCAAGTTTTGCAATACACTTTTTGGTTTCTGCATCATAAACTCTTGCAGATCCTTGACCAACAAAATAGGAATCAGTCAGCATAAGTATTTTTGCTGTTGTGTTCAGTTCAGTTAAGAACAGCTTTACTCCTATTAAACACAGGAGAAGCCACATAACTGGCAACTCTAAGCACACTAACTTGGGAGAGAATGACACTGAACTCAGTGGCACTTTGTTGTTGTTCAGTCGTTAAATCATGTCTGACCCCCCTGTCTTCCACTGCCTCCTGGAGATTGGTCAAATCCATGTTGGTTGCATTGATGAGACCGTTCAATCATCTCATTCTCTGCTGTCCCCTATTCTTTTGGCCTTCAATCTATCTCAACATCACAGACTTTTCCAAGAAGTCCTCTCTCCTCATGAGAGGGCCAAATTATTGGAGCCTCAGCTTCAAAATCTGTCCTTCCAGTGGCACTTGCTTTTCAATAAACACATATTCTATATAACAGCTGGTTTTCTGTGACAGTTGAACACAGCTTGGGAATGAGTGCAGGTTCAAACCTTACAAATTATGAGGATGCTGACTGAATGAGTTGCAGCGTTTAAAACTGCCCTACAATTTCCTGCTTTGAAGAAGACTACTTCCCTGGTACATCATCTGGCCAAGAACTTGAAGAATAACCTCCTGGCAAAGCATAGAATCATACAGTTGGAAGAGCCGTCAAGGGCCATCTAGTCCAACCCCCTGCCATGCAGGAACCCCCATCACAGGACTCCCGACAGATGGCCATCCAGCCTTTGCTTAAAAACCTCCAAAGGAAGAGACTCCACCACCCTCCTTGGCAGCATATTCCATCGCAGAACAGCTCTAACTGTCATGAAATTCTTCCTAATGTTTAAATTGAATCTCTTTTCCTGTAGTTTGAGACCACTGCCCCGCGTCCTAGTCTCTGAAGCCACTGAAAATAAACCAGTCCCTTCTTCAATGTGACATCCTTTCAAATATTTAAACATAGCTATCATATCCCCTCTCAGTCTTCTTTTTGTAAGGCTAAGCATTCCCAGCTCCCTAAGCCGCTCCTCATAAGACATTTCTTCCAGACCTTCAACCATCCTGGTCACCCTCCTCTGGACCCATTCAAGATTGTCAACATCCTTTTTAAATTGAGGTACACAGAACTGGACACAGTACTACAGGTGGGGTCTGATCACAACAGAATAGAGTGGTACTATCACTTCCCTTGATCTAGACACTATGGTTCTGTTGATGCAACCAAGAATCGTGTTCGCTTTCTTGGCCGCCACATCACACTGCTGACTCATGTTCAATTTATGGTCCACCAAGACCACAAATTGAACATCTTTTGTCATGTTTGAACTTTTGGGACTTGCTTTGAAAGTTTGCAATGTTTTTTTTATTTTTATTAGTGGACTATAAAGGTATTGCCTGTAGCCTAGATTTGCATTTATGTTTTGGGATGGCCATATGGCTCAACCCCCACTTTTTTGTTTGAATGTTTGTGCAGCCTAGATTGAACCTATGACACAGGATGGGATGGACGAGTGACTCAATCATTATAGCCCACTGATTAAAGAGATATCTATAATGTGGATACCAATTCATTTGAAAAATGGTTATTTATATAATTATAATTATATAATTTATATAATTTCTGGGAACTGCTGGTAAGCACATGGAGGCCCTTCACATGGTCAGGTATCTCTGAGAATCAAGCTTGTTCCTCCTGCCCACAACTTTCACACAAAGAGCTCTATTTTTAAGTTGTCCATGAGCAAATGAAGAAACTGTGTGAGTCACTGTTGCCCTCAGGTTACCTGGAGGTAATTTTGCTGCGAAAAGGTAGCAGTGGATTGCAGTGCCCTTTTTGGTGTGGGCTCGTTCAGTGTAAATAAAGACACTTAGGTCAGTGGGGATGAGCAATATCCCATTTGGTGTAAACCTCACATCCAACTGCATACGGATGTCACACAACCCTATTTCCTGTAATGGGAAGTGGCTTAATACTTTTTTAAAAAACTCTGGTAGATTATTGTTTGATGTGCCAAATCATTTAGAATTTTTTTTAAAAAAATTGCATTTTGCATAGTGCCAATCAAGAAACTGCCCATAGCTGTGGTTTCAATTGGCACTTCACAAAAAGGCAAAGAAAAATATTTGTTAAATTTAATTCAGGTTGTCTGGTTGCCAAAAGAAAGAGCAAACCAGACCATCCCTGCGGTGCACCAATGCCCATTTGACAACCCGAAGATGATATTCTGTTCTTCCACAGATGGCCCTCCAGCCACCTGGCATAGGATTTAGATATACAAATCAATTATTTTCACCTACCATCAGCTGAGGCAGTTGCAATACGCTGGCCAGTATAGTCAAAACAAACATCTAATACTTCATCATCGTGGCCTGTTAACGTTGCCACACGCTTGCCAGTCACAGCATTCCACAGCTGCAACAAGAAAGTAGTAAGCAAGAGTGCAAATACATAAAGGCAGGCTGTCAAAAGCAGCCTCTTTATTTAAGTGACATGCTTACAAATGTACTGCTGTCAATCCTCATTCATTATTTCACATGCACACAAGGTAATATATTTTTATGACAGGACACTGATGTAACTGAGATGTCTAATGGAATTATGCAGCATCTGGATATACCCAATCCTCCAGATCTCTGTATGTGCTCACAATTAGTTTTCAGAGCAGACTGGTCTGCATGATGTTCAGAAGATTTTGCTAAGCAGTTACAACACAAGTTTTCAAGCAAGATAATGAGGTGTTTTTAGAGCACAGCAACTGACATGTGGAGGAAACAGTTCTCAAAAATACTTTTAATATGGTCCAATGAATTTCTGAAAATAAAAAATTGTTCCTTGGGGTGTAGGTGGGGATTTTAGTGAGCTGCCGCAGAGAACTCCCTAACTTTGTTGCTACTGAAATGATAAATTGACTGTGGCATGTTGCCAAATGCTTTTGACAAAGGAAACATTGTTTTCTGTCCCTCTCATCTTTGTAACTTACTAAAAGTAAATTCAGCAGCAACAAAATTGTAAACAAACTTGGCCTGCTGAGGAACAACAGATACAGTAACATAGAAAATAATATTTGAAAAAAACACAAAGTGAGCAACAGTACCACAAAAAGCCAAAGTACCAGTAGCACTGAGCATATTCCACTGGCACAGAAGGTGACTGTTAGTTGGCAGGAAGAGAAGACTGGTGTACAGCTGGAAGAAAAGTGCTCTGCTATCCCGCAGGAGGCCTAAACGGTGGGAATAAACTATAATATATTTTTGCAGTACTCCAATTTCTGCACTTAGTAATGAAAGTAACAGTCCTGTCTTACCAAAATTGACAAAACATATTATCTTGCATACAATATGAATGCCAGCTTTCAATCAGCATTCCCCAAGTGAAATTCCACCGAGGATATTTCCACCAGAGAAAGGAGGGAAAGCAAGGTTAGTAAATTCTTCCCTTCACTGAAAAGCAAGTGTGCCCCCCCCAATCTGATTCAGAACCTTGCAGAAGTCTCCAAATCTTCAGAGTCCAGGCAGCTCCAAAGAAAGGGGGAGTGGCTTGGCTCCCTTCTGTCAGCAGACTCCCTCCCACCATATCTCACTTTCGGTGGACAAATGGAATCCTTCCATCTATGAAAAGTAAAATATGGATCTTATCCCATCTTAAGATGGATGAACTACCTTACCATGCATGTTTTGTCCATTGATCCCGTAACTATCAGAGCACAGTCCCAATTAAACTGAACGCTACTTATTTCTGCACGATGCCCTATTAGGGTATGCATTCTTCTGGCAAGAGAGAAAAGAAAAAAATATATAGGTACATGTATATGAATGCATATAAAATATATACAAGTATATACATGCTTCATAATAGCAATATAGTTAGGTTATGAAAAATACCATCGGCCACAGATTAATTCTTTATTTAGAAACAGTGCAGTGCTATTCATGCTTCCTTAGTATCACAGTTCAATGGAATGTCTTGTCAAATAAGCGTGTTGAAGATTGCAGCCTGGGTGTTGAACTCTGGCGGCAAACCTCTTTCTCTCAAAGCCTTAGGTCCAATTCATGTCTTATTTATTTTCCAAGATCATACCAGCATTTTACACTGTGGAGATGAAAATTTAAAAAATATACATATAGATATACGTTGGGCACAAACCAGAGAGACCCAGCTAAATTCTACATGCTCAGTAACAGCACTTCTGCCTCACAATGTATAACACTCTGAGTTCAAACTCGTCCTTAGTGAGACATAACAGTTAGCAAATAAAAAAATGTAAGGAACTAGTTCAGAGGATAAAGAAGTACAGTAAGTGCTAACTTTCCATTTATTATGCATTTTTCAACATTAAATGTTCTCTCGCCACCCAGTCTGAGGTAGCACGAAGGCGCTCTCTCCCGCTTCCCAGTCCTCCGACCTACCCAGCAGGATTGGGGGATGCTGGGGGCAAAATAGTGATACTATACATGATGTGATATACTTGTAGTACATTATTTCTTCTTTAATATTTGCTCTTTAGACATCTTTGTTAATGATTGTACCATATAAGAAAGTTGTAAAAGCAAATGACTTTTAAAATTCTCTTATTTGCCACAACTAAAAAAAATCCCTACCATGCAATAAAATATTACTAAATTTAATTCACCTTTTGTGCTTGTATTGACCTTTTCAAGGTAACTACAGAAGGTAATGAAGGCCAGTTACTCTGAATCTTATTTACTGCTCAGGTAATTTGCTATCAACCACCATAAAGCTATTTACTTTTTCTGCAATCTAGCTGATACAGTATTATTCACAGTCATTAGCTGCATGAGCCCAAATCAGCCCATATTGTTCTGATTTCCTACAAAGGCTAGGGAGGATCACTCTTGAATAGTAACCTCCAGTCACAGAGGCATAAATGAGCCAAAACACTTTCTACTCAGATATACAAATTTTGTCTACTGCCATTATTCTGTGCAAGCCTTCATGAGAAGATGACTCATGTGTACAATAAATGCAATTAAAGAAATAAATGAAGGCATAGTGAAAGAGGAATATTTCTTAACTATGATGCTCCACAAAATATGCCAAAATGGACCATCATTCTTTGGCAGTGAAAATTCAGACCTGTTTTTAGGTAGAAGTACACAGGAATAATATACAAAAGTTTTTAGCACTGTGGTTTCCACTATCTTTTCAGCTTAAAATATATTGAAATCAGGAGCAATGCATGGCAGATTTAGAACATGAACATTTCTATATGAAATTCTTTACTAAAAGCATTCTGTTCAGTAAATCATAGAATAAAACAGAGTTTAAAATGGTACCTGCCCGTGCTAACATCCCATACTGCAACTGTATGATCAAAAGAACCCGTGATGATTCTGTCTCCTATGGTATTAAATGATAGCGCAATGATCTCTGCAGAGTGCCCCTAAATTTATATTTTAAAAGAGTATATCAGTTTAGAAAATAAATTATGCAACAGTAATATAACACATACCTTATGTACAGGCATTTTAAAAATGCACAAAGATTTTCCTACTTATCAAAGTAACTCACATGGGAGATAAACAAAATCAGGGTGCTGAGAAATGAGAAAACAGGCCACTGGTTGTTACAGGTGTTCAGCATTACAATCCCTCAGGAATGAGGACACACTTGCCTTCCGGATATTCTGGACTGCAAGTCCACAATCATTTATCATTGATCATGCTTGGGTGGAGTTATTGGAAGACTGAAACTGCGTGCATCAGATCACGTCCACACTTTCACAACCCTTTCCTCTATGTGGCACGCTGTTTGAAGGACTAAGACAGAAAACAACCCACCCCCAATCCAAAGGCAGCTTCATTACATCTCAGCTCTGGGCCACATACAAAACTACCTGGCATTTTTTTTCCATCTTGCCAAGAACTTTACATCTAAGAACTTACTCCTGACATCTCCATCTTTTGTCATGTTTGCACTTTGGTACAGCTCTGAGGAATAGGGTGTCACCCTCGAAATATTAGCAACTCTTTGTTATTTTACTGGTAGCCTAAAGGTATCACCTGGTCTATTTTTGTATTTAATGTTTGTGATGGCTACATGTCTCCTGAACTTGTTTTGCTTGTTTGATAACAAGTATTCTAAAGAACTATAAAAAGTACAGAATTGGAACCCTATATTTATATGTAATCCCTAGTGATAACAGGTTTTAAAGAAATTATGTCGTACCGTTGAGTCTAGGGATGTGTCACTGAAGACGATAAGTGCATTTTAATTAATAAAATAATACATTCTGTCCTACAGTTGTAATGAATAAATTAGGAAAAATAGGTTTCATGGATTGCAACATAATTCTGTACATATCTAATCACAGATAAATCCCCTTGAATTCAAGGCAACTTACTCCAAAGAAAGCATGTAAAGAATTGTGCCTTGGTCTGCAATCTCTTCGTCTAGGTTTTGAAGTACTGTACAGTCATACCTTGGTTTAAGAGCCTTTTGCAAGACAAGAAAACATTTCTTCTACATTTTGATCAACAAGCAATGTCTTGCAATACCAGCACTGGAGTAGGTCACATGATATCAAGTCAGCCAATTGTGGCTCTCTCCAAAGCAGCACCCAAAGCAGGTGGAGGAGAGAGGAACAGAGGTCTCTTTTGCACCAGTCGGGAATGTTTTAAAAGGTGAGTGCATGTTAGGGTTTTGGGTTTTTTTATATTTATAGTGGACCCTCATATAACAAACAGTTTGAATAACGTAAAATCTGTACAACATGAAAAATTCCAGAGATAGGGGAAATTTGTTTAACAGAATCGCCTATGGGGCGAATCCATACAACATAAAATGGTCACGATTAGGGATTACTCTGTTTTCAATGCATTCCTATGGCAAATTTGTATAAAGGAAAATTTGCTTAACAGAATTTCATCTGGAACAAATTAATTCCTTTATGAAAGGTTCCACTGTATATTTAATTGGTTTTCAACATCCTTTCATATTTATCAAACCACTTCTAGTCATGGGGCAGCTAGTCAAGTGTAGATGGTACTTTATTATTGTCCCACTAAAAACACAGAGTAAAATCCAATTATTAGTCCTAAACAGAGCAGATTCCGCAGTCAGGAATCTAAACCATGGTGTGGACATGGAGTTCTGGGCAACTTCTTGTTTGAGTTTTGGCATTTCGTGTGCACCGTATGTGGTCTATGGGAGCCCAGAATGAATCATCTGAGTTTCCTTTATTTCTTATAGGGAAATTTACTGATATATGAGTGCTTTGGTTTCCAAGCATGTTGCTGGAATGGATAATGCTCGTAAACCAAGGTATTACAGTAACTACTACTGAAGGCAGTATGATGCTCTTCTAGGTGAATTTGTATTGGACTGTTCAGTGTATGTAAGCTTTCTTAACCATTAAAAAATAACCAGCCTTTCCTCTTCCATTATGTTACCTAAAGTGCCATAATATTCTGACCTCTTATGTGTCTATCTTTTAATTAAGAAGTACTCTTTCCAAAGGCTCTTTCAATTAAACCTAGGTCAGCATCAAACCATCACCAGAAATATAAAGAACAGCAACTCACTGTTAATCTGACTACTTCTTCTCCAGTTTGTATGTCCCATAGTTTAGCTGTAGTATCCATACTTCCAGTGGCAACCAGTGTGCTTTGAAGATTAAAGGATAAACAAACCTGACAGATAAAAGAGGAAGTAAAGATTCTAACACATTGGGGGATTTCTTGTATTCCTTTCTGCTTGGCAAAATGAAAGCACAGTGGAGAAACAGCAGCTGTTTTTTTAAAAAGATTCTTGTAGCTAAGACCAATAAAGTGCAATATACCAATCACATGATTGTAAGTAGTAACAAGGACATTCCCATTCTCCCATGCAATGGTTCTGGATATTTTCTTCCAATTTGGGGTAAGGAATTGGAAGGATTTATCTCCTGGTTAGGCTATGTACTGTTCATCTTTGGTTACAATATAGCAGCATCGCTTTTGAAATCAAGGAGTAGTGTGGGTGGCTCACATATACATGCCATATTCCAATCACATAGGGATGAAAACTTTTTTGGCAGGTATGATGGTAAAATAAACCTGATGTCTGCTCATCTGTTTGTATGCTACTTTCCAGAACTGCTGGTGCTTGCTTTGAAGAAAGTTCTTGTCACAGGCGAATGCCTGAGTCTCAGTCTAATGCCACTATAGGTATATACATTTCACTGATTTAATAATAATTTAACAAATTGGCTAATTAGTATGTATGCCCTTTTAGAGATGTGGAAGAGTGACTTTAAGTTCTGAATGCATTAACATAAGGTAATGAATCGCTCAACAGCTCAGTGGTTTAGGTATCTGGGTATGAAGCAAGAATTTGGGCGATGTGCCTGCTTGACAGGAGAGGGATTCAGTGATCCATAGGTTCATTCCAGCTCTGCAGTATTATAATTTTAAAAGTTGCAAGATTGTGATAATCACAACAAAAAGAAGCTTTACCAGTTAATCTGATTAAAGATACTGTACTCAGTAACACTGTTTCATTGAGAATAAGGGGGGGGGGAACCAAAGTTTTAAAGCGATTAGAGAAACCGATAAAATTCTATAGAGAAGCATAACAATTTTCCCAAAGCTTCTAAACTCACAATTTCTGCAGTGTGTCCTCTAAACGTGTAGTAGCATTTTCCAGTTTCCATACTCCATAATTTGCAGGTCTTATCAAATGATCCAGTAGCTATCTTGTCACTGATTTTTTTAAAAAGAGATGGTTTTCATTAGTAGAACATTCTTCTCTTTAAAGAGAGAAGAAGAAATAAGTAAAATGGCTGTTGCCAAGAAAAATAAATATATAAGATATTAAACAAAGCCTTTATAACAAGTTGGCTCAAACATTATAGTGTTAATATATTTTATGTTTTCAGACATGATTCCAAATTAAATGAAAGATGCTTAAAAGTGGCATACCCATAGGGATTATTGAAAGCAATAGCATATACAACATTCCTATGTCCTTCCAGAGAGCGCAACTCTTCTCCTGAAGCTGTGTCCCACACTTTGCATGTTCTGTCATAACTTCCAGTGATAAAGCTAGAGTGAACAGGTAAAATGTTATTTTTAATAAACATCTGTTTCTCACCACACTATTTAGCACACTGCCGACTGAAGTCAATAGCTATCTTTCTACAGCATAAAGCTTTTCTTGACCTTGTCCTTAAGGAGGGAAGCATAAGCAAATACTTAAAACATATTTTATAGAAACTGTACTGGCTTTACCTTGTTTAGAATTTTATATCAGTAGACTATGATTCTTTTTCACAGTTCCTAATGAACAAACCTTAGCACACAGGTTTAAAATGTCTTAAATATTAACTTAAATATTTTTAAATATTTTAATGAATGTATGTGGCCTTGAACAATTGGACTAACATGTTAATCTTAGACATCCTTACTCAGAGTAAAGCTCAACTTAATTCAATGATACCTGTCCCCACATAATTATAGGATTGTGCAGCCTCAATCTACAACTTTTAACTATCTGACAGATGGCATGACCTTATACAAGTAGGTACAAGATTACAGTTTATGGCTAGTTTTTGCCTATGACAGCACTTCACTACTATGACAGAATTAGTACTGGGGTGAAAATCTATTTATAACAAAATTAATGAAGGGCATCCTAAGGAAATATAATTATGGTTAAATGTAATTAAAAATATTTTACACTAGCTCCTGAGTTCATCTAAAATGAACGACTTTTTTTTTTTAAAAATGCTGATTTTGTATTGTTTGCTTGTTGATGATACCAGGATTCGGTGATGAAATTTCAAAAGAAAGAGGTTAAAAAAGAATGAAGGACCAAGGAAGGAAATGAAAACAAAAATTGCCAAATGCTTGTTTATAATCATTTTGCTGGGTTTAAAAACAACCAGTTATTTGTATTCTCAAAGGCTCTCACGGCTGGGATTTGATAGCTGTTGTGAGGTTTTTTTGGGTTGTTCGGCCGTGTTCTGGAAGTGTTTCTTCCTGATATTTCACCAGACTCTCACCAGTATATGCCCCAAAGCACAGCGAGAGCTCCTAATTCTCTGAGTCCTTTGCCCTCTGAAGATACTGGCCACAGAGTCTGGTGAAACATCAGGAAGAAAAACTTCCAGAACACAGCCAAACAGCCAAAAAAAAAAAAAAACTCACAACAGCAACCAGTTATTTGTTTTCAAAAATTCAGTTTTAGTCTGTCCATTCCTAGAATTGGTCTTAACAATCTTTTCTTAAGAAAGATGCTCAGCATAGGAATATACAGGTTGTACAATACTGTATGTACATATTATAAGTAGACATGCCCTTTCCATTCAGATAATGCAGTTTGAACTTAAAATACCCAAACTTACCAGGAACCAGATTTGTTAAAGACAACATTAGTCAGTGGCAATATATGTGTCCGAAGAACCTGCAATTAGAAAAGGTAGTTGTCAATCATTCAAAAGTAACTGAGTTTTTTGGATGCAGAAGTGTTGCCCTAAAAAGGAAAAGTTATTTTCAAATGTGCAGGGAAAAGGTGATTTTAGAGTGCTTTAAAATCAGTATGGCTTGTTTTTCATTGTTCACAAAATAAGTCCTTCACTTAGCAAAACAGCCAAATTGTTTTGTTACACATCTACTGATAAGATTACAAGGCAGAAGTAATTCATTCAGTGTCATGCCAATTTCTGTGAGAAAGTATAAATGACAGTTCAATGATGTAATATGAACAAGAGAACAAGACGAAAAAATGAAGTGCATTTTAAACTGCTGGGGTTCTTTTACTTATAATTTTAATTGGCAAAGAGATACTACAAAATACATGTGAAAATCCGTGTTAGTCAAATGAGAATAACAGTATATTTTGCAGTAGAAGGTTTTACAGACTATTATAAAAGAGAAAAAGATGAATGTTATTTTAGTTGTTTTTTTCTTGATTACCAAATAGAGAAAAGAAGTGTGTCATTTATGAGGCTTTAGCCATGAATCTGTAAGAAGCAATTAATGTGAGAAAGGGTAAAATGTTACGTTACCCTATACCAGTCTTGGCGAACCTATGGCACGGATGCCAACGCTGGCAGTTGGAGCCCTTTCTATGGGCACCCGACATTACCCCTTCATAGCCACCTGTATTCAGGTGAAATTGCTATATTGGCACTTTTCAAAAAAAAAGTGGGTTTTGAATCGCAGTTTGGACACCCAGTCTCTAAAAGGTTCGCCATCACTGCCCTATACAGTAGTACCATCTAACAATGGTAAAAGGAATAGCAAGGAGGAACTACACGAGTGGACCACTAGGGTACCAATAAGCTAAATGTGCCCCTAACAAGGGGACTGGAAAGCTTCCACAGTGATAAGCTCTAGTAATGATAAGCTCGAACACCAAATTGCTTTCATAGTAATGTTCTGGCTTAATGTTATCTTTCAGTGTTCTAAGATGCCTCTTCTAATTCCCTGTTCTTAACTTGAATATGTCTTAAATGTTCTGGACTGTATATTTTCCCTCACTGTTGTAAGCTACCTTGGGTCCTTTTCCAAGGAGAAAGGTGGGGCAAAATATTCAAAATAAAATAATATAAGTATGAAGAGAGATCACACATTGTTATTGAAAGAAGAAATATATCCAAGAAGGAAGACAGAACACAAGAAGGGAACTGATGTTTTTCATTTTATATTTTCTTATTATAAGAAATCATGTGTTCTTTCATGCATTTTAAAGAAAGCTTTTACAACTTTTCAAGTTTATAATCTTTTTAAATAAAATGTTATAGATATTTATTCTCCACCTCTATAAGCTAAAAGATCCTGTATTTTATATTTTTATTATTAGATTTTTATACAACTTCAGTTTTCATATACAGTGGTACCTTGTATAAAGGAATTAATTTGTTCCAAATGAAATTCTGTTAAGCAAATTTTCCTTTGTACAAATTTCCCATAGGAATGCATTGAAAATGGAGCAATCCCTACTCCTGACAATTTTTATGTTGTACGGAGTTGCCCCATTTGTTATATAGTATAGTATAGTAATACCTTGATTTACAAGCAACATGCTTGGAAAACAAAGCACTCGTATATCAAAGCAAATTTCCCCATAAGAAGTAAAGGAAACTCGGATTATTTGCTCTGGGGTCCCAGAGACCACATACTGTGCACACAAAATGCCAAAACTCAAAAAAGAAGTTGGTTAGAAGCCCATGTCCACACCATGGTTTAGGTACATGGTTGCAGACTCTGTCCTGCAATCAAATGCAATTTGTGGCCATATACACACTTGTCTAGTTCCCCCATAGCTAGAAGTGGTTTAAAAGATTAGAAAGGATTTTGAAAACCAATTAAATAATGTCAGGTATTAGTTAGTGAAATATATGTATTAGACAGTATGTTCTGTATGTATTTGATATGTATTTAATTGATTTAAAGATGGAGTCCGTAAAAAGTGCAAAGTCACAGTGGCTCAGTTTTTTTCAAATGGAGTCCAGGTGTAAAGAATTAACATAATGAATTTTGGCTGATGCAAGAGGTTGCAATAGCTATGATGTAATGTAATTTATGATTGGACAGAGATATGTATAAAAATGCTCTGTAAATCACTGTTCATTGGGCCTTCCGCGAGTAAAGGCACCCACTTTGTTTCTCTGTTATATATTTTGTCTATATACTGTATGCTATTATGCCGTTGAATTTTGTATCAATGTACTAATGTGATTTTTCCCTCTATGCTGTGTTGAACTTTGTAGAAGTTCTGTGGTGCTGTGATATATTTTGTATATTTGTAATATAGCTGTTTGGTTTTAAGAAAACTCTGTCTCTGGCTCTAACAATTAATTCATAATGTATTGCTTCTGCTGGCTGATTAAACAGCACATACTCTGATAAACAAAAATATAAAAATAAAGAAAATATAATCCTAACTTGCACTCTTCTTTGAAAACCTCCATGGGTGGTATTGCATACGTGGGTATTCGCTGCCACCATTTAACTATTTTAATATTATAACTAACAGTATTTTCTTAAATCATGGAGTCTCACAAATTTGTATTTCAAATCAAACAAAAAAGTTTATTGCAATAGAAATGAAAAATAAAATAAAACATTCATTCTTTTAGCATCATTCAAATTACTACTTCACTGTCTTTACATCTGCCAGGTCTTATCTCTCTTTACATGTCTCAGCCCCTATCTGTCCCTAAGAAGCCTCTATCTATATACATGTCAGGTTCCTATCTATCTTCTACATTTTCCAGGCCCTATCTAACTCTCTGAAGACTTGCACAGAGTTATATATACATGTTGACTCTGAACACAAGCACTTTCATTGGAGTATGCAAATACAAGATCTTTTCAATGTTCTAAACAATTAATATTCATGAGTTAGGGTTGCATGCCACAGATGGTGCAAGAGAGACCTCCATTCCTTGTGATCATGTGACCTGCTCCAGTGCTCGTATTGTAATACATTGCTCATTGATTGAGGCACAATTGATCAAAAATATTTGCTCATGTTGCAAAACACTCATAGACCAAGGTACTTGTAAACCAAGGTATTACTGTATAAGTGTTTATGCCTACAGCTTTGTTTATAGTTCTAAGCATGGTTTTAAAGCAACATGGCTGTAACTTTTCAAAATTATGTTTTTAAATACTTTTTAGATTTTAGCATTGTTTTGGCATTTCCTGAAAGTACTGCAGCAAGTACGATGAACACACTTATAATGAGATACCCAGATGAGTTTGGAGATACTTGCATGGTTTAATTCTGGGATTAATTTTTTACTCAGATAATGTCAGCTATGATGAATCATAGCCTTCTGTTCCCTTCCTTGGAGGTCTATAATCTAGTAGGACTCCTAGCAGGACTCCTGGGGGAGTCAAGCATCCTTATCAGCATCTGACATGGTAATATAACCACTCAACAAGCACAAAGAAGGCTGTCTCTCATGCCATCACCAAGTGAACTTGGAAAGTGCTAGAATCTAGAGAAAAGCTTCCCCAGATGATTTTTAGCTTCTCAGAAGCTGAGAAGACTAAAATGGAAAGGCATCATATGAATTTTAATCCACATACTGCATCTCTAATTATTCCTGGTTGAAAAAATATGCATGCCTCTAATTTATTAAAGAATAAGTGGTTATGTACTAAAATATTTCCTCTCCCCATCCATGGAAACTTAGGTTTCAGAACTTTTCTTCTCAGTAAAAATTGAATTTGCACAGTTGTCCCTTAAATGGTTTTGTGAAAGGTGTGTGAGTGTTGTGTTGTTACAGTCATGACCAACTCTTTGTGACCGCCCTGAGTCCCATATTTGGGAATAGGTGCGGTATATAAATATGAAAATAAATAAATAAATAAATACCCCATGTCCCTGGAGTTTTCTTGGCAGGAATACTGGAGTGGTTTGCCAGTTCCTACTCCAGGCACCTACAGCACCTAGTATTCCCTGGTGGTCTCCCATCCAAGTACTAACCAGGGCGAGATCGGATGATAGTATATTGTAAAATATATATCCATGCTGCTTGATTTTGAGCCAAGTTACCAATACAATTGGAAGACTCCAGATATGGAATCAGGAAGCAGGTCTTCTATCGTATCATAAACAACCCCTGTTCAAATTATTCTTTAATCTATTTGCACTGGTTAATTTATTCATTATTTTTAATTCCACACTTCCTCCAATGAGCTAAGGTACTTACATGTCTCCACTCCTCTCTATATTAAAATGGTATGGGTAAAATTTTATTAAAGCCAATGCCATTCATTTAATTAAAAATAAATGACATAGAACAACCATAAAAATGCAGCAGCAAGTGGTATTAAAGCAGCATTTAAAAATTAAAACAGAAGCCTCAGCACAACAATGACTAGTAAAAACAATCATTTTTAACAATCAAGTGTGTTAAAAATTTAATCTTAGAACGCAAATCATGCACACTGAAAGGAAATGTGAAGCATATTCCTTCCAAAGAAGATCAAATGTGCCTGAAAGGTTTGATATGCTTAATCTAATAAAATGATTTATCAACCTCTATTCAAGGTCCCTGATGCATTTCACAAACAGCTTTTTGTGGCTTTTCAGCAGAAAACTAGTTCAGCCCCCGCAACTAATTTTGTCCCTATTCAGATAGAGAACACCGCTGCATGTGCCATATTACAGTGTTTGGAGGTACTGTAAATTACCAATGAAAAAATCAATGTGCAAGTCTTCCTCATACATGTAGCCCAACCCCCTGCCTTGCAGGAACCCCATCAAAGTACTCCTGAGAGAGGGCCATCCTGCCTCTAGTTAAAAACCACCAAAGAATGAGAATCCACCGCCCTCTGTGGCAGCATATTCCACTGCTGAACAGCTCTAACCATCAGGAAGTTCTTCCTAATGTTAAAATGGGATCTCTTTTCATGTAGTTTGAAACCATTGCTCCAAGCCCTAGTCTCTGAAGCCATGGAAAACAAGCCAGCCCCCTCTTCAATATGACATCCTTTCAAATATTTAAACATGACTCTCATATCCCCTCTCAACCTTCCTTTTGTAAGGCTAAACATTCCCTGATCCCTAAGCAGCTCCTCGTAAGACATTTTTTCCAGACCTTTAACCATCCTGGTTACCCTCCTCTGGATCCGCTTGAGGTTGTCAACATCCTTTTTAAATTGAGGAGTGCAGAACTGAATACAGTACTCCAGGTGGGGTCTGACCAGAGCAGAGCAGAGTGATACTATCACCTCCCTTGGTCTAGAAACTAAACTATGCTTCTATTGATGCAACCAAGAATCACATTGGCTTTATTGGCCGCTGCGTTACACTGCTGACATGTTCAATTTCTGGACCACCCAGACTCCTAGATCCCTTTCACAGGTACTATTCTCCAGCCAGGTATCTCCCGTCCTATATCTGTGCAATTCATTTTTTCTGCCTAGATGCAGAACCCTACATTTCCCTCTGTTAAAACTGATTCCATTTGCTTTGGCCCAGCATTCTAATCTGTCAAGGTCATTCTGAATTTTTATCCTACCCTCTAGGGCAGTGGTGGCGAACCTTCAGCACTCCAGATGTTTTGGACTTCAACTCCCACAGTCCTTTGCCATTGACAATCTAGGCTCGGGATTCTGGGAGTTGTGGTCCAAAACATCTAGAGTGCCGAAGGTTCACCACCACTAGGGAATTAGCCACCCCTCCCAATTTGTTATCATCTGCAAATTTAATCAGTCTACTCTCTGTTCCTTTGTCCAAGTCATCAATAAAGATGTTGACTAGCACAGGACACAAAACAGAACACTGCTGTACCCCACAGGTCACCCCACTCCATGCTGAGGAGAAGTCTTTTTGAAGATGGGGACATTTGCCCTTCTCCTTTTGCTGTGGACATAACTAAAAAAACAACCCTTTTACTATCTTTAATCCCTTTAGCAAATCTAAGTTCATTCTGTGCTTTAGCTTTTCTTACCACCCCCCTGCATATACTGGCTATTTGCTTATATTCCTCTTTGATGCATTCCCCATTTTTTCTATTTCCTGTACAGTACATTTTTTAATATTTAGCTGACTTGAAAGTTCTGCGGTTTCCTTAGACATCTCCCATTTTTTCTTCTTGTTGGAACTGTTTTAGATTGTGCCTTTAATATCTCACTTTTAAGGAATTCCCATCCATCTTGTACTCCCTTTTCTTTCAGTGCCTTGGTCCATGGAATCACAGCCAATAATCCCCCTGATTTTCAAAAAATGACTTTCTTAAAGCCCAGGATGCTTGTTTGGCTATACTTAGCTTCCCCTTCCCAGTGTATAACAAATTCCAAAAGAGCATGGTCACTTCTACCTAAAAATCCCACCACTTCAACCCGCTTTACGAGGTCCTACCTATTGGTTAAGATGAGATCTAAAACAGCGATCTTGCTGGCGCTCTGGAGCCGCGTGGCACAACCAGCTTCCCTACCTCCACCACTGATCTTGCTGGCAATCCAGAGCCACGCGGCACAGCCAGCTTCCCTGCCTCCACTGCCGATCTGGGAGCTCTGGAGCCCTAAAAGGGAGCTGTGGCGGGGGACATCTCATATTCTCGATGCAGGGTTTTTTTTGGGAGGGGGTGTTCCAGCACTGCATGCCTTTACAGTGCACTTTATAAAGAAATCTGAACACAAAAGCCCCCCCCCCTTTTTGGGACCTCTGGAATGGATTAATCAGTTTCCCATAAAATGCAGCAGCCAGACTGGTAGTGGGCACAGGCAGATACGACTGCATCACCCCAGTTCTGGCCTGCTTGCACTGGTTGCCCGTTGTGTCCCAAATAAGGTTCAAGGTAATGATTTTGATTTACAAAACCCTCTACGGCTTGGGACCTGAATACCTAGTGGAGTGCATCTTCCAGAGGTCAAGTGAGGCCGACCTACCAGAATGTCACAGGTGCTCTCACTTCAGGTGGCCATGCCCAGGGAGGCTAGGAAATTGGTTACCCAAAACCGGGCCTTCTCTGTGGCTGACCCCTCACTTTGGAACCATCTGCCAAGTGAGTTGCGCCTAGCACAGTCCCCACCTGCCTGCAAAAAAGCTTTAAAGACCTTGCTTTTCCGAGAGGAATTTAGCGACCTTTTTATTTTTATGTATTTATTTATTTTGCTACCCTGTTCCGCCATTTTGCCGAGTATCTTATGTCTTTTTTGCTGGTTTTGTTGTATTGTGTATCTGATATTTGTTTTTATTATTGTTAACCGCCCAGTGTTCCCTTGGGAAGATGGATGGTCTAAAATTTATAAATAAATAAATAAATAAATTTCAGTGGGAAACCATATTTCATATAACAATTTTTTCAGATAACAAATTGCCTCTGAATTAAATTTGTAATCAGAGGTACCACTGTACTTATCTATTTATTTATTTAAAAGGTTTCACCCTGGCTTTCTCCTTTAAAAAGATCCCAAGGCATCTGACATCATTCAAAAGACAATACTTAAAAGCTAAAAGCATTAAGTATGCAAATACAGTATTTTCATAATTACACAAATATTATATTAAAAATATAAAAGAAGCATAAATATAAATAAAGACATTGAAAGAACACAGGACTTCAAAGATTGCAGATTATTTCCTGATAAATGTGACAATTTTATATAGAGTACTGGTCAATTCTAAGTCAAGTCTTGCAGGATTTTCAGCAGAAATACATTCCATAGTGTATGTGTCTAGGTCTAGGAGATAATGACCTCCAGCAAAAATTCTCTGATACCAGTAAGTAACCTGTCAGTTAAGGACAGCTCAACAGTGCCACCTGCCTCTCAGAAGAAACACCTGCAATTTATGATAAGAGTGGTGGCAAAACACACAAAATGTAATGTTATCTTGTGGTTTTTAAGAAATTCAGATCATACAGAAAGCTGGACTAGATTCAGATGAAGGAGGGGTGAAAATTGGTGGAAATAACATTGATAATTAAAAATATGCAGATGACACTGTCTTATTGACACAAAGCATCAATGACTTGAATGGTTGTTAGGGAAAGTGAAATAAGAAAGTGCCAAAGCAGGACTGCAGCTGAAGACAAAGAAGGCAAAAATCATGATGACAGAAGAACTACATAACTTTAACATTGACCACGAAGAAGCCAAATTAGTTAAAGATTTTGTATACTTTTGTTCAATCATCAATTCAAATGGAAATTGCAGCCAAGAAATCATAAGGAAACTCAGACTAGGAAGGGCAGCAATGAAGGAATTCGAAAAGATAATCAAGTGTAAGGAAATGTCACTGGAGACCAAGACTATGATAAGCCCCACACTTGTATTTCTGATCACCATGTGTGGGTGAGAAAGATGAACAATTAAGAAAGCTGGCAGGGGCAGGGGAAATAATTTGCTTGAAATATGGTGCTGTAGAAGTACAGTATGTGGTTAGAACAAACCTCTACTCCCTGGACAGATAGAAAGGCACATGGGTCAAATCGATCTTGAATTATCTCTGGAGGCAAAAATATTGAAACTGCCACTGTCCACTTCTAGCCACAGCATAAGAAGGCAGGGTTCACTGGGGGTGGGGCAGGAATTCTGGGGAAGGTTGAAGGCAGCAGGAAAACAGGAAGACAAAATACAAGATGGACTGGCTTCCTAAAGGAAACCACTGGCTTGAGTCTACAAGAGCTCAGCAGGGGTGCTGAGGACAGGATATTCTGGAGAGCACTCATTCATAGAGCTGCCGTAAGCTGGAAGTGACTTGATGGCACACAACAACAATACAGTATTGAGAAAAATCTTCCCTTTAACAACTTCAGCACTTCCATTAACTTGTTGATGCCTTTTATTTGCTTCTCAGTAGCCCAGTTTTGGCTCTCTTCCTATCACCACAAGTCTGTTACCTGACAGAAGTTCAAACACAAGGTTTCTGCATATTAATGTGCCATCAGGTCTATTATGACACATGGTGAGCCTTTTTAGGGTTTCCTAAGTAGACGGTACTCTGAAGTGGTTTACCATTCCTTTCTCTTGAGGATATCCTGGGACTATGCAGTTTGCCCATGGCCACAGAGGCTGGCTCTTCTCCTTGCTGGCACAGTAGGGAATTGAAATCCAAACCTCAGGCTCCACATTCAGAAACTTAACTCACTAAGCTATCTAGCCAGATAGCTGTGTATTTACATTGATTGCTAGAAAACAAAGACTGCATATTTCCTCTAACTCTTACCTTAAAGAGACAGAATTTGTGGTCCACTGGTTGATCCAGCATCTCTTGTAGCCGCAATATTAAATATACAACTTGATTTTTATGTGATGCCGTGATGAGAGGTTCCGCATTTCTAATATCTTCTACCAAGGCTCCTACATCTGTACTAAAGTAAATTTTAAAATACCATGTTCATCTTCTAGGAAACATGTACACTCTCTAGCATCATAAACATTTAGCCAGAAATAAGAGATTATGCCAAGACACAATTTCCTATTCTGCACTGTACAAAACAAGCATTATAGCAGACTACTAACACTGGGTGTATTTTTGTCCAAAATAAAAAGCAGCATGAAAAACATCTACTACAATGCAGTAAACTAGTTCAAAAGAATTCATATCCCATAATGCAATATAGCATATACAAAGCCACATGTCAAACTCAACAGAAAATTATTCCTTTCTAAACAAAATTTAGTAAAGTATTAGGTTGCAGGCACTGGAGAAGGTGGAAATCAACCTCATATTATTGAAGTGGCGCATTTATGCATATGAGTTTTAGACTGTGAATTTCTCATTCCAGAATATGCATGGAAAATCTTGGTTAGAGCTATAGAAATTATTTTTCAGTAAAAAGACACTTTAAGAAAGGTAAATTCAAATGTTGAAGGTTTATTAGCAGAACTCCTCCTGAAATCTAACATCCTTTGGAATTAGTTAAAATTGTGAGTTATTATTTTCTCCAACTAGGGTAAAACTGCATTGTAATGGTAACTTTAGAAGGGACCATTTCATTTTCTCTCAGTATACCTGTAATCTCCTAATTACTTGGAGTGCGGACTTACCAAATCATGGAAGAGTGTTGGCTTGTACATCAATCACATGGTTCAAGTGCCAGCTCATACTACTGCATCATGCTATTTTGTGTGTGTTGCAGCAAAAATAAGGTAAACAGGAGGAAAATGAGTTTTCTACCACAAGCCAGCAGCTTGCAGCATTTTGGGTTTTAAAAATAACAAAAATTGCTAAAAGAATTACTTGTATAAAAATATAACTATAACAGTAAATAACTGTATGCCTTAGAATGATAACAGATTATTTTCCAAGTTCTGATCAATGACCTGCAATAGATTTGTACATCTTTAGGCTAATATAACAATTACTGGAGATCCGATATGTTAGCAGAGCGACATTCACTTCACTTGCATTTAATTTAGACTACAGTAATACCTCTTCAGACGAATGCCCCATAAGACTAAAAACTCGTAAGATGAAAAAAAAAATTCCGGGAATAGGGTTACTTCACATAACAAAAAATTGGGATACTTCACAAGACGAAAATCTGTTCCGCATTTTGGAACAAGTGTACCCAGGATGCATTGCATCCCCGTAGCTTGTGGAGGGGTGGGAGGAGTTTTTCATCAAGTTTTTGAGCCATTCTGGACATTGTTTTGCAGCAGTTTTTGGACTTTTAGAACATGGAGAGGTAGAGAGCTGAGGTTTTCCTGCTTTCTTTTGTCCATCTTTATTTATTTATTTATTTATTTATTTATTTATTTATTTATTTATTTATTTATTTATTGGACTTTTACCCCGCCCATCTTCCGAAACGGAACTCTGGGCGGCTTACAAAGCTGAACAAGTCAGCAACCAATACAATAGGGCAACAAACAGGTTAAAACAACAACAACAATATAAGAACAACGTAATAAAATAGCTTGGGCATCATCACATCTTGACATAATAGTCACAAGCTCAGCAGCAACACTAGTCGGCGAGCATAAAGATGGTGGGGAAGGAAAAAAAAACACTAAACAGAACCGCCAAAGGCCTCACTGAAGAGAAGAGTTTTTAGTGCTCGGCGGAAGGCCAACAGGGACTCTGCAGAGCGCACTTCGTCTGGTAAGCTGTTCCAAAGAGAGGGGCCAGGCACTGAGAAGGCCCAGTTACGGGTGATGGATTTTCGGGCCTCTCTAGGTGTGGCGACCCGCGGCAAGTGCGCTTGCAACTGCCGAAATGGACAGGCCGAGGTTGATCGCCGGACGATACGCTCTGACAGGTAGGCCGGGCCCAGGCTATGGAGGGTTTTATAAACTAAAACCAGGACCTTGAATCTGATCTGGGATGCACCGGGCAACCAGTGCAGGCAAGCCAGGACCGGGGTGATATGGTCATGGCGACGCACACCTGCCACCAGCCTGGCTGCTGCATTTTGCACCCGCTGCAAACGCCGGAGGAGAGCCAAGGGCAACCCTATGTAGACAGCATTACAGTAGTCCTACCTCGAGATCACCAGCGCTTGCACCACTGTTCTCAGGGAGTCACCATCTAGGTATGGGCAGATCTGGGCAATTTGGCGGAGATAGTAAAAAGCAGATCTGACCACGGCAGCCACCTGGGCTTCCAAGGTGAGCGCCGGGTCCAGAACCACGCCCAGATTCCGAGCCCTGTCCGCCAGCTGGAGGGAAAGCCCATCCAGACTGGGGAGAGAGCCTCCATATCCAGATGGGGAACTCTCAAAGAACATCACCTCAGTCTTCTCAGGGTTGAGCCTGAGCCTGTTGGCCCTGGTCCATGTCAGGACTGCATCCAGGCACTGGTCGAGAGTCCGGACAACTTCCACTGCAGAGGTGGAAAAGGAGAAATAGAGCTGCGTGTCATCAACGTACTGATGACATCAGACTCCAAATCTCCTAATGACCCCAGCCAGTGGCCTCACATAGATGTTGAACAACATGGGGGAGAGAGATGAGCCCTGCGGAACCCCACAAGGGAGTATCCACGGGGCCGACAACTCTCCACCATGTTGCACACACTGGGGATGGCCCTCCATGAAGGACCGGAGCCAACTGCGAGCAGTGCCTCCGATTCCCACCTCAGAGAGCCGATCCAGCAGGATACTGTGGTTGACGGTATTGAAGGCTGCTGACAAATCCAGGAGAACCAACAGGGTAGAGGAACCCCTGTCAGCCGCCCAGATTAGGTCATCTTGCAGCGCGACCAAAGCTGTCTCGGTCCCCCAGCCAGGCCTGAACCCGGACTGGCATGGGTCAAGGCACTGATGTTCCTCCAGAAAAGATTGAATCCAGACCGCGGCCACCCTCGTGATTACCTTGCCCATAAAAGGGACATTGGCAATCGGACGATAATTCGCCAATTGGTCTGATACCATGCCAGGTTTTTTAAGAATGGGCTTAACCACCATCTCCTTCAAATGGGAGGAAAAGACCCCCTCGCTGAAGGAGGCGGTGGCGATGGCAGATGCCCATTCCAGCATAGTCTCTTCGGCCACTTTTATTAGCCAAGAGGGGCAAGGATCAAAGGGAATGGACGCGGGCCGGCAGTGGGCAATCACCCTGGAGGCCTCCAAAGAGGAAACAGGCCCAAGCTCATCCAAACAAGGACAACGAGGGGGTGCAGCGACAGGGGATGGCGGGGGAGGGGCACTGGAACCGGAGTTAAAGCCGGCACGGATGGCCTCTATTTTAGATCGAAAGAAGACTGCGAAGTTTTCATTACTGAACTCAGTAGGAGGAGGCCTGACCAGACTAGGATTGGTGAAGTCCCTAACCACCCGGAAGAGCTCTGCCTGGCGGTTCGAGGCCTCACCAATTCTCAGGGAGTAATAGGATGTTTTGGCCTCCCTGATCGCTCGCGAGTAGCGCCTAGTCTGGATAACTACTGCAGCCTTGTTAAGTGCTGTCCGGCTCTGTCTCCAGATGCTTTCCAGTCTTCTCCATTCCTGCTTCATCGCTCTCAACTCTGCCGTAAACTACGGCGGAGGTCAAGCTCTGGGGGCGATCCGGTTGACTGCGCGAGCAGCTGTTTCAACCATAGGTCAGCCACGGCATCGACCAGAGCGTCAGCCACGCCACCAGGAATCTCCCCAAAGGTATCGCGGAACCGTGCTGGATCCAGAAGCCTCCGGGGGCGGGCCAACACAGAAAGCCCGAGGTCCCCGTGGGGAGGGGCTGCAACCAACAGGGAAAAGGACAGCAGGTGATGGTCTGACCGTGACGCAGGTCAGACCATCCAGAGAAAAATTCCCCGACATGGAGGAAAAGACCAGGTCAAGGGTATGCCCTGATCTGTGGGTGGGGCATAAAACATGCTGGGATAGGCCCATGGAGGTCATGGACTCCATGAATTCCAGAGCTACACCAGAAAGTCCACCGCCAGCGTGCACATTGAAGTTCCCAACTACCAGAAGGCGTGGGGACTTCAAAAGAGCCGCCACGATGAACATCTTATGAGGTGCCTCTGTATTGCAAACTTCATTTAATATGACAGTCTTTGGGAAATGTTCAGAAAGATCTTCTGGCCCAGAATAGTACAGACTAACTACTGACAAGGATGAGATATAGGGAGTATGCGTCACTACCTCATATGTCTGTGAAGATTCTTAGTTATCCACGTGAGGTTATCCAGAAGTTGAGTCTTGGCAACTGAACTTCTTGTGAGTTCGAAATGTTTCCCTACTCATCCTAATAGCTTTGTCAGTCTGAGGGAATGATGCAAGGCTTCCAATTAATAGTTCAGCTTGGTTACATGCCAACCTGGTCTGAAAAGGCTCATTAGGTGGACAGTAGCCTGAATAGGCTCATTATATGTACAGGCCTGGGGTGTGTGAAAGTCCTATTGTTCCATCCTTTATAACAAAAATTACTAATCATCAGGACTTTAAACTACAAAGCAGAGAGCATCCCTAGCTCCACAGCAACCAAGAAGAAGGAAAACAGGCATATGAAGACAGCACTTCAGGTCTGTGGATATCCAAAGTGGGCCTTCAATAAGGCAGCATCCCGAACCAGAAGAACAATGGATCAGCCTGAGACCCAGAACTGAGAAAAGAACCTGGTCATTCCTTACATGGCTGAAAAGTGTCTGAAAAGCTTAAAAGAATTTTTGGCAAACACCACATCTTCGTTTACTTCAAACCCACAAACACATTAAGGGATACAAATTTAGCAAAGAAAAATAAACACTTACTTGCACTGGACTTAACATTTATTTTGAAAAAAAAAGTTAGATTTATTTAACTGTTACATTTCTACACTGACTTATCTCCAGTGAGCTCAAGGTGGCAAGTGTCCCTCCTCCTCCTCCGCTCTGTCTTCTGAAGTCAGCTACAGAACCTGTGACTGGCTCAAGGACACCCAATGAGCTTCATATCCAAGGAAGAATTTGAACTCATGCCTCCCAAGTGTGATTCCACTATACAGTGATACCTTGGTTTACGAGCATAATCCGTTCAGGAAGCATGCTCATAAACTAAAATACTCGTATATAAAAGCCAATTTCCGCATAGGAAATAATGTAAACTTAGATAACTTGTTCTGAGACCCCAGTTTCCAATATTTCCTATGTGTAAATTGGTTTGATATATAGGAGCCAGTGGCCGCGGTGGCCAAGACCCGCAGCAAGGGCTGGAGGCCAGAGGCCACCTCTGGGCAACGCTAGGCTGGTGACAAGGGCCAAAGGCTGAGCACCGGCCCACTGCATAGACCAGGAGCTGCCTCCGGGCATTGTCAGGCCCCAAAAAGGAAGGGCTGTTGGCCGCATGGGTCAGAGGTGTCTGCCCTGGGCCTCGGTGGCAGCTGCAACAGGGTGCCAGAGATCCCTCTCTTTCCTCCCTCTATCCCTCACAGTTCACCTCTTCCTCCTCTGCCACAGCCACCATCTTGGGAGCCTGCCAGGCCACATCTGTGTGCCATTCCAAGATGGCGGCAGCAACAGTGAGGAGGAAGAGGAGGAAGGGGTGAGCTAGGCAAGGAGGGGAGGAGGGATGCCCCTGGCCTGCGCTACTGTCACCCACTTGCTGGGGTGATAGCAGTGAGGGGCTGATGGTGACAACTGCTGCAAGCACCTGAAGCACTGAAGCAATAACCAAAGCAAATGTTTATTATTTACAGTATTTGCAAAATACTCATAAACCAAGGTGCTTTTACACTGACTGTATATACCACAAGGACTCTTTTATGCAATAAGTCTTATTCTTTTTTTTATAGGCAGAGCAATTGTGGCATCTGTTCACTATCTTGCACAAGATAATCTTCCTATTGGTTCATTTTACTGTTTCTTCTTGAATATGGTACATAAATATGAACACAGTATTCTAAATGATGCCTCATTCACTGTCTTAAAAATGAACTTAGTGACAGCAACTCACTACTGTTACTGAGTTCTAATTTCAGGCAACGTTGCAGCAACATAAACAGTCTCTATCATTTTAGAGTGCATACTTGGTAATTGTGTTGCTCAGAGTTCATCCCAGAAGTTAGAGATAAATCTCTCCTTAATGGGGAAAAAATTAAAAAATCTCAGACAAAAACTCCAGCCTTTTGGTATGTTATAAATAAAGCAGTGGATACAAATATACAATGTGTACAATAGTTCTCTTTGTAAGGACTTTAGTATCCATAATCTCACTGGTATATGATAAATATTCCACCTGGGGACAATGGTCATGAAACAAAATGTTTGTTTAGCGAATACTCAAGTACCTGGTTACTTACATTCTTAAGCATTACATTTGTTAGATACATTGTTAATAGTTTACAAATCAGTCTTCTGCATCAGCACTGATTTCATGCAGGAAAATTCCTAGAACATAAGAAGCCACACATCTAGCCTATTTATTACTCTGAAAAACCCACTTTACATACACGAGCTGCTTCACATCATATTTGTAGACAAACACCCTCAACAATATAAACACCAAGACTAATTTATGCCTGTATATATTATCTACTACCGTGGGTGCCAAATATTTTCTTACAAGTGTGGAATACATCCAGTTTTCACTTACCCAGGGTCCATTTCAAGAATGGACCTTTATGCCTTCCAAAAATGCTGTCACTCTTGAGTGACTGTGAAATCAAAGCCAAGTTCCAGCCACTATGTAAAGGAATCTACACCTCAGTCTCAAAACAATATACAGTACATAAAAGATGGGTTGGCAGCATTAATTGTACAGGCCATTATAATTAAAAAAGAATACAATGTAGGTTTTGAGCTGTTTAGCAGTTAAAATGTTCTGTGTCAACATGCAGTCTTAATGGCTACAATATAATACTCACGCAGCATTCAGATCCAGTAAATCTATGGATTTGGTTTTCACTTCCCCACCTTGAACATATTCCAAAATAATTCCTTTGAAGAAATATAACAAAACAATTATTACTTGAATGTCAAGCTGATTTTTGATGGCAAATGCTATAAAGACTGGTCTTTCTTTTGATAACATTATATTGATTACAATAGGACTAAGTCTAATTTTAGCCATAGAAGAAAGGGGCAGAATTAGGCAGACATCTTTTTGGCTGTATACTGACAAAAAAGTTATAGGCAAGTCCAAACCAAAAACATTGTGACTAACAGAAGATGAACAAAGGACTACTATTTTTTATCCTACCCATCTATCCCATATGACAAAGCATTTTGAAACTGACCTGGAGAGTTTATTAAATGACTTGAAAACCTGCTGTTCAGAGGGGAAGTATTGAACATTCTACTGTCCACACACAAGCACTTGAACACAAATATGGTTCTTTGCACTTCTACATAAAGGTCCCAATGTGTTCAATGGCTGTTTCCTCTAGGACAGTCTGCACAGGACTGCAGTCCCTAAATTAGCTTTGTTTGATTCCAGCAGTATATGCAAAGAATATTAAAAAATGAAGCATTCTTATAGCTTCAGTTGTAAACCTTGTATCCATGATACATACAGAATTTAGGACTACATAGTGACATCACATAATCAATTAATGTAATTGCTTGCCAAAAGAAATATAAATACATTAATAAGTTCCAGGAAACAGCAATAATGCTGTTGTGGGGCAAAAGGATGCTTTACTAAAACTTAATAGGAATTTTTACTTCTTTTTAAAGCCATCTTTGCCAGGTTGATGAGAAGCACATTGAGTAGACAGACAGGCAAGTAGCATTTAAAAACTATGATTTGAGCCAAATTTAGACATAAAGAGACTTCCACACCTCGGCTCAAGGAAACTTCCCCAGTGCCCTACAAATGGTGAACAAAGGGGTTGGAAGTCTGTGCTCAATGGGGTGTGCAATGGTGTGGAAAAGAAGGATGGGATTTCCCCAGAGCTGAATGGAGATACCTTCCAAAAAAAAAAAAAACCCACTCGGATTTTCTGCTATTTATCTGTGGACTTTGAAATTCCTAGCTTATACTGTATCCTTGCCGGCAACTGCAACAGTTTCTAAAATAACTCTACTTGTTTGGTTAAGCTATCTTGTTTCTGTTTGTTCTAGTTCAAAAGCACATAGTCAACTTGATTCTGAAGAAGCCAAGAACAATTTAAAGTCCCAAGGTGCCTTTTAAATACAATAAGAAAATGCAGTGAAATGTTAGAATAATACAACTGTAGTATATGTAGCAGCGAGCTACTGTGGTGTAGTAGACAGAGTGCAAAGACTACAGCTCAGGAAAACTGCCCCCCCCCCAAAAAAAACCCTCAAGGAAAGGCAAAATCATTTCTTAAAATCCTTACATCTGTTGAAAACGCTACCAGTGACACCAAAATGTCAGATGGAACTGGGTGACACAAGCAGAAAAAGCAAAGGACTGTAGCTTTCTAGTTCATGTGACAACAGACCTATTGATTAGGTTTTCAATTGGAAACACACTGAAAGTTCCACTTCTTGTTAAGACACCTTTTAAGGCTCCAGACAGTCTCAATCTGGTCTTTCTCTTTTTGTTCACATCAGCACCATAGTACAATTAATAACTACATTAGATAATTTTCACCCACTAATGAACAACACCAAAAGCTAGCATCCCATCTTCTGTACGCAGTACACGTGAGGGGCATCGATTACATTGAGTGGTGCAGTTGCATGTCTCAATTGATTCCTATCTGTACCCCCTCAGTTAATGGAGACAATGGAGTGTACCGCCTCCAAATTATGAGACCCAGAAAGGTGTTATTCCGGGGCTGAGGACTTCGAATGAAACCCTAACCCTTAACTTCGACGGCCGCCACCCCAAATACCCTATTACATCCCAGTCTTCATTCCTCCACGTTTCCCTACCGCCTTCCCTTGTTCAGGCATAAAACTTCCGTTCGGCCCCGCCGGGAAAGAAAAAGACGGGGCCCCCCCCCCAGACCGCTCCACACCCGGCGGGTAATATCGCAGCAAGAACCGCTTCAACTTCATCTTGGCCCCGAAAGCGGCGGCGGCGGCGGCAGCCTTAGACCTGGCGGCGTTGCCAAGGAAACCAGACAAACCGACGCTCTGCCAACTACGCAGGCGCAGAAGGGGGATCGCCGGCTTCGAGGGTCTCTCCCCGCCCGCCCTCTTCCTCGGAGGAAAAGGGAGGGGTCGTTTTCGTGATCGCGGCTCCGGATGGGGAGGAGGGGGCTTGTTGCCTTTCACTGGCCGTGGCGTCATAGTGGGGCGTAGGAGGGGCGTTTGAGGAAGCAAGGGAGCGGGAAATGTTGCCGAGGGTCTGGGAAGGGAGGCAGGGCGACTTGCCTCGGGAATCCTATCCCCTTTTTCTGGGAAGAAAGCCATTAAGTAACACCGCAGAAGAGTACATCGCCATTCCACGGATGCTTACTCAGGAGGGGGTCATGCTTAGTTCTGTGAGGCTTAATCCGTGGCAATGCGAGCAAGACTGCAGAAATTATGTGGGTTGATCCTGCAGAACTGAATTACAAAATTAAGACACAATTGCAAAAATAGGTTACAGGCGATACCTTTTTTTAAAATTAATTACCCTTTTTTTAAAATTAAGACATTAGAGGAACATCTTCCATCTCATCATTCCTATATGTTTGCCAAATGACAGACTCTCCGATCTGAGAACTGAAAATAAGAATCACAGCTTCTCCAGTCAGGCGCACATGTGGAAGGGAAATCATGCTGATTTCTATGGTGCCTTCAGACCCGAAAACAATGGGGGCAAGTGGCCAAATGAAACTATGATAGAATATCTTCCTCATTGTGAATGGAGGAGATACTTTCTGATCTCCATAGTTGCTTTGACAGTTTATAAATAACAAAAAGCTGTCCATTTCTCCCCTCTAAACAAGCATAGGTGACTTGTAACCAAACCATAGTGCATCCTTCTGCCCATTTGCAAAGCCTATATACCAGTGGTGGCGAACCTGGACCACAGCTCCCAGAATTCCAAGACTTTATTGCTCATGACAAAAGACTATGGGAGTGGTGGTCCACAATATCTGGAATGCCAAAGGTTCGCCACCATTGCATACTGATTCAGTAATGTACAGTGGTACATTAACCACTGTACAGTGGTACCTTATGAGCGGCTCTACTTATGAGCAATTCCACTGTGTTTTAACTGCCGCCTTACAAATTTTAGATGCAGTCTGCTCTACTTACAATTTTAATTTTGGTTTTGTTTTCATTCATTTATTGATTTTTATTTTTAAGATACGGCTGCTCTACTTACAAGTTTGACTTAAGACCATGAATTCAAAACAGATTAAACTCATAGGTTGAGGTACCACTGTATATGGGGAAAGGGACTTAATAGAAATATTTGTAAACTTTTGAAGTAAACTAGCAAGTTTGGAGTCAGCAAAGCCTTAGATAGCCAGAGTCACTAATGTGGCTGTATTACAGCACATGAATAAAAAGCTACAAATCCTCAATACCATAAAGAGAAGAAAATTGCAATATTTTGGACACATAATGCACAATAAAAAATACCATCTGCTGTAGGTTATCTTTCAAGAAAAGATAGATGGGAAGTTTGGCCCAGGGCATAGAAGAACATTCTGTTTTAAGAACTTAAGCCAATGGTTTGTAGTGAGCACAGGTGCTCTATTTAGATAGAAACCGGTTTAGGCTACTGATCCCCAATATTCTACGAGGACATGACACTTATCCCTGCTTGGAAGGAATAGAGAGCCTATGTTCCTTGTTTCAGTTGTGGTTAATGCTAACCCAGATTATCATATTTGTCAATGGCCTGTAAACTTTCAAAGAATGATTCCTATTGTCAGTACAAGTTTTTCTGCACATGAATTTAGAGAGATTGCGTGTGTGTGTGAGAGAGAAATCACATTGTTTTCAAGCTAAGCCCTCAACAGTCAACAGGTCAAACCAACCATGCTATGGGTGAGAATTTAATAATCCTTCAGACTCCCCACTGTTTACCCTTTCATGATGAACCTTTGATGCTTCAAAGGCAGGAAATACTATAACATAGCAGAGGATTTCTAAAATACGTTGGGGAATAAAAATTCCTAGTGTCTTGAATGGATTTGTTAATTTCCCTCAGTTGTATTTAGGAATTCATTCATGGTATGTGGGATATATTTAGGTTAATGAAACAATAAATAATAGAAACTGTTTTGAAATTCTTCCTGCTTGATGTTGGGTTGATAAGCAGCTGTATTTGCCCAAAATATACTAGTTTGTCAATGATGACTATAAAGTCTGAAGGTAAAAAATATCTATGCAACAAATACACACCAGGAAGCTATATCCCATCATGGCATCTCATTTATATGCTTTCTTTTTCAATCAAGAGTTGACAAAATTTATATACATGTACAATGGAGATCACACATCAAAACACATTTGTTACATCAAACATGACTTACCAGAACATGTCTTCTTGATCACTATAAACTAGCATTCTCAGATGGGAAACACAGCAACTGAATGACAAAGGTCACACAATTTAGGAACCACAGTGATGCTAGTCCCATACTAATTCAGTGATGCTAACCGGGGCTGGAAGAGAACAAGGTGTGATACACACCAAGGAAAAATGCATCACGTAAGCTTGAAAACAAAATGCATATATGAATTACTATGCAAAAAGCAGGAAAAGATTACCAGCAATGAATGTATGCATCTATAGCAGGGGTCCTCAACCTAAGGCCCCAGGGCCGGATGCGCCCCCCCCCAAGGTCCTGAATCCAGTCCCCGGGACCAACTGCAACCCCCCACCTACCCCCTGCTTTCCAAGCAAGCCAGCCTCTGCAGCTGCTTCTATTGCTGAGGCAGTTCAAAGCAGTGGGCTATGTTGCTTCTCCCACACACACCCAACTACCGCCCAGATGATCAGCATGCTGGCTAGTGGGGCATTCAAAGTGGGAGAGCTACGGCAACGTTCCCCACTGCCCCCACCCACCGCCCAGATGGTCAGGGCTTTGGGTGCAGCCGAGCCAAGAGAGCACCGCAGCCTGGCTGGACTCGGCCAGTGAGCGGGCTGCAGGTGGCTTTGGGCATGCCTTCCTGTCTCCCCTCCCTCCTTCCCAGCCCTTGCTCCCTCCCTCCCTCCCTCCCTCCCTTGCTCCCTCCCTTCCTCCCTCCCTTGCAGCGCACCAAGTCAGGCCGGGCCGGGCCAGGCCAAGAGAGGAAGTGGTGCCAGCTGAAGTAGCAAAGATGGTGACCACCATGTGAAAGAGGAGGCCAGAACAACTGTGTGATGTGCAGGGGCCTGGCCAATGGGCAGGTCTGGCGGATCCCATGTGATATGGATCAATCTGGGCCCCTTGGAGAGCATGACACAGTCACAAGGGGCGGAGCCAGCCCAATATAAAAAGGGAAAGCAGTGGGCAGCAACCCCATTTCCAGCAGAAGATGGAGCAATCCCATCCCGCCCACCCTTCATATAATGGAATGCAGTAGGAAATGTTTAGTTTTGTGTCTAATTGTACTTGGTGGCATGTCACAACTTTAGAAGTGGTTGGCGGTTTTACAGGCATTGGGATGGATTCAAGCGGATAAAGTAGCAGGCGAGAACCTGCCATACTGAAGAACAGCTGGCAAGAATACGTCAGACAGGAGAGGTCACAGGCTGAATCAGGAGGGTACAGCCAAAGGCACCCAGCAATGATTCATGTCGTGGGCCACCAATGGGGTCTACACTCCCGGGGGTCCTACAACTGCAAAATGGACACAGGATATCAATGGGGTCGATGCCCCAGGGGGGCCATACAACTGGCAAAGTGGGCATTCCTAAGGGACCATGAGGAACGCAGAAGCATCAAGGGGCAGGCAGGCTCCTTGATGTGCTGGATCCGACCCAATGACTCAGAGAGAGTACTGCTTGTTGTAATCTATAAAGTTGTGGCCTATAGATTTCCCAATATAATGGCGATGTCATGTTTTTTCCTTTTACACATTTGGGACCAGATGTGGGACCAGATCTTCCATTTGGTCACTCTTGTAAGTGTAATGGTAAATCTCAACTGCATCCTAAAAGAGAGTGATGATGTGGCCTCTTGGAAGTTTATTGTAATAAATTATGTCTTTGTTGTTGCGAAAAAGGAAGAAGGTCACCCTATTTTAGAAACATCAACTATTTCAGAAATGGTGGGTCCAGTTAGGAAATCTGGAAAGTTTCAGGTGCAGGATTAGTTCTGAAAGAGTTTATTAAAGTCTGATACATTCTGGAAATATAATATCCTTTTTCTGGCACAATCTGAGTAAGTATGCTTTTTGGCTGAAAGGCTTCTGAGAAATAAAAAAAGAAATGATATTTCTGACAGGCGTTGCGGTCTAATGCACTCTGACACATTTGGCAACCCATTTCTCTTTTATTTCTTTGTTACATTTGCTGCCTTCAATTTTCACTTTTCTTAACTGCAGCTATAGGCTTCCTTCCATGCATGTATAGGTGCTACACGACTGGTATCCTACACCCTTTCTTTTCCTCTTCAAATGCCCAGGTAGTAGATGTTGTTAAATAGATCTGAGGTGTGTTTAGTTTTGGAGAAGTGGATTACAATCCATAAAAGATCATGCTAAAACAAATGTATTAGTCTTAAAGAAATTGTGAAACTTTTTCCCCTCTCCCCACTTCCTTTTTATAAGTAAAATTAAAGCCCATGTGAAATTAACTGTTCTCTTAAGCATGCTGGACTTGTTAAACATATGCCAGTGTAATATAATACAGGAGTTGTGATGGCTTAACAAGCAGCCCTTAGCCTCTGCAGAGACATTACAGAGACAAAAAGCATGCCTATTGTTTTCTCTAAAATGATGGTGGGTATAATCCTCTACTGAGATATGTAGTAGAGAGGTGGACGACCTGATAGCACAAGCTGGAGGAAAATGTTGCAGGCCATGATGTGAGCATTGCATGAGTGAATATAAGGAAAGCAATGTTCATAATAATAATAATCTTAGAACTGGTGTGGAAGAGAGTACAAATGTATTATTATTATTATTATTATTATTATTATTATTATTATTATTATTA
>JAHTLZ010000379.1:34291553-34422150 GCA_023846285.1 Phrynocephalus versicolor | reverse complement strand
TAGTAGTAGTAGTAGTAGTAGTAGTAGTAGTAGTAGTAGTAGTAGTAACAACCCCAGAGCTGAAAGGGACCCTACAGATCATCAAGTCCAGTCACTGTTAAGGTGGAACAGTGGGGCTCCACCACCAGATAATGGAACCACTGAGGTATCCAGCTGTACAGGCCTTCCTTCACTCAAAAGTTTTTAGGTAGCTCATTTTCATATGAGCTTTTCATATGGTAGGTCATTTCATATACTATACACTCAAAGTGTGTGTTTCAATTTATAGACGTGCTCATAACAGATTAAAAAGATCATTTAGGACAATTACCAAAAAAATGTGAATAAATACATTTTATTCAGCTAGAAAACAAGTAAAAACAAAGACCATAAATCTAGAGAGCATAAAAATAGGCAACAAGAACATGCAGAATGAGTTATACATGCAGTGTAACAACAGTAAGCATTGAATATTTAATGGATGGGATGTATGCCACATCCAGTAAGTCATGTGTTATCTATAATACAACTTAATATTTATCGATTCATTATAAAACATGAATCTATATAAGCGAATAAAGCCACATGTACAAGGTGCTTCATTCAAACCAGTATATGATGCAATATGAACCAATTTGGGGAGTTCTGGTGAACAAAACAATAAGCAGTCAGGAAGTACACAGAGAAACAACTGCAACCTAGCTTCAGTTCTTCAGCTTGATTGTAGCATCATTTCACAAACAGTATGAGTTTCTGAATGAGAGTTGCAGGAAATCCAGGGTTTAAAAATATGCATGCACACAACAGTGTACAGAGGTATTGTTCCAACCTAGTTTAGGTTTGTAGCTCTGGCTTTGGTTCAGAAGTGTGACATCTTCTTGAGTTTTTGACTATAAAAACAATGGGGAAGGAAACATAAGCTTTATTTGTTTTCTCTGCCACACAGCTCTTAGAAGACTTAAAATGCAAGACATTCAAATTAGAGAACTGAAGAAATAAATCCTGCACTTCTAAAGTATGGCCCAACAATTATTTTCCGTCATACCTATGATGACTAGGCACGTCTCATACACAACAAACTCTTTGTGGTCAGCAATAATGGGTCATTTTAACTTTGTACCTACCTTAACCAGCGTAGATGCTTTCTAACCCAAAGGTCCTTGGGGTTTGCACAAGCTTTGAATCCATTCTTAGTGTGGAAACTGGAAAGCGGAAAGAAAGCCAACACTGTTATTAGTATTTTCCAGAATAATAATTAGTAGAGCAAAGAAGAAATGTTGTGACCTCAACACTGTGGTCAATAAAGATGAATCTCTCCATTAACTCTGTTATTGAGTGTATTGATCTGAAACTGACTGTTGGGGGATGGGGAAGAATTACAAAGGGATATAATAATAATATAAGCACTTTTCATTACCACCGTGTATAGCAGTATTGGTGAATGTGTGACAGGTGTACCAAAGGTGGCATGCGGAGCCCTTTCTGTGGGCACGCAAAATCATCCCCTCACAGCCATGGCACTTCCCAATCTGCTTGGAGCATGCCACTATGTTTCTGAAGAGCCATGAGGGCCTTGCGGCCAGAGTGGGAGGCAAGAAGAGGCAGCGAGGGGAAGAGGCCAGGGGGACCAGGAGCAAGGCGATGGGAGGGGGGAAGAGGTGGAAGTGGAGGTGCTCTAATTTTTTTTTTAATTTCCCCGCCCCTGTCAGTTCTCCTCAAGCTCCTCTCTACCCCACCAATGGCACTGCCCCTGCTGGCACATGGCCCTTGGCTCCAGCCATGGCACCATAGCGTCTCATTGGCTGATGAAGATTAGAGATAAATTTAAGCTGCGTCTGCCCCCTCCCCTAATTCTTGCACCACCAGCTTTTCTTCCTGAGGAGTTGTGAAGGATTTGGGAAAAGTTGCTGGCAGCGCATGCTTTGTGGAGTGGCTATATTTTTGGTTTGTGGTTTGGCAGGGACAAAAGTGGTCACATTACTGTCACTGTTTGTGGTGCCCCTCTTTCCCCTGCTCCAGGGACCCCCCTTCGTGCCCTCATAAAGCCCCAACACTCAAACCCAGCCTTTTCCACCTCCTCACCTGAGGATGGACAGTTTTAGTAGAAAACACAACGCTTTCTATGTGCTTCCTAAATACTGTATCATGCCAGAATTTTTGATTTATAGTAACCTTTTTTTGCCAACTAAGCTGATTGTTTCAGGGTTCTTAACTAATGAAGGGCTGTCAAGAACTATTTGAATCTTAAGTATTTAGAAATGCATAAATACTAAATAGCTAAGCAATCATGTTTGTGGGTTGGCTGGTAATCTTGATTTTTGTTTAATAACTTTCTACAAGCATATGTGCAGAGAGAGAGAGAGGCAAGCAGGCAGACAAACAGAAACATAATATTTTTTAAGTTATTGGGGAAGAGGAAAAGGAGAAATGTTGACACATGATGATAAATATTGGGTTAGAACAGCACCATGTTGGAAAGGGAGGCTTGCCAATACTTAGCTAGGGGAGAGGAGGAGGAGGAATTTGGGCGATGGAGGTGCCACTTGAAGAAACCCCATTGCCCGCTGCTGCCTCCTCTCCCCTCACTAAGGATCGCCAAGCCTCCTTTCCCAACCAGGTGGCGTATTGGCATTTTGTGAGAAGTAAGTGGGTTTTGAGTCACAGGTTGAGCACTCGGTCTCTAAAAGGTTTGCCATCACTGTTATATAGGGACTAGTTGTTGATTCTGGCTTCAGAAAAAGACGTGACTCAGGTGGAAAGCAAGCCAATTGCTGGTGCAGTAACTTTGCACCTCAAAGATGGGTCCAAGATGTCAATACAGTGGACCCTTGTATAACAAACAGCTTGTATAACATAAAATGTGTACAACATAAAAATTTTTGGAGATAGGGGAAATTTGCTTAACATAATCACCTATGGGGAGAATCCGTACAACATAAACATGGGATCACTCCATTTTCAATGCATTCCTATGGGAATTTGTATAAAGGAAAATTTGCTTAACATAATTTCATTTGGAATGAATTAATTCCTTTATACAAGGTACCACTGTATTTTAAAAGTGTAATAGAAGCCAGAATTATATGATCATTTTTATTTTTTTAGAAGTCCTTCAATGGAAGGGGAGAATCATGGTCCAAGGACAGAGTGGTGCTGAACACTAAAATATTGAGGCGATGGCCCCTCTACTCTGACTTTGAGAAGTCCATGCATCATCCATCATCATCATCATCATAATTTTTACATTTGACATCCTGACTCACATGACAGCATTGATGTCACAGACTTCACTAGAAAGTTGTTCTGTGAATCCTCTAATAATCCGTTTAGGCAGTGGGTTCTTGGTGTAAGAAAGACAGCAATCTCGGTTGCTTTGGGCTGGAAAAGAAAAAAAGGAGGGAAAGGAGCACACATTTAAGAACGTTTTGATTTGTAGCTTTCCTCTGCTACCCAGACCACTCTTTTTGGAACAACTCACTAGAAGTGACAGTGATGCAAATAATGTTCTAGGGGGTGAATTTCATTATGAAATCCCTTAAAGATCTATTTTCTCCCATCCCAACTTGCCGAAGACAGACTACCTCATGCATGGACAATGTTGGTCCTTCGAAATATTCTTGTCTTATTGTCCCTCACTGTTGCCATGCTCCTTATGACTGGTGAGAATTTACAGCAAGAGATTGAGAAGAATATAATAAAAGGGGGGGAAACAGAAAAAATATTTTACAATGAATTACCAGAATTGGCCACTAGAGGGAAAAGAGACCATGCTACAGTATGTATTTTTCACTGACAAGTACAGGATTGTATTTGAGGGGGGGCAGCTGGTTGGCACTTATTTTTATTATTTATTTTGACAAGTGCCAAGATTGGCGCTTGTCAAAATAAATAATAAATGAAAATGAAATGGAACGAAATGAAAATTTCCATTTCGTTTCATTTTTTAAAAGGGCACTTCATTTTTCGTTTCATTCACTAACAAAACAAAAAATGAAGAACAAAATGAAAAAAAAATGTTTCGTGCCCATCTCTAGTACAGTATCTATCCACTTTAATGGCCAGTCATGGTGTGAAAATATTTTTTTCTTTTAATATTTTTAATACGGTACTTTCAGATTGGATTAGTGATACCATGCACAATGATCACGTTGATACAGGGATCCTACTGTACATAAAATGGCATCTTAACAGCTTGTGCATTTAATTCTCTCACTTCTCTTTCTGCCTTTCTCTTTTTTCACCTTCTGCACAGACCCCTCACAACATATAAACTGTTTGCTCACCCTTCATTTATGGTGCATGGATTTAGAGACAGTGCTATAAACAGTGAAAAAAATTGAATGCTTCTTTTAAATGCCAAAACGTTATTTAAATAACTTTTTTAAAAACCTAGAATACATTATCTGTTACACCAGAAGAGCTGAAGCCATTACTGGTTGTTGCCTGCTCTTTGAATGTAACTTCCTGTTGTGTCCATGGTGGGGGAGGAAACAATTCACCAACAATAACTACATTACGTTAATGCTCTGCTTTTCACCTCTGGCTTGCAGCCCAGCAATATCAAGATCACAAATCACCCACCGCTACACCACAGCATCATCACAAGGGGTCCCTTGAACAGGGGGCTCCATAAACACAATGCTTACCTTCACCAGTGCTCAATAATAGAAAAAGCCCCATCAAAATAATGAGAGCTGTGGTCTTCTGGTAGAAGCCAGTCATCATCATATTGCTCCTTGTGTGGTGTACGGCAAATTATGGTGAGGTACCTTTTTCAGGCTATTTATAACACCTGTTTGGGATCTGAGGGAAAGCCCCAAAGGGTGTGCCTTACTTCTCCACTGTGGGGATTTCCCTAAGATCATACACTGTACAAGGTAGTTTTCTGTGATTGCCGCATTTCCAGTCCTGTCGAAGCTCTAGTTAGCTATTTAATCATTAGGTGCCTGGTAAACCATGCAGAAGAGGAAATAAACACAGGTCACTGTTAATTGACGGAATATTTGAGATTATGAATGGAGAACTGTTGCAAGAGCAGGAAAATCCAGAAGATTATTTCTTACTAACAGAGAGGAAGCACACATCTTTTAGTAATTTCCCAGGAATCCTTAGCAGATATTAACTAAAACTATTTATGTTTCCCACTTGTCTTTATTACATTATCACAGTATTTGCATTTATAATTTTTCTCTTCAAGTTTTGATGCAAATCACTGCAAGAGATTGATTGATTGATTGATTGATTGATTGATTGATTGATTGATTGATTGATTGATTGATTGATTGATTGATTGATTGATTGATTGATTGATTGATTGATTGCATTTATATCCTGCTCATCTGGCCAAATGAGCAGCCAACAATAAGTTCCAAAGTATGGAAATATCAAACAAATAGAAACATTTCAACACAAAGATGGCCTGAGTTCTTTCACTGCCTGAGGTGATGACTCTTCTCCACATTATACCAACCAGTAACGGTAGCAATGCAGCACTATAGGTCTGTTGATGGTGCCCTCTGTTTGGAATGGAGGTGGTGGTGAAGGCAAGGACACTGTTGGCGTGCGTCCTATCCTTCACTGCCTGAAAAGACTGCCATAGCAGCAGGGCCACAACTCGTGTGTGTGTGTGTGTGTGTGTGTGTGTGTGTGTGTGTGCGTGCGTGCGCGCGCGCACGCGCGTGTGTGTGTGTGCCCCACATGTTGTTGTTGTTCAGTCGTTCAGTCGTGTCCGACTCTTCGTGACCCCATGGACCAGAGCTCGCCAGGCCTTCCTATCCTCCACTGCCTCCCGGAGATTTGTCAAATTCATTTTGGTTGCATCGATGACACTGTCCAACCATCTCATTCTCTGCCGTCCTCTTTTCCTTTTGCCTTCGATTTTTCCCAGCATCAGGGACTTTTCCAAAGAGTCTCTCTTCTCATGAGGTGGCCAAAGTACTGGAGCCTTAGCTTCAAAATCTGTCCTTCCAGTGAACATTCGGGTGAACAGTGCCCCACATAGAGTGCATTATAGTAGTCCAGCCGGGATGTCACTAGGGCATTTGTCACCGTGGCCAGAGCTGGTTTTTCAAGAAAGGGGCGTAACTTGTGTACTAGTCTTAATTGTGCAAATGCGCTCCTGGCCAAAGCCGTGACCTGGGCATCCAAGCTCAAGGAAGAGTCCAAGAGCACCCCCAAGCTGTGTACCTGCTTTTTCAATTGGAGGGTGACTTCATCCAATATAGGGTGCATCCCTATCCCTTGTTCTCCCTTTCAACTGACCAGGAGCACCTCTGTCTTTTCAGGGTTTAGTTTCATTTTGTTTATCCTCATCCAATTCATTACTGCAGCTAAACATGCATGTAAAGTTGAGATAGTAGCTCCCTTAGAGTCTGTAGGTGACGAGAGGTAGAGATGGGTATCATCGGCATACTAGTGGCACCTAAACCCAAAACACCTGAAAATCTCCCCCAGTGGTTTCATATAGATGTTAAATAACATAGGAGACAGAACAGAACCCTGGGGAATTCCACAGGTCAGTGGCTGTGGTGTTGAACATGAGTCACCTAACACCACTTTTTGCATTCTATCCTGCAGGAAGGACCGGAGCCACTTTAATGCAGCACTCCCGATTCCCATTTCAGGTGGGTAAGTCAAGAGGATGTCATGGTCTATAGCAGTGGTGGCGAACCTTCGGCACTCCAGATGTTTTGGACCACAACTCCCAGAACCCTTTGTCATTGGCAATACAGGCTTGGAATTCTGGGAGTTGTAGTCCAAAACATCTGGAGTGCCGAAGGTTCGCCACCCCGGTCTATAGTGTCAAAAGCAGCTGAGAGGTCTAGCAAAACTAAAAGGGACACAGATCCCGTATTCATTTCCCTTCATAAATCATCTATCAAGGCAACCGGTGCCATCTCAGTCCCACAGCCAGACCTGAAGCCAGACTGAAATGGATCCAGGTAGTTTATCTCATCCAGAAACTTCTGGAGCTGCGAGGCTACAACCCGCTGTAGGACTTTCCCTAAGAACGGGGTATTCGATACCAGTCGGTTATTGTTCAGACGAGACAGCACATGGAATTAAATGGCCTCTATGCCCTACCGGAACCTTGGCGGTAATATATGGTGGGTGATGAACCAATTTTTAGATAATTATTTCCAGCTGTGTCTCTATTCTGATGTTGTGCTTTATTCCATTTTGCCTATTCAAAAATCTTCGTCTTGATTTAGTCCTCCTGATTCTGCCCTGAGGTTGGTTGGGGCCCTTGGCATCCAAACCTTGCCTGGGTACCTCGGTCTGGTTTCAGAAGCCTGCTCACGTGATCTGGTCAGATATCTGGTGGGCAGGTTGAGGGAGAGAGAGAGAAAGAAGGGAATGGGAGCGAGAAAGATCATTACCTGTATTGGCTCTGCTTTGCCCTCCAATTGGTGGCAGGCAGCCCCAAATGATTGTTCCACAAGGAAATACGACAGAAAAAAAAATCTATTCCTGTTCTACAATATTCAGGACACCTTGCACACTTGGGAAATTCCATCACATATGCAAAAGATAGCACTGTCCTAATTATACATTTGGAAAAACCCATCGTAAGTAAAGGGAGAACAGATGCCTCTATAAATTGGTCACCAGTGTTTACCTGTCAGATTATAAAAGTCAGCAGAATCAAAGGGGAACATATACACTGATTGCATTCATACAATGGACATCACAACCATTTTGGTCAATAGAGACCATTATAATGGCATGATTCCTACTTATATGTGTTTTTTTTCCAGCTGTTTTCTAGTTTCTGGGTGGGAAAAGAAGCATAAAATAACATTATTTTAAGCTTCTTATCTGATGATGGACTGATATTTTGGTATTATTCCAACTTTGGGCAAGATACAGGCTAGTATTTATTCATCAAATCAAATCAAATCTTTAATGCAGCCATAGTCCAACATCCAAATATACAAATAAAACATGCCACATTCCTATTAAAAAAGAAAACAGAGAGTAAAAATAGCCTAACAGAAGGAGTAACCCTCTCTTTCTCTCTTTTTCTAAATTTATTGTTTTAGAGTAACTTACACAATTAAGGCTGAAAATAGATGGCTTGCGTCATCACTGATATAGAATATGTACATTTGCTAATGTTTGACTTCCTTGGGCAGTTTGTGAAATTTGTTCACTGGCACCACAAAGGATCTGGATTTGCAGGCCAAAGTCAACAAATCACTGGGATTCTGGAACAGATCAAACACTATGCAGTTACGTATTTGGCTCTGGTTCTTTCCAGGCACACAAAAGGTGGTGGCACTCGCCTTGCTCCCTTCCTCCACCTCCACAGTGAAGGCCACAGTGAGACTCTTCAATAGCTCTTTGTGCATTTTTGTTTGTTTGCTCATGTTTGCATTGTATTTTAACATTATGCCTTATTTCTTTTGCCACACCCAAAGCTATTATGAAAAGGAGAGGGGCGGGCAGCTCCTCAGCATGAAAGAGAAAAGGAAGAACATACTGAAAACAGGAAAAACAAAAATGTCCCTGGTGTAATTTCCAGTTGCAAAGGCTGCAGCGCACAAAGGAGAGGGGAAAGCCGCTCACAGAACGAAGCCAAGCTGAAGGGGGAGGGGGAACCCACTATGAACACGCCGCTCTGTGGCTCTCTTGTTGAGACAATCTAGAGCACTGCCAGCTTCTTCAAATCCTCCTGTGTATCTTTTAATGAGCTCTGTCATAGCGTGTGGGAAAGTTTAATCCTCCTGCTGTAATGTGTTGGCATATTCCAGAAATCTTATCTCCAAATTTCCTCATACAGCCCACCCTTTGAACTCCAGGAACACGACCAACTGAACTGCTCTGACCCCTCAGAATTCCCCAAATCTCTACCTTGCTGACATCAGCTTCCTGTACTAAAAGAAGTAGCCATGTTCATCATATTTTGAGCCTCAACCCCAAAATATCTTGTAGCAAAAGATTTATTTTAGCATGATCATTTCTGGAGTACGGTTGATTTCTTTGGATCTAACATAGTATAAAATCCAATGAGAATTTTGTGTTGCTCATTGCTTTGAAGGTGTTTAACAACTTAGAGCCTTTTCACACGACCCCTAAGATCCGCTGGCCACTTAAATTCGGACCAGAGATCTTAGGGGTTTGTCGCTGTTCCTGCGTTCCCACCCCCTCTGCACTCCTGGTTGCTGGCTGCGTGAGGGGAGGGAGAAAAAAAGGAAGAAAAGAATGCCGCTCACCTCCGTTCTGCCATCTCGGCACTGCATTCAGATCTCTTAAAAGGGGCAGGGGGCAAAAAAAGAACAAACAGAAGCAAGGAGAGCCCGGCAGTCACTACGTTATATCTGCATCAGGAATTTTCACCTCCAGAGAGCAGGTACCTGAAAAGTGCCCTGGGACGTGCTTAGGTGGGCGTGGTCACACTTAATTATCTGTAAACTCCGGAGCTGGTGGGGAAACAATTTTAAGCTCTGGAGCTGGGAGAGATTTGTGGCGGAGTTTAGGGGTCGTGTACAAATACCCTTAGTAGCCTGTTTATGATTAGTTTACTGCATTTTGAAAGCTTGTGGCTGATGTTAAAATTCAATCGTCATTATTTTGTCTCATTTTACAGTGGTCTCACAGCTGTCTAGACTGCACATAGGACTGATTCTAAAATAAGCTTCCTAGTCTTTATAGTAGCAGCTTCCTAGTAAGCACTTTTGTTAGTAAGGACTAAAGAGATGCAGCGTGTTCTACTAAAAGCTGGTCATGGAAAAAAATCATTGACTAAAATTGAAGTCAGAAGTCATGCCTCACAAAAAATAAGAGGGGGTGGTTCTTTCCCTTATTTGTTAAAGACATCTATGCATTGTCTTTCCACCTTACATTAATTTCAAGCTGAATTTTGAATAACATACATCTAATTGCCAGATCAGCAGGATAAAGGTGTGCTGTGAGGGTTCAATCTTCTCCAAGGTTGGTTCCGATCCATATATGAGCTCAGAGTCGATTTTATTATAAACGTCAAACGGGTTTTTATTTAAATTAACATGAGAAGAACATGAACAAACATTGTCTCTGGATCTTTGTGACAACTTTAACAACTTGGAAACATCAATATTCTCTAATAAAGGCTCTTCAAAGATGAAAGCTAACTGACTGGTTTCTTTAGATGTGTTACCTAGAAACGGGGACGATACTGCGTGCCTCTCCCCAGACACTGAGTGCCGCAGCATGGATGTTTTGCCCATTGGGCTACCCGATTCTCGTTCCTGCCCCTTCTCCATTCTGAGTTGGGCTTATCAAATTGTCCTGGCCACTTGGACTGACCATTCAAATTCATCCATCTCCCGAATTCTAGGTATGGGAATAGTGTCCTCCCATCTCAGCTTCCTATCTTCTGTCTGAGTCCCAACCTCTTTTACCGGTCTTTTCCAACTGTCACTGGTCCACTCACGTGCCTGCTTTTCCTCTCCTGGGTCCTCGCGCTCAACCCAGGGCGCTTTTACATGACCCCTAAGATCCGCTGGCCACTTAAATTCGGACCAGAGATCTTAGGGGCTTGTCGCTCTTCCTGTGTCCCCACCCTGGCTGCTGGCTGCGTGAGGGGAGGGAGAAAAAAAAGGAAGAAAAGATCGTGGCTCACCTCCGTTCTGCCTCCGCTCTTGCCGCGGCAACATTCCTGTCTCTGTAAAGTAGCTCTTAAAAGGGCGGGAGCCAAAACAACAACAAACAGAAGCCAGGAGAGCCCCGCACTCACTATCCTTACACCGCATCAAGCAATTTTCACCCCGGAAGAGCAGGTACAAGAAAAGTGCGCTGGGTCACGCTTAGGTGGGCGGGGTCGCACTTAATTTCCTCTAAACTCCCGAGCTGGCGGGGAAACATTTTTAAGCTCCGGAGCTGGGAGCCATTTGCCCCAGAGTTTAGGGGTCGTGTATAAACGCCCCCACTCGTCATTGTCCTCATCAGCTGCCCACAAACCTTCTTGAATAATCCCGTTTCTGCTCTGACAGTCCAGTAGTCTCACCACCCATAGCTCCCACCTTTAAACCCTCTACTTTTTCAACCAGTTCTACATTCACATCTTTATTACATTCTTCTTTATCGCGTGGTTTTGTTTCAGACGGCTCACTTTTCACATCTCCTTCACATGTGCCCCCTTCGGAAGACCTCTGCCCAGCCTCCTCAAAGAACTAGGAATTAGAAACACAAACATTCCCTTGTAAGAAGGTACCAGTCAAAACCAACTTTTAATTCAGTCCAATAGAATATGAAGTGGTTGTAAAATCAGGGTAGGTCATGGCAATGCACGTTCCCTAATATCTTCTCTTAAAAAGGATTGCAGCTGTAATATAAGGATCTGGGGAGTGGACATTTTTCATCATCATTCCACAAGACCGTTTTCCAGACCTAGAGATTACCCAGTACTGCCTACGAGAGCAATGCCCTATCTCAGTACATAACAAATAATATCTAGGATGATTTCTTAGTTTGAAGCAATTTACTTTCAAAAAATTGCACTGTGTATTTGTGCTCTGAGGGTGTAAATAACAGAATTTTGGCAATTAACTTAAGACTTGGGCTTGAATACCTGGACATTCACACAAGTGCATCCTAAAATTGGAATTGCCACCTGTTTTTCTGAGACATTTCTCATCTTTAACACCTAATGCATAGGCATCTTCACCATGACCTTCTCCATACTGGAAAGAGTTGCACCTATGGAATTTAGCTGGCACAAATGTTGGAAGATATCATTTTAGTTCATTTTATGCCATTTACTAATACTCATAAATTCTTTAACATCTGGAACAGAAAAACCTATGAAGAAAAATAAAATATGGAAGGAAGCAACACTGGTAGATTTTCATGGCCTATATCAATACTGCACTGGAATCTACTGTGTGTCTTTTATTCATTTATTTTTAAAAACCTCCACATATACTGCCTCGACCAAGGAAAACTGATAAAGTGTGGCACCCTACAAAATCAATGTGTGAAAATCATCTTTGATTTGAAAATCCCCTCCTCAAGCTGCTGCTCCAAGGGAAAAAAAAAGACTGAGCCTACCGTACCTCAAATGTTTCTCCGTCCTTTACAGCAAGGTGAGCAATGATTATCACATTCTCTAGAGGAGACTGTCTTTTAAAAAAGATTTTGGAAAAAAAATATCAACTCTAACATCCCCTTGTGTTCTATGAGGGCAATTCTGTAATTTGGTCATGTTTTGAAGGGGAGGGGACTGGTACCCCAGAGGCCCCCACATACCCTCAAATTTTAATGCTTTTATTATATATATATATATATATATATATATGGACAATCATTCCCCCCTATTTCACACATTTTCACAGCAGAAAGAAGAGCATTTTACAACAGACAAAACAAATGACATCAATCTTCTGCTGTTTATTTCCTCCAGGAAGAGTACAGAAATAGAATCATGGAGAATACTTCATTAACTGCCTAGCAAGTTTGCAATAGACTTGCCCTTACTCAGGAATTTTCATGAAGGCAGAGTCCATACACTGCACAAGAATTTGACCCTGTAAGTTTACTGATTTACTTTCTTTGTCATATACGAAATCTCCTCAAGTCCCTGTGGACTGGAAATCTGTTAAGGACCTTGAATGCCTCCCTTTGTGGTAGAATAGACTGCGTGCAGCAAGGGCTTCTTGCATGCAAGATGAAGGTGGGTAAAATGATCTAAAGGGATTGTGTCAGCAGGATGATGGGGTGGGTCAGGAAATGATTATTTTCTGGTGGTGATTATTACTCAAGGGGCTGCAGAATTTTTTTTTTATAATACAATCATATAAAATTAATGTTGCACTTTCCCTGCTACTGTACATCAGGCAACCCACGGGAGGAAAACCCTCACACTTGAGATGAAAGCCTTAGAGTTTGGAAAATCTGAATAGTTGACCTGCACAGTGTACCCGGTAAGAAAACATTTTTTTAAAGAGGAAAAATGCACAAAGTCCTGTAGCTTAACCTCGTGCCAAGAATACCGAAATTGTTCTGTTGTTGAGGTGTTCCTACAGAGTAGTTAAAAGCTTTTTAATTCCACTCCTTTTAGGTTCAAGGCTCCCTAAGGCTTCATTGTGGTCAGGGAAAGCCTCTAGTAGTCTCAGGACGTTATTGAGGAAGGCTTTAAAAGTAAAAAAAAATAAAAAAAATAAATCATTGCTGGATCGCCATTGGCAGGATCAGAATGGGTGCAATTGTTTTTAATATTAAGAACTCTCCAAAAATACTCTAAAATAAATAAATAAAAATAAAAAATATACTGTGGTCTCCCTCTGGGGCGCCTTTCCTGCGCTAGTTCTCTGTATAGAAGATCTTTTGGGATCCGGCCATCGTCCATTATCACAACATGTCCAAGCCAGCGTAGGTGTCGCCATTTCAATAAAGTATACATGCTAGAGATTCCAGCTCGTTTCAGGACTATGCTATTTGGAACTTTGTCATGCCAGGTAATGTTGAATATTCGCCTAAGGCAGCACATATGGAAGGTATTCAGCTTTCTTTCCTGTTGGGCATGGAGGGTCCAAGACTCGTTGCAATACAAAAGTGTGCTCAGTACACAAGGTTTATAGACCTGTATCTTTGTATGTACTGTTCTGCATATTGTTTATGCTTCTGTTATCTTTTGAACCTTGACCATCAATTCAGACTCTACACCAGTGACTAATGGTAAAATACATATCCATAGCATTTTACTTGAGTTTAATGTTTTGAGTGAATTCCAATACAAACTTACAAAATATATTCTTCACTGCTTTAAATAATACACCGTATATTTGTATCTAGGATGGCTTCTCCTCAGCATGGAGAGGGGTGACCAGTGGGTTGACCCAGGGTTCTGTTCTGGGTCCAGTGCTATTCAACATCTTTATTTTTTTAGTTTCTTTTTTTAAAAAAATTACATACAACAAAAGCAAAAAAAACAAGTCAAACATTTATTTATTTATTTATTTATTTATTTATTTATTTATTTATTTATTTCTATACCACCCATCTTCCAGCGGAACTCTGGGCGGTTTACAATAGAATTAAAAACAACAATACAGTACAAAACAAAATCAAATAGAGCCAAAACAATAGGAGGGGAAACCCTCAGCAAGAGGCGTCAAGAGGGTGGGGAAAAAACCCAGTGGATTAGATTAAATTAAATTAAAGGTCACCAAATGCCTCCCTAAAAAGCATGGTTTTAAGCGCTTTTTTGAAGGCGCACAGGGACTGTGCAACATGTCAATCTGACAAGACTCATGAAGGAAAAGATAGAAAAAGGACTAAAAAATAAATAAAGACAAGGCAAAGCCTCCTATAATCACACACTCTCCACTTATCCATATACCATACATATGAACCAAGGATTTTGCCATTGTCTGGCCAAATGTGAAATCTCTTTTCCCCGGATTTTTGGTTCTCCAAATATCAATTTAATTTAATTCCTCTTCCATTTCTAAGAAACCCTCCATTGTTGAAATGCCTTTTTGTTTATCAACTACAGTGACCCCCCCCCACCATTTTGTGGTTCCGGTATTGCGTTCCCACTACATCGCGGGACCGCAGTCCTGGAACCGTGGGGGGCGGGCAGTGGGGGGCGGGTTGCTTCGTGCCACCCCCCTCGCACCCCCAAGAAGCCTCCGGGGTGTGTGGGTGGGCAGCAGCGGGCGATCCGGTTGCTCCACGTGGCCCTCCCACGCACCCCCGAGAAGCCTCGGGGCCACACGGGTGGGCAGGTGGGCGGCAGCAGCGGGAGATAAGATCCCTCTGGCGCCGGCGGCGTGCCGTGCAATCACCCTCCGCCCCCCCCGCCCCCTCGCTTCCGCATATCGCAGATTTTCATGCATCGCGGGTGGGGTGGGTCCCTAACCCCCACGATCGGTGGGGGGTTACTGTATTGCACTAAAGTCCCCCATAATACATATTTTCTTTTCTGGCTCCCCTATCAACTGCACGTTTAATTGGTCAAAAAACTTTTCTTGTGTTTCATTTGGTACATAGGTGTTCACCAGCAATATCTCTTCTCCCTGTTTTGACGATTCTTCCATCTGAGGCGTATATTAATTCTGGTTCAAATTCTTTCTGTACATACACTGCCACACCCCTTTTCTTTTGTTTGTCTGCCACTTTACTCAATTTAGCATTCCCTAACATATTTTTGTCTTTTTCTTGATATGGGTCTCCTGAATGCATACAATATCTGCTTTGGCTTTGTACAATTTATTAAAAATTTACTTCTTCTGTGCCGAATTCATCCCTTTTACATTGACTGATACGATCTTTACATGTCTAGGCATTTTGCATATTTTTATTACTGGTTTTGTCTTTACTTCTATTCCAGTTAATGGTTCTCCTAGGTGAAGGGGGTGTTCTCTGTATTTTTTTCTTCAATCCACTTTGTCTTGCCATCTGATTCTTCACTGGAGAACTGCAAATGCAAATCTTCTTCTGTCAGCGTCAATTTGTGTCTCATCTCTTCCAGGAAGTTTCTTGCTTTCATTTTACTACTTAAGCTAAATCTTCTCCCCCTCCTAGTTTAAAAAAAAACCCACCTTCTGGGGTTAACCATGTAAAAGGAATTTTTCTGTCTATAAGTACTTTTGTAAGGAAGGTATATTCCTCTCTTTTTTCACATGTTCCATGGTGTGTGTGTGTGTTGTGGCATTACAGTCGTGACCGACTCTTTGTGACCCCACATCCATGGAGTTTTCTTGGCAGGAATACTGGAGTGGTTTGCCAGTGCGTACTCCAGGTGCCTACAGCACCTGGTATTCCCTGGTGGTCTCCCATCCAAGTACTAACCAGGTTCGATCCTGCTTAGCTTCCAAAATCAGGTGAGATGGGATGTGCTTAGGGCATCTAGGCAGCTATGTTCCATGGTACCTGTTTCAAAATATTCATCTTAACTCCTCGAATTGTCAGGTCTTTTTCTTTGTTGATTTTCAATATTTTCTTTTATTGATCTGCTGATAAAATTAAATGAACCTATTTTGGCAGCTTGTTCTTTCTTGTATATGTGTTCCCTACTCTATAAATTCTGTCTATTGATTGTTGTATCATTTCTTTAGTTAAACTGTTGGATGGCTAACTCTTCAGCTATTAATTGCTCTAAATCTTCTTCCTTTTCTTCTATATTTTGAATTCTTAGAAAATATGATGCTTTGCCCGTTCCCAGCATCAATAATCTTTGATCTTTTTTCTTACTTCAAAGTTGGCAGTTCTTCCATGTTAGCAACTCTGTGCTCCATCTCTTTGACTACCTATGTGAAGGAGTCTATTTTTATTGTTACTATCTATTCCAGCTTTAGAATCAATCCTTAGTTCTTGCATCTGATCTGAGATTTGCCTAACTATATTAGCTTGCAAATCTTGGAAAGCATTCTTGAATGGGTCCTGTGCCAGCAATTTTGATAAATTTATTCCTTTGCTTGGAGACTCCTCTTTCTTTGCGCGGGTTGCCATCTTGCATTACCACAGAATCAATTTATTATACCATACCCCTTTCAAATACCTTTCAACAATCCTGCCTTCCTTTGCTCCTTGCTATACTACAACTCTTTATGACTTAGAAAAGTTAACCTGCAATGACAACATACAGGTCTACCAGCTTGAATGTCCCAAAAAGGAAGCAAAGGGGGGGGGGGGACAAAGGAAAAAAAGGAAAGAAGAGGCAATGTGGATCAATACAGTACAAAATTACTCTAATGAGATTGTAAATTGAAAATTGATCTAACCACAACCTGGCAGTAGAGGTCCTTCTGCCTCTAGCAGTAATGGCAAACCTTTTAGAGACCAAGTACCCAAAATGCCTTTCAAAACCCACTAATTTTTCGCAAAGTGCCAATACTATTTTATACTTTTATACTTTGTGATTGTTGTAAACCACCTGGAGTTCCTGCTGGAAGACTGGTGGTATAGAGAGAGAGAGAGAGAGAGAGAGAGAGAGAGAGAGAGAGAGAGAGAGAAATTTAACCTGAATACAGGTGGCTGTGAAGGGGCAATGTTGGGTGCCCACAGAGAGGGCTCCGAGTGCCACCTTTGGCACCTGTGCCATAGGCTCGCCAATACTGGCCTATAGCCTACAAAGATTCAAAGTTTCCGTCTAATAAATTTTTGGAGAGAGGTTAAGCTATATATCTTATCTCCTTGTAACCAGTAGAAAGCAGCAGAGTTCAAACCTCTGAGGGAAAAGAAACCAGATTCTTCATGTTATTGGAGCTGGCTTAGCACCCAAGGCTCCAGATAACACCTTTGAAAAACCAATTGTATCCATGCGAACCCAACCTTGGTGGAATGATAACAGGTGAAAAAATTCTGAAGTTGGTTTAGCTTCTGTTCTATCCAGTTGACTGAACCACTCTTCCTTGCTGCCTCCCAAGGTAATGAGGGGGTGAATAGCCAAATCAGGTTCCTCTGCGCACTGGCTTAAGATCTTCTATTCTCCTGCACTGTTCGCTTTCACTTGTTAATTGTCCAAATTAGCAGTTCTTTCTTTAAGCACACCAGGGCTCCTAATCAGTAATAAGACCAGAACTGCTTTCCAAATTGAAAGGGAGTGGGATTGAATAGTTTTCCCTGCTTCGCCTCTGTGTCTTACTATCAAACAAAAAGGGGGAAAAATCAGGCTTCTACGCCACTTTCCCCTTTCTCCTGCAAGAACACATTTGTGGAGGTAAAATCCTAATGTCCAAATAAATTGAACTCTCCTGAGCCACTGTTTCCCTGTATATAAATCCTGGAACGAAGTTCAGTACTCCCTTCCCCCAATGTGCACCAATGTGCCTCTCTCAAGGGTGGAAAGCTCTGGGCGAGATGTAGCAGCTGAATCGCCAAAATGACACCAAGCAGGATCTTCTGCCTTGAGGAAACACTCCAGGGGCGAGTTGCTTCTCAACCTGCCCCCTCATGCTTCTCTGATCCTTATCAACACAGGGGGGGTGCTCTCCTGCACCCCGCCTACTCTCAATTCCTTGAGAGTTTCTTGATCTGCAGTATGCAGCTGGTTCTCTCAGAGCCTTGGGATAATAACCCTGATGCTCTCCATGCCACACCCCTTTTCAACTTCTTCATAAATGACTTGGATGAAGGAATGGGAAGCAATCTGATTAAATTTGCAGATGATACCAAATTGGGAGGGGTGGCTAATTCATAGGATAAGATAAAAATCCAAAATGACCTTGACAGATTAGAGTGCTGGGCCAAAGCAAATGGAATGAGTTTCAGCAGAGAGAAATGTAGGGTCCTGCAACTAAGGAGAAATAATGAATTGCATAGATATAGGATGGGAGACACCTGGCTGGAGAATAACACCTGTGAAAGGGACCTTGAAGTCTGAGTGGATCACAAATTGAACATGAGTCAACAGTGTCAGATATTAGTTCTTGAAACTATGTATTAGACAGGTGTACAAATAAATTGTATGCATTTAATTGATTTTTAAGATGGAGTCTGCAAACATGCAAAGTCATAGTGATTCAGTCTAAAGATTTTTCTTATTAGACTGCAGGTGTAAAGAATGGGCTTAAATGAGTTTGGCTGATGCAAGCTGCTGCAATAGCCATGATGCAATGTGTTACCTGATAGGACAGACAAATGTATATAAGTGCTCTATTGTGTGTGTGTGTGTGTGTTGTGTCATTACAGTCGTGACCGACTCTTTGTGACCCCATATCCATGGAGTTTTCTTGGCAGGAATACTGAAATGGTTTGCCAGTTCCTACTCCAGGCGCCTACAGCACCTGGTATTCCCTGGTGGTCTCCCATCTAAGTACTAACCAGGGCCGACCCTGCTTAGCGTCCGAAATCAGTCGAGATCGGATGTGCTTAGGGCATCTAGGCAGTGCTAATCAGTGTTAAATGGGCCTTTGTGAATAAGGCACTCATTCTTGTCTCTCTATGCTATGTGCTAATTATGTATGCCATGTATGGTGAAATGCTGTTATGCTGTTGATTTGTCTCTGTGTAACTTATTTGCGTTCAGTATATATGTAATATAGCTGTTTTGTTTTAAGTAAGCTCTGACTTTGTATGATTCTGATTCTGTCTATGTAATTGTTCAATAAGTATTTGCTTCCGCTGCCAGAACAAATTGCAAAATACTCTGACAGTGTGGCACAGCAGCCAAGAAAGCCAATGAGATTCTTGGTTGCATCAATAAAAGCATAGTTTCTAGTGTAAGGGAGGTGATAGTACCACTCTATTCTGCTCTGGTCAGACACCACTACCTCCAGAGTACTGTGTCCAGTTCTGTGCTCCTCAATTTAAAAAGGATGTTGACAACCTCAAGCGGGTCCAGATTAGGGAGACCAGGATGGTTAAAGGTCTGGAACGTATGTCTTGCGAGGAGCGGCTTAGGGATCAGGGAAAGTTTAGCATTACAAAAAAGGTTGAGAGGGGATAGGAGAGCCATCTTTAAATATGTGAAGGGATGTCATATCGAAGAGGGGGCTGGCTTGTTTTCCATGGCTTCAGAGACTAGGACTCGGAGCCATGGTTTCACACTACAGGAAAGAGATTCTATTTGAACATTAGGAAGAACTTCCTGATCTGTTCAGCAGTGGAATATGCTACCACGGAGGGTGGTGGAATACCCTTCTTTGGAGGTTTTTAAGCAGAAGCTGGATGGCCATCTGTCAGGGGTACTTTAATAGGGGTTCCTGCATAGGTTCCTCTCAACTCTATGATTCTAAGAGAGGCAAAGGTCTGCAATGCAGAACTGAGATTATGGCCTATTCACTTTTTTATACCTGTCTCCTATAGTATACAGAAGCTAGGTAGTCTGATGTAAGACTTATTCATTAAAGATGCAAGTTTTAAAATAATGCAGATTAAAAAGGTAATTTCTTTCCTGCATTCTCAAGTACAATTCAATCTTGGTCCTCAGATCACATTTTGGGTGTGCAACCTTCTGCTGTATTCCAGAAAGTGATCTTCACCAGTAAAATAAGTACTTAATTAAACATATCCTCCTCACCTTCAGCTGGCTGCACACATTACAGATAAAGATGCTTAAATTGGGGTGGGGGGAGATTTTCATGAATGTGGGTTTATACGGTTGTTAACTATAGCGTGGCAAGGCCGTGAAATTAGGAATAAATGTTCTGGTGGATGAAACTGCTGAGGTCCTTTGAATCTTACAAGAGGAAGTTTCCAAGGCACAAAGCTCAACAGCTGCTCACCTATCTTATATAACTTAGTTGTTCACACTGGTTGCTATTGAGTTTTACCATTGTACATTAATTTTCAAAGTACAAACTTTCTGAGTTGTCCTTTGTGTGTGATGGAATCCAAGGAAAGCCAAACCAGCTAGATTTCTTTAGAAGTTTGTTGCCAAGCTTTCCATGCACCCAAATATCCTTTTTTGGGCCCCATCCATCAGTAAAGTTCTTTAGGCTATTTAGCTTTTTGTGCCTTATACAAACAACTGCTCCTGACTAATTGCATTTTTGTTTCTATTTTGCACACTTCTAACAAAAATTATATTTCAGTTATAAGTCATGAATTGTCAGAAGGAAATGCAGAACAGCGGGTGGATTTTCCCTACTTCAATCCTTTGCATATATGGCTTCTTCAGCATGATGAAACCCTCTGAGCCTTTCCTCATACCTTACCTTGCTGGGCCTGACAAAAACCTGACTATTGATGAGGTACAGTGAAATGTTTTATTTGTGATAGTGAGATTGGTAGAATGATCAGCGGTAGTCTTCTTCCCTTGCACACTGACACTCTAATTTCCCTCAAACACTTCTGTTTTCTGAGGAAGGTACCACTAATTTGCCAATATGTTGAACCAGCCAAGATTTGTGGGGTTTGGAAGCATCTCTTCAGTTACTGTTCAATGAAAGCAACACCCCCAATGATCCATTCCATTCCGGGTTCAGGTGGTGTCATGGCACAAAGACAGCATTGGTAACCTTGTAAGATAAGCTTCTGATGAGGCCAAAGTGTCCTTAATGATTCCTCTTGATCTCTCCCTAGCCTTTGATACCATAGACCACAATCTTCCTGCAGAAGGGTTAGGTATTGGAGGGCTAGCTAAGTATTGGCTTTGGTCCTTTCCAGAGAGTGCAAGTGGATAAGACAATCTCTTCCTCCTGGACCCCAGGGATCAATCATCTCCCCGTTTTCAGACATCTATATAAGACCACTGGGAGAGGTCATCCAGAGATCTGGAGTTTTACCTCAATGATATGCAGATGACACCCAACTCTATCTCTCCTTCCATCCATCTGCAGTAGCTGCTGCACTGCCTGGAAGCGGTCTTGACATGGATTGTGGGCAACAGACTGAAATTGAATTCAGACAAGATGTGTGTCCTCTGGACAAAGGTTCCTGCTGTCTGTGGGTTGGGGGTCAGAAGAAGCCAAGCTGCTTTTTTGGAGGTCACCCATGATATCATCAATTTGGCTTCGAGAAGCTCGCTCCTGTTTCCACCTGCCAACTACAGCTGCTTCTCTGTGTGTGGAGGCACCAGAGGCAGCCAGCCAGCCAGCGGAGGGGAGTGGCTGGAGAGGAGGAACTTCTGTCCCACAACTTTTTCAGCTGCTTCCCAGGCTCCACCAGCAGCTAGCAAACTCCAGGCTGGACGTTGCTCCAAGAAGCCACCTCCTATCTCCACCTGCTTGGGTAGGGGTGGGATTATGGACTCATTTTTTGCCTTTGCCTTGTTCTACTTTGGTTTTCTTGGTTTTTTTTCCTTGCCATCAGGTATAGGCGGTAGGGATGCACATTAAGAGACAAGTTGCATATTACTGTTAAGAGATCCATAACTTCATTTCTCAGTTCCTTAATAACCCTTGGGTGGATGCCACCTGGGCCTGGTGACTTATTAATCTTCAATTTATCCATTATACCTAAAATGTCCTCTCTTTTAACCTGTATTTGATTTAATTCTTTAGTCAAGAGGAGCCATTCGGGCAGTGGAATCTGCCCAAGGTCTTCTGCCGTGAAGACAGATGCAAATAACTCATTTAATTTCTCTGCAATTTCCAAGCCCTCCTTTACCTTCTATTTTCCTCCCTCACCATCCAGGAAGGGAGGAGGGCCATTGGAACTGTGCTGGTTACGGTATAAATCTGAGCTACGGGCAGTGAAGCGGGAGGGGAGATGGCTGGAGTGGAAGAGGAGAAAATACTGCTGTGAGTCTGATCAAACACAGCTTAGAGCCCAATACTGGGCCTATTCCGTGGCAATACAGTTGGCGAAAGGCAACATTTCACCGACTGCATTGCTTCCTCAGAGTGCCATCCAGCAGGGCTGCTTCAGGTGGTCTGGGAACTTCTTCAGCCGGGAGATACGGTGGAGGCCCTGGACCATTCGGCGGCATGCTGTGATGAGCTTCCTGTCCACTTTGAGGGGAACACCGCTCATATTCGCAGTGAACTGGACTCCACCATTGGTGCAAAATCAAAGGATGTGTCCACTGTACCATGCTTAGATCCAGTGTTATTAGATGAGCTTCAATTGTTGAGACCCAAGGATGTGGATAGAGTTCTTGGATCTGTCTGTTCTACCACCACACTGCTTGACCCTTGCCCTTCTTGGATAACTGAAAGAAAGATCTGCCAAAGGGGTTCACACCTGGGTCCAGGAGGTTGTGAACACCTCTTTAAGAGAGGGAATGGTCCCTGCTGCCTTGAAAGGGGTGGTAATTAGACCACTCCTTAAAACAACCTGACCTGGACCCAGGGCTGGTGGTTAACTACTGACCAGTAGCAAACCTCCCTTATTTGGGCAAAGTGTTGGAGTGGTGGCTGGACAGCTGCAGGCACTGCTGGATGGAACGGATTTTCTGGATCCATTTCAAATGGGTTTCACACCGGGTTTGGAACACAGACTGTCTTGGTTGCCCTGTATGATGACCTTTGCTGTGAGACAGGGGACTGCAATGCTGTTGATACTCCTGGATCTCTCGGGGGCCATCGACCATGGTGTCCTTCTAGGTAGGCTGGCTAGGTTGGGAGTTGGAGGCACTGTCTTGCAGTGGTTCCGCTCCTTGCTGGCTGACCATGTCCAGAAGATGATGCTGGGGAAAGCAGCTCTGCCCCATGTTTCAGAATCGTGCTGCATGCCTGGTGAGTGGCAGGGCCGCCAAGGAACACATCATACCGATTCTATATAATCTTCACTGGTTACCAGTTGCTGCCCGAGCCCAATTGAAACTGTTTGTTTTGACATATACAGCCCTAAACGGCTTAAGACCTAGATACCTGAAGGACCGCCTCCTTCCATATGAACCTACCTAGCAATTAAGATCTAGCCAGGGAGTCCTCCTGAGCCATCCCTCAAGGAGGTGAAAGGGATGGCTTGCAGGTATAGGGCCTTTTTGGCAGCTGCCCCCAGACTATGGAATGCCCTGCCAAATGAGACTGGCCTGGCGCCAACGTCGATAATTTGGTGCCAGGTAAAAAACTTCCTGTTCCAGTTTTTCAACTGATGATTATGGGTCCTGATGACAATTTTAGTGTTGTGTTTTAATGTATATTTATTGTACTTAATGTTATCGTTTTAATTTTATTGTAATTTTGATGTTTTAATTGTTTATTGTGAGCTGCCCAGAGACCTCTGGGTAGTGAGCGGCATACAAGGTACATAAATAAATAAAAATAAATAAATATATTCCCCTAATGGAGATCAAGATATTTTTTAAAAAAACTACATGGTGACACTACTATATGTAAATATGAGGTATGTTTGTTGGGTGATTTTAACGCAATTGTAGACAAGACAAAATATTATAAAAAGAAGGCAACAGAAGGAGCCAAAAAAGAACATTACCAAAAATATTTTTTTTTAGATGGCCTAGAGGATGTGGCGTGTGAGGAATATAAAGAATAGCAAATTTACTTTTTACTCAGCACAGCGTCGATCATGATCTGGGCTTCAGGCTATTTAAAAATGGAATACAGGAGGCAGAAATACAACCAAATTTATAGGCTGACCATAACCCGACTAAGATTTCATGGAATGAAAAAATAAGAAAAAGACGAAGATGGGCATTGAACACAATGATTTTGAATTATGTCAAAAGGCTAAAAAAGAAATGGAATTTTAAAAAAGAAAATACAACAAACGAAACGTCCAGTCAGATTATTTGGGACACAGTGAAATCAGTATTCCGGGGCATGGCTACTGCATTTAATTCAGGAAGAAATAAAGAAAAATGGTGGATATACCAAGAAATAAAGGATAACTAAAAATCTAGAAAAGAAGCTTTTGGAAAATTCCCCCATAAGGGAAAAATATAATGAAAGAACTGAAAATGCTCACGCATAAGCAGAACTTGTTAGATACAGAATAGCACAACAAATTAAAATAAGCAAACAAAACTTTTTCAAAAATGCAAATAAACCAGGGAAATGGTTGGCTTATAAATTGAAAAAGCAAAAAGAGAGGAAATTAACAACTTAAGAGATGAGGCTGGAATAATAACAAACAAAAAAGAGAAAATTCAAAAAAAAAAAAAAAAGGAACAAGACAGGGCTGTCGTCTTTTGCCTTTACATTGAAGGTCATGAATAGACAGATTGGGGAAAATAAAGATATTCAAGGACCAAAGTTAAAGATGAGATATATAAAATTCAAGCTTATGCAGACAATCTGGTTTTTATTATAGAGGATCTTACTAAAGGAAACTGAAAGCTACGGAGATGTGGCAGGCTTAAAAATTAATAGATCTAAAACTAAATTTTTAGTGAAAAATTTAATAGAAAAGCAAAAAAAAAATCAATTGACAACTAGTATGGGAATTCAGGTAGCTATTAAAGTGAAATATCTGGGGATACAAATAACATCAAGGTGTTCAACTTTAAAATATGATAATTATGTTAAAGTGGTACTGCAGATAAAAAAAGATCTAGAGAGATGGGGAGAAATACAGATTTCGTTACTGGGAAGAATAGCCAATGTCAAAATGAACATTTTGCCTACATTTTTTTTTGTTTCAAAACCTCCCAATAAAATTTGATACTTTTTTTCCAAGTATTAGACAGAAATGTATCCAAATTTATTTGGCAAAAAGAGAGAGGCAAGAATCAAATTGAAGCTACTGCCTGACATGAAGGAGAGGGGAGGTGATGGGCTTCCAAATTGGCATCTTTATTATCAGGCTTGTGTATTGATGTGGATTAAGGAATGGATACTTCTGAAAAACAGAATATTGTATTTGGAACGACATGACCTGCAAGCTGTGTGGCATGCGTTCTTATGGTATTACAAAGTTAAACAACATATTTTTCAAGACATATGATTAGGAATGCTTTACTTAAAACATGGGAAATAATTAAAAGCAAAAACTACAGGAAAACACCAAGATGGGTTTCTCCTATTGAACCTTTAGGCACCCAAATCTTATTAACTACCAGAAGATTATTACTTATGACTTGCTTTTAAATGAAGGAGGAATACTTAAGTCTAAAGATTAGAAAACCTAGGGTTGAACCAGTCATGGTTCCATCTATTACAGTTAAATTCAATATATAAGCAGGGCTTGAAAAAGCAAGAATTTAAGGAACAATATTTACCATTGGGCAAAATATGCTTGCAACTTTTAGAATATCAAATATAACTATATAAATACTTGCTGGACTGGGAAATGAAGGACAAAGAAGTTAAAGTTATGATAGTACAATGGGCAAAAAACTTTGGACATACAATAGAATTAGAACGAGGGGGGAAATGTGGATTGTTATTACAAAATAATAGTTGCAGTAGCATATAAAGAAAATCTACTTAAAATGTTTTATAGATGGTATAGGGCTTTTCAGATAATGTTGGAAAGGTAAAAGCGAGGGTACATTTTATCAGTTGGTGAACATGTGCGAAAGCTAGGAGTTATTGGGTTAAGCTAGGCATGTCCAAACTTTGGCCCTCCAGATGTTTTGGACAGCAGCTCCCACAGTCCTTTGCCATTGACAATCTAAGCTTAGAATTCTGGCAGTTGTGGTCCAAAACATGAGGAGGGCCGAAGTTTGGACATGCCTGGGATGAGCTATTTACTTGGTTAAGGCAGATGACAAAACAAAACTTAACATTTAAACGGGACTGTGCCTATTAGGAATCCCCGCGCCCCAGGCCCAAAAAATGGAATTATAGCAAATAACTATTTGGTGTTGCAAATGCTAACAGTGGCAAAGCTGGCGTTGGCAGAGTTATGGAAAACAGACAAGACACCAATGGACGAAATGGTGATAGATAAAATTTTGGACTGTGCTACCATGGATATATTAATATACAAACTTAAAGAGAAAGAGGAGTCTAAGTTTGCTCAGTCCTGGAGCTCATTCCATACCTGGTTAGAGGAAAGAAAAGGGTCAGAGATAGTAGTAGAAATCTGATGAGGATTCTGTATATGTATATGGATGTAGATAGGTTAAAGATTACCTCATTGATACGTGTCACGACTAAAGAGAGCTATTGGATGTTTATAGTATAAATTCAATAGAGGAAAGAATGAAAAAAAAAGCATTAGTACATGAAGTTGCCCTTGAAGATGGTCCACAAGCTTTAGCTAGGCCAAAGCATGGCTGTCAAAATGTTAGCTGATGCAGCAAGGTTGATTTAGATTAGATCAGGCCTGCCCAAAGTCCAGCCCGGGGGCTAAATCCGGCCCGTCAGGCCATTCTGAGTGGCCCGTGGCTGGCTGGCCTGCCCCTCCCTCCCCCCATTTTTAAAAAATCTTTAAAATCCCCGGCACCGCAGGGTAAAGTGTGGGGTGGGCAGGCCAGCAGGCCTCTGCCACCGCCAAGGAGCTTTGGGGTGGGCTGGCGGGCGAGCCATCGCCACCACTGGGGAGCTTGGGGGGGGGTGCAAGGTCATACAGATCACCTCTTCCAAGGGGCGACCTGTGGCCACGGCTCCCTATGCCTCCTATGGTCCCCACCTTCCTTCCTTCCTCTCTTGGTTTCCACCTTCCTCCCTCCCTCCCTTGGTCCCCGCCTTCCTTCCTGCAGGTGGGGCTTATGGGTCAGTGGGTGGGGCTTGTAGTGGGGTGGCAGGGTCGGGGAGCAACCAGCCCCTGACACATTCTCAGCCACCAAATCTGGCCCTCCTTACAAAAAGTTTGGGCACCCCTGGATCAGATGAATCTGAAAAAAAACTGCATGGGTTATCTATCCATTTCAAGGTCCAATGCTGGTTGCTGGCATTTACCCTTTGGAACAGAAAATAGAGGATGAGCAACACTCCCTAAAAGTCTGGTTCCATTTTGAGACCTTCTGTTCGTTTTCTTCTTCTTCAGGTGTCTGCCTTCTCAGAAGCATAATGTGCAGCAAGAGAATATTTTCTGGGGGGAGGGTTGTTTTGTTTTTTAGTTTAATATGGTGGTGACTTTTTGAAAGAATGCTTTTTAGAGATGGGTACTATTTGGGTAATTTTGTTTGTTTCTGTTACATTCTGCTTCGCACCAGAGAACTTATTTTCCTGAGCATATTTGTTGAGAAAGTGTTAGCCTGTCATACAGTTTAGCTGTGGCCTCAGTTTCACTGATGTTATAAACGTTAATGTTTCCAGATATACTTGTGATTGGTTGAATATTGAAGGATAGTAAGCAGATGTTTCAGATCACATAGGCAACATTTTTTGGGTAAGACTGAATTGTTAGAATAGCTGCTGTCAATTTAGCTCTAGAAGACAGACTTGAAACCACTGGAAAAAGTGATTGCATGCTCTATATCCAAGATAAGAGCTAAATACTAGATTAATACCACTTTCCTCCATCTGGTGCCTTTTGGAATGTGCTGAGATAAAGGTATCAATAGTTCTCCTAGCTGGAACTGATAAGATGTATTTGAACACATTGAGGAAGGTTGAGGTGGCCCATCTGAAGATAAAGACCACTCATTGTCTGCAAACAGAAAAGGATCAGGGAAAACAAAACAAAACAGAAGAGCTACCAGGGACAGAGAAATTATATTCAGGGTACCATACATTACCTGGATCATGGTAGGAAACCTTTGGCTATCCAGATGCTCTGACTTACAACTCCCATCAGCTCCCCCTAATGTTGCTACTGTACAAGATTATGAGAACTGCAGACCAAAAACATCTGGAAGGTTCTGTAAACTGTGGCCCTCCAGTTGTTTTTCAACTTACAACTTGTTACAATTTCTGCAATTCTTTACCATTTGCTGTGCTGCCTAGAGCTATAGTCCAACTATAGTCCAACAACTCGGCCACACACTGCACAAACCTAGTATCACGCAGATGTAACTTTATAAGTTTTTTTTTCTTTCTGTTAATCAAGATTGTGATGACCAATGGTTTTTAGCAATAAACTATTACCTATGTATTCTATTTCTCATTCCCAGTGTTACAGGACTCCTTTTTCTCTCCAGGTAACACATCATATTTTACCAGTTTGGACATACTCCTACCTGGCTCTACTATTTCCTGTATTCCTGATAACAGACTACGTACGCTATAAGCCTATCATTATTCTCCAAGGAGTTAGCTTTATTGCTACTTGGTTGTTGCTGTTATTTGCCCGTGGTATGCCAGCTATGCAGCTGATGGAATTTTTCTATGGACTTGTGACTGCCACAGAAGTTGCCTATTATGCCTACATCTACAGTGTTGTCAATGCCAACTACTACCAGAAAGTTACAGGTTACTGCAGAAGTATCACTCTAGTGGCATCCACCATGGGCTCATTACTGGGGCAGCTTTTAGTTTCTTTGGCCCATGTGCCTTATTTTTATCTCAATGCTATAACACTGACTTCTGTTTCTGTGGCATTTGTATCTTCTTATTTTCTGCCCATGCCTCAAAGAAGTATGTTTTTTCATAGAAAGTCTTCCCAAGATGGATCAGAGAAAGATTCCCCAAATGTAATGAACCAGCCAAACTACCAACAGAACAAATGTACTGCAATGCCACCTGTCAACTCCCAGAACTTACCTGAATACCAATTACCTCAAATTCAAAACCAGAATTCTTTTCTGGCAGTGCTTTTACATCTGTGTAAAGACTTGAAGGAATGCTACACCACAAAGAAACTTCTTTACTGGTCTGTATGGTGGGCATTAGCTACTGCAGGCTTTAACCAAGTTCTAAACTACGTCCAAGCACTGTGGGATGCTAAAGCACCCTCACAAAATTCTGATATTTATAATGGAGCTGTTGAAGCCATTGCAACATTTTTGAGTAAGTATGTGATTCTATGGAAATAAAGATACAAGCAAATACATGCAAGCTGAGCTTCGTCCTATTTAGCAAAGAAAGCACAACAAAGTAAAACAGACTTTTAATAGCCCATAGATTGACACATATTCAGAAGTGTACAAAGAACTTTGACAGATACAGCTTCTCTGTTTCAAAAGACTGTCCAAGCAGGTCGAGGACACCTCCTTTGCAAACTCAGAAAACTGGCTGCTACATATGCAATTGAAAAAGAGGATACCAGCCCATCTTTCCACTTAAGCATATTTATCTACATCCAGTTGATGGGCATGTAGCTGTATTGTCACACTGGCTGTTCTCTATATTCTTTGTATACTTCATGAGCCACTTGGAAAACTGAAAGGGAAGTTATATATAAACACATGAGAACACTTCAGTAAGAACAAAAATGATTCACTGAGCTACTAATCTATCTACTCCCCTATGACACTGTTTACTCATATGCTATTCAGTTGAATAAGGTTCCATGCACATGTTCAGGTACCAGACATCTCTTGAACTTTTAAGCTGTGTTGCAGAAGCCCTATCCCAGCTATGTTCGTTAAATCAGTATTAAAATAATTTTTATCCTGTCTTCCCATTTAAAGAAGTGGTTGAAGGATCTCTCTTTGTATTCAAAGATATACTGTTATTTTAAAGCTTTAAGCTTGTGCATTTCTGCAAGATCTCTTACAAGCCTCAATGCTTATTTATTTCTAGGTTCGCTAACATCACTGGCTGTGGGATATGTGAAAATAAACTGGGATCTAACAGGAGAGATGGCCCTGGGAATATTTTCAGCTCTGGATGCTGGCTCACTGTTTTTGATGCATTTTACCAAGAATATCTGGGCCTGTTATGCTGGATATCTAATTTTCAAGGCATGTTTCATGCTCCTTATAACTATTGCCACGTAAGTCCATCCATTTTGTAGATCCATTTCAGGATGCATAGATTTCATACAATAATCAGTGGCATTAAAACACTGGGGAAGAATAAGAGATTATATAAGCATAAGAGACGCATAGTCATAAAAAATAGCTCAAGTGGGAAATGTAAAAAGTTTATGTTTCATACTTACCATTTCAGACGAAGGGATACAGCAGCTCTATCAAAAATGCACCTATCTCTCCATGCCCCCTTAATAATAGTATAATAATGTTTCAACTGCAGAGTTGGAAGGAGGCACAGTGGAGAACTGAAATCCCAACTTCTGTCTCTGTAGCCAGAGAACTAGACTATAATGTGCTCCCCAAATGTTTAAAGTAGCCATGAATGAAAAATAAAAACATGGATTGTTTAAGCTAGTACTTATTTACAGGGTTTCAGCCAATCATATACAGCGGTACCTTGTAAAAAGGAATTAATTCGTTCCAAATGAAATTCTGTTGAGCAAATTTTCCTTTGTACAAATTTCCCATAGGAATGCACTGAAAACAGAGTAATCCCTAATCACGACCATTTTTATGTTGTACGGATTCACCCCATAGGCAATTCTGTTAAGCAAATTTCCCCTGTCTCCGGAATTTTTATGTTGTACAGATTTTGTTATACAAACGGTTTGTTATACAAGGGTCCACTGTAATTTTCTTCATGGCAGTCTTTGGGATATTCATAAATAGTTGAATTTCCTTATTACTTGTGCAACAGAATTTCATGCTTTTTCTTCTCTCATTTTCTTGCAAAACCCAGCGTAGCTATCCTGCAATGGAGATGTGTAATCTCCAGGCTTTAAACCAGGGTACTTCAAGGGCCAGATGCAGGAGAGTGGTAACAGGAGACAGATATCTAGTCTCATGCGCTCCCAAACACATCTGGTGGGGCCGCTGTGAGATGCAGGAAGCTGGACTAGATGGGCCTTGGCCTGATCCAGCATGGCTCTTCCTATGTTCTTATGTTCTTAATTGTCTTATTTTCTATATGCAGGAGAGAAAAGGAGCTGGAATCAAAATACCATTTTATGTTTTTTAGTTTCTACAACTTGAGTATCGTTTCACCCCAATCAATGTAATGCATTGGGACAGATTTCAGCAAGCTATGAGGCAGTGGATCAGAAATGATCTACAGTGCTTTAATACTGGTGCATAAATATTAAATCCCCTTGTAATCAACTTGTGATCTTGTCCATTCTTGAGACCTCCTCGTCCCAAATTTATTTATACAGCATATACGCCACCCTACTACCTAAAGGTCTTTGGGCAGTTTACAATTCAAATGTCTAACCCAATCTCACATAATTTAATTTCAGATTTCAGATTGCTGTCAATCTTGGCATGGAACGCTATGCTTTAATGTTTGGATTCAACAACTTTGTTGCACTGCTAATCCAAACTATTGTGACGGTTATAGTAGTGGATTCCAGAGGACTGGGACAGGACATTGAAATTCAGGCAAGTTGGATTGTTGATGCTGTATTACAACACGATCAGCATTATCAATCAGTAATCTTCAGTCAAGGATCAGGATCATGTGGCCCATACAAGACCCTCTTGGCAATCCCCCAACATTTGTGGCTGATAAAAGGGCAAATTGTTGCTCTTGGCAATCTACTGACTTTGTTTCTAAACACAATGAAGCTCACTTGGTTTTCTACATTTGGGGAGATCTGTATGACCTCTGTAGATCTTGAGGTCTCCAGATCTTGCCCATCCCTTGTTTAAATGCTTCATATCTTCTCAAGAGGCTGTAAACCAATCCAATCCAATCTAAGCCATGTACTTCCCTATGTAAAATCCTAAACTTAAACTGATAAAAATGTAGCCAAACACACCTGACAAACACCTGGTTGGGAAGGCTGCTTGAGGCCAATGACCATGATTTCAATGCATAGTAGCCTACCTCTTAGGGAAAATTTTCACACACCAACTCACAGTAAAAATGTTTCCAGTCAAATTTTTAAAGAACATGACACAATATCTGGGAGTAAGCACTGAAAACACACTAGTATTCACTTGAGTAAAAATATAATCACACTGTTTAAGAATATCCAAAACATGACTGCTAACTTCACAATTAACCCCTAGTAATTCTCCACTATTCATTACTTTCACACCCTTTATCTTTCTTATCTGGAGGGCACATTTGTTAACATTAACTGCTCAGCTTTAGGTCATTAAGCAAATCACTGAAACTGAATACTTCACCAAAGAAATGTCATTTTGGGGGCTTATAATTTGGGGGCTTAATAATGCAGGTTAAACAATTCAGGTAAAGCATCAATGCATTGCCAGAAAGCAACATGCTTATCTCCACATTTTTGCTTACTCCAAAATAACTATCAATGGATCTTCAACTGCATTCACTCTGTATAAAAAGAAAACATTCCACTGAAGGTCAAATAGACATTTAGAATATGACAAATGGTTACAGTTGCTACCCTGATGCTTAATATTCTTCAGAAAATGATATACCGGTGTGTTGTAAGGAGAGGCAGTAAAGGATCTTCTTATGAATACAGAAACTGTGTGGCTGCCAAAACCATCACATATTTCAAACATCAAAATGTAGCTATGAATATTTTAGCTAAATATAACTGCACATACTTGGCCTAACTATTTCACAGATATTACTGAAACAAACCCTTTATAGTACATTGAGAGGAGGGCATAGAAATCTTAAATGTGCAATACTACAAAAGCCTCTTCCAAAGTAAGTCTATACTATTTAGAAATAAGTGAGGAGAAAACAGATGAGAACTCTGTATGGGATAGCATGCTAAACATGAAGCTCAAACCGTCAAAGACCTTGAGTTTGTGGTATCTATCATTAGGAAGAAAGCCAAGTGTTTTCTGAGAAAAGCTGACTACCTTTTTTCTGCTTTCCTGCAGTTCCTAATATATGGCAGTTACTTTGCTGTGATCGCTGGGATTTTTCTATGCAGAAGCATGTACACTATAATCACAATCAAATGCAAAAAACCCAACCTTACTGAACATCATAAGGAGCTCAAATCAGAAGAGCTGAATGCAGAAGACTATGGAACAAGACTCTGAGACTTTTAAACATTTTTCCCGTAGGTTGTTCTGAAGTAACATCCAACACCCATTCAAGTACCTGAATAAAGTGTGACTGTATATTTCAGGTGAAAATGAGAAATCACCAAACATCTGAATTAACACAGCAGATGTATGATACTATTTTTTTTAACAAAAACAGTATTATATTCAATTATTTATTGATTGATATTTAGACAATATCAGTATTCAGCAGTTTCTCAGCATGACCATTTCCTTAGTATACTATGGCTTATGTTCTATTAAGAATATTAATTATTAATCAAATGAAATACAGTACTAGATGCCAAGTCTCAAATGTTTCAGAAGTTCCTTAGTGAGGATATATTTCTTGAACCTTTCATTCTCAATCAGAACATCAGTAAATCTTTCTCACAATCTACACAGCTATCTCAGCCCGAGACACTAACATGTTCTAGTGACAACATGTTTGACCACAGCCAGAATTCAAACACTTATTTATTCCATCAGAAGAACAATTAATTCACAGCAGCAAATTGTTGCTAGTTAACAAGTTGCTACTTGTATTTCTCTTTGTCAACCAACTTTTTAACTAGTGGCAATTCAACACAGAGATTTGTGTTACAGTATTGCACTTATTCCAGATTACCATCCAATTGATCTTTGCTGGAAGATTTTCAGTTATCAGAGTTGGGGAACTTGGACAAAATGGTCCATCAAGTCTTAATGACCTCTTCAGCAGTCAAATCTTATAAAGTCCACCAGTGTAGGAATGTCAATATGGGTGCAGAAAGTGTCTCAGTGTGTGAGAGAGACACATACATTCATTTAAAAAGTCCATAATTAAATTGCTCTTGAATACCACTAATATTACAGACAGGTGGCTAAAATTCACTTCTTGAGCAAAGTTAACTGACAGTTGCGGCTGGGGAACTTCAACTGCTGTTCTCTGAAACTAGTAAGATTTACTAGGGAACTACTTTTTGAGGGCATACCCAATACATTGTTCTACACAAGATACATTAATTTGGAAACAGGCTTCATCAGATTTCAAGATGAAACTAAACTGGCTTTTTTGGAAAACATATCAAGGCCTCGGAGGGAGGTGTACCTTAAATGTGCAAGTGTAGCTTGGAATGTACTGAATTGGCATTTTTGCAAGCCTAAGCATTAATATAGTCTATAAATATTTGAATAGTCTGTTCTTCTTGCTCTGAAATCTTTTTGGAACGAGTACATATTCAACAAGAGTCTAAAAATCATGTTCATACTAGCTTGCTGATCCCAAAGAGGTCGTTTACCATCTATGAACAGTTAAACTCAACTTCAAGAAAATACTTCAATCTAGACTTTGAGTTGAAGAATATGAATTTATATTCACTTACTAAAAATGATTTTTAAAAATGATTTTAGGAAAACAGATGCCCCTGAAATACAGCCTGCACTGAGATAAATACTCCCTCAAGCACAGTAAACAATATTTGGAAACATATCCAGACCTTTTTCCAGTCCATTCCAGAAACTTGTGAAATGTGATGCACATTCCTGTCCCAATTGCAGTTCATAGCTCAATTCAGTCAAGAATGTAATTTATAGTCTTCACTAATAATACTGTTATGTTCAGAATTTGCAATTCTTCATTATAGACATGTACCACTATGCAATATATTATTGCTACAGATGACCAAGAAACTACAGATAGATATTTATGAGACAAGGTAATCAACTTCTACCAAGAAATAAGGAAACTGCCATTTTATCCAGCACAGAACTAGATATGGAACACTGCTTTGCAGCAAAGGCATACAATATCCATACAACAGGAAATAAGTGTACAGATTAAGAACTAAGCTGAAGTTCTCTCTGGCTAAAAGAGCTCAGTAATGCTTTAAGAACAGTTTGATAAAACATGTAAACTATGAAATAAATTAATACAGGCTTGTACTGTGTGCTTGAAACCAGGTTAGTCTTGATACTAGGTTCAACATAATGGTGGTTTGAAACCTTATTGATTCAGCAGGATTAGATAGCAATTGACAAAATTATTGAAGCAGCCGAGAAAACATTGCATCTATTTTTGGAATGAGGTTGAAGATATTGCAAAATATAATAGTACAAATGTTGAAAAAGACAAACTTGCTTTTTCTAATGTTTTTTTTTATTTTTTTCCACCTGCAAACTGTAGCAAAACATGATCAGCTTTATTATGCAGACAGGTATCCTTCTACATTATAGAGAATTTAGGCATGTATAAATAGAAGAGCTCTTTAGGAAAGAAAGAAAAACACTTCAAGAAATGAATAAAACCTTCAGTTTTGAACTCGTAACTCCCAACACAATGGTTAAAATTATGTAGGTCATTCATTCCAAGAGATATGACAGCACCTTAAAGAGGCTGATCTATTTCCCTCAGTAATAGTTTTTCACATAACAAGGTGTTAAAAGTTACAAATACTGATATGCACAAATAACTAATTCCTAAGAAAATATGTACAGTACGGCAGCATAATGAATGTGGTATCTGGAATAACTTAATATTAGCCAGTTTTAATATACATGATACCGTTAACATTCTCCTGCCAATGCACAAATTAAAAGATGTTATCACAGCCCGTTTTGCCCATTACCTGTTGTTCCTTTCTTTGAATACACAATGCAGGCTTTTTTTCCTTGAAAGAGTCATGGGTTTAAAGCTAAGATCAGTGAAATAAGACAACAGTGCAAGAGGCGCAGAGATGTTATGTGATCACATAAAAGTTCTTTTAGGTAAAGTGTCTATAAGGCTATAAGAAAGGATTGGTTGATGAGCTTCCTGTTGGATATTGCCCTGCTGGTGCACCAGCCTAGAGGAAAAGAAGAAGAAAACAAATTACATGAAGTATAATGCAAAACACAACTGCAATCAACTGAAAGCAAATACAACTTGAGTTGATTCCACCATGTTAGAAGTATTAACTCACAGAATAAAAAACATCTCATACCTCAGACATGTTCGTCTCTGTGCGCTTGAAAAAGTAGCCAGTCTGGTACAGGGGTCAGCTAATCTAATGCCTATTTTAAATTCAAGATTATTCATAACAGAGCAGATTGAAAGAGATTATATTTGAAGATAAATGGCAACACTATTGTCAGGCCTTACTCTGCAAACTCTTTGATATGGATCCAAAACAAGAATGGGGGAGAGTCCTCTTGAAACATATGTGTCAACACAAAGGAATGATGGTGTTATTTGCCCATTTCTCCTACAGAATATTTAGAATCATTTTGACAAAGATATGCTATATCACAGACAAGCTATGCTCAGTAACCACATGGTCTCTACAACTACTACTATTATAATACTCCTGAATCTTCTATCCCTTCCCCTAAACACCAAGCTTCAGGGAGTTCTCCAATATTCTGGAAACAGTTTTAGGGGTGCATGGTAGGAGCTTGTGCCAGAAAACTAGCACGGGGGAGTTTCTTGGCTATCTAAAATCTATTTTGGAGTAAAAGCAGATAAGATTGGCTTTTCTTGGTTCTACCAATGGATGGGATTGGTCAGCAGAACCACCTGCTCAGAGAGAGACCGTAAAAGTCTGGGGTTACAGCGTGGACCACATTTTTCCTTAAAACAAGACAAAATAAAATAAAAAGAAACAAACAACAAACAAAACAGATGAGATGCACAATGTCACAAGGAAGAAAAATGTTTTATATATTTTTATCCTTTTAAAATCGGTTATGAAAACAAAGTATATTACAGATATGCTTCACAATATTTATTGTTACATATATTATTTGTATGCCAACTTTCTCCCCATAGGTGACTGAAGATGGCTCACAACTTTTTAAAAAAATCCAAAAATAATCAATAGTCTTAAAAAGATTTCACTTTATAACTGTTCTAACCATTAGCTTGTGCTCCCATCCCAAGTTCAATTTTATGACCCCTGTGACTACTAAGGTAAACTGACACTGAACACCGAGCAAACAAGTCAGATATATGAAATGGGGTGGAGAACAGAGTGGATAGTAAAGTTTGAGGGAGTCTGTCCAGCAAGAGCTTAAAAGAGGTGTGTGAGAAAAGTGAGAACACAAGGATATCTAGAGAAGCATGCAATAAGCAAGACAAAAGTGTGAAGTAGAAATTATGAGAGCAGACATTTTTATAAGCCATGAAAATTGTCCAAGAATCAAATCCTCATTTTAATATTGAGCCTAATGGCATATGATTTACAGTGGCTCACCTTCCAGCCATTGTCACAGAACTAATCAGGTTGCTAGGGCCAGGGATCTACTGTATTACCATTACATGCTTAGAAATGGTACCCCCAATGCCATTTTCTACTGAATTAGTTTCTTGAACTGAAGCTTATATCACCAATAACCTCTAAATCTGAAAGCCTTCCAAATCTTTCAGAATCACTTACCATAAAAGGATTACTAGATACTCCAACAGCTGCAACTTGCCCAAATGGGGTTACTACTGGTTTTGCCTGTCCAAAGGCAGCAAAGCCTGCACCTTTGTAACAGAACATCAGAAATTAGCATTAGACTGGCAGTAAAGTACCATTTCAAACAATTATTTTCAGAGTTAGGAAAAAAACTACTTTACTCCCACCAAAATAAGGAGGGCCAGATCCCATATAACACTGTTCCATATAACAAAGAAACAGGGCATCAAAATTCCACTTTAACAAAATTAAAAACACTCATAATCTTCAAGATACAGTAGATACATGAAGTATAAACATTCAGGCCTAAGTGCAACATACATTTACCCAAATGAAAATTCTCAGTATTGTAGTAGGACTGGCTCACACTACTGCAAAAGCAATAGCACAAACAGCACTGCAAGCATGTGATCTACACTGTTCAATCATTTATGCAAAAGCAACTATATTACCCTGATGTCAAATCTCAATACTGTACACAGCTACTTGTACAGTAATATATGCACTAGTGGTACAACACCTTTGGATATAGATGGTAGGCCATTTATATTTTAACCCCCCCCCCCACCACCAAAAAAATACTATAAATTCCCTATGTGTGACAAGCAACAATTTAACAGGGATTCCTAGCTCTTTTCTAGGACCAAAGATAATTTTACATCACCAATTATTCCTGTGCTGAAGGAATAACTGGGGAAAAGAGAATATCAAATACAGTTCTAATCAGATAACAGTTTCCCCATGGCCCAGTTACATCTTGAAGCTAAACTCATTTAACTGATCAGCCAAAATTACCATACATGATAGGCAATAACATGTTAAGATGAACAGTGAAATCATAAAGATGGGATCAAGTTATTAGAGTACTCCCCTCTACTGAAAAAAACTACAATGGACAAGCAATTACCATTAGGTTGCTGGGTGAAAGCAGCCTGAGGAAAGGCTGCCTGGGGTGGGAATGCAGGCTGCTGGAAGTTGCCACTAAAGCTAGTAGGAAGACTGTATGAGGCAGGTGCTCCAAATCCTGCAGGCATACTCATAGATGCAGTGCCAAATGTTGCTGCTGGTAAGGGAAACATAGCATTCAATTACTTTGAAATATGTTCTAATGCTACTATGATGTCACACTAGGTAGCATTTCTACATAATCCCTTATAAAGCAGCCAATCTTGTAGCTAGCTTTAAAATAATTAAGGTTTAGGACTTTCTAGGAATATAGCCAAAAACCTCTTTGGTTAGACCCCTTTGACCAATGTAACATTTGTCAGCATCTCTTCCACCTGTCCCAAGGTTTTCCAAATGCCTTCTTAGAGCAGATATCACAAGTCACAACTATCAATGATTTTTAGTGTACAGTAATAATCCAGTGGGGCAGGAGGCAGGAATGCCATGGAACTCACTCATTATTCCAGTAAAGAAAGAATTAAAACATGAGCCCCATGGCACACTGGTTCAACTGCAGTACAGCAGTCAAGACTCTGCTCAGAACCTGAGATCAATCCCAACAGGTTCAGGTAGCCAGCTCAAGGTTGACTCAGCTTTCCATTCTTCCATGATCAGTTAAATGAGTACCCAGCTTGCTGGGGGTGGGGGAGCAAAGTATTCCCTGCATAATTAGGTTGTAAACTGCCCTAAGAGTGCTCTAGCACTGTAAAGTGGTATATAAGTTGACCAATAATATTAACATTATCATAGCTCTTGCTAAATAATTCTAGTGCTATCCAGTTTAAAGCAGGAGCCATGATTGGTCATCATAAGTGGTGACAGGGCTGTCTCATTTTTGTTTTGTTTTTTAAAAGGGAGATTGTTATTCAATAAACCAGAACAATTCCACTTGGGCTCATGGAATTAGTTCCAGTTGCTTGGTATTCAGGCACAGTTGTGGGACAAATGAAGCTCAACACATTATTAGATAATAAGTAGTGTAGAAATTAAACCATTTTTATTTTGGATACTACTATTAGTTATCTGATATTGCTTGAGGATTATTTTACTGGACAATCTATTAACAGTACTTCCCCCCCCCCCTTACTCATAGGTTGGTATCCCTATTCTGCTGTAGAGAATCATCCCAGTCCTAACTTTATGTTACCAAATTCCTCAGTCAATAGTTATTACTATCTAGGAAAGACACAGCATAAGGGTATTATTGTAGAAGAGAGGCACAGATGAATATAAAAATAGGCAAAATGCAGACAGTTCAACAGAACTTACACAAGCTTCTATTAGCAGGGAGGATACTTAACAGTGAAACCTGCTAAAATAGCAAATCCAAACACATTGTGACAATACACAATTGTTTGGTGCCATTAGTAGTTTCACTTTAGCTACTAGAAACACAAACTTCAAAACTCACTTTTAAAGCGTCTACTAATGTGACCATGGAGGTAAGACATAACAATTTTAGCTCACAGTCCTAAGCAGACTTACTTGACAGCAAATCCTGTTGCATGTATTGTATTTATCAGCATGTATGCTTAGGACTTACGCATAAATCTTAAATTGCTGAGTAATGTTAACGTATAAGTAAACCACCTTCCATGCCCACTCCATTTCAAATTATGGAAGAAGCACTGAAAAAGTTGTACATGCAGAGGAACCAGTGACTGGCAGTACATTTTAACAAGCAAATGAACAGTTAGCCACATGAAACTTAAATAAAATGTGGCCACCTACCAAAGTGAGCCTGAGGAAACATGTGAGAATGCATTGCTCCTGAAAGGCCTTTTGAGAAGTCACAGAGAGACCAGACATTGTCATATCAATTATAAACATCTTCTCGGATGATAAAACAGTAAATATTGAAATGCTTTCTAAAAAATTCAGAACAAACTTCGGACATTATTTTGCTGCTCTTCTTAGTCCTCCCCCCCACAAAATTAACTGAATTCATTAATTCAGATAGTATTTAAGGTCAAAATGCCATTGCTCTCAAGACAAAAAGTATTAATGTTTTTATATAGACACTATAGTTCTTACAGAAAGTTAAAGTATTAGTGTAGTAAAACTGCAGTGTAATTATCTCAAGTAAAAATATACTACTCAAAAATATACTACTACTTTATTTATCATAAAAAAAAATATACTACTACTTTATTTATCATAAATAAAGGAAGTTAAAGACTTGAACCTATCAGGGTGGTTTGGATTTAAATTCAAGTAATTTAAATCAAGGTTTAAATTTTAAAAATCATGTTTTATTTTAATCGTCATTTCAATTAATTTGATTTTTAAATATCACTTATTTTATCCCACATTGGCTATTTTTAACTGTTTGACCCACATGGCTAGATTTAGCAAATGTAACTAAATTAAACATTTTATTCCATGAGAGTGTGTGTCCATTTAGAATATTTGTCCACCTAGTTTAGAATTTGGTAATTATAAAAAACAAAAATATTAGTTAATATCAAGCACAATTACATAGCATGTCTTGTTTTTCTAACCTGATGGTCCTCTGTTATTGGTTTGGAATGGATTTGTTGAAGGAGCTACAGCAGCTACAGGGGCAGCCACGAAAGGATTTGTTGATGATGCTGATGAAAAATAAAGCATTGACATAATAAAAACACTGAACATCCTTAGCCTAGCATAAATGCACTGTATGATAACTGAGCTTAAGATACCGGAGAGCGAGTTTATATAATCCTACCTCAGCTAAATAAGACAATATATCAATAAGCTTTTTTCTATGCATGGAGATCCTCTACTCAGTGGTTCTCAACCTGTGGGTCCCCAGATGTTCCTGGGCTGCAACTCCCAGAAGCCTCCACCACTTGCTGTGCTGAAAGGGGTTTCTGGGAGTTGCAATCCAGGAACATCTGGGGACCCACAGGTTGAGAACCACTGCTCTACATGAACTACATACAGACCAGGAATTAACTAATCTCTTATTTTATGTGAAGTAGAAACCTATGGTTACCAGCTTTAAAAAAAGCCAGGATATTAAACCAACCTCCGTCTATCCAGACCTGTCCTGAAACAACAGCTTACTGGGTTATATGAAATAAGAAGCTGATAGCAAAGGGACTACATGTGTGAGCAAAAGATCCAGTCATTTCTCACTTATTAAGCTGATGTTGTAAGAGTGGTATATAAATAAGTACAGTTTGCCTTCTGATGTAATACAGGATAAGCTATATTGGGGGAAATTACTACAGTGGTACCTCACTTTACAAGTATCTTGTTTTGTTAGTGCTTCGCAAAACAAACAAAAATTTTAATAAAATTTTGCTTCACTTTGTGAGCAACGTCTTGCAAAACAAGCACCTCCAGTGCTCGTTTTGCAATCACTGTCTGGCTCACCTCTTTCTCCCCCTCCTCCACTCTGGAGGTGACCTCTGGGGCTTGATGTGAGCCCAACAATGCCTGGAATGAGCCTCTGGGGTGTCTGGTGGGCCTGTGCCAGGCCTAGCCCTGACCAGAAGTGACCTGGGCAAGCTCCAGAGGCCACTATGGCTCCAAGCCATAGCAAATTTCTCCATAGGAAATAATAGAAACAGGATCCCCAGAATAAATCAGGCAAGTTTCCATTATTTCCTATGGGGGAAATTTGTTTTTATATACAAGTGTTTTGGTTTACGAGCATGCTTCCGTAACGGATTATGCTCATAAACCAAGGTACCACTGTACCCTGGATAAACAGATTTCTCAAACACGTTAGTAGGATTATTTAGTGATGTTTGACTGTACCTCCATATTGACCCGAAACATTTGATGATGCAGGCTGTGTCTGTGTATTTGCACCCACTGGCACTGTTCCGAAAGCACTGCTGCAAATAATCCACATTAAGCAATATTAGAACCAATTACTGACCTGCATATAGCTATTCACTTTGTTTGAAACCCCAGAAAACTCTCTAGTCATATTTTGAAGAATGGTGTTATTTCTCTTCCCTCCCAATCCAATATCGACCACTGGCCTAGCTTTTGTTAGATGCCTGATCTGTGAAGATTCTCAGTCATCTAGGTGAAGTTATCTGGAAGCTGAGTCATGGCAACTGGACTTCTTTTCTTGTGAGATCGAAACGTTTCACTGCTCATCCAAGCAGCTTCATCAGTATGAAGGAAGCTGGTGGTGAGACCTCCTATTTATAGTTCACATTGATTTCAAATCAGCCTGGTCTGAATAGGCTCATTAGGTGGACAGTGGCCTTAACAGGACAATGGCCTTAATAGGCTCATTAGATGTACAAAGGCTACAAACTGCCCTCAGACTGTTGAAGCTTCTTGGATGAGCAGCGAAACATTTCGATCTCTCAAGAAAAGGCCAGTTGCATGACTTAAATTTCAGTTAGATGCCTAATAAGTTTCCTTTGGTCTGGCTCATTAACACCCCTCACACACTCTATTTCTTGTACATTTGATTATGTGTATTTACTGGCATTTTGCTGGGAAGCATATTTATTTATTGACAAAGCACACGTTATGATTGTATTGCATAATTAATATTCATAATGTGACTCAGCAATATAAAACTGTTATTCTTAATGTTTATTGCCCATTTAATTTGCATTTAATTTCCAATCCATTATATCTCATTGTTTCAACTCATTTGCAGTTTCAATTCAACAGCACTATTAAAGTAATACTATCATATTCTTTGATTATTAGCTTAACTTAACAATGCTGCCTCACCTGCACCCACCAAGCTGCCTTTCAGTGAGCTCTTTTCACCATTACACGGCTTTTGTTGCATTATTCAATGTAATATCATGTGAACTCTAACTCTTATGACCCTTTAATATGTTCTTGGGTATATGCACTGGTGCCCCTATTCACACTACATGACTTAGAAATGTGCTCCCTTTTCTGGATGCACACCTAATGTTCTACTCTGGAAGCAAAAAACTCAGGATAAGCAATCAGAGACTAAAATGCAAAATCTGAACAAATAATCTGAACCCAACAATATGTTTACTACAAATACGGTACATGTTTCAGGCAACTAAACAAAAGACTGAACAGGTAGATAACATGGTATGACCAAAGTAATAATTGAGCAGACTATGTAAGACCAGAAATGGGCTGTGATACTGATCATGAATAATTAATATTAAAAGCTACGGTATAGTTGAAGAACACAGAAAAAGAAACCTAATACATTTGAATAATATTCTTGATTATTATCCTATATGCAACTTTTCAGCAACTGTAATGCATGCACAAGAATTGGTGGAAACAGAAAAGAGCAATGAAGAAAAGAAAAAAAGAAAAAAAGGCATCTCTTCTTAAGATGCAAGAAATCTAAGGGAAATTTAATTCAAGAGTGGGGATTCCAAAAAGATTAAGATATTATTTAATCCATGAAACTCAAAACAATTATTGATGAAAAGTGAAGTAGCAAGTGAATATCAGGACTGTCAACATGTGAAATTCTTTATGTACAGAGTGTTAAAATAATAAAAGGGGCACAAACAAAAAAGCCCTGAAAATCAAGGTCTTTTAAAAGTGAGACTTGAACAATAGTTTACCATAGTCATTTCAAAACAAGTGGCTAGCTCCAGCCAAGGAAGGCCACTCTAGCGTAACAAGCATGACTATAGAATTTATTTTACAAATAATGACCCAACATGGATAACGGATGGAGATTTTTATAATTTGCATTCTTTAAAATTAGAATACTCTGACTTTCCAGTTTCTGGGGGGTCAAGATTTTTTGACACTGACCTTAGTTACTTCAGACCTTACAAAATGTTTATTTGTAACAAAATGGCAGCTTGCCACATTTTCAGCTATAAACCATTAGAATTATTACATATGCTAGAATAATTGGATTTCCTATTGAAAGTCTCTATGTATAAATCCCACTCCCATTAGTGCCAGGGCCAAAAATGTGCTCAGCAATAAAACAAAAGGAACCTAGGTGAGGTACAAAGCAGAAAGCTAAACTTTCAGTTAAGTATTTAATTTATTCTGCCTTGTGAAAAACCAAGCTTGGTTCCAAATTTAAGCCATATGGCCTTAAAAGTCATGTGAAACATTCATTCACATAACTTTTCATTAAAATTGAATGCTACTGAAAATGCAAAAGCATTGCCTTCAACCCCTTTCCAAGTATATTTGTTTCAATTTTATTCTCCAATCTCTAGTTAGCAACATTTATAGAAAGCTTTCATCCTTTGGTGTTATAGTAAACAATGCTGTGTCTATATAGATTCATTCCATGCAATATTTTCAGTGTGCCAAGTGACCCTCCATGTGTTAGGCTATAGCTTTCATCATCCCTGACAAATAACTCTCCTGGTTGGGGTTGATGGTGGCTGGAGTGTAACAACATCTGGCAGAGCAGAGGTTTCCCAGCCCTATCATAACCAAGACTGCCATTTTAAAACTACTGATTTTCAGAAAGTTTTCCACTTTCTGCTTGTAAACAAATGTGTGTTGTGTATGTGTTGTATCGTTACAGTCATGACTGACTCTTTGTGACTCCATGTCCATGGAGTTTTCTTGGCAGGAATAATGGAGTGGTTTCCCAGTTCGTACTCTAGGCGCCTACAGCGCCTGGTATTCCCTGGTTGTCTCCCATCCAAGTACTAACTAGGGCCGACCCTGCTTAAATTCCGAAACCAGGTGAGATTGGATGTGCTTAGGGCATCTAGTCAGCGCAGTGTAAACACAACTGGTTTACATTAACATCTATCAAGAAAGAGTACCTGCTAACATTACTGGTGGATGTATATGCATTACTAGAGGTTGCTGTGGAGCTGAACACACTGTCTAATTCTGCTAGAGCTGCATACTTGTCTGAAGATGTACTTGTTTGATTTGGGGCTGGCACAGTAGGACCTGCTGGTGCCGGACCGGCAGAAAAGCCACTTCCCTGTTCACTACCACCTAGGAAAAAAACAGATTAAAAGTTCACATAAGATTTTTCAAAATAAAATACAACAGTGGAGATGATATTTTTATTGGATAATTTACTGTTACAGAATTTTCCCCTCCCCTCCTGTTCCTTCTCTTAAAACAAAACTATGTTCTCAATAAATCAATATTCTACCATAATCAACAATTTGTTCATCGTCTTTACTAAAATGTAAATAACGTCCATTGTCAGTTGTGTTTTTTTATTTTTAGTTTTGATGTCTTGCAACTGCTAAGTCCTAAATGTACAAATTCAACAAACCTGAACTGAATAGTTGCAAGAAGCTCAACAGATATAACATATAATCCGCACACATGCTAAGCCTGCAATATAGATGCTTTTTTGCAATTCATATGAAGCAAGTTACCAAAGAGACAAATTTACACCTCTTTGTCACTGCAAGTGGAAAAATACTGAAATAAAGAAAAAAATCACCCTAACAAGGTGAAGTAGTCCTGGAAATGAATCACTTGAATCAAGTCAAGCACCATTTCAAGCAGCTTTTATGGCATGAACCAGCAAACAACAATTGTGGACCAAGAAAATGATGCCAAAATACACCAAGTGAGGATGTCAGAGAAAAGTGAAATGTTGTCCATATTACCTACTCATATCTTTTTAATTTAGATCACTCCATACTTGAAGATCTAATTCAATTTTTAATTGCTTTTTTATATCTTTCTATTATAACTGATTCATAAAACAAGAAATGGGACTACCATTGACAAATATAACCTTGCATTATCACTGCAGTTAACATTATCACCACAGTAATAAGTGAATAACAAGTGTATCACAGAATAATAAAGTCGGAAGGAGCCTATAGGACCATCAAGTTCAACCCTGTACTCAATGCAGGAATACAAATCACAGGATATCTGCCAGGTGGTTATCTAAATTTTTCATCAATACCTCCTGTGTTGAAGCACTCACCACCTCTTGAGGTAACTGATTGCACTCCTGTACTGCTCTAAGAATTAAAGATAATTTCCCCTAATATTCAACCCAAACCTGGCTTCCTGTAACGTAAGCCCACTGTTGTGTGTCCTGCACCTAGGTTGATGGAGAACAGATTTTGGCCCCTCTTTTATGACAGCCTTTCAAGCATTTGAAAAGTGCTATCGTATCGCCCCCCCCCCCCCCCGGAGTCTTCTTCTCTCAAGATGATACATGTCCAGGTCTTTCAGCCTTTCCTCGCAGGATTTGGTATCTAGCCCCGTGGCCTCCTCTGAATTGGCTCCAAATTGACAGCATCCTCCATGAAGTGCAGTCACCAGAACTAGTGCCGAACAGAGGGGAACTAGCACCTTGCAGGATTTGGATAATATATTTTTATTAATGCAGCTTAAAATAGAATTTGCCTTTTTTGTAGCCATCTCACATTGTTGTCTCAAATTTAGCTTGAGGTCTACAATGATTTCAAGATCTTTCTTGCTCATGCTATTGGTAAGCCAGGTATCCTCCATCCTGCAACTGTGTGCTTGGTTTCTTTTTCCTAGGTGCAGTACTTTACACTTCTCCCTGTTGAATTTCATTCTGTTGTTTTGAGACCAGTGCGCAAGCCTATCTAGTTAATTTTGATTTTTGTTTCTGTCTCTTCCACCCAATTTTGAGTCATCTGCAAATCTGATTAGCATTCTTTACATCCCCTGATTCAGGTCATTAATACAAATACTGAAGAGCATTGGACCCAGTACTGAGACCTGAGGTACCCGACATGTTACCTCCTCCCATTAATTATCACCCCCTATGATTCTGTTGCCAACTTGGTATGCAATCTTTCCAACCCACAACTACTTAGCTTGCTAATCAGAATATCATGTAGCACTGTCAAAAGCTCTGCTGAAGTCAAAATATAATGTGTCTACAACATTCCCTTAATCTATCAAAGAGGTTGCCTGATCAAAAAATGAGATCAGATTAGTCTGGCAGGATTTGTTCTTGATAAATCTGTGTTGCTTTCTAGTTATCATGAGTTGTTTTCTAGTTCCTTGTATAGTTACTACTTTATAATTTGTTCTAGAATTTTTGCTATGATTAATGTCAGGCTGACTGGTCTGTAGTTCTCAGGTTCCTCCTCCCTGCCAATTTTGAATGTCACTTTCATTCTGATTATTTCCTGCTTGATTTGAGAATTATGATATTATAGTATAGCCAAGAATTTTCTGTCAAGAAAGCCATGGGGAAGCTGTATTCATATCCCTGCATCCTAGACCTGCTGTTTATTTATGTATATGCTTCATTTACAACCCTCAGGAATAACCTACTCTCAGTACATCTTACAACATTAAAATTACAACAAAACTATCAATGAGAAATGGGAAGCAGGTAGGTAAAAACGAATAATAAAAACTGCCCTGAGTTCCTTGAAGGTGATGTAACATTGCTCAGTTTTGCACTGCAGTCTATTATGGTTCCCACAATTCTGATATTTACTATAATCACTGAATAAGGGGCACAATCTAGAGCAGTGGTTCTCAACCTGTGGGTCCCCAGATGTTCCTGGACTGCAGCTCCCAGAAGTCTTCATCATTAGCTGAGCTGGCCAGTATTTCTGGGAGTTGCAGTCCAGGAACATCTGGGGACCCACAGGTTAAGAACCACCGATCTAGAGGATTGTAAAATATAAACCAATTAGTTCTGCATCAGTGAAGATGGAATATTTTCTGCCCTAAGTGATTCTTCTATAGCTTTTGTGGACAAGAGAACTCTACTTTAACTCGTGAAGGAGTTGACTAGATCAGCCATTCCCAGCAGGGGCCATATGCCCCCTGGGGGAACATCTGAAGCAGGGCATGGACAGAAAACTATGCATTCTTCATACATTACCTTGTAGGGTTCATTACGCAATATATATGGTAGGACCCCTGTATTTGTGGAGGGATTGGGGTTCTCCCCCCCCCCCAATCGGATAAAAGCGAACACTAAATATACAGCTATACCTTGGTTTATGAACATTTGTTCCAGAAACATACTTGTAAGCCAAAACACTCTGATATCAAAACAAATTTCCCCAGAAGAAATAATGGCAAGTCAGATGATTCATTCTGGGGTCCCAGTGCCCACATACTTTACACAAAGAATGCCAAAATTCACGACATAATTTGGCTAGAAGTCCACATCCACACCATGGTTTCGGAATGTGCTCGGCATGGGACTAACAACTGGACTTTACTCTGTATTTTCAATGTGACAATAAAGTGCAATTTGCAGCCATACGCACACTTGACAAGCTGCCCCACAACTAGAAAGAATTTGCAAAATAAAAAAGGATGTTGAGAACAAATTAAATACAAATATAAAGAAAAATAAAACCCTAACCTGCACTCCCCTTTGAAAATGTCCCTGGATGGTCCAAGGGAGACCCCATATTTACAATTCTTTAGATACCGACATTTCGATAGTAACATCACCAACAGATGATGAGGTCGGTGATAGCATTAACTAAGCTGAAAAGGATGTTTCCTTGGAAGCATCAACACTAGAGTTCAAATAAATTATTATGAAGCACCGAGTCTCAGATGCTTTGATCCCATCACTCATAACTCAGAAAATATTAACACACAATGGAGTTTACTATGAAAGCAGGCGCTAGCCATGGAAAAGAACACCAGATTAAAGTACTGTTTTTCTTTTCACCAGATCCACTACATTTTCATTACTGCCAGTGTATCAAATATGCATATGCTATGCAACTGGTATGACGGACCATGTATTAGGAAGCATTAAGAACGTCACCAAATCTACTGCAATGTTAAAGAGCATAAGTACTGCCATGACAAACAGTGCAAAAAACAGGTCAAAAAAAAAAAAGAACTAGTACCTTGCCCTGTGCTGAAGATATTATCTAAATTAGCAAGAGCTGCATATTTATCTGCTGACTGGAGATTCGGTTTATTCACTGCAGCTTTACTGGCTGCAGTTGTGTTGCTCTGAGAAGCACTGAAGGCTCCAAAATCAGCACTGGAGGATTTGGGGAAGTTATCAAAGTGTGCAAAGTTAGCATTCACTGATCCAGCGCTTCCACCTGTAACAAGATAAGTTAAACATGATGGATACTTTCACTTTTAATGAATGTTTCCGTAAATGCGATTGCTGATTATATATGTTTAAAGATAATGTACTTTAGGGAGGTTCCCATAGTTTTAATTTCTTAAAATGGATGCAACAGCAAAGTGCTGCAAGAGCAGCTTTTTAAACAAAGGCAACTCTAATTATTTACAAAAATGGCATATTCCTTTTAAGCTTCTATCTCCTTTTGCAAATTTAAATTGTAATTAAAGAGGAATTCTCTTTACAGTATAACCATTTCCTGACTATTCCCCAAAGCAGTTAAGTGTCTTTAAACAAACACATAAAGGTAGGGAAAGAGAGATTTCCTTAGGGTTTTGAGAGAAGTTTAAAATTCCATTGTACAAAATAACACATAGACAGAATTTTAAAGGTCTGTTTGTTTGTGTGACTGCCATAGACGTTTATAACAGAATAAGCATTTTAGAACCCTGAAACCTAAGAATGCCAACAACTACAAATAGCACTGTTTTTAAATGTGTATATTAATATTAAGAACTTCTGTAGTTTTTCTTCTGTATTTCTATATATTATAATATATCCTGGCAATTGTTATATTTTTAATTTTAATTACAAACTTTGTTTTGCTTAGACTTCTATTTTTGTATACACTGGGAAGACTCTTAGTCAATATACCCAAGCTAGTAAACTACAAACTAACACCTTTCAAAGGATGACCGACAGAAGCAAACTTGGAGATGATAATGGGAATGAAAATAATGACACTGTAAATGAAATGAGCTAAATTTCCCACCTCAGTGGAACTTACTGCGCAAAGCCTGGAGAGGGAAAGCAGAAGTAGTAAATTCACCAAAACTGCAACTAGATGAAAGCGTTCTGAACGCTGGACAGCCAGAAATTGTGTGAGGGGTTAAAGTTAACAGAAGGAAAAACAAAATTGTAAAAGAAAGTTTTAAGACAACACACTTTAAAAAAGGAAAAAGGAAAAAGAATATAAGTCAGCCTTAGGTCAAGACAAGCAGCTGGTCATTCCAAGCAAATATTATGATAACATAAGCAAATTAAAGAGCAAAGCAAACAGCCCTTACACATGAGTTTTCTATTTCTCCTGACTTAAACATGATTCTTCAGCAATTGAGTGTGCGTTTACTGTTAAATAAAGTTGGAAAGCAATATCTTTTTATCAGATGTTAGCCAATATACAACATTGCCAGCAAATGACAGATTATTTCATGTGTAGGGAGGCTTCAGAAAATACAGTACAAAAATCCATGCAAGAAAGAACACAACCCACATCAAATACAGCAAAGAAAAGGGGGCATTTGTTTCAGGTTTCCCCAGAGCCTCAGAGTGTGTATGTTAAAACAAACAGGTGCAGAGAGCAGTTAAGAGAGATTCTAAACTATATGTCCAGATTAATTTATACTAAGAAAGCTAACAACATTAGAGTATTTCTACCTGTATTTTGGTGCTGAAAAGCAGACTGACTCGCTGTGGGGAAACCACCAAAATTACTCGAACCACTAGACTGTCCAAATGCATCAAAGTTTGCAAAACCTGCATTTGCAGAGTTGTGTGCTGTAAATTGCAAATTAACAAAACATGTTAATGGTATGAAAACAAAAAGGTGCATAAACTGAATAAGATGATGGCAAAGTTTTAAGGACAGCCGCACCTTAAACATATGGGATAAAACGTCTCTTACTCATACCCTCTAATCTAACTATTTTACATGGAAATACCATACGAGTAAAACACTGGGCCTTTCTGTCAGAAATAAAAGTGAATTTCTGTGATCACAGTGCCTTAATATATATTTTGATTAGCTATGAAGAAAATGTTGATAAATAAATATAATACTTATTTTTTATCCCCGATATAGTCAAACATCTAACACTATGAAGAATTTAATGTGGCAAATTTTAAATTTTTCTTCTAGATCCAAGGACTCAATGATTTCAAACATTTTGGGCAAAATTCAAAGCAGGTTACAAGTTTAGGATTTATTCTCAAATGTCAGTTCCTTATGCCATAACATGCTATATGACAAGCAAGTTTTGAAACTGAGGCATTTCCTAAATATAATACCCTTAGGTGCAAATACAGTAAGCTGTTTAGTTCATCCAAGGAAGCCCTCTTGATCCTGGCCTTTTAGAAGTCAATGTGCTTTAAAGGGAGACAATATAACCAACATAGTGTAATCCAAAAGAAAGCATATTTAAATAGCATTCTCACAGCAGTTAACAAATACTGTATTTTCAAAATAAATGAGGGTATTTATAATTTTAATTGCACTAAATGGTTAAGACCATTAGGCAGGTGACAATATCCCACAACTGGGTTACCGGAAGCTGAGAAAAACTGCTCTAAACCCAGAAAACCTATTCCTCTTTGGCTCTCTGGAATGCATTCTCTTTCCCTATATTCCCCATTTTGGATCTGCTTCCTATTTTGGATCTGCTTCCTATTACTTACTGTACATCCTTGTTCTTTCTTTTTTCAATGCCAGATCGTCACCACTCATTATTTCCTTTAGCTCCTGCTTTTTAGGTCACTGCCTATACTGTCCTACTATCTTTAGACATCGTGTCTCAACAAACCTCATTTGCATTTTTCTCACCTTTTAAAATAAAGCGTATTATCCCTTCTGAAGTTTCTGCAGAATCCATGCTTACTTCAATTCTCTTTTTCCTTCCCAAGCATTCATTTATCCTTAACTTCAGGTTATTCTTCTAAGCTGCATATGTTACTAAATTTCTTTGGTTTCTGCACACTCTCCTCACCATATTCAACCTGCTTCTATCTGTGGCTTCAATTCAAAATAAAATTGCACACTTCCCTTCCCTCAGAGGCTGGATGGTAAGCTGCTTTATCTCTGAAACAAATGGTCACACCAGCCTCAGATAACATAAAACTATAGATTTTATATGACATTTTGTAAATGCTTCCCATATGGAATGGTAACTCATTTCCCACAACTGCATAAAAATACATGACCCAATAAATGAATGTTGTCCTGACATAGTGATTATGTGAAATGAAGTCATAGGATCCCAATATTGTTTCAGTCATGAGCGTGTATCAAACCATTTAGTGAGTCCTTAAACTCTTAGACTCATATGAATAATAGGACAGGAATACTGATCTGCCTTATAGGGTTGTTGTAAAGATAAAGTAATACTGTCTATGTAGAGCATTTAAAACAGTTTATCGCATATTATATAATTGCCCAGGTCTTTGGGTGTTGCCAGGAATGCATTTGCACAGTAAAACCTGGTGTGGCAGCTGTGCCACTTCCTTCAGGTGTCTGATTCAGCTAGTGTCACACATGCCTTAGTTACATTTTTCTTGGATTACTGTAACAATATGGGCTGGCTCTGAAGACAGCTGGTTTGCGTCCAACCTATGTGAAAAACTGTCTCCCCACATGAGTCATCCCAGTCCTTAAGACCATCAGAGATCCTCCTCCCAGTCTCAGGGCACTGTAGGAACATTTAATAGGAGCACAAGAGAGGATCTTCTCTGTGGATGCTCCCAAATTGTGGAGTGTTTTTTCTCAAGAAGTTAGGTTGGTCCCCACTCCCTTTGTTCTTCTGCTGAGAGTTAAAGACCCAACTCTTCAGGCAGGCTTTTAATAATCACAACAGAGTCCCTCAATACTTTTGTATTTTAAGTTAAATGAGTTAGTTTTTAAAGTCTTAAGTATTTTTATCCATTTCATGTCATTTAATTGCTATTAAAGTTTGCTTTTAATGTATAATTAATTGTATTTTTATTTTTTATTTTAAACACTGCGAGTCATCCTTTACTCTCATGAAGGGAAAAGCAGCAAATAAATGAGACAAACAAAAAGCAATCTCTGTGTAGTCCAAGTTCAAACTGTTCAATGTAATATTATGGGGGGGGGGCTGCCATGATCTCCCAAGGCCAGCCCAATGTTCCCTTTGGACTCAGCATCATCTGACATGAGGCATCATTGTGCTGGTTGGGTCAAGGGAGAGGCATCATTGTGCTGGTGGTTCAAGGGAGAGGCTTCAGCAGCAACAGCCGCTTTACTTTTAAAAGGAAAAGGTGCTGCTACCTTTCCCCAAGAAAATGCCACTCTTCAAAATATTTATCTTTTCTTTTCCTCTGATGAAATCAATAGTAACGGGATTTCAAATTTGCTGCACACAAAAGGATATGAAAGCTGGGCAGGATTTGCACGCTACCATGGGTCTGAATTTGCACTAAAGGTCAGGAATCACTTTTTTATCTATAGTAAGACTGAGCAATCTGCTTTCTACTGAAGGCCAAATGCCTTCAGTGACAATGTCACAAGTTAATAGTGGGTAAAGTAAAGTCAGTGGTCGACCCTGCCAGAACCAAACGTTGGTGGACTACTTATTTCTCAACAATTGCTCTTACCTTTTAATGCATCTGTTTTTAGATGTTTCTCACTCCCTAACCTCCCCTACCCACCAAATACTACACAAAAAACAGACTGCTTTGCTTTAGGTATGAACAGATGGCTGGCACAGCCCTGATCTACAGACTCAACTTACCACTTAGGCTTCTTGAAAATAAGACTGTTGAAGTATCAAAGTGACCTTACAGGCATTTATTTATTTATTTGTCTGTTTGCTTGCTTGCTTGATTTTTATACCACCCATCTAGCCCAAGGACTACTCTATTTCTCAAGTGAATGATGATACATGTCTTAGTTACAACTGGAATGGATTATTGCAACACACTCTTAATGGGGCTACATCTGACGAGTCTTCAGAAACTACAGGTGACAAAAATGCTGGGAAGTGCTTACAATCACAACACTTCTTATCTTGTAAGGGCTGCTCTGATCAACCACTTGGTTCTGAGTAAAGCAAAGTGTTCTGCTTATATACCACCCTATACCACTTCAAGTAGTCTCTGGGCGGTTTACAGTTTAATTACAATACTTTTCAATAGGGCAAAATGCCCTTGATTTTACCAAATGGTTTATGCTCAAGATACCTGACTGACTCCTCCATAGCAGCTCATGCTCTAGGACATGAGGGAGAGGCCATTTCCTGTGTCTCAATTCAAGGCAAAGAGACAGTTAATAAAAATCAGTCTTTTCTGAAGCTACATCAAATTTGGAGAATTTTGCACCTGACAGGCTGGCACCCTCTTTGACAGAACTGCATTTAGACAGGCATATGTTTCATGACTACTGCTAGTGCTTGCTCTATCCCTCATTGCATTGTTCTGTAATTTGGGTCTATTTACTCCTGTTGTATTTTACAGCTTGATTATATTTCCTGTTGACCTCCCCAATTGGTGTGAAAACATATAAGCTTTTCAAAAAGTGTATTTAATAAACCATAGCTATCTGATGAAGAGAGGCATGCACCACGATGGTTCCTTCACTATTAAAGTTTAACTTCAGTTTGACCATATATGCTTGGTCAACATTATCTGCAGCCCTAGTCATTTCTGACTACTATACTTCTACTGCATTTTCCCTTTTGCATTTACAGATCTTATTAGCTACTTCTAAACTAAGATCGACAAAATATGGCCAGTATGTTTTTCCACAGACTGACTTTCTTGCTTTAGGTATACATCAATAACCTCATATCATCACTTTTCTATAAATGACAAGATAAAACTTGTTAACGGTATCATTTACCAACAAATTAAATTAAGGCAATTTTAAGAACTCAGAAATTTACTACTTATAATCCAAGACATATATGTTCCCATATTTATCAGTACCAAATCCAGAAATACAAAAACCCTGTTACCTGTATGACTGTTGAAATTTGCAAAATTTGCAAAATTTGCTGTAGCTGAAGACTGAGGAGTAGGGGCAGCAAATATGTCAGAACCAAGGTCACTGAGAAGATCAAACTGTTTCTTTTCTTGTGACTGTCCTTGAGACCGAATTACAACAGGAGACTGTAAACAACAAGTTGTAGTTGGCTAAACAAACATGAGTAGATAACAATCCAAACTTATTTTCAATACAGAAGAACAGATTATTTCTATAAAACAAATTGCTTTTCATCCAAATTAGCTCATTACATATGGTAATAAATATAGTAGGATCCCAGTATCCACTGGGGATCAGTTCCAGGCCTTCCCATGGATAACAAAAATAGTGGATAAGAGAAACCCCCCCCAAAAAAACCCTGCTGTTTTATGACGGTAGTTTGCTTTATGGCTGCTGTTTTGCAACAGTGGCTTGCTTTACGGTTGCTGTTTGTGATAGTAGCTTACTTTACGGCTGCTGTTTTACAACAGTAGCTTGCATTACAACTGCTGTTTATGACAGCAGCTTGCTTTGTGGCTGCCAAATTATTTACTGGTATTTAATTTTTTCCTCTGCCAACTGTGGCTAACTAAATCAGTGGTTAATGAATCAGTGGATACAGGGTTCTACTGTATCAGTAGATCTAGTTATCTAGTTATCTACTGATACCATAGATCATGGTATCCTCCTGGGCAGGCTTTTGGAGGGGGGGGTTGGGGGTTCAGCCTTGAGCTGGCTCCGTTCCTTCCTTGGGGGCCGAGCCCAGCAATCAGCCTGGGAGGGGAATTGTTGGCTCCCTGGTCACTCTCTTGTGGGGTGCCTCAGTGGTCAGCAGTCTCCCCCAAGCTTTTTAACATCTATGTGAGGGCCACTGATTGAGGTCATCCGGCGATATGGAGCTTGCTGTCATCAGTACACTGATGACATGCAGCTTTATATCTCCTTTTACACCAATGCAACAGAGGCGGTCCAGACACTTGATCGCTGCCTGGCTGCAGTATTGGAATGGACCAGGACCAACAGGCTCAAATTCAGCTCCGAGAAGACCGAGGTTCCATTCTTTTTTTTTTGGGGGGGGGGACATGATGGGTATAGTGGTCCTCTTCCCAGTCTGGGTGGGCCTGCCTTCCAGCTGGTTGAAAGAGTGAAGAGTCTGGGTATTGTCTTGGACCCAGGACTTTCCCTGGAGTCCCAGGTGGCAGATCTGTCCAAGCCAGCCTTTTACCAGCTTAGGCTTATCTCCCGATTCACCCTTACCTTGTTGGTGACTCCCTAAGGACAGTTGTGCAAGCACTGGTCATCTCGAGGACTGATTACTGCTACACTCTCTACATGAGGCTTCCCATGAACCTGTCTGGCAATTGCAGTGGGTACAGAATTCAGCAGCCAGATTGGTGGTTGGTGTGGGTCATTTTGACCACAACACCCCAATTCTGGCTTCCTTGCACTGGCCGCCTATTGCCTCCTGGATAAGGTTCAAGGTACTGGTTTTGGTTTAAAAAACCCTCCATGACTTGGGGCCTGAGTATCTGGCAGAGCATACCTCCCAAAGGTCAGCATCGACCTGCCCCACCAAAGCATTCTTGGCGTCTTCACTCTGTGTGGCCACCCCCCGGGAGGCCCCTAGGATTTCTACCTGTAATTGGGCCTTCTCAGTGGCTGGCCCTGCTGTGTGGAATAAACTCCCTTGTGAAATCCACCAAACTGAGTACCTCGTAGCCTTTAAAAAGGCTTTAAAGACCTGGCTTTTTAAGGAGGCGTACAGCAATTGGTAATTTATGTTGTGTTTTCCCCTGTTTATTGTTTCTCTCCCCACCCTTTAGTATTTTTTTTAGTATTTTTGTCACTTGCCTGATTCTTGTGTTAATGTGTGTTTATTTGTTTATTTTATTTGTTTATTCTTCTGGTTTTACTTAATTTGCTTTGTTGCTTATTCCTTATTTGCATAAACCACCCAGAGTCCCTTCTGGGAAATCAGTGCTGTATAAAAATGCAATAATAAATAAGTAAATACTGTAGAAGAGTTTTGAGGAAGTCTCTGGCACCCACTTTCTGAGCAGATGTACAGCTGGCAAACTGTTAAAACTTTTGTGTGAGAAATGGTATTACATTCTATTACGGAGCATTATGAATTTAACTAAGAAAAATCTTCACACAGGTACAGAAAAACCTTTGTTAGCAAGACTGGAAAACCAAGTTGGAAAATACTCCAAACTTCTAGATCAGCCATGTCCAAAGTCCGGCCCGGGGGCCAAATCTGGCTCGCCAGGCCATTTTGATTGGCCCGCGACTGGCTGGCCCGCGACTGGCTGGCCCACCCCATTCTCCCTCCCCCCTTCACCCTCCCCACACTTTTTTAAGCAGCAGGACGAAGCCAGACGATGAGGCAGGAGGGAATAAGCCCAAGAATAACCCTTGTGTAGCCTGTATAAATTGTAAACCACCCAGAGAGTTCTTTAAGCACTATGGGGTAGTCAATCCCACCGCCAGCTGAAGCAGTGATTCCCTACCCCCAGCCCCACCCCGACGGGCTCCAGCAGCCTCCAATGCCAGACCAACGTGGCAAAAGGGAGGCAGCTTGGGCATGCTTTGGCAGCTCCCTTTTTTTTACTTTGAGTAGTTTGCAGTTTCATCTAGCCAGCTCTTCTGTTCTTAATAATTCTTTTGCAAAGAGTCAGGGGGAGGGGCACAGTGGGTGGGGCTTGCAAGGGGTCAGTGGGGGGGGGCTTGCAGTTGGGGGGCAGGGTTGGGGAGCAGCTGCCCCCCAAACATTCTCAGCCACCAAATCTGGCCCTCCTTACAAAACGTTTGGACACCCCTGTTCTAGATGCTTGGATGTTGACAGGCTACAAACAGACTATGTCTGAAGAGAGAGGATACAACTTCCTGGGGATAAAGGAAGTTGAGAAAATAAGGCAGTTGTGTTAACAAGAGTGGGATGTGGGGGGTGGCTATGGAAAATTTACCCAGGATCATTTTATTGGAATCTGCTCTTGACCAAAAGAAGAAATATGAATGCTAAGTAAGCAACGAAACAGGCAGAATCAGTATGGCTTTAAAAAGCAGAAAAAAGAGACACCATATGCAGCAAACCGAAAGAACAGGAGACTTAGGAGGCAAGAAACTTCAGAAAAGAATAGTCAGTGATAAACTATGTGTAATCAAATAGAGATTTGATTAAATGTACTTTCTCACTGATTATACTCTTCTTTGGTTTCTCATTGACTAGTCTTTTCTGTAAACTGAATACCATTAGTGGATAAGGTACTTAGTAACAGATTTTAAACAACATAGCTCAATTTACATCACTGCATTTATTTCTTTTTCTTTTTCTTTATTTCCTTCTTTCTCTCTTTTTCCTTTTTTGCCACAATACTCACTTGAGATGGAGTACTTTTGTTTAAGTGCAGTGCTGGTGTAGACTCTCCCAGGAGAGATTTAAGTGGCTTGACTTCTGGTGTACTGCTTGTACTACTAGCTGAAGATCCAGAAATTGATGCATGAACAGATGCCACAACTTTTGCTTGTTCTGGTGGAACATACCTAACAATAAATGTATGCGTTGCATATTTAATACACTAGGCTTAAAATCACTGTGGGCAAAAACACCCAATACTGTTGTTCCAAATACTAAGCTGTTGATAGCTCACAATACAGATCAGCTATCAAGCATATGCAGTTTCAACAGACTGAAGCATATTTCACAAAGAAAAGCTGACTGTACACTACGCATAAAATATTTCGAAATACTGTCAATTTCTAAGAATATATTTATTTTAATAGCCACAAACAAAATACTGTAGAATAATATACTTACACATATCCTTCCCAAATACAGTAGCAATATCTATTTAAGAAACTATGTCTAGTACATGGAGCAGCCCTAACTTAAAGTAGAAAGAGAAGCATGCTGTCTCCTGGAAAATTCTTATTCTGTACAGCAAATGAGCATCTTGCTTTTCTGTAATTGCACAGGAGTGGCTTCAACCTCTTTATGAGATCACTTTGAAATATATCACTCTTTAAATTAAATCAGCAAAGAGTAACTTTCAGAAATTTAAGACATTTAAGACACCCAACAGCCCAAAAACTTCCCCATGATGTAAGGAATCCCAAGGGAGCATCAGGACCATCTCAAAAAGAACCAGAAGTATTTAATTTAGGGAAAACTGCCGCAGCAGATGACATCATCAACCTTATATGGTGGAAATTCTGTTAGTGGATTTCAGCCTGTGCTGATAAGAGGCAGGAATCTTTGTCAAAAATGTCAAAACTATTATGGCTTAAGCCAAAGCCCACCCTGTCATCATGACAAAAAAGGAAAAAGTCCCAGAGCCTGAACTCTTAATACATATGCCTTTAAGACTGTGTTTTTTGGGTTCATGGACATATTTTGAAGTTCTAGAAATTGGACGGCGTAGCTGATCACAAAATGGTTTATATAAGGCTAAACACAAATAACATTTTTTAAAAAACACACACAACCTTAATATATATATAGAGGTTGGGGTTCAAAAGCAATAGGAAAGCATATATTTACCCTATATAACACATTCAAATACCCATTTCATATAGGTAAAACTGAGTTGTAAAGTGAACCCCCCATGTAAAAGACACTACAAAACAAACAAGACTAAAAAAATACAATGTCCTCCACCCCCCTTTCCCAAGCCCCAAGTTAACCAGCCCGTAGTGGAATTCCTTGTAAATGTTTGTTTTAACCTTCTGGCTTGACTTGCTGGCCTGAAACTATCGTGTCTTGTCCCTTTGCTAAGAATGTCTCCGATACCTATAGGCATTCTGCGGGAAGGAAAACTTTATGGAGAGTGGAGGCCAATGCACTTGCCTTACATTCATCAAGTTAACAACAAATGAAAAACAGCACTATTTTAAGGCACCAGATGGGGAAACTGTGACACTCAGAAATCCTACAATGGCAAATGCAGAGATACTAATAGCTATAAAGGTAAAACAAACAAACAAAAAACAAACAGCAAAGCAGCATTTATTTATATCAACTGTCAAAGATATAAAATATATATATATATATTTCAGATTAGCAATTTTAAACTAAAAGCAAAATGAGAGATCCACTGACCATCTTTTCTTTTCATATTTTTCTTGTAGAAATTCCTTGACCTTTTGTGGATCTCTGAAGTCTGGAATTGCTGACGATCTATCATCAAATAATCCTAGCCAAATTTGTTTACATACCTTTTGAAATGAAAACAACTCAATATTAGATTAAACCCATTTCAATTACACAATTTAAGAAAAATAAAGAGCACATTAAAACAATGAGATCATCAAATCTGCTATACTTATCTGCAAGGCCATTCATTTTTTTAACAAAAGCTGCTGTGAAGAGAACATCCATCACACTTGGAAACATATTACTTGTTCATTTAATTTAATTCAAGAAATTTTCAGTGAGGACATGACAGTAGAAGTTGGAGTATCTGCTTGGAACTACTACAGCAAAACACATCATTCTAATATTTCTATAAACATATACAACTTTAAAAGGAGTTATTGAAAGGTTTACAACAGTTATTTAGAAAACTCTCAGTCACTTACCAATTAGGTTTTTAAAGTAGCAGTTTGTTTTAAGTCCTAAAACAATATTCTGTAAACTGAGTCTGATGTGTTATTTATGACCATATACAAACATCTACAGGAACATAAATAAAACATACATTCTACTTTAATGAAGAATCTTCAGTACAGAAATCTTTCTTAAACAAAAACATAACTGTATCAGACAAGATCTTGTTGGGCACCAGCCAGCTGTAACTCTCCATCAGCACAGCAACTTGGGATCTCTTGCCTGCACAAAAGTTGCAACTATGCAAGCTGAGATTCCTGTTGTAAAAAACTTATTTGTGCAGAGTAATCCTTGATACTTCCTTATCCAAGTGCTAGTAAGATTAACTGCTTGCATGTCTTTTGAGTAAGAATTTGACTATACTGGATCCCAGCAATAGTTTTTCAAACTAGGTATGACTTTCTAGGACAAAGACAATGTTTTCAACAAATTGCCTTCAACAGCTGCTTAACTGGCAGCAAATGAACAGCTTTAATCCCAATTTTCAATTGGAAGACTTCATTTGTTGTATTTTTGCCAGGCAACAAGTCTGTTAAAAGCTCAGTTCCCAAACTGTAGCTTAGCACTTTCTGTAGGCTCATTTCCAATTAGTCTAACATGCACCAGTAATTTCAGCATAATTTCAGCGCTGACAAGGTGTAGTAGAGACATCAAACCTGAACATTCAACTATTCCAAAGCCCATCTTTTAATCCAATTTTTTCTTGGGTACTCCCATCCTTTCAGTCCGCCTCCACATAGAAGAGATCCATAATAGATTTTTTTTAGCTAAAGGCAACTGAGCACATATATAACACACTGACTCTGCAAATCTTCCTACTTTTGTAGGCTTTCATTTTTAAAAGCTTGTGTATCTCATCTTTTCAGGGAATTAAACCACCTCAAGGAGCAGATCTGCCACAATATACTGCCTGTACTTTAAATTCACAGTTAATCCTATCTTTGTGTTATGGTATTAAAGAGTTTTGTAAATAATAGTGCAGCTTGACTAAACAATTCTTTCTTAATACCTAAGCTATGGGAAGAAAAATCTAAGAGTGAGTGTGGAAGAGAGGGGAAGTTGCTTTGTTTATTTCTTATTTCAACATCTATATTGCACCATAATGCAACACATTCTTGTAGAGTTAGATAGTATATATTGATTTGGGAACACAGGGAAACATATAGTGTTTATCTACCCAGCTGTGACACAACTACTGTTGGATTTATAAATGTACTGGACAACAGGCCTAGATATTTCTTATTTGCTGCATTACTGTCTAGCTACTAACTAGAAAACATACGGGATTTCACGCATAGACATGTTCTCGGTCAACATTTAACAATAATAAGAAAATGAAAACTCCCCAAGGTCCATCATGACTAACACGAGGAAAAAGAATTGTTAAATGCCATAACCACAAGCAAACAACATTCTGACTTAATTTTTATTATTTAGGACCTCCCCCACAAAAATGAATGTTCTTCAATTCTAAGACCTAAAGATAAAACTTGAAATTCTCTTGTGTTTTACACCTACAGAGATCAGAGATTAGAAGTGGGATGTATTAAATAGAAAAAGCTGTGGTGGTGGGAGTTGGTAGTAAAGAAGCTACTCTTTAACAATATAATAGGCCAAAAGAAAAGAATAATAAAGAATTTTGCTCATCTAGCCCTTACCGGTACAGTCCAGAGCTATTCAAACAGGGTCTTTTGGCCCTGTAACAATCCTTTCCCTTAGAGGGGAAATACATTTGCGACAATGTATCAAGTTAAGACCTAGGGCCCTGCCTTACATTCAAACTTGGGGGAAGCAATTTTGGCTCTTCTTCTCACTGTGCTTTCATTCCAGATGGCTGCTGGAAGACCATTAACATCCAGCTGCATTTTAAGGATTATGTAACATTTGGGATGTGAGCCTGAATTTTCTTCCTTTCCTTCTCTCTCCTTATCTTTTGTCGTTTTTTGTGATGATTTTTTTATTCTGAGCACAAGGGCAGAGGCTGTTTTCTTTTGACTAATCTGCAAACTACTCTGGTGACCTTTCTGGCTGACAAGAGGGCACCAATGCTTTAAATATTTGTTTCCAATATGTGGGGATCAAAATAATTGCATCAGACTCCTAAAATGCAAACCATTTCCTTGTCCATCAACCCACATTCCATGCATACCAATTCCTTTACTTTCCATGCTTCTATTAAAAGCTGCACTACTCCTAGCTTTATACCTTCTTTGCCTGGTGAAATTAAGTTTCACTGATCCAATGGATCCAAAAGCCAACCAAAAACTTCATTTCTATGAACAATGTAACTGCTCTGCTATACAGAATGTACAGTGGTACCTCGACTTACGGTCGCTTTGACAACCAAATAATTCGGCTTAGGAATGCTCTCCGCAGCTCTGCAAGACGACTGACTTTGACAGGTCTGTTGGCTCTCCAGAAAGGATAAATTGATTTTCAGTGCATTCCTATGGGAAACTGCTGTTCAACTTCCAAATAGTTCGACTTCCGAATTAGCATTGTCGTAAGTTGAGGTACCACTGGATTTTTGCAAAGGATTAATGCCGTACGTTGAGATACCACTGTATCTTCCGAGGTTTTTGTGTAAAAACTTTCTACTAGCTAAATGAATAGTAGTGAAGTACTTGAAACATAACTATTATTTTTATTTTATTTTATTTTATTGTTATAGATAAAGGGTAAATAGGGAAGAATAACTTGGGATACAGAAAAAAGAAGGGGAGTACAGATTGGGCGTAACACTTAATAATATCAGAGTCATCTTAAAATTATAAACAGTTCAATCCAGGCATATACTGCATGTACATATAAATAACCAAACAGTTTTGGCTTTTGTCATATTTTCAATTTAACGTTGTCTTTTTTCTAACCACATATAAAACTTGTCCCAACATTCCTGGTGTTTCACCTTCCAGTGTACCTCTAACCATTCTGACAATTTGTCCATTTCTGCAGTCTCAAGGATTTTAGTTATCAACTCCTGTTCATTTGGTATTCCTGATTCTTTCCACTGTTTTGCAAAGACAATTCTCGCTGCTGTTATAATATGAATTACTAAATATACACTTTGCTGATCCATCGTATCTGGCATTTAGCAAAAAGAATTCAGGTTTTGGATCTACTGGGCTCGCTAGAACATCTTGCAATAGCCGTCTAATCTTACTCCAATATTTTGAGCTTTTTTACAAAACCACCACATAATGAATAGTGAACCTTCTTTTTGTTTGCATTTCCAGCAAGGGTTTGATATCTGAATGTTCATTTTAGCTAAAATTGTTAGATAAACTATTCTTTTATACCTTTTAACGAATGATGCTTTCCCTCTGTTCTATCAGGAGAAGCAATTGAATCATACTATTCATTAAATGGTAGAAGTAAACTCTTCTACACTTTTTAATACACTTCTCAGCAACAGAAATCTTGTCTTCCATTTTCATTAGGCATTTCCCGTCTTTCCTTTCTTTTTAAAAAATGGTGTGTGCACACCTGCATGTGTATATATGAATCCAGTACCCCTGAGAAAGGCCCTGGGTGTTCCATTCCTGGAGGGATCCTTCAAGAACCTCCCCCAAATTCTGAAGTGCTCATCTAGGCATTTCCTGTTTCATTTTAAAAACTTAAATTTTCATGGTGCAGTTCCTAAGGTTGGAGTAGGGCCCTGAATTTGACCACATGGCACAATGACCCTGACCATCATTGCTGCTAGAGAAAGGAATATTTTTATATAAAAAAAGAAATTCCAGAACTTGCACTTTGATAACAAGCGCTGTACATTTTTCACTTTCAAAAACATGATTTCAAAGCTCAAATATTCAGCAATCACTGTCATTAAATTATAGCAATAGCATAGTTCTGTGATATCATTGTGCTGTGTAACATGAAGGGCAACTAATTTTTCTTAGCACATATTTATACATTTCTAGCAGAAAGTCCTACATTATAATATGCACCACATATTCTAAGAGACAGAAAGTATAAGTAATATTTCAAAAGAAAGCTAAGGGATGTAATTCCTGGCACAGGACCAAACTAGGCTTGTAACAGCATTCTGTAGTCAACACTTACTTCATTCCCATGCTTCTGAAGAAATTCTATTTCTTGCTGCGTAAATGTGGTCATGGAAATGGACTTCACTCTGTGAGGTGGATTTAAACCTCGCCTATAAAGCAAGAAGTTTTAAGACAGTTATTTTGTGGCTCTTTAAAATGTTTTAGAGCTATTATGAAATTTACTCAGCTAAATACTCAATTGATCATGAAGCAACCTTTTGGTTTTTATACATCTATGCTCTAGAAATTTATGTATTCTTGCCATCTTTTTAAAATTATTGGTTACAATTAAAACCGTATTTTTAAATAAATACGTCAACAATATTTATTTTCTGAAAAGTAGTAATTATAGTAGATTTCTATAACAGTAAAATTGTTCCCATTGACTGCTATGGAAGACATGTTTGGATTGAAAATGGGGGTTCAGCAGAAAAGCTCCAGTTTTTGCCCTAAATAGAAGTCTCCAAGAATACTGTAAGTACTTGGGATATTTTGCAAGAATCACGGCACTGTTTCTCAAAATGAATCAATGATATTCAGCAGAACGCCATTCCTTTCACCATGCCCTTATCCAATGGACACTGTTCCCATATATTTATGCTACACTTATATTTCACCGTTTCTCCAGTAATTTCAAAGTGGTCCCATAGCTTCCCTCTACCCTTTATACTCACAACATCCCTATGAAGTTGGTCAGGCTGGGGGATTCGAACTGATCCAAGCTCACTCACTGAATTTCATGTGGAGATGTGAATTTAGACCTTTCAAACCCCAGTCCAATTACTATACCCCACTGGATAACAAGTTCTTCAGGGTCCTTCACTGCATTTTCAGAATTGATAGGTTTATTTCTACTAATAAAGTTCAATAGCCACCACACTACTGAGTGTCTTGGATGGAATTTGATCTGCTTGGACAAAGAAGATAATATGTCTCCAGCTATCAAGCAAGATCCAGAAGTACTGTAAGCTGTGCCACTATACAAACATTATAAACATTGTTAACTACAGCTGGGAGGACCCAGCGTAAGTATTGATAATACTGATTTTAGTATATATGTAACTGCAAATAAAACCTTGCAAAACTAGTTAAGATTAAATGGTGAGTGTTTTATCCCATAAGCAGATATCATTGACAACACTGATGGAATGCCATTCACACTGAGCTTATACGGTCATTTTTTGTTTAAAAAGTTATAATTGTAGATGATTAATTACAATTGGTAAACAGAGAGTACTATGACTTGTATTCCTTTCACATCTGAGGCAAGTGAAGTATCTCCAATGCAGAGTACAAACAAGGAAGGGATGGCTGAGTCATATCTTCCTAACATTATCTTTTAAAAATACCCTTTAAAAATATTTATCTTGAAAAGGATTTTGAAAAGAAAACTTTCTTGCTTCTAAACAATCAATACTAAACAGTCTAAACAATATAGGCTATTGAACAAATCCAAATATTACAGATTTTAATTAGAAAAAGTAAGTAATTTTATTTAAAACCTATTACAATGGTGTAGCCTGCACAATTAAATTGTAACCCCCCCCCCAAGAGAGTGCTGTAAGCACTATGGGGCAGTATATAAGCAAAACGCTTTAATTAGCCCATAAACAATTTCTATTACAGTAATTCATCATACCAAGACCATAAAAATATTCCCTTACTTTGCATTACCAAGTAAGATACCTCTGAAGTTCATTGTGGATAATTCAACATCTCAAGAACATAAAACTGACCAATTTCTCCAAAAACATAGGAATCTGTCTTATAAAACATTAATCCATCTACACCAAAGCAGTCTATTAAAACGAAAATCATCCTTTTCATTTTTTACCATTAGGCTTTCCTCAGGTTATCGAGTTAAAATTGTCAAATGAGATGGATGTCATACTCAAAAGAACTCTTACAAAAATGAAGAGGCTGGATATCTAGATAACTATAGAACATATTCACAAATTGTGACAAGGACTTCTGAACTCTTTACACTATTTGCAAAGCAACTTCAATATTGACTAGGACAAAAGAGCAGACAGTTATGCTAACTTTTAAAAGGGGTACGTACTGTGGTCAACTCAGGAGTTAACAAGTCATCACGTAATGTTTTTCCTGCTACAAGCCCTCAAGTGCACTCAGAAAGTTGTGGTCATTTACAAATATGGCAAAAAATGACAAGCAGAAACACTATAAAACTTTAACCCACTATTTACATACCCAAACAATTAATTCAATAATTGGCACTTGTACACTTCTACTCTTGCACAAGCCTTAAAATTAATAACCCTTTGGAGAAGGTAGCTGTGTTAGTCTGCGCAAGAATTCCAGGCAAAAATCAAAGAAATAAAAGATAAAAAAAGTGTGGCACCTTAAAGACTAACTTTCATAATTTAAACTTTAATGTAACATTTTGTGGACACGTCCACTTCTTCAGACATATGTACACCTCTTTCTGCTGCTATATATCTGAAGAAGTGGACGTGTCCACAAAACATTAAACTATGAAAGTTTGTCTTTAAGGTGCCACTTTTTTCTGTCCTTTGTTTTGTTTCCTTCATTTTTGCCTGGAATACTAAACCTTTGTACTATTTTTCTCTGACACACAGTCAAACAGGTTTTTTTTAACAGACTGCACATAATTGGCGATATCAACAGGTTTTTTTAATAGAATCTGTGTATGTTTTCCTTACAAACCTCTCAAATACAGTACTATTTAAAAAGTATCTTCAAATGTACACATAAGAAGGGAATATAATGGATCCTGGAAGATTCTACCAGACCCAGCTCCCCAAAGCCTCACCCCATCAACTTTCTGTACACTGGCGCTCCCTCTGGAGACCAAATCCACCACCTCTTTCACTTCCACCCTCCACTCTCATGTGTCTCTCTTCTCCTCGCCCAATGCACACAATTCTCTTGAACTCCACCAAGTCCCTCTTGGCAGCAGCAGTCTTTTCTAGTTCCTCTTTTTAAACTTGTTAGAAAACAATAAAAACCCCACCCTTCACTTCAGATGCACCCTCAGAACATCTAAGCTCCAGGCCTCAACTCAGAAACTGTACCTGGCATATTTTCCATCTTGCCAAGGACTTTACATCTAAGAAGCAACTCCATCTTTTGCCATGCGTTGGTACAGCTCTGAGGAAGAGGGTTTTTGCCCTCGAAATGTTAGCAACTTTTTTTCGTTATTTTTCTAGCAGCCTCAAGGTATCACCGGTTCTACCTTTGTATTTGGCTTTTGTGATGGCTACACGACCCCTCAACTTGTTTTGCTTTTTTAAAAAAAACTTTGAAGAGCAAAGAGGAAACAGAGCGGGGGGGCAACCTATCCAATCCCTCCTATGTGTCAATCTCCTTCCACGTTATCCCAAAACCATGATCAAAAAGACCACGGGTCGCTTCCCACCTTCCCTTTCACATCTGGGGTGGTGGTGGTGGGGAAGGAGGCTTTTGCCCGGTTCTTTCTCTCAACTCCCCCCATCACACACACACACACACACACACACACACACACACACACAGCCCGTCTCTTCCTCAGCAGCTCTGCTTTTCCTCCCCCCGACACACACACAGCCTGCCTCCAACTCGCAACGGTTTCCTCCCGCCGGGTTTCCTTTCCTTCGTCCCCATCTCTCTCTCCTTCTCTCTCCCTCTTTCTCTTTCTCTTTCTCTCTCTCTCTCCTCAACTCACAGGATGCCGGAGCAGGAGGTACACACGAAGCTGCCCACCGTCATGTCGGTGTAGGTGGGGCCGCGCTGGTCGCAGTCGAAGCACTTGCGGTTGGGCGGGAGGCTGCTCATCTCCCTCAGCAGCTTCAGGTGCTTCTCCTCCTGTTTCCGCTTGGCGCTGGCCGCCATGGCCGCCCGCCCGCCCGCCCGCCGGGGCGCCTCGAGGAGGAGGGGGCGTGCGCGGGTGTGTGTGTGCGGTGTGTGTGTGTGTGTGTGTGCGTGTTGGGGGAGGGAGGGAGGGAGGCAGTTGAAGGGAACCGGTGCCCAGGCCCCGCTTCCACCAGACCCGGAGGAGGGAGAAGCAGGAGGGAGGGCGAAAGCAGGGGTGGCGGGGGGGGGTGAGGCCGGGACTGTCCCACTCCGAAGCTCGGCGGGGGGGGGGAGAAAAAGAAGGGAAAGGGGGGAAAAGGCAAGGCCTCGGCTCGTGCCCCCCTCCCTGCGCGCGCCCAGCCCCAACCGCCAAGCAGGGAGGAAAGGGGAGGGAGGGAGGGAGGGAGAGTGCCAGCGGCGGCGGCGGTGGCGGCAGAGGAGGCGCGCGTGCACGACTACGCCGCCCTCCCTCCCGACGGCTCAATGGCTCGCTGAGGCGGAATCTGCGCGACGCCTTTCCCTAGAAGAGACAAGGAGAGGAGAGGAGCCCCGCAAGCTCGGCGACTAGCCTCGGCTCCCGGCGCGAGGAATTGGAGCAGCGCCCCCTACCGCCCGGCGCCTACAGGCACTCATGAGCACACAATAATAACCGGACCTAACAATATGTCACACACACCCCATCTCAACAGTACTATTTCCTGTGAAGATTCTCAGTCATCCAGGGGAGTTTATCTGGAAGATGAGTCATGGCAATTGGACATAGTTTCTTGAGAGATCGAAAGGTTTCGCTGCTCATCCAAGCTGCTTTGTCAGTCTGAGGAAAGCTAGTGGGGAGTCCTCCATTGTAGAGTTCACCTTGATTTCACACACACCTGGTCTAAATAGGCTCATAAGTCAAACCATGATCTGAACAGGCTTGTTAGGTGGACAATGGCCTAGGGTGCCCAAAAGTCCCACCTATGCAACCTTTCCCAACAACCCTTAAACTATGGCCTTGCTGGTGGAGGTGTGAAGTGCTTCTGATTTGTCTGCGGATGGATGAAAGGGCTGCTTGATTGTGTCTGAGTCCCCCACCTCTGTTGAGAGAGGGATTGTCAGTACACAAATCAAGGTGAACTATAAAATATAGTATAAAATGAACTATATAGTATACATGCTAGACAGACAGGTCAATTGATTTAATATAAGTCAGGGATTTTTAGGGCAATGCCAGATGTGAATGCTACAAATATTGTAGTGTACTGTTCTAGATGTTCCCATCCTTTCATAACAGAACCACCCTAGAAACCTCACAGGTAAAACGGATTGTTTACTGTGCTGCTGTGGTTATCTCTTGCCTGCAGTAATTCACACACTATTGCAACTGATTACAAAGAAAGGTTTGTCACACCATCCAGAGAAGAGGAGCAGGAAAGCTGAACAACAGAGGAGAAAGGCCATAGTTCCCTCCCACTGTTGTCTTTGCAGACTAACCCCAAAATGTAATCAGAGTTAACTCCCCATTTGCACCCAGCCCTCTGAGTCACTTGTAAGGCTAAGAATGTCCTTCAAAGGGTGTCTTTTTTAAATCACATCTTTCTGTTAGTTCTGTTTTTGATATCCTGGCAGTGATATGAAGAAGTAAAATGCCCTTCACAGAATTAACAATCTTGACATTTAATTTATTTTAAGAACATAAGAACATAAGAAGAGCCATGCTGGATCAGCCCAAAGGCCCATCTGATGCAGCTTCCTGTATCTCACAGTGGGCCCACCAGATGCATCTGGGAGCGCACGAGACTAGATATCTGTCTCCTGATACCACTCCCCTGCATCTCTGGCCCTTGAAATACCCCAGTTTTAAGCCTGGAGATTACACATCTCCATCATGGTTTGTAACCTGTGATGGATTTTTCCTACAGGAATCTGTCCAATCCCCTTTTCAAGGCATCCAGGCTAGATGCCATCACCACATCTTGTGGCAGGGAGTTCCACAGACTAACAACATGCTGGGTTAAAAAAAATTGAATGCCTTTTCCATGTTTGTTGAATTTAGTTGGATTATAGCACAAGATTATTGATCTATGCAGTGGTTCCCAACTTTGGGTCCCCAGATATTCTTGGACTACAAGAGATGTAAAATACAGTATCCAGAAGCTTTTGGGGGGGGGTGCAAAATATTTTTTCCAATGTTTCCAGAGGTTTTTTTTTCTTGTGGCTTCAAAATTTCCAGAAATTTTATATCTCTAACTACAACTCTCAGAAATCCTGGCCTGCAGTTAGTGGTGAAAGCTTTTGGGAACTATGGTCCAAGAACATCTGGAGACCCAACGCTGGGAACCACAGGTATCATTTTGCCAGCAGTGATAAAGATCTGCAATATGGTTGTATGCTGATTAGTTCATATTTCTACTGGTACTTTCTAAGGTATTCTGTCCTTATGAGCAGGCCAAATATAAATACAGTATAGCTTCCGTAGTGAGGCGCCAGGCATTCTCAATGCTATAATACTCTTAATGTTTCCTAAATGCATTCATTGCATTCCTATGGGATTTAATGGTTTAAATTTGACTACAATTAATATATACACATCAAGTTTATCTGCTGTAACTGAGAGAACAGTCTATCACTCTTTATTTATGCATTACATTGAAACAAGATACAGATGTAGCTGCCTACTGTAGTTTGCTATGCCGAGAAAGGACTGGCTCATGAAATACTTGGGAATTTTGTCTGGATCTTCGCCAAAGAGTCAAGAGGTTCACAGTCCATCCATAATCCATCTTTCATGATAATCTAATGGGATTGACACTTTTTTCTTTACACAATGCAGGTGAGTTTAAAAGCAACTAAAGTAGTCTACTACTTAATTGGATTTAAATGCAGATTTCACAATCTCAGATCTAATACTCAGCACACCCCGGCTCCTACTGAAGCAGCCAATTTTAAATGGTGTTGAACAATATTTCATTGGAACGGTCCTGCAGTATGTAAATACCTTCATCACTTTTCTCTTAATTGCTCTTGCAGTCTGATTTTTTCCAATTGTAAACGTGTGTAATCAGATTGGTATTGTAGCATCAGTTCCATAGGCTCATTTGATAGCGGGACCTGTGTATGTCTTAACATAAGAACACAAGAAGAGCCATGAAGGATCAGGCCAAAGGCTCATCTAGTCCAGCTTCCTGTATATCACAGTGGCCACACCAAATGTGTCCGGGAGTGCAACAGACTAGATATCTGTCTCCTGATACCACTGCCCCTGCATTGGCCCTTGAAGTACCTTAATTTTAAACCTGGAGATTACACATCTCCATCATGGTTTGTAACCTGTGATGGACTTTTCCTACAGGAATCTGTCCAATCCCCTTTTTGAAGGCATCCAGGCCAAATGCCATCACCACATCCTGTGGCAGGGAGTTCCACGTACTAACAATATGTTCTTACTCTACCAACCCACAATTTTAGTGTATGTCCCCTAGTTCTGGTATTTTATGAGAGGGAGAAGAGCATCCCTCTATCCACTTTATCATGCCCTACATTAATTGTATGTCTCAATCATATCCCCCCTCAGGCGCCTTTTTTCCAGACTAAAGAACCTCAAATGTTTTAGCCTTTCCTCATAAGGGAGGTGCCCCAGCCCAGTAATCATTTTAGTCGCTCTCTTCTGTACCTTTTCCAGTTCCACTATGTCTTTTTTGAGATGTGGTGACCAGAATTGTACATAATACTCCAGGTGCAGCCTTACTATCGTTTTGTACAATGGCACAATGTTGGCTGTTTTATTTTCAACCCCCTTTTTGATAATCCCTAGCATGGAATTGGCCTTTTTCACCGCTGCCACACACTGAGTAGACACCTTAATTGAGCTGTCCACCAGCACACCAAGATCTCTTTCCTGATCCATCATGGATAGCTCAGCGCCCATGAGTTGATAGATAAAGTTTTGATTTTTTGCCCCAATATGCATTACTTTACATTTGGCTATATTGAAACACATTTGCCATTTCGCAGCCCATTCTCCCAGCTTGGAGAGATCCTTCTGGAACTCTTCACAATCTTCTCTGGTTTTTACCACACAGAAAAGTTTTGTGTCATCCGAAAACTTGATCATCTCACTGCTTATCCCTGTCTCCAGGTCATTTATAATCCCCTGACTGTGCAATTTTCTCAGCAGCCTTGGTGAGGGACTGTCAAAAGCCTTCTGAAAATCAAGATAGACAATATTATTTATTATTATTTATTTGTTATATTTCTATACCACCCATCTTCCGGAAAGAACTCTGGGCGGTTTACAATTAAAACCAACAGTATATAACAAAAATGAACAAGAGAGTGCTGATAAAATAAGGAGGGGCAAGACCCTCCACAAGGGATGATGCGGGTGGCAAAAAAAAGAAGAAAAGAAATAAAAACAAAATAAAAAAATAAATAAAAAATAAAAATTAAGTAAAAAGGTCGCCATATGCCTCTTTAAAAAGGAAGGTTTTCAGAGCCTTTTCAAAGGCAGGCAGAGACTGTGCTAGGCGCAGCTCACTAGGGAGATGGTTCCACAACGTGGGGCCTACCACAGAGAAGGCGCGGTCATATGTGAGCTATTTCCGTGCCTCCCTGGGTGTGGCCACCCTAAGTGAGTGCGCCTCGAGATCACGTGGGCCTGCACAACTGTCCTCCAGGAGGACTCATCAAGGTACTGACAGATGTGGGCGATGCTGCGGAGATGGATAAAAGCAGCCCTGGAGACCGCCATCACCTGGGCTTCCAGGGAGAGGGCTGAGTCCAGGACCACGCCCAGATTCCTGGCCCTGTCCGTAGGCTGGAAGGAACCCCTCCCCCAGGCTAGGGAGGGGGCCATTGTAACCGGACGAAGGTGCCCCGAAGAACAGAACCTCAGTCTTCTCCAGGTTCAGCTTGAGCTGGTTGGTCCTGGTCCATTCCAAGACCGACTCCAGACACAGGTCGAGGCAGCGTACTGCCTCCTCTGCAGAGGAAGAAATGGAGATATACAGCTGCGTATCATCAGCGTACTGATGGCAGGGAACTCCAAATCTCTTGATGACCTCTGCTAGCGGCCTCATATAAACATTGAACAGCATGGGTGAGATTGCCGACCCCTGGGGCACCCCACAGGGGAGTGTCCAAGGAGCCGACAAATTATCACCCAGCTGAACCCGCTGAGACCAGCTGCCGAGGAAGGAACGGAACCAGCAGAGAGCAGAGCCCCCAAATCCAAACTCAGCGAGCCGGTCCAGCAGGTTACCATGGTCAATGGTATCAAAGGACGCTGACAGATCAAGGAGAACTAACAAGGAGGAACACCCCCCTGTCGCCCGCCCTGCGGAGGTCATCCTGCAGAGCGACCAGGGCATTCTCGGTCCCCCGAAGCGGCCTGAACCCGGACTGGAATGGATCCAGGATACGATTTTCCTCCAGGTATGACTGGAGCCACATGGCAGCCACCCTCTTAACAACCTTGCCCAGGAAGGGAACAATGGCAATCGGACGATAGCTGGACAACTCATCCGACGTCAACCTGGGCTTTTTCAAAGAGGGCTTCACCACGGTCTCCTTCAAACGGGAAGGAAAAATTCCTTCCCTGAAGGAGGCTGTGGCAATAGCAGAAACCCACTCCGGCATGTTCCCTCCGGCAGATTTAATAAGCCGGGCTGGGCAAGGGTCAAAAGGGGAATCTGCCGGCCGGCAGTAAGCCATAACTCTGGAGGCCTCTGCTGGAAACACGGGCCCAAACTCAGCCAAGAAAGAAGACCAAGGGGGTGAGGCCCCAAGGATGTCAGAGGATGGGCTAGCGCAACCGGAGGGCAGATCAGAGCAGATGGCCTCAATTTTAGATCTAAAATAGGCTGCAAATTGCTCACTAGTGAACTCACTAGGAGGAGGCCCAAGCTGACCAGGATTGGAGAGGTCTCGAACCACCCGGAATAACTCCACCCGGCAGTTTGAGGCCTCACCAATTCTCAGGGAGATATGAGCTGTTCTAGCATCCCTGATTGCATGACATAGCGGCTGGTCAGCTGCTTAAGTGCAGCCCTACTCGCAGCCGTCCAATCCGTCCACCAAATGTCCTCAAGCTTCCTACATTCTTGTTTCATCACCCGCAGCTCAGCCATGTACCACAGCGAGGAGCGGGCTCCACAGCGGAGGAAGCGCTTGGGGGTGATCCGGTCTACAGCCCCAGTGGAACCCTCATACCACCTATCCACCAGGGCTTCAACCGGATTGTCTGCCAGACCACCAGAAAGCTCCCTGAAGGCCTCCATGTGCAGGGTCCAGGAGCCTACGGGGCGGGCCCAGACAAAGGGCCAACACTTCCACAGGGCGGGTAGGCGACCGACAGGGAAAAGTTTAGCAGATGGTGATCCGACCATGACACGGGTAGGGGTAAAATACCCCCAATCCTCAGAATAGAGTCTGATGACATGGAGGTAAAAACCAGGTCCAGGGTATGGCCTGCTCTATGGGTGGGACAAACAACATGCTGAGATAGATTCATGGGAGTCATGGATTCCATGAATTCCAGAGCAGCTCCAGAGAGTTCCTCCTCAGCATGCACACTGAAGTCCCCAACCACCAATAGGCGGAGGGACCTCAACAGGGCAGCCAAGACGAACTCCAAGATCTCTGGAAAGGATTGTGCTGGGTTACGGGGAGCACGGCACACCAGCACAATACCAAACTATCTCGCTGACGCACCGATAGATGAAGGCATTCAACCCCGGGACACACCAATGCCGCAGATCTGCTAGAATAAAGGGATTCCCTGTAACCCCCCCGACCCTCTGACCTGTCCACTGGACCTGAAACCCGGGGGGGCACAGAAGGGAGAGGGAAGCCCCTCCCTCTGCGCCCACCCAGGTCTCAGTAATACAGGCCAGGTTGGCTCGCACATCCACAATAGCATCATAGATGATTGGTATCTTATTTTGAACCGACCTGGCATTAACCAGGAGGCAAGACAGGCCGGAGGCGCTGGCGGAATGCCACCCAGGTACATGGCGGTGAGCAGGGGGATCAGAACGGGGGACAGGCATCAACTGCCTGACCCGAGTTCTTCTTACCCGACTAATCCCCCCGCTCAGAGCGTACCTCCCATGCCCCCCCCCACTGGTTCCCCCAAATCCACTGGTTCCCTCAAATCCACATGCCTGTTGACTTTTCAAATAACACTAAAAGGTCTTTTAGGCAGGACTTACCCTTATAGAAGCCATGCTGATTTTCCCTCAGCAAGGTTTGTTCTTCTATGTGTTTTAAGATTTTCTCTTGGATGACGCTTTCCACCATCTTCCCTGGGACAGACATAAGGCTACCCGGCTTGTAGTTTCCTGGGGTCCCCCTTCTTCCTTTTTAAAAAATTGGTGTGACATCCGCTATCCTCCAGTCCTCCGGCACTGTGGCTGTTTTAAGAGACAAGTTGCATATTACTGCTAAGAGATCCACAATTTCATTTCTCAGTTTCTTAATAACCCTTGGGTGGATACCATCTGGGCCCAGTGATTTATTGATCTTCAATTTATCCATTATACCTAAAACATCATCTCTTTTAATCTCTATTTGATTTAATTCTTTAGTCAAGAGGGGCCCTTCGGGCAGCGGAATCTGCCCAAGGTCTTCTGCCGTGAAGACAGATGCAAAGAACTCATTTAATTTCTCTACAATTTCCAAGTCCTCCTTTACCTTCCCTTTTCCTCCTCACCATCCAGAGGGCCAACTGGTTCTCTGGCAGGATTTTTAGTTGTAACATATTTAAAGAAGCTTTTATTATTTCCCTTTACATTGCAAGCCATACATTCATCAAAGTCTTTCTTTGCCTCTTTTATCATCTTCTTACATTTCTTTTGCCAGAGTTTGTGTTCCTTTTTATTTTCTACATTTGGGGAGGATTTCCATTCACGGAAAGACCTCTTGCACTTTAGAGCCTCTCTAACTCCACTTGTTAACCATGCCAGCGCCCTCTTGGACTTAGATGAGCTCTTCTTTATTTATGGTATGCACTTCTGCTGGACCTCTACTACCATTGTTTTAAACAGGCTCCACGCACTCTGAAGAGTTTGGAATCTTTTTACCTTCCCTTTAAATTTCTTTACAACTAGTTTTCTCATCTGAGGGAAGTCAACCCTTCGGAAATCAAGGGTTTTTGTGTCAGATTTGCTTGACACTCTTCCCCCAACATGCATGGCAAAGGAAATTGCAGCATGATCACTGTTCCCCAGAGGCTCAGTGACATTTACATCCAGATCCAGATCCTGAGTATCACACAGTATTAGATCCAGAATTGCCTGTTCTTGGATGGGCTCCATGACAAGTTGCTCTAAGGCACAGTCATTCAGCAGGTTGAGAAACCCGGTTTCTCTTTCTTGCCCTGAGCTTGCATTGGCCCAGTCAATGTGGGGATAACTGAAGTCCCTCATGATTACTATCCTGTCCCTCTTAGACACCTCCATGATTTCTCCTCATTTTAAGGTCCCCCTCAAATTTTTGATCTGGTGGATGATAGCACCCACCCCCCCACACACTATCACATCACTCCTTGGACCTGGTAGTTTAACCCACAGTAATTCTATGGTGGAGTCAGACCCATTATCAATCTCCGTTCTCCTGGATTTTACCCCTTCTTTGACATAGATGGCCACTCTACCTCCAACCTGCCCCTCTCTATCCCTTCTATAGTGTTTATAGCCTGGGATTGTGGTATCCCACTGGTTCTCCACATTCCACCAGGTTCTTTTATGGCTATTATATCTATGCTATCCCTACCTACCAAATGTTCAAGTTCTCCCATCTTTGTTCGGAGGCTTTCAGCATTTGCGTAGAAGGACCTGTACAGTGGGTCCCCCAACAACAGCTGTTGCTTTGTTCTTTTCCCCACATAGCTTTTAATTCCAGTAGACAAACTATAACATCCCATTATTCTCCCAGAGCTAATACCTACTATGCCATCACTTTGTGGTTCTTTACCCTCTCCAACCTCGTTCCATGGGGATGAGGTGTTCCAAACCAGATGCCGCTCAGCTCCTGTCGGCTTTCCCCCAGTTATCAGTTTAAAAGCTACTCTGCAGCGTTTTTGATGTTGAGTGCCAGCAATCTGGTTCCATCATGGTTCAAGTGCAATCTGTCCATCCTGAACAGATTTGACTTCTCTCAAAATGTTCTCCCTGACAAATCTGAAGCCCTCCTCTTTACACCATCGCCTCATCCACGCATTGAGGCTTCTGAGTTCTGCCTGCCTGGTGGGTCCTGCATGAAGAACAGGCAGCACTTCTGAAAATGCTACCTTGGATGTCTGGGACTTCAATCTTCTTCCTAACAACCTGAATTTGGCTTCCAGGACTGTCCGCTTTCTCAGACGCAAGCATCTTGGTGCTCACATTGGCCGTTACTTCACGAGCCGCTCGCTTCGCGGCAAGCTGTCATTTCTGTGCGAACCGATCGCTTCAGTCTGCACGCTCCTCCTTTTTGGCTGCGACGTCACCCCGACCACGCCCCCTTTACCGTGCTCCAACCGGGGTGAGTGATTCCCCTGCCATGGGCCGGGAATCTTTTCGCTTCGCATCTCGCTTCGCTCCCAACGTCACGTGTGGTCTCGGTTTTTGGCTTTTATTTCAAGTTTTTTTAAAAAATATTCAAACAGGGATATCGATGCATCGCTATATTGTTTCATCGCTTTGCGCTGTTACTTCCTCGCTTGAGTAGCGGCGGCGGCGGCGGCGGTGGCGGGAGCAGGAGGAGCCGCTGCCGCCTCACCTGGCCAGAGCAGGGCACCCCGGGGCAGGCAGCGTGCAAGCGGCGGAGGGCGGGCGGCTGTGCCATGCGGGGTTCCCCCCGAGTAGCGGCAGCGGCGGCGGGGGGGGGCTGCCAATATGATGCCAGGAAACAAAACACAGGATCGTACAGTAACCACGCTCTGTCGTGAATGACAGCCAAGCATTGATGCATCGATACACCGAGAAATTTTTTTTTAAAAAATAAAAGGAGAGTGGAACCGGACGTTGCAAATCAGCTTTCTAATGCGAAGGGAGCACGTGAGGTAGTAATCGATTCGGTCCCAAAAATGCCCCGCGTGAGTACAGAGAAATGGGGGTGGAGCGAAGGGAGACCACGTGACCACCACGTGACCGCCTCCGAATTCAAATCGAAGGCAAGGTCAATTCGAAGCAAGACACCTCGTGAAGTAACGGCCATAGTGAGACTTACTTCCAGGCGTGTATAGCATGGATCAGCAAAATGCAGCCAGTAGGCCCCATGTGGACAGCTGGGGACATTTTTGCAGCTCCATTGTGCTTTTAGCTAAACTGAGAAATGGATCTCTGTGCTGCTGAGATTACCCACCCTGCAATGTAAAAAGGCAAATCATTTACATATTTGTGTTTGACAATATGCCTATGTTTCAGAGACATCATACATTATTTTTGCCCTATGTGTCATGTCCAGTAATACCTTGGTTTACAAGCATAATTCATTCCAGAAACATGTTTGTAAACAAAAACACTCTTATATCAAAGCAAATTTCCCCAGAAGAAATAATGGAAACTCAGATGATTCATTCTGGGGTCCCATAAACCACATACTGCACACACAAAATGCCAAAACTTGCAAAAGTTGACTAGAAGTCCATGTCCACACCATGGTTTAGGTAGCTGGCTGCGGAATTTGCTCTGCTTGGGATTAACAACTGGATTTTACCCTGTGTTTTTAATATGACAGTAATAAAGTGCAGGTTGTAGCCATATGCATACTTGACCAGCTGTCCCATGACTAGAAATGTTTTTTTTTTTTGGGGGGGGGGAGAATGTTTAAAGCAAATTAAATTTAAATTTAAATATAATGAAAAATAAAACCCTAACCTGCACTCCCCTTTGAAAACGTTCCTGGCTGGTGCAAGGGAGACCTCTGTTCCTCTGCTCCCTCTGCTTTGGAGGCTGCTTGACACAGAAGGATCCAGACCCAGACAATCACCCGCAATACAGCCATGTGGGGGGGGGGGAGAACCACCATTGGCTCACTTTTGATCATGTGACCTGCACCTGTGCTTGTATATCAAGGCACTGCTTTAGAAGAAATCTTTGCTTGTCTTGGGAAACACTCTTGAACCATGTTACTCTTAAACCAAGGTGTTAGTATATATTAATAGAATATTCAATTTACTGCATACTGTATGCACATGCTTATAATTTTAATATTTCTATGGAATTCATGACGCAAAAAAGCTAAGCTCGTGGTCTGAGTAAGGACATTAAAACAGCCTATTAAGACATGCCAATACTATTATTAATTAGTAACTGTGTGTTGTCAAGTCAGTTCTGACATGTGGCAACCCTTTCCAGCGTTTTCGAGGCAGAGAGGACTCAGAAGTGGGCTGCCATTTGTTTCTTCTGGAAGCCTCCTGAGACTGTTCAACTTGTCCAAAGCTACACAAGCTGCCTCTTCTGGAATGCACAGGGGGGGACTTGAACTTTCAGCTCCTCCCTGTAGCCAGATGTCTAACTCACTAAGCTGTCCACTTTTATCACAAACACTGTACTATGCATAATAGAAGTAGGGTGTAAATGAAATAAATGAAAGCGGAACTTAAGAAAATAAAGCCTTCCCTAGGGTGATCTAACACGTGCCTTGATACAAATGAAACAAAAGGCCAATTAATTGTGCGTTTTTCGGGCTTTTTGGCCGTGTTCTGGAAGTTTTTCTAGGAAGAAAAACTTCCAGAACATGCCCCAAAAGCATGAAAAAGGTACAACTATCAGATCCCGCCCATGAAAGCCTTCGAGAATACAAAAGGTCAAATCATAAAGTCATGCTCTTAATCCCTTGTAACCTCCTCCTGTGAATAGCCATGCAGCCAGATTCACATTTGCATCTCTATGTGCACCCCAGGATGGTTCCCTTCATAGCAATTACCTGGTTGACCGGCTTAGCTAAGGCTGTGGATTTGTTGTTGTGTTGTTACAGTTGTGACCGACCGTTCGTGATCCCATGTCCATGGAGTTTTCTTGGCAGGAATACCGGATTGGCTTGCCAGTTCCTACTCCAAGTGCCTACAGGGTGGGAGCTCATCAGCCCCACCCTTCCCTCCCCCATTATGTTAGGTTGTAAAAGGCATTTCCTTTGTCTTCATCTGGTAACAAAGAAGAAGAACTGATCTAAAGACAGAAGAGGAGGCTTAGCACTTTATTCCATGCTCTTGGAAAGTTCTTTGTGTGAATTATCTCTAGAATACTCATTATGACTCCATTTAGCTGATCTGTGCATTTCATTTTTAAAGCAAGCGTCTACTTCTAAATTTCTTTTTGTGAACACATAGAACCTGAGGTTGATTTGACAATCTTTTCTTGTCTGAGAGTTAGGTTTCTCATGCTGGCCATATTAACCTGTTTGTCAGAGGTTTAAAGAGAGCTTTGAAAAGGAACTTTCTGATTCTGTAAATGTGTTAACTCTCAGGACTGAATGGATATGAAAGCGGCAAGAAATGATAGCTCCGTCTCTGACAAATATAAAAAGCATGCTGCTTATAGACCAGGAGTGCTCAGCAACCTGACTTATAAGGTTGGATATGCAGATGCTTGGGTTTTTCACACCACTGTACAGCACTGTATTTCTGATGAGCAGAACAATCCCGTTTCATTAAGGTGAGGAGAGTGAGAAGTACCACAGCCATAAGAGGAAAGCATACATTCAGAACACACAAGTGGGAACAGGTTTGTTTTCCACAGCTTCAGAGACTAGGACTTGGGGCAATAGTTTCAAACTACAGGAAAAGAGATTCCATTTGAACATTAGAAAGAACTTCATGCCAGAGCTGTTCAGCAGTGGAATGTGCTGCCACAAAGGGTGGTGGAGTCTCCTTTCTTTGGAGGTTTTTAAGCAGAGGCTGGATGGCCATCTGTCAGGAGTCCTGTGATGGGGTTGCTGCATGGCAGGGGGTTGGACTGGATGGCCCTTGAGGTCTCTTCCAACTCTATGATTCTATTCTATTCTAAAACGGGATAAGGGAGGTAAATCATAGCACCCTTTAAAACATTGCCACCGACCATTCTTCAAGGACTGCTTGTAACAACACCCAGGTCTTATTATGAAGACAACAAGAAGTTTTGAACTTGTCACAGTGTGAGTACATTCCTAGCATAGTAAGTCAGGGGTGCCCTCCAGTCCCTAAAACCCAAAAGTTATTCATAAATGTCTCCAATACAGCCAGTCGCCAAGCACCCCTGTGCAGAGGGATCAGCTTCTTTTAAGCTTTATACAACCACTATTCTTAACAGCACAACAAAACATTCACATGCCTGTCCATCCAGGACATGCAGCAAAGGGAGCTACACTGTCTATGCTAGTAGTTCAGTGCCAGTGGTGTAGCAGAATGAGGGATTGCAGGGTCAAAAACCCTAGGATTGTTTTGTGTAGCAGGGACAATGGCTTCATCTGCCAACTCAACAACAGACCTTCCTGTTGACTCTGAGCTTAAGTGCAATCCTCTATTGCTAATCTGAACTCTCCTAATGAGGTGTGTCTATTGATACTGTCACAAATAGGCCCCACAGTTCCAAATTTACCACTGTACGACTGCTCATCGTACAGAGGCCAGAGATTCACACTAGCATATTACAGCCACTTAAACTGGGCAGTTGCTAGCGACTTAGCTTTCAAAATTACATTTTAAGACCGGTTGGGGCTCTGCATTAAGCCCTTCCTCAGCTAGTACAGTATTGGCATCAGGCACTAAAGATGGAGGGAACAAAAGTAATGGAAATGGATGGCTCTAGGGACTGTAGTAATGGACTGTATTGACTTTTTTGAGTACATACATCTATTAAAAGCTGCTTTTTCTCCTTTTTACCCTTTTCTGTGCTTTATATGCAGCAAAATAAAACTTCTCTTCCAACCTCATTAATATAAGGCAGAATTCACTTACTTCCAACAAGAAATATTTGTAAGGTGACACGTTCACTCGTTCTCCGTCCACCTCTTATCCTTATCATTGGGGGAAAGTGTTGTCCCCTCAATTCTTGTCCTCCTGTCAACTAAAGGGGGATCCTGTTCAAATACTGTATAGCATTCTCATATGCATGCAGGAGACTTATATAAATAGATCCCAATAACTGAGGCTGGATGTATTGGAGTTGCTACAATTCAATTTACAAGACTTTTAAATATACAGCAACCCTCCACTTATCAAGGGAGTTAGGGTCCCAACCTGACCCGCAATAATGGAAAATCTGCGATATGTGGATGCTGGATTGGGTTGGAACTGGGAGGGGGGCTGTTCCGGGCCTCCTAGATTTACCTTATCCTGGCACTGCCCTGAACATGCCTCTGACAGGCTTCCTGGGCTTGTTGGAGGCCCCAGAAGTGGTTTCTGGGGAACCAGAAGTGCCTTCCAAAAATGAGATTGCTGGAAATCACTTCTGGGGCCCAAGAAGCTCATCAGAAGCCCATTCAGGGCAGTACCAGGCCTGGAGACTTCAAACAGGCTTTGTCTTTCCTATATTGTGGTCCCGTGATACACCGGGACCACAGTATATGAACTGCAAAATGGTGGGGGACCACTACATTGTTTTTTCCCTATCAATTTTGAAAGTCAGCACAATGCAAATAATCCAGATATTCTAGCCAGAAGGTGCTTGTATTTTAAGGGCCATAGAACTTAAAAAAATGTGAATACAGTGATGCCTTGAATTAAGAATGCCTTGGCCAACAAAAAAACTTGAATTACAAAAGGAAATATAGGGTAATTTAAATTATGAAAAAAGACGGATTTATTTTGATTAAGAAAAAAATTCAAGTAATAATTTTTCAAGGCGTTCATAGGGGAAGCCTTCCCCAACTGAGCAAAGCAGGGGAAGAGCTTCTCCTGCTTTTCTTGGTTGCCAGGAAACCCCTCTCAAAGAGCTGTCAACATCAGCTGTGTGTTGGTGCTGAGCAGCGGACAGTGGCTTTACTTCTCTCACCCAGTCTTGCTGCAGCCATTTGGCTGAAGTGAGACAGGAGGGCAGGAGTGAAGCGTTGCCCCCCTCCCCACTGCCATACAGCTGATTTTGACAGCTCCAGCCAGGTGAGAGTCAGGCAGGTGTAGAGATGTAAAATTTCCAGAAATTTTGAAGCTTGGAAAGATTTTTTTTTTTGGAAAAAATTGAAAAATAAAAGCTACATTAGCACTTTCCCTTTTACAGCTTGAAAGTCATTCTGTTACTTTAGGAACATAAAATATGACCATGGACAATTTGAAATGGCATAAAATTATCACAATTAGCATATTGAAATATAGTGTATCCAAACAATTATTACAAACAGAATTTACTTTTTAAATAATATTTGTTATTGTAAGTGACAAATGGAGTAAAAATATCCTGGACTGTTTACTAGTTCATGTGGAACAAAAAAACCCCTCTATAAAACAATGTTTAAAAATCCAGAATTAACAATTATTCATATTTCCTCTCTACAGTATTAAATAAATATAAAATTAAAACCTCATTCTCATAAAAAGAATTGGAGAGGGGGAGGGAAATGGGGACTAAGTTTCAATGACATTTTTTTAGAAATGATTTGGAGAATATTTGAACACTGTGTCTTAGAATATTGTATTTATTCTGTTAAAATAAATCATTCCATAATCATTTTTTTCTATTTCTTTTTTTCAATTTTTCTCATCTCTAGGTGGGTGGGGCCTGGCTCGGAACGGGAGAGTGGAGCAGGTTTTTCAATTTTGCACTGCAGCAGTGAGGGTGCTGCTGTGACATGAAATTCAAAAACCTGCTCCGTTCTCCTGGTCTCAACTGGTTGCCCTTAAGGTTTGGTGGCTAGCCAAAGTGGCTGGCTGGTTATGAAGCCCTAAAGTGCAAGAATGGATCCCTTCCAAATTGATTAATCGGTTTCAATGTATTCCTATGGGAAACCGCATTTTGAACAATTAAAATTTTGAATTACAAAAGATCTGTTGGAATGGATTAATTTTGTAATTCAAGGCATCACTTTATAGGAGAAACTGTGGTAGGCATCAACACAAAATGTCAAGTATAAGGTGCCTGATTAATGAGAAAATATTTTTTCCTTAGAAAATGAATACAAGAAGGACTGACTTCCTTTAATCTTACGCAGCCACCAAATACCATTATAGAGAACACAAACTGGTGATGCTGATAACTGATTTGCAAATTGTAAAAGAAATTTGCTAGTTAATCCAAGCAAGGCCAGATCAAGATATTATGCTATCCCACTCTCCCCCATGCCAGATTACCCAAACACATGGCTCTTTTTCTCAGGACTGCCCCACAAATACTCAAGTCCTCTGTTTCTGAAACTCACAACATTCCACACAAACATGCCTCTCAATCCACACATATAAACAGCTTAAAACCTGCCTGTATAGACATGCTTTCCCTGACCATTGTTTGTCATCTCGCCTATCTCACTGATCTGGTTTTATACTTGAACTCACCTTTGTTTTTGTATGCGTCCGATTTATTATTTTTGCTTTGTTATTAGATTTAATTATGTTTGATTGGTTGGATTTTATATTTGTTTATACTCTATATATTGTTTAATTGTATTATTTATTGTATTGTCTGTCCTATTTCTGTAAACCACCCGGAGTGACCGTTGGTGCGGTATTAAAGTCAAACAAACCAACAAACCATCAAACACATAATACCTTTCTTCTCCATGGCCCTTTTTATAGTTTCCCCAGATAATATTCTATTATTTCAACCCTCTCGGTATCACAACAAGCATGACCATATTTTTTACCTTTCCCACTCAGAGGTCTCTGTTACTTATTACTCCCCCCTCCCCATACCCTGTTTGCATCTTCCTGCATTTCCGCATCTCTTTTTTCCTAGCACACACCCTTTTTCTTTCTGTACAAAACTGCAGTATTCTACATGCACCCACCCACCCAATCTTCTCCATGCCCATTTCTCTGTCCCTACCCTCACTCCCTCATATCTCATCCACACTGAATTTGGTGGGAATGGAGGAGATTTCACATGCAAGAAAACTATGTGGACTGCCACCTCTATCACAAGCCCCTTAATCCAAGGAGTAAGGAATAGTATAGATATTGCAAGGAAGACATTCTCTCCTCTTCAGCGCTGGAAGAGTAGACAGACCTTAGCCCGAAAGTCCACAAAGGGCTACAAAGGAAATCTACAAGGAAATGCCCTGGAGAGGGATGCAATCACGAAGCACAGAGTTGCTTATGTCAAGTCTTGTCATGTATGAAAGAGAATGAAGCGATACAGCAATTAATAGTATTTTTATTGATATTTTTTATTTTGAATTAATTTTATTTAATATGAAACATTTTAGCAGCCCAAACTGTTCTGAAGTTTTTGTTGTAAATTTTCACCTCAGGACTTGAAGCTTGATCTTTCTCTCTCAAGATTGATCTGAACTTTTAAAATGTCCCAATGTGTAAGAAAGTTAAGAGTAATTTTATTATTAAATGTACTGCTCCTTTAACTTGGAACAGCTCTCTATAGCAATACTAAGTGTCAAATATTATATCACTACCAAATAGCTATATGTACAGTCCAGAAACTGATATTCTTAAAGCCCAACTTTCATCATAATTCACACATCCAATTCTTCTTCTTGGAATATAACATCCTTGCATGTGAAGAAAATTATGATGATGATCGTCATTATTATTTTGTCTAACTGCTGCAAATAGCTTTTTCTGCATTGTCTTCTGATTTTGGAATAGAATAATCCCAAGGTCGCCTGTTCTCAGCAAACCCGTAAAGTTTCCTCAGGGCCACACGAGCAGCTTCTTCTTCAGCAGCTACCACTGTGTCACCAGGACCTTCAGCCAGAAGCTTCTTGTCACTGGAAAGCAAGAAAACAATTTTAAGAGGTCTTGATTACCACACTATTATAACAGGCAACAGCAACTGCTGGCCTAACAACTAAGCGCATGCAATATATAAATGTTCTGCACTGTATATTGTTCCTCATTATTGTAAGCCACCTTGGGTCCTTTTTAAAGGAAAAAGGTGGGGTAAAAATATTCAAAATAAATATATATATTCACATAATACATTACTATATTAGTTTAGTGAACCTGAAATTATTATCCCAATTTTAAAAACTCACAATAGTTTATTTATACAGATTATTTTGAAATGTAAATCTATTCATACAGTACTTCTTACAGACCCTTGGGCTCGACAGACCTTATTTGGAACAGAAATTGAGTATGGAAATATGTTACTTATCAGTTTAAGGATTTTTTTTCCACACCCTGTCTACATGTGATAAACTGTCCTGCACTGTGCTATTTCAGACCACCTATAGTAATGAGTAAGTACTACTAATACAGTGAGAATCTTCTATGCACAGAAAATCAGTGTCATGTGGTATCTCTGTAAAAAGCAGGTATAGTAGCACCCTCTGTATCTGCTGATTTTGAAGTGTGGAAAAAAATGGAAAAAATGCTACATTTTACAGCTTAAAAGTCATTATGTTACTTTAGGAACATAAAATATGACAATGGACAATTTGACTTGGCATAAAATTTTCACAACGAGCATATTAAAATATAGTGTATCCAAACAATTATTACAAACAGAATTTATTTTTTAAATAACATTTATTTGTAACTGTAAGTAACAAATGGGATAACAATCTCCTGAACTGTTAACTAGTTTATGGGGAAGAAAAAAACCTTCACAAAACATTGTTTAAAAATCCAGAATTAACAATTCATAATTCCTCTCCACAGTATTAAATAAAAATAAAAACCTCATTCTGCTAGAAAGAATTGAATGGGCATGAAATTTAAGCAGAATCATTTTTGTTGCTCTGTATTTTCTTCCACTGCTTTGAGGCCTAGTGAAGAGGACAGAAGGGAACCAAACACACCTACACCCACATGCAAAAACAAAAGTGAAAGCTTTTCCTTTTCCTTGTGACAATAGCAGCACCTCCTAAAAGAAGAAATGCATCTTGTTCTTGCATTGGAGAGTTCAGTTTGTAACCTAGGACTTGCTTGTCCTCAGTGCACAGAAATTAGAATAATCTGATACTAGGCATATTTTTTAGAAATGATTTGGAAACTATTAGAATGCCCCACCTTAAAATATTTTATTCATCATGTTAAAATAAAACATTCCATAATCATTTTTGTTTTCAATTTTTCGGGGAAAAAACCCCAAAAGGCTTTCGGGGGAAAAATGGTTTTTTCCCAAACTTCTCCGTTGTTTTTTTTCCTGGGCCCTCACATCTCTAAGCCAGAGCACAGTAGACACTCCTTCAGCTGCTTCGTGCACAACTCACCCTGCTGCTACCGGAGCTCCAGCTACAAGCCAGGGGGGAAGGCTGCTCGACTCGTCAGAGGTCACCCTGCCCTGGCCGAGGCGACATCATGAGCTCTGTGGTGGAAGCAGTGTAAGTGGGCTTCCACATCCTGCCCTCGCGTGTGGCTGAGGGCAGGATGTGGTGCTTCTGCCACCGTTTCCACCCCCGACTTGCCCCCATCAAAGTGGGGGGGGGGAGGAGGAGCACCCCGGGTGCCAAGGTGGAGAACTGGGATCCTCCACCTCCCATTTGCCCAAGGGTGGAGGAGCTGGGTGAGGCCCTTTTGTGTCCTCTGCTGGCGACTGGCAGCACCCATGGGTGGTGGTGGAGAGGGAGCGACAAGCTGCTGCTGGGTCCACCTGCTGGCCAAGCTGTGGTCAGTGGCGCCAGGAGCACCTGGCTGCAAAATCAGCAACGGAGGAGGTGGAGGCAGGGCTCAGCGCCATGGTGAGGTTCATGGGGGTCATCAGGACGCCTCTGCTGCCTAGATGCTGGTGCTGGTGGTGGGCAGGAGGGAGACCTCTTCCTTCTTCCTTCATTACTTGCTCCTGCCCGCAGGCCAACCTGAAACCAACATAGGTCTCCTCCAGGTGCAACCCACCAGCCACTGGCAGGGCAATCACTATGATGAGGAAGAGGCAGCCCAGATGGCGTGAGGGGTGGGCGGTGCAGTGCCACCACTTTCACCCCTGGTACCCCACCACCCCGGTCACACTCAGATAAGAGTGTTTGCTCTTATTCGTGAACTTCATTATTTGTGGGGCAGTCCAGAACCGATCCCCCACAGATATGGGGTCCTACTGTACTGTATTTAAAGGAAACGCTTAGTTATGCAATCATCAGAGCTGCAATTTTATGAAACTGTCATGCATGGGAACAGTTTCATCCAATGGTTTAATATCTTTATAAGACCATATTAAAACCATTTGGAGAATGTTGTGCCTTTAAGGATATTATTTCCTACTTTTATCACTAGTACTATGTTTCAATAAAGTGATTTAAACCTGCACAATGCCATGAAATCCAGCATTCATGAGGGCTAGTATTTAAGAGGTTTTAATATGTAAAATATAGGTATCAATTAAGGTTTGACCCAGATTTTATTTATTTATATTGATTTATATTTATACTTACATACCACCCGATTTTCCCCAAGGAACTCTGGGCGGTGAACAATATAAGGTATACAATAATAAAAGAAAGAAGAAAAAGACAAAACAACTCCACAATGAAGAGCATATAAAAATTTAAAGCCAAATCAAGTAAAAAAAAGGGTTCCAGTCCAGCAGAAGAATCCCACAAGTGGGCTTCATCCATTCTTCCTTCTTTTAAAAGTCCAGTCTCCTTTCCATCCCTCATACCTGCCTTTGAGTGCCGGAAGGTCTTCTGAAACCACTGAGAAATTGAAGCTGATGTGCAGATAAATGAGTGGGGAAAATAAGCAAAATTGCCCCCCCCCTTCTGTTAGCAAGGGCATTCTCACAAAGGATATTCAGTTGCAAGCACATCTAGATCAAAATCTATGACTTTTATCTCAGCTTTTCTGTTGCAGCCAAGTAAGTACTGCAGAGGAGAAGTTCATTCTGTGTGAACATACATTTTTGTATAGGAGTGATATGTTTACTCCATCAGACACAATTCTCTTGGATTGCGTTTGTCAGTGTAAGGCCAATCAAATGTCAAAAATGGATGCTAAATACAGTAACCCCCCCCCCCCCCGTATCCGTGGGGGATTGGTTCCGGGCTGCCCCACAGATAATGAAATCCGCGGATAAGAGCAAACATTCTTATTCAAGGGTAATGGCGCTGGTGGTGGCAAGGGGATGTCAGTGACAGGGATAGGAGGGGTAGTGGGGTGGGCTGGGCTAAAGTGTTTATGCTGCGTGCCCGTAGGCTGGCCCCTAACACTGCCGCAGCCCCAGGAAGAGCCACTGGGCAGGCAGATGGAGGAGCCGGGTGCATGCCGCCAGGGCCACTGGCAGTGACCTCACACCACTGTGTCCACACGCACGCCGGCCAGCCCTTTGCAGCACACGGTCACCACGGCCATCCATGGATAGCCGAATACGCAGATGGTGAATCAGTGGATACAGGGCTCCTATAGTACAGTATATGATTGCCATACTCATTGAGAGAGTTTTGTCCCTGTGATTATTCAAAGTTCAAGTATCCAAAACTGATAAAACAAGCATCTATGAAATTCAGAATGAAATTCAACTAAGTGCCTGGCAAGGAATGAGCTGTTATCATTAGAGAACCTAAAGTTTCATTTGAAGTTACTCTCAGCTTTCAGAAATGAAATGGAGATGGCAAAGATATGGGATTATCACTGAACTGAAGTGACAGCAAAAGGAGGAAGTAAGGCAAGAGGAGGATAAAGGCAAGATAAAGGCTTGGTTATGCAATCAAAACATCTCACCCACATTCTTTTTAAAGGCTCAGAATCAAACTAATTCAGAGGTAGTCATAGTTTTAACTGAGGGCAAGTTCTAACATTCCGATGTCTATAACACATTTTAAAGAAATTTCTACTTAACAGGACAAAGAATGCCAGAAACAAGTTTCCTCATGTCAGAGGTCTGTAGGCACAGCCAAAAAGATTTATTGTTGTCCTTCTTTGTAGAGTGGTGGAAAGAAACATGCAACTGCATTATAATATGCCCCCACTTCAGAAGATAAGAAGCCAGCTCTGATTATCTTTCCAACTACAGTGGACCCTTGTATAACAAACGGTTTGTATAACATAAAAGTTGTACAACATAAAAATTCCGGAGATAGGGCAAATCTGTACAACATAAAAATGGGATCACTCTGTTTTCAATGCATTCCTATGGGAAATTTGTATAAAGGAAAGTTTGCTTAACATAATTTCATTTGGAACGAATTAATTCCTTTATACAAGGTACCACTCCATATGTAATGGAGGTGGGATCTTGTCTATCCACTATGAGTGTCTGCCCATCTGAACTACAATAATACCTCAGTTAGCGAAAGCCTCACTTAGCTTAAAAAAAAAAAGGATAACAAAATGAAATTTCTGGGAATGGGGATTCTTTGGTTTAAGAATCTCGCCCCCACCCCCAAGATCTGGCCGGCCAGCGAGGAGTTTCACCCCTTGCTGGGTAGGGACTGGTGGTTTCTGGGTGCTGCAGCCCTAGGACTGAAGGGGGGGGCTCCGCTGTCGGCGAGCAGTGCCACCTGGTCGAGTCCTGGGGAAGTGGCGATGGCAGCGGCAGCAGGACCAGGAGCAGCTAGACCACCAGTGGCAGCAACTGCAGCTGCCGCCTCAACCGAGGCCCCTGGGTGCTTCGCAGAAGGCAGCCACAGCGGCTGTGAGCGCTCCAGATCCAGAACCGCCACTGAAGGATGTCAGAGGATTGCAGTGAGGGGGGCAGCATCCCACGCTTAGCTGCCGACCCCCCAATCCCCTGCTGCAATACTCCGGCACCCTTCGGCAACAGCTCTGGATCTGGAGCTCACCCGCTCTGGAGCCCCCACTTCAGTCCTGGGGCTGCAGCACCCAGAAGCTGGCAGTTTCACATAGAAACGCACTGAAATCCAATTAATTTTCCTATAAGAATGCCTTTTGACTTTTTCCACCCCTGGAATGGGTTAAGTGGTTTTCAATGCATTCCTATGCGAAATCGCATTTCCGTTAACAAAATTTTCACACAACAAAATGGCCTGAAGAACGGATTAATTTAGTTAACGGAGGTACCACTGTACAGTGGACGCCCGACTTACGTACCGCTTGACTTGTGGCATATTAGACTTGCATCCACTAGGGGCCTGTTTTACTTGCGTCCCAGGCTCCGACTTACATCTCGGAGCCCTGGTGCAAGGCCCCAGGATCGGGCGGCAGCCAGGACCCAGCATCGTGGCTGCTGCCTCCAAACTGCTCCTGCCTTCTTCATCTCCTCCGGCAGAGAGGAAGAAGGGCCAGGAGCTCGGGGCTGGCCTCGCTGGGGGCTGGCCTCACCAAAGCCGCCGCTGCCGGAGGAGAGGGAGCTCTCGGCCCTTCTTCCTTTCTTCCGTCGGCGGTGCAGCAGCAGCAGCAGTAGGAGGCAGGGCCGGGCTGCAGCTGCCTGTGGGACGAGCGGCAGGTGGCTCTCGGGTGGGCCTGCTCCCCCCACCTCTCTCACTCCCCGTCCCTCGCTCGCCCAGAACGCGGCGTCCCTCGCTCGCCCAGAGCCGCGGCGGGCTGGAAGAGCAGACAGGGGGCCCCAGCCGCCCGTCGAGGCAGCACCCAGATGGCGCCTCTTCCCCCACCACCGCCGCCTCAGCCTCTCTTCCCCGGGCGTGCTGTCCAGCTGGTGCCGAGCTCGCTGGCTCTGGTCTTGCGCCGCTCTCCGCCCCGAGAAGCAGCAGCAGAGCGGTGGTGGCGGCAAGGAGGAGGAGGAGGAGGAGGAGGAGGAGGGCGGCAAGGAGGAGGCAAGTGCCGGCGGGGCTGCCGTCTTCCAAGCGTTCTGGCAGGCTAACAGCGCCTGCCACTGGAACGCCGGCTGGTGTACGCCGTGGCGCGGGTCCGGCTATAGGGCTGGCTGCGCAGGGGCGTGCTCCTGCTGCAAGGCCCCGCTGCCCCACTCCAGCTCCTCTGCGATGCCTGGCTGTGTCGGACGTTGCGCCCGCCCCAGGGCTTCCTTATCCGAGCTGTGGGTGAGTGAGTGTGCGAGAATGAGAGCCTGCCTCCTCCCCACAGAGGACGTCCCCTGTCCCGCCACCCAAAGGGGTTCCTCACCACCAGGGGGATGAGTCCGGGGGGGGAGTCGCTAAGAAGGGGGACACTCCCCATCCACGGTCCTGCCCATCCCTTCCCCCTCGCCGACCCAACCCGGGGTCATTTCCTCTCAGCCGCTAAGGTCCGCCGAGAAGTCCCATGTGCTGGCGGCGTGAGGTGCTTCGAGAACGGATGGTGCACCCATGGGCACTCACTGGAAGCACCTGCCCAGGAGCGGCCAGCTTTTCGAGTCCTTTGGCGTTTTGAAAATACACCAGTGAGCAAGAGGAGGGCGTAGGAATCCCCCTCCTCACACACGCACCCTTGGGTCCTTGCTCTCTGGGCAGTGGCTTCAGTGCCTCTGAGGCGAGCATGGAGGAGGCTTTTTTCCTCCTTCCAGAGTTGGTGCCCTCTCCGTTGCAACATTAAGAGACTGAATGCCCGCCTGTGCGCTCCTTTTCCCAGCATTTAAGTTACCCACTCCCTTCTGCAGTGCTGCACTGGCCGAATAAGACTTATGCCCGAGGAAAGAACTCAGATAGCGTCCTTCATAGCTACCCACCCAGTGAAGGGGATGGCAAAAAAGGAGGTGGTGGGCATGGGCTTGTGTGCAGGATGCCCCCCCATCCCATTTTTCTATGGAGGAAAGGGGTTTATTCCATCCAAATGAAGGTGGATGCTAAAGTCCAAGGGAGCAAATAAAGTCAAGGGATAAAGAAAAGAGAAGCTATATCTACTAGTAGTTAACAGTAAGAGACTGATTGCACAGTAAGGCCTTGTCGAAGCTGCCTCTCTCTCTTTCTGTGTGTGTGTGTGTGTGTGTGTGTGTGTGTGTGTGTGTGTGTGTGTGCGCGCGTGTGTGTTGGGGGGACAGCCAAAATTGTGTTAAATTGCTGTTTTCGGGGGTCTTTTTCATCGTCTGGAACGGATTAATTCCACACGAACTTTTCCCATAGAAAGTAATGGGAAAGTTCATTTGACTTATGTCATGTTTGACTTATGTCAAGACCTCTGGAACGGATTAATGACTCAAGTCAAGGTTCCACTGTACTTATTTGCGGACGTCCCATCTGAATTGTGCATTGTCAGTTCCCATAAGATATTATTTATTGTGTCTGGATTTATGCATTTTAGCTTTTATTTTTAAGTGCAAAAGCTGCCTTTAAACATGACTCTTACACATGTAACCGGTGGGCCTGAAGATAGGGATAGGGGCCTAGGTAAGCCGAAAAGCAAGATCCGACCATGCACAGCCAGTAAAGTTGCCTGGAAAAGCTTTTAAAAAATCTTACTAACCAATATAATCCAACGAAGAACAAGGGAAGCGCAGTGGTAGCTCCTGACTGTCGAGTTATTCTTGGTTCTGGAGCAGGTATGTTCCTCTTTGCAAGTTCCTCCACTAGCAAGCCCATGGGGTTTAAAACATCCCATATCTCGAACAGATCTTTTCCTATTAGTTGAGGAATGAAGAAGTCCTGAATATCACAAGGAGAATTGTTAAAATATCAGTGGTTCCTGGTATTTAGAAACAAATATTTATATAATCATATTTCAAATTGATGCCTATGTTATAGAAGGTCATATTTTTATAATCTTTACTTTAATCCTTATTTCTAAAATATGCAAACTTATGCTAAAACTGGTGTACTCTACCCTTACAACAGGTTAGAACTGGCAGAGCCTATTACCTTTTAAAGTCACAGATTATACAAATGCATTTCTTTCAAAGCTTAACTGCTGTCCAAGCCGCTGTCCATGTAATAAAACAAATACTGTATACTCCTCAAAGGCATATACTTCTCATAACTAAAAGCATTTCTAAATTAGCACATTAATCAAAAGAAACAACTTCTGCAGTAATGAACTTGAGGTGGGCACATTACATCTTTTGCCTTTGGAAACCAGGAAAGTTATGTTGTCATGATGATTTGAAAGAAATCATCAAACAAATCTAAACATCAAGCATACATATGTAGTTTACCATTCTTTTTTGAAGACAACAATTTCCATGAAATATACCATTTAGAGAACATAGGAAGTGAGTGGTTAAAGGTTAAATTATCTCACCCTGATGGACGTGAAGGTGACTAACTAGCCCAATAACAAACCTATAAGATATGGTGGGGGCATGACTAATCCCAGATTCACTAGCTGTTGGCATTGCATTGTTTCTTTCTCCTTTTCTCCTTCTTTGTTACTCCTGGGTGTGTGTGTGTTATTCGAGATGTTTTAGTTACTTGTTTCATGGTGTGGCACCATGATGTTCCAGCCATGAGGAACAGTTCTAGGTGATATTTGTCAGCATCAGAATCCTCAAAAGTCTGTAGTAGCCCTTCAAAAATGTTACTGGGAAGTGACCAGAAACTGTGCAGAGACACCTGTTCAAAGCAGCAGGGCTTTCTACTGCATAAGGAGGTAGTGAATGCTCCCTTGCACAAGAAGTGTGATGAAAAGAAACAGGATTTTGGCTCACATGCTTTGCTAAAAAAGGCTGTGGGGCACACCTCATTTTATGCATTAGACCTCATTTTTCAAAGATAAAATTAATTTCCATTATTTTTCTTTTGTGATACCTTGGAAATCCTCAAATGGATTTGGGTCTATGTGTGGGCCACAGGGCTCATGATTCTTACCCCAACTTAAAGAACAGACTAAGTACATGCTGTTTCTCATCTCAAGGGGGAATTCATGGACACTACCCATAAGAACTCCAACCAAAGTCACCACTTCCCAAATCTTGAGCATAATAGAGTGGTACAGTAACCCCCCCGCCGATCGGAGGGGTTAGGGACCCACCCCACCTGTGATGCATGAAAATCTGTGATATGCGGAAGCGGGTGGGGGGCAATCGCACGCACCGCTTGCTCTGACCTCCCGGGTGGTCGGGGCGGGCGGCGCCCGATCGGACAAAGGCGCTTCGGCTGGGGAGCCCAGCGCTGGGGCTCCGCAGCCGGAAGCGCCTTTGCAATCGCACACCGCTTGCCCGGACCGCCTAGGAGGTGGGGGCGGGCGGTGTGCGATCCCCCCCTCAAGCCCTTTCCTGGTCCCAGCGAAAGGGCGGGGGGCCACTGTACCTCGTAAGATGAATGACCCATAAGACGAAAAACTTGTAAGACGAATGCAGTTTCCGGCAATAGGCATGTTTTGTTAGACAAAATTTCCCCTATGGGTTATATTCGTCTCATGAGGTACCATTGCAAATCGGGTGCTGAGGAAAGCGGCAGCGGCAGTAGCAGGCCTGGGCCAGTTTGGTGGGCGAAGCAGGGACCTACTGATCCTCACCCAGCTCTGCTGCTGCTGCTGCTTCCCTCGGCTTGCTTCCATTGCTGGGGCTGTTTGCAAGGGAAGAGGCAATGGATCACTGCCACCTACCTCGTAAGCAGCCCAGGCTGGGTAAGGATCAATGGGTCCCTGCTTTGCCCACCAAATTGATGGGTTGGAAACCACATTTTGCAAGACAAATTTTTATAAGACAAATTGCCCCACAGAACGAATTAAATTCAGCTTACGAGGTACCACTGTATATTTAAAGCACCTTTTACTAGTTTATGTAGCATAATTTGTAAGTATTTAAGGAGCTATCATATCAGTGCAGACTGTGCCAAAACAATGTGGGTCTGCAGAGGCCAAATTCTGAAGATTACAGGGGGGAAATGGCCAGAACTGGGTATATGTTGGCAACATATGATACTGCAATGCTGCAATGCTGGCTTTCTTTGATGCACCTTACAAACCATCCTACATGCTGCTCAACAAGTAACTTCTTCAATCATAAACATGACTAAAAGCTAAGAAAACTATAGTGGAATTATGTCTCTGCTGGCGTTTGGGCAACACAATGCCCTTTGTGATTCTTTCTATATTATCAACACAGTGTTTTAGGTTTGAATGGGTATTAAGCTACATTATATTATACTGTGCAATAACTTACCCTGACAAAGACCGCCGTTCTCTGCGAACCACTGCTCTCAAGCAGTGCTCCTATTACTGCAAAGAAAGTCTGATGAAGCACATTAGGCGGCACAGGAAATTCTGCACAGAGTGTCAAGTCTTGCAGTGACAGGTTTTTTGCTATGTAAGACACAAGTTCTTCACTGGTGAGAAAGTTAACAAGAGCCTCTATGCCAGGAGCTGGCAATTTTGGGTAAGCCTCTTCAAAGCATCTCCTCAGGTAAGAGTGAGTAAAAGACCTTCCCTGTAGATACAGTTCATTATTGTCCTTGATATTAAGAGGAATTGCTTCCTTGACCACTCCCAATGATTCGCGCTTGGATTCTTCCAGTTGAATATAACAACGATTGACAAATGCTGTTTTGAGAAGGGGTAATGAAAACCTCTCATGTAACCGATGGCCAAATGCCTGAACTTCTGCATGGTAATCCCAGTTGGGCTTCTCAGAGCTAAGTAATAAAAGAGAGAACAATTAAAGCAAATATTTTGGGACCTTAATTTTATAAAACAAGGACAGCACTACATTCTGCTTTCCATAATCAGTTTCTGCTGGTTTAGAAAATCCTCAATCCATTAAACAATATTTCAGAAACTTAAGAACAAATTGCACTAGTAAATTTTGATAGCAAAACTCTATACACACGACTAGTAATAACATCAAGCTATCAAAACAAGTACAACCATACACAAAAAGAGAAAGGTTATATTTCCAAACCCTGTAGAATTTCTATATGGGTGAGTGAATCGGGTGGAGGGATATGCACACAAACCATAGAAGGTATCTGGGTGTGAGCCTAACCACTGCTACCAAAAAAAAAAAAAGAACTTTAACCAGTTTTTAGGGACTGGGAAAAATCACTTCTGCAGCCCCTTAATTAGATAGGTTAGGCTAGGTGATACCTTTATAGGCCACTAATGAAATTAAGAAAAAAACAAGCTGAGCTTTCGATAGCAGGCTACTTTTATAAAAGCATTGTACCAAAATATATTCTTGGTAGAAGATGTAGTCTACCAGGCGCTGGGATCCTTTGTGACAAGATGTTATTTGCCAGATGTTGCAGGAGGAAGGGCTGATTTTAAAACTGCATCTAAGTCCTGGATAAGGTTTCACACCCAGCTCTCTACATGGCTCAACCCTTTTTACTTTTTTAATAAGATAAATGGTTGATCAGACAATTAGTGATGATGAAAATGATGGTGATCACTGGTAATGGCACAACGTGGCAGATGAGAAGATAGATCTGAATCTGTTCATAGAACTCTAGGTAGTTTACAGCAGATCACCAAGGACTGCTGACTTGCAATCAGTTCAGCAGCAGCAGTGAAAAAGACTACAATACCAAATCACATAGATAAAATTAAGAAAGCTTGAAGGACAAAATTCAGCAACATTAAGTTCTGGTGATCTAAATGCATTTCTGATTTCAGGGTGTCTTTCAGGATTCTCAGGAAAGCAGTAAAATAGTGAACACCCTCTAAGTTCCAAATATGTTTGCTTCAGTGCAGAATACTAATGCTGTGTGGTCTTAGGCAAACTACACAGTCCCAGAATGTCCTCAGGAGAAAGGAATTGCAAACCACTTCTGACTATTCTGTAACTCAAAAATCATAGAAAGGATTGCCATAATGAGAATCGACTTGACAGCACACAAAACACACCTTTCCCATCTCGTGATTGCTACATGAGTAGATAACACTCCCCATTTCAAAATGACTCCCAGAAAGCAACTTTCTTTGTGTGAGAGATGGGGTCACTTTGGCTGCCCATGGCAGGCAGTTTGCTCTTAACCCATGCCTGCAGTGGACCTGGTGAGAGGTTGGTACAGAAAGGGAGAGGGAGGTCCCAGGTGAGAAGAAAGACTTAGAGGTGGAGAAGCCACACTTCAGTGAGAAGGCAGAGGCTGGGCCAGGTTGGCAGGACCCTGCTTTAAAACAAGAGGATGACGAGCAGAGGGAATATTCACCCCTGATGGAGATGGACAGGGAGGAGGGTGGAACTGGCAGACCTTATATTCTGCTCTCAGGGGAAGGATTGCCCACTGATGGTAAAAGATCCCTGGACCAGGTAATGGATTAAGATTCAACCTGCTAAAGGAGGAGGACACAAGGCTATCTCTCTTCATCCTGACACCAATACTAAACCCCTAGAGACCAAGGAAACCCGCTAGGTTTCCAGGCCCTATCCTGACACATAAGTGGTGCTGGTGGAGGAAACACCAAGAGAGGGCACAGGGTCCTGTAATAGCCTACCAATATCAACTCTCCTGGAAGGATGTTAGTTGGCTGAACCCAATGTGGAGAACTAGATTCCAACCACACATTGGGGCCTCTGCCAGCCCAATGACAGGAACTCTAGCTTGGGAGAGAACTGGACTTAGTGGTGAAGGGGAGTCTAGTGGAGCTAACTCAGCCCTTCTGATGACTGTCAGAACAGGGTACAGCAAGTGCCCAACTAATTCTCTTCATTCCAGCTCAATAAAGTCAAGATTCAGTAGTAATGAGAGGCCCGATTTCACTGTGATTATGGCTGAAGAGGCTCTGGCATCCTCACCATGGACAGGTGATGATCATAGTCTGTTTAAGCCGAACACGCCCTGAAAATCAGGTTAGGGTTTACTATGATGATGTACACATAAAACATAGAAATTCAAATCCTGGATTTCTGAAAAGGGGAAAAGGGGGCACAAGTGGTTTCTAACCATTACCTGTTACTTTGTAAGAGGTATATACAAGTTACATGAAAAGTGAAGGCATTTACAATAGTCCATGATAAAAAGTTACCTCTATTCTTTATACCTTTGTGGGCATCAAGACAATTTCAAAGTAACAAAAGGCAGAAATCTGACATTTAAAAAAGCAGCACACAAAAACATTTCCAAAATACTCCAGTATCCCAGGAGTCTCTGACAAATCACAAAGCAATTATTCTAAGGAGCCACAAAGGTAGATTTGAGATGGAGACAACAGATGTAGGTCACATCCACAAATTCCAGTGTATATAAAGATTTAAGCTAAAAGTTCTAACTAAAGAAGCTTTGCTTAATTTTTGGTTTGAATGTGATGTCAATTTGACTGCAAGTCACATGCAACCAGATGTTGAAGCATGGACTCTTTTTATTACAGGCCATGTGCTGCTGCCAGTGATATCAGTCCCATTAAGGTGGCATGCTGTAATACAATTTTGGTCTCTAAATATTTACACTCCAAACAGAACCCTATGTTTATCTAGTAAAAAGCTGCATGTCCATCAAAAACAACAAATGCAAATCTAGGCTACAGGTGCGTTTTTGCATTTGTTTTTTGTGATGGCCACTCAGCTCCCTGCCCCTTTTTAGTGTGATGGAATTATGGAGATACTGTACCAAGAAAGAGCTGGCGTTCCCCATGTACCAAGAATGAGGCACACGGACTCTCAACACCAAAAAGCAAGACTGCAAGCACTAGGTAATACCACTTTACTTCAATTTGGTTCCAATTGGCAAACCTAGTGGGTTTACTAATTTTTACCCCAATATTAAAATGAAGCACGTGGGTCCTCTACATCAACCCTCCACCCCACCCCCGGTCAACAGGGGCTTGTATGTCTCAGAGAGCCAAATGGATATGAGGGCTGAGTAGAGGGGGTGTATCACCCATGTTCCTTTGTTTGAAGGGGTGTGTGAAACCCAATGTTGAAGCATCTTTTACAACTGCCCCCTCACTTCCTGCTTCTGAGAAGACTGCTTACCTGATGAATATAATCTAACAAAGAACTTTAAGAATGTTCTGGCAAAGCACATCTTTTGCCATGTCTGGACTTTTAGTACATGCTTTGAAGAAGAGTGCCTTGCACTCAAAAGCTTGCAATGATTTTTAAAATTTTATTAGTGGCCTATACAGGTATTACCTGTAGCCTACTTTTGCGTTCATGTTTATATCTAATACTGTATTTAATCAGGTCTGGGCCAACAGCACTATGGAAAGTGACATCTAATGCTAACAACACTACAGTACTGTCAAATGTCATTGCTTTGCCTGTGTCCATCTTTATTAGGAACCAGCCTGGCACAATGTAAAATGGTAAGGAAACCCATTTGAGAAAGTGGAGTTTTAACTTCGAAAACTGAAAATAAAATAATCTGGTCAATGTTAAATGTGACACTATCACGTTTTGCACCACTACAGTAGTCTAAGAACTAGCAGTGGCAAAAAAGAAGAAGAGCAGGCAACTTCCTTTTCGCTTCTATACAAAAGCAAGACGTTCACATCTTAAAATACGATCTATGTAGTGGCCCACTAGACTAGCAAGATGTCTGTGAAGGTTCTCAGTCATCCAGGTGAGTTTATCTGGAAGTCGAGTCATGGCAACTGGACTTCTTTTCCTTGAAAGACTGAAAAGTTTCGCTACTCATCTAAAGAGGAGTAGTCTGCTGAAGCTGACGAAGCTGTTTGGTTGAGCAGAGAAACGTTTCCATCTCTCTCTCAAAAAAAAAAGGAATCCAGTTGCCACAACTCCACTTCCAAATAGACGAGGAAGCCTTCTTCAAAAGCCCGCCTTCAGAAAAGAGAATCGAGCTTTGCGAACCAGCAAACGGAGATTTTTCCGCAGCATCTTCCGTCTGGTCTCCAGCTACCCACACGTACAGAATACCTTCGGCACCCAAGTCCTCTCCCTTCGGGAAGGCGCAGCAAGCAAGGCCGCAACCCACGGCGCTCCCCCCCCCTTTCTGGGCAACTGGTCACTAGGCGCGGAAATAAAACTCCCAGCCCCTCCTGCACTCTCCGCTTTTTCCCCTCTCACCGGCGCTTGGGCGTCTCTATTTTCCGCTGGTACTCCAAATAAGCGCGGACCCATCGCTTGTTAGCCCGCCGCGGCTGAAAGTCCAGCGCGGCCCGTCCCCTCGCGGCAGCCATGAGGCGCCGCGGACCCTCGAGGAGGAAAGGCCTCAATAGAGCAGACGCCATTGTGCCCAAGTCGAAGGCAACCCGGGTACCGCCGCCGTCCGGAAATAAGCGCCACTTCCTTTTCGTTCCGGCCCACGAGCGGAAGACGCTGCGTCCCGTGTAAAATATGGCCGCGATGGCTTCGTTCCTTCGCGGGAAAAATCGTTTTCCGCCCGGCTTTGGTCACGCGACCGGCGCGTAGCGTTCCGGGCTGCCAGCGACGGCGGCTCAATGGGGACAATTGCGGTCGCCTTTTCTTTTTGTTGTGTTTTTTCCGTTCCTGGCGGGGCGCCGCGTTACTTTAATGCCTTGCTTCTAACGGCCTGAGGAAGACGGGCAGGATCCGAGGTGGCCGGGGTGGAGATACCTGGGACCAGGCAGCCGCCTCAGGTAAGGACCGAAAGGAGTGTTGGCTTGGGGCCTTGTTTTTGTATCCTCGCCCCGAGGTAACATTGGGACAGGATTCGGGAAGCCCTGTAAAGCTCTACCCGGACGCCGTTCCTGACTCGGGTGTCAATGTGTTGATTGGGACCAGCGAAACGGCTGCAAAAATAAGTATAGTGGTACCTTGTGTAAAGGAATTAATTCGTTCCAAATGAAATTCTGTTAAGCAAATGTTCCTTTATACAAATTTCCCATAGGAATGAAAACGGAGCAATCCCTAATCATGGCCATTTTTATTTTGTACGGATTTGCCCCATAGGCGATTCTGTTATGCATATTTCCCCTATCTCTGGAATTTTTTATGTTGTACAGATTTTATGTTATACAAACCGTTTGTTATACGAGGGTCCACTGTAGCGGTCCTTTTGTTTCTGTAACGATACTTCGTCTGTTTCTCTCGTCGTTCACTACACCACCCGCTCCTTCTGCTCAGTTCGCAGTAAGTACACACCTAAAATTTGAGAAATAACAGGTAAGAGTGGTGTTACATAAAAAAAAAAAAGCCTATTGCCTTCGTGGGCTGCAAGTGGTTAGCCACAGTTAAAAGCAATTTTAATGAGGTAGCCATGTTAGGTTCAGCGTCTGTAACCGAGACAAAACAAAAATAAAAACCGAATCATCGTGGTGCCTGAAAAACCAACATTATGATATTTTTAGAACAGGAGGGTTATGTTCTTATAGCAGCCTTAGTTTTTTCAATGTGTCTTATCATTATCTTGTTCATACAGTCATGTGGAAATGGTTCTTAGTTGCAATCAAGTTGGGATTGTGAATATCTTGATATACTGGATTAGGTACTGCACTATCCAAATGCTTGGATAAAAGCACTTGGCAGTACTTCAGTCTACCCAGAAGCTGAACCCTGCATACGTAACAGAGAGGTGGCGGAAGCAGAGAGTACAAATTATATAGGCTTTTGTAGGATGTAAAGAGGTTAGTTTAATATTATGTCCAAACCCAGATTCTTACCTATTAATCCTAAAGTCAGACTATAAAACTCTCAATTATGCTCAGACAATGAAATGTTCTATACTCAAATCACAAATGTTCTCACATCTCAGATGCTTTCAGCTATGTGACTCCATAGAGCTGTTTCTGCTGATCAATGTCTTCCATTTCTGATACTAGGGTACATTTCACTGATAAAGATTTGCTTCTGTCACAAGGACTTTATTCCTTATTTTGTCTCTTTTGCTAACCTTATTATTATGCAAGCTACTTAGATTTCTCTGTGTGGGCTTTATGCAGTAGTTGATGAGGAACATGCAATCAGTTTAGTCCTCACAATGAAGTTCAATTTGTATTAAAGAATAAAGCAGAATTCTGGAAAATCTTTAATTACTGTTAATGAGTAGCATGGCAGGATTGCTGTGAAATGGTCCTGTCTACCAGTAGACTTAAGCTGCCTAGATGCCCTAAGCACATCCGGTCTCGCCTGATTTCAGAAGCTAAGTGGGGTTGGCCCTGGTTAGTACTTGGATGGGAGACCACCAGGGAATACCAGGGGCTGCAGGCGACTGGAGTGGGAAACTATTCCTACCAAGAAAACCCCATGGACATGGGGTTAGGAAGAGTCGGTCACGACTATAAAAACACAACACACACACCAGCAGACTTGGCTAAACAGATGAGGAGATTGCTGTATTTGTGCTATGGCTATTGGGTTGTCTCTCCCAAAGATGCAGAGAATAAATCAAGAACAAATTAGTTTTGAAGTTTGCTTTGGACATAATGCTCATCCCCCACCCCAATGAATTCCTAGATTGTTTAGTTACTATCACTGGTGGGAGGATTCAAATGGAAACTTGTCATTAACTGTGCACTGGCTGCCAGGGAATTATAAGCCAAACTTCTCTGCTGTACAGTTAAATTCTAGGATGCTTCCTAGTCTCACAAAAATGTATTTATCAGTATAAGATGGGATGATCTAGCATTCCAGATTATTTACAGTAAGCTTCCTTTAGTTACCACAGTTACTTTCAAAGTATAAATGCCCTAAGGTACAAAGAAGTTTTGATATTTATCTCTTTTATCATTTCTGTTCTGTTATCAGGACTGTCAGCATGGAGTTATTCTTTGTAAGGAAGAGTGGGGATGTTAATGCCTTAACTGCTCTTGTTTTGTGCATGTAAAAATAATGACACAACCTATCACCTGCATAAATGCAGTGTGGCTATTTTGTATTCTCTTGTCCCAGCTATCACCACATGAGTTCATTGGGTGATTTATGGTACATGGCAGATCCAAGTGGTCACTTATTCTTGCATTCACTTGCAGTATGGCTTAGAATTCAAAAGCATGCTTATGACCAAATATTTTTATTTTGTTATACAGTAGGACCCCAATATCCACTGATTTATTAACCACTGATTCAGTTATCCACAGTTGGCAGAGGAAAAATTAAATAAATAATTCAGAAGCTGCAAAGCAACCTACTGTCACAAACAGCAGCAGGAAAGCAAATTACTGTCACAAAACAGCAGCCGTAAAGCAAGCTACAGTTGCAAAACAGCAGCCATAAAGCATGCTGCTGTCACAAAGCAGCAGCCATAAGGCAAGCTACTGTTGCAAAATAGCAGCTGTAAAGCAAGTTACTGTTGCAAAACAGCAGATTGGGGTTTTCATTCATCCACGGTTTTCATTATCCATGGGAAGGCCTGGAACCAATCCCCAGCGGATACTGGGGTCCTACTGTAGTCACAGTGTATTTTTGTTGGTAAAAAGGTAAAGGTAAAAGTTCCTCCCACACATGTGTGCTAGTCGTGTCTGAATCTAGAGGTGGTGCTCATCTCTGTATTCCAGCTGAAGAGCCAGTGTTGTGTTAAGTCCTTGGCCATGCAAGGAAATACTGTTTTACCTTCCCACTTTTTTTTTTGAGGTCAGTTTAAAATCTGCAGATTTAGCAGCTATCTCTTGTTTTGTGTTTTGACTCTTCAGGAGCAGTACTATAGGCAATAGTTCTATTCTTGCAGAATTGCAGACTTCAAAAGGAATCATTAGGAAGTTCAACATTTTCCTATCAAGTTAACATTACAGAATAGATGACTATAGATTCTTAAGTGCCATGGGTATTAAATATTTCAGTAAGTAATATGACTAATGCTGCTCCCTGTTCTTTTCTTTTTTCCTTTACAGCTTGAAAAGTGGTTGTCATGCTGTCTTTCATGCAAAGGTTCTGCTGTCTAGGGAGAGTGTTGTGTAAAATAAACAGTCATGCAGCGTACCAGTAATAAAACATCACACGCAGACACCAAAATGAGCAAGCGAACAAGCAGCGACATTCCATTAGGAAGGTTAGTGGAAGATGTAGGTTAAAGTTAAGCTCAAAAGTAGAGAATGGGTTCCTGTAGGTATTTTTGCCATGGTTTTTTTACACCATTCTGACTTATGGTGACCTTATGAATGAGAGCTCTCCAGGGTGGTTGGTCCTCCACACCTGAGCTCATCTCTTGCAAACTCAAGCCTGTGCTTTCCTTTCAGGAGTCAATCCATCTTACATTTGGTCTTCCACCTTTTCTGCTGCCTTCCAACTTTCCCAGATTATTTTCTTTTCCAATGAATCTTACCTTCTCTTGACGGGCAGGACAAAGTAGGACAGGCCTTAATTCCAATAGTTTTGCCTCCAGAGATAGTTCAAGCTTGATTTGCTTTTGGACCCACTTGCTCATTATTGTGGCATCCCAGGGTATTCCCAAGGCATATATAGTCCTAATATCCAGTGACTCCTTACACTTGATGATCTTTTCTATTTCCTTCATTGCTGTCCTTCCGAGTCCCAGTCTTCCTTTAATTTCTTTGCTACAATCTCCATCTGGATTGATGACTGAACCAAGTGCAGCACTAACATCTTATTTTCTGGCATGCTTCTATACTTTAATTCTTAATTAAAACACTCACTCATTTTTCAGGTTTGCTCATTCTTCTGTTACTTATTTATTTATACTTCTTTCCCCCTCTGTATTGCATTATGAAACTTGAAGAATTGTACATATGATTTCTGGGTTGTTGCCTGGTGTGTACTTGGAATACCTAGATTTCTTTAGCTACATGTGCTATCAGATCATGTCCTGTTTTGAACTTAAAGCTGAACTAGATTCTCTAAAACTCAAATTGGTAGAAAACAACTGCTGTGTTAATAAAAGCAAGGTCCTGACAAGTTAGAATTTCCCCATCTGTGTGTGGTGCCTAAAAAAACCAAAATATTTTGGTCAGAATATTGTTAATCCTATCTACCAGTTTACCTCAGTTGGTTTAAAACTCAGCAGCAAATTGCCACATTAAGAAGTCAACACAGAGATTTGTTTTTGAGTGCTGAGTCACAGCCAAGGTCTCCACTAATTGTATTGTGCAGGTGTAAAGACATAATGAGATTCTGCTTAATCCCTCCATTCTGACCCCCAAACTTTCTGTTAGTTAGGAATATGTCTTTACAAACTGGTTCTCAGTACTCTCATTCCATCAAATTAATCTACTGTGCTTCCTAGGTGCCTGATATGATGGCAGGCCTTTTGGCACACTGAAATCATTTTCTGGACAGATATTTATAATCTTATTTTATATACATTTCTATAGTAATATGTATTCAAATAAGTTTTACAGCAACAAAGTCATCTAATGATAAAAGAGGATAGGTATATGTTTTAGAAAATTCATGGCTCTTAAACAGACTGTCTCAATGCAGATAGCTTAAATTAAAATATCCATTAGCAAATACAGAGGAATAACGCAACAGGGGTCTGGTGGGACCCTGTAACAAAAGTACCTACATCATTCTTGCAGTACTAAATCTTTTGCTTAACTATCTAAAAATGCCATTAAGCATAAAATCTACTTCTGCCATTCTTCATATTGGCAACCCCTTTCCTCTTTCTCAGATGGTCCTAAAGACTTCAGCAAGATCCGTCTTTCTAGCTGGTTCTACTGACAGCATCTGTTTCATAAACCAGAGTTTTTAGGCCTCTGCTCTGGACCTAGCCTTATGGATTTCCTTATACATTTCAGAACATTCCCACAAATCTGTCAGCTTCTGTCATAGCTACAGAGATGTGAACTCAGGACTCCTGCAACTTGGGAGGGGTAGTATAACAATCCAGGTGGTATTCAAAATTGGTTATTTTGCTTTTAAATGGATAATTTTATTTGATTTCTGCATGTAGCCTGCAGTTTTATGGCAGGCTTCTTCAGCCTTCCTTAAGCAGCTAAAGGGGCACTGCAGTCAGTTTTCAGATACAGATGTTTATATTGGGCCTCTGGGCAGCCTCATATTCAGCTTGTTTCCTTCTTCAAGGCCGCCAAACATTTCAAATGAAAAGTAAGAGGAAATGAAGATCATGCTGTCCAGCCAGTGGGTGTGTAGAGGAGAAATGGCAAAGTCTGTGCAGAGAACATAGTCTGTGGTTCCCTTTAGTGGCCAGCTCTGGTAATTACATCATGGAAATACATATTTCTGTGTTTCTTCATTTAATGTTGATAAGTGAAAGTGTTGATGAGTGAAACTGTCAATACGGATCCCACGGATATGGCGATCCTACAGGAGTTAGCATATTGGGAGAGACAGGAGATCTTGAGCACCAAGGGATTCCTGTTGATGCCTCAATGAAGATGCTTAAAGATTTCTTTGGGGAATGATTTTAACGTAGCTTTAGGAAACTGTAAGAACAAGCAGGATGTGAAAGAATAACATGAGTGAATGAACATGTCAGTTAAAATCTGATAGCTATTGCTTAAGACCCAACAGCAGAGCAACTTCAGGTCCTTCGTTGGCAGTACAACTTTCAGCCTTCTTGGTTTCATTATAGCTTCTTTTACGTCAGCACTTGAGAGGTCTTCTCTACCATTCTCACCTGCCTGCATCTGTTCTTTCTAATAACGTCACTCCAATTTTGCCTGCTTGCTTGCTTCACTTACATAAATTTTTATAATTCCCACTCTTAATATGCCACAGGTTTTGGTTTGTTTAATTTCCATTTCCTAAGGCTACTAAGTCTCATTCCCCTTGTCACATTTCTGTTTCCTGCGCCAGTGTTTTGAACCTCCTCACAATCTGGCTCAAAACACAATGCAATAATTTTAGAACAACCACAAAATGTCTGAACAGTTTCATTTTAGTACGTTAGTTGCAAACCGTCAGTCACCGGGTGTTCTTGGACTGCAGTTCCCAGAAGCCTTCATCACTAGCTCTGCTGGCCAAGTGCACATAATGGCCGTACTGCAGCTGAGAGCCTGATGTGCGGAAAATGTCTCTAAAGCAGTCGTTCTCAACCTGTGGGTCCGCAAATGTTCCTGGACTGCAACTCCCAGAAATCCTGGCCAGCCCAGCTAGTGCTGAAGACTTCTGGGAGTTGCAGTCCAGGAACATCTGGGGACCCACAGGTTGAGAACCACTGCTTTAAAGGGAGGGGTGCATTTTCTACAGAGCCAATGAAAAAGATTTAATGCATTATGTCCAGAAATCCGTATTGGGTTAGTTCTTACAGTTGAAATAAAACATCGTTTTATCTTATACCAGGATGAGTACAGCAACATTCCCATCTCCAGCTGCTGAAATAGCCGAAATGAGTAGAATTCAATATGAAATGGAATATACGGAAGGAATCAACCAGAGAATGAGAGTTCCAGAAAAACTCAAAGTTGCTCCCCCAAATGCTGACCTTGAGCACAGTGCTCCTGAAGGAGGGCTTCCAAATGCTAGTGTAACAATGCAAGTGCCGGAACGTATTGTTGTAACAGGTATGTTTATCTCTGCAGGAAAGGAAGTGGTAAAATACATTGCCGAACTCTATGTGTATGTGTTGTAACAAAACAGCCATTTCAAAGTGGCATCTGTAGCCCGTTATTCAGGCATTAACTTATTCTCTGGGTTACCTTTGGCTGGTTGCGCACCTAAAGTGGATTTTACTGCAGGGCTGTTCAACGTGTAAAGCAAGAGAGGATGAGGTAATATGAATTGTAATGAAGGAAACTGAGAAAAAATATGTTTTAAGAGTACAGCAGTACCTCCATATCCACTGATTCGTCATCCGTGGATTCAGTTATCCATGGTTGGCAAATGGTGGTGCAGCAGCGGGCGCTCCAGAGGCCATGTGCCCAGGGGCACCCACCTGCAACATCAGCGGCAGCAGCAGAGGCTGCACATGTCCCCTAGGGTCTCATTGGAGGTGGTTGCGGTGGGCTGCGGTTCAGAGGCAGCTGCCCATGTGCACCTTCCATCAGGGTGGCAGCAAAGGAGCGTGGTGCCAGTGCGGGGTTTGCCAGGGTGGTGTCAAGGATCATTGAGGCACTTCTATTGCCTGGGTGCTGGTGCTGATAATGGCTGGGAAGGCAGACTGCCACTTCTTCCATTGCTGCCTTCTGCTGGCAGGCCCAACAGCACCTGACACAGCTTCTCCAGGTGTGGCCTGTCAGCCACTGGCAGGATGCCCACACTGCACCCCCCAGTGGGTACAATGAGAAGGAGTAGGTGGTGGCCTGGGTAGCGTAAAGAGTGCAAAGGATGGATGGCATGACAGGGCAGCATGACCGCTTTCACCCCCAGGTGGGGAGGCCAGGAGGGCGGTGGCAAAGCCAGTGGCTGGGCTCTCCCCTCTTCAGCCTTTGGGCTGGACCCCTTTGAAGGCACAGCTCCCTGGCCACCCGTGGGCAGCCACAGGAAGGGAAGAGACAAAGGCAGCACTGCCTGTCCTCCTTCCTTCCCTTGCCTCGACCACCTGGACCGGGAGATGGAGGGACTCTGACTCCACTGCCACTCTACATCCCAGAAAAGCTCAGTGGCGCCCGCGCTCTTCGCCTGGGGAGTGGAAAGTAGCGCTGGGGAGGGGGGTGTCGGTTGAAGTCTCTCCCATAGCCCCACTGCCCCCACTGCCACTTTATCCACTTCCAACTCTGACGTAGCAGAAGACATGGCCTTCCAAGGCAAGGAGGTGACAGCTGCGGCAGAGTCAGCTGCGGCCCTGGCAGCCCTAGCAGGGCGACAGCTACTACCTGAGGAGGCAATTCAGGGACCGTAGCTAATCCAGGCTGTCACCTTCTGGCAGTGGCAGCAGCACCCACCGGCTCCCCAAACATTGCTGTGGCGGCTGCCTCTGTGACTTAGTGGTAGCGGAGGGAGACCAGTGAGAGTTGGTCCATTTGATTTCTGATGTACTGACAGGATGGCCACTGTTATCCACGGATTTCACTATCTGCGGGGCTGTCTGGGAACAATCCCTGCTGGTATGGGGACCTACTATAATAGTAATGGCAAAATTCATTAAAAAGCAATCACTCAAAAGCCAAATGTAGAAGTCATATGTTCTAGTTTTTTTTTTAAAAAACAACTTGAAATCTATCTTTGGTCCTTTAAGTGGACATAGAAAACAAAACAAATAAAGTTAAAGCTCACATTGGAATTGTCTGAGTATCATAAATAAGTACTGCTTAACTTTATTATAAATTGCTCATTACGTATGCAAGGCGCTTTTCATATTGTGGGAGATGACAAGGTATTTTACTAAAATGTGAGGAGAGGCAAGTACAGTGAAGTATAACTGCATTTATGAATTTTGGCTCAGCTTTTAAGAAAGCTAGAGAATGACTAATTGGATGAACATGACTAACTGGATGGGGGAAAAGGTAAGAGTACAATAGAAAAAAAACAATTGTTTATATCTTTACTCTGTTGGGCTAAGGTCGCTGAATGGGGGAACAGGAGAAATAACTCTTGTGAAAACATAGTTACACTCATCATACCATGCAGGATAATTTATTAATAATAAATGTTTTATTTTAACTTTGCTACAGGCAATAGTGAAGGCATTCCACTTTCTAGGCCACCAGATCTAGACCTTCTCCAGTCGACTCCATTCAAGCCTCTCTCACTGAAAACTCCACCACGTGTTATTTCACTCAGTGAACACCCACTAGATTTCTTGGACCTAGAGAGAGCCCCTGTTCAGACTCCTCAAAGTGAAGAGGCTAGTATTAGCATTCTTCCTTTCATCAGTTTCATAATACCTTCTTTGGTTTTGCATTTCGTAAAAAAATTGAATGGAAGATGAATCTTTTCTGAATACTTCTAGAACAGTATACTATGAAACAGTATGTAGTCACGTGCTATCAAGCCAATTCTGACTTATGGTGACCCTTTTTTAAATGGTAGAGAGTACTGAGAAGTGACTTACACTCTGGGATGCAACTATAGCAATACCTCGGTTAGCAAAAGCCTTGGTTAGCAGAAAAATTGGATAATGAAATGAAATTTCTGGGAATAGGGTTAGAAAAAGTCCAATGCGGTTTATGGCTTTCGGGTGCATCCCATTGGAAATTGACCGGTGGGAATGAAGCCACTGTTTGGCAAGCGAGCGGCTTCATTCTCGCTGAGTAGAGCGGAGAATCAGGTGCTGCACCACTTGGTCCATCACCTGGGAAGGTTTAAACTTCTCACTCTGTCTGTGCCCAGCCACAGGGGGTGGCGTGACTGAGCAGAGCAGCGGATTGGGTGCCGCACTGCTTGGCATGCCTCCTGGGAAGTTCAAACGGCTATACCCAGCTGTTTGAACTTCCCAGGCAGTGGACCCAGCTGTTCATACTTCCCCGGGCGGTGGACCAAGTGGTGCAGATCCTGCCTGCTGCCGCTTGCTTTCATAACCCATGGGCAAGCAGTGGGCGTCGGGTTCTTGCCCACTCCCGAAAAGGAAGCACCCAAAAAGCGGGTACCTTCTTTTCAGGAGTGGATAAGGACAAGCATGGGGGGAGGGGATGAAAGACCCGCCTGAAAGGCGAAGGCACACACGTCTTCCGACTCCCTGGACTTGTAGCGAGCGGTGGCCGGTGGGTCCTTACCCACTCCTGAAAAGGGACCTGAAAAGTGTGTGCCTTATTTTTGGGAGCGAGTAAGGACCAGCCCACTGCCCCTCACTACCACCATGCGGAGCAAAGTCAGGTGGTGAAGGAGCTAGCTGTTTGAAGTGAAACTGGCCGGCGGGAACAGCTAGCTCCTTTGCCACCGCCATCCAACTTTGCTCCCTATGGTGGTAGCCTCGTTTCCCCCGCTGGGATGAGGCGCCCCAAAGCTTCCCCACATTGCTGGGTTCGGCTTTGGGGTGCCTGATCCAACACTTCCGTTCCCCTGCTGGGCACTGCAGCAAGGGAAAGGAGGTGACTGTCAATTATTCTGACCTCTGGAATAAATTAATTGGCTTCCCATTCATTTCAATGGGGAACCGTGTTTTCATTAACAAAATTTTTGCACAGCAAAAAGGCCCACAGAACAGATGAATTTTGTTAACGGAGGTACCACCGTATGCAACTTGTTCAAGGCCAGATAGTTTTCCTCCTCCCATAACCACCCCCCCGGCTTTTCACCTAGATATACAGCCCAATGGTATCTAAACTTAATGTTAGTACTCCTCATTGAAACCACGAATACCTCCAGAGTAGAAATTCAGCAGCGTCGGGACTACAAATTCCAGGGGTACCTCCCATGTATGGGAACGACACATGGGCACAGGGTACATGTCTCCTACCACAGGCCTAGTACCCTTGTAGTGGTTGTATCAGCACCAGTGTTATCTTTTAAAAGATTCCAAGGTCTTTTAGACACAATTGTAATACTTTTGCTATATTTCTGATTCTTGTTTTGCAGTACTGTTTTGCATCTCTACATTTTTAGATGTGATTAAGTTCCATATAATTGTTGTATAAATGACTACCAATTTTTGATATAGCTATTTTAAAGTAATCTTATATTCAAAAGTTTTTAATACATTTTTATTGAGATGATTAATTTTAAAAAATTGAAAAATATTTCCCAAAATATTTTCAAATGGCAAAGTATCACCATCCAGGAAGAAGCCTTTTTTCATGCTCCACGTTGCTCTTAAATGAAATTAATTACTAAATTAATAGGTGTGAGATGCACTTCATTATTGTTGCCAAAGGGTTCAGTAAAAAGGTTTTCTTAATTGTAATTCTCTTTGTTTTGTCTTTCAGATTCGTGCAGTGGGAAGACTGAAAAGAGAACGTTCCATGAGTGAAAATGCAATGCGACAAAATGGTCAATTGGTCAGAAACGATTCAATGTGAGTAGTTTCTTGACGTTTGTCAAGATTTTTGAAAATGTTTCCTTCATCTTGAGAATTTCTGATCCCTCTGACAAACTGATATTAAAGAATATGATTGGTTTTATTAATTTTATTTGCTTATTTATTTCTTCCAAATACTGTAATGACCAATTTGTTATTAATCAGCGAAGTTACTATCTTACATACACCAGTAGGTCAGCATTAAATTTGTTTAACATAAACACACTATTAAGTTGGCTCTTATTACAATATCACACTGGAAATTCTTGAACTAATATCTGTTTATAATTTTAAAAATGCAAATCAGATTCCTTGAATACCTGCTGAGCTGTATATACTGAGGTATCTAATACATTCTCTAGTTTATTCTTATAGGGAAAATTATTTGTTTGGGGGGGGGAATTGATATTTTTCATTGTCTAGTTTTGAGTATGTATTCTATTATCTGTCCTGTGCCTTTTAATAGTGCTCTCCTGTTTCTTTTTGTAAATAACTTTTGTTTTTAAAATATGGAGAGAATGATTTTTGTGTGTTGATAGAACTATTTAATTTTGTTATTGGATCCAAAGGTTATTCTCTTTAAGTGAGCATGCTTAAGATGACAACTGTTAACAGTATCAGTAGTACAAATGGACATCACAGTGTACGTCTCTTATTTTATTCATAATTTAAAATGCTAATTGCATATGATTTTGGGTAGTAAGTTTTTAAAATTACTGTAAATAAAATAAATAAAATTAGTTTTTCTATAAGTAACAATAACTATTCAGATTCCACTTATTAGACTGAAGGAAAATGGCCTTTTCCTACTGTTTTCCTTCTTGCTTTTAGCTGTTTGCATTTTTAAGGAGAGGAACCCAGGATGAAGGAGAAAAAGTTGAAGGAACAATACTTGTGTCTCACCAACTCATCACCAAGAAAACAAACAAACAAACCTAAACAATATATTAGCATAAAAGGGGGGCTATGGATCTGGCAGTTTTTTTGTTCCTATTGGGACTAGTAGTTACTTCTAGTTTTGTGAAGATACTTAACCACTTGCCCCATGTAATTCCCCATTACATTCAAATAGTTATTAGATCACAGATGTAACCAAATTCAGACATGAGCATGCCCTGCTTTTTACAGATCACAACACGTAATGGCTGAACAGTCTAAATCCAGTTTAGAGTCTCCAACTCTATTGTTAGGACTCACGTCTTTGACGTGCTGGGACGCGTTTGGAGGCTTTAGGATTTTACGATTTTAGGACTTGTGAGGTTATTGTACTGTTGCTTAACTTGCTATTTTTGTGATTTGTTTTGTTGTATTATGATTGGTTGTTAGCCGCTTAGAGTCCTTGTTGGAGATAAGCGGGATACAAATATAAAAATAAATAAATAAATAAAAAATAGAGATTAAGAACCCCTTTAGAGAAAAAGAATGGGCTCGGGCTATAAGAAGCCAGATTTTGGCTGAATGTCGGGGGGGAAATGTCTTAACTGTTAGAGAAGTTCAACAGTGGGATCAGTTACCTTGGGATCTAGTGAGTGCTCTGATGCTGGAGGCATTCAAGAGAAAATTGAACAACCATCTGTCAGGTCTGCTTTGAGTAGGATTACTGCCTTTTGCAGAGGATTGGACTTTGATGGCCTTTGTCTCATTCCAACTCAATTATTTTGTGATTTTATGAGAAGGGAAGGTAGGCAGTGAAATAGCAGGTGGATATGATTACATTGTTTTCCACTGTGTTGAGATACGCTTTTATTTAATTTGTAGTGAGTATTTCTAAATATTCCACATGCACTAGCACAGACAAATTTATTGCACATTTCTTTGTATTTTGCCCCATCTTTTGGTTGGCTTTGGCCTTTTTTGACACTGACTCCCACAAATGCTTTTTCCAACCCTACTTATACGCAAAATGGAAGGGATAACAGTTGATCACGGGAGTGCCGAGCTCCGCACAGACTGAATTAGTAAGGATGTTGCTTTATTATAGTATTTGTTAGTCTGAATTCCCAGGTGCTTGCTTCCAGTTTTCATTTCTTTTGTTTTAACTTTTTAATTTGTACATTTATTTTCCACATTTGATTATTGTCCAAAAGATAGTATGTGCTCTTTAAGTTCCACTAATTTTGCAACATTTTGATAATATTCATGCAGTTATCTTTGGAAGATACATATGCATGCCTATTATACTATCAATGCAGGACTGCTTCTAAATTCTAGTATACGAACTGTGACATGACATTCTAGTATGTTGTGTGTAACAATTAAAAAGTTCTAGAAGAACATGCTTTGTTTTGGCCCACTCACACAGGTCACTATTCTTAATCATCTTAGGACAGTAGTATTTTATAGGTTGTCGACATTGTGCTTGTCACACTATTGTGTGTAACAGTGCCTTTCTTTGTAACTAATGAATGAACAGTAGCTTCTCAGGTTGCTTTCTGGGACAGATAGCTGCAAGAAGGGGCAGCTAGGCACAAGAAGAGGTGATGAATAATGATGCTTTTCTTAATGGCCTTCAATTTATTGAGAAAGTTGTCTTTTTAAAATAATCAGGCATTTTGTCCTGAGACAGAAACTGTCCTGAGAATTAAAATGCCACGGTACCAGTCATCCTTCACAGCTAAAGATGACACGTAAGCGTCACTACTAATTACAACTACTTGCTTTTACTTGCTACTTGTCTTCTTGAATATAGTGTCTCATAGTTTGGAAAGGCAATCAGATTTCCAGATGACACAAAATTGAGTGGAATAGCTAATACCCTGGAAGACAGAAGCAAAATTTTAAAGGATCTAGATAGGCTTGAGGACTGGGCTAAAAACAACAAAATGAAATTCAAAAGAGATAAAGGCAAAGTACTGCACCTAGGTAAAAGAAACCAAACACTTACTTTCAAGATGTGGGATGCCTGACTCAGCAATACTATGAATGAAAAGAATCTTTGAATTGTTATAGATCAGAAGTAGAATATGAGCCAACAGTATGATGTGGCTATAAAAAGGTAAAGGCTATTTAAGGCTGCATTACTAGAGGTATAGTCTCCAAATCCTGTGAAGTACTCATTCCCCTCTATTCGGCACTGGTTAGGCCTCATCTTGAGGACTGTGTTCAGTACTGGACACTGCACTACAAGACGAATGCTGACAAATTGGTATCTCTATACAGATACTAACATTGGGGTTAAGCAATATATGAAATTTCTTGGACATGTGAAAGCATTCTACAAACTAACATTCTTTTTATATTTTAAAGTGAAAATATTTCTGTAGATCTGGTTAATAAACTTCCCAGAATTTTACAGGTTTTATATTACATGCTGTATTAGCATGAATATTGTCTGTTATTCTTGCTCTTCAGTAAATGGTTTTGTCTCCAGTTCTACAAATTGTGTATAGTTCCTAATACATGGTAGGACTGCAGTATCTGCTGGGATCTCTTCAAAGCTGCCCCTTGTGGATACTGGAAAATGCAGATACTGTATAGAAACCATAATTAAACAGTATACCTTAATCTCTGGCTCCCTCTAGTGCCAGTTCTTGGAAACTCATATTTCTGGGTATTTTTTATTTGTGTCATGCAGCGATTAAGTGAACTGTCGTTGCTAATCCCACAGATACATCAGTCCTACTGTATACACACTGTTCTACAGCATGTGGAAGCACATGCTTACCTTACATAATGATTTGCATTCAGTTCTTAGCAGCTTGTCTGAAACTCAAAGGTGTTGCTTAAATAGAGGGCTTATCTTATAAGGTGACTTCTAATTTTCCCAAATATATATTGGTTGTGAATCTCAATTTTAGCCCATCTGTTGAGACACCACATATATAATTACTCATGCAGAGTTACTACAGGTGAGATAATGATCACAAATTAAACATTACACCTTCAAAAAACAAAATCATTTCTTCAGCTAGCAAACAAAAAAATTGCCCAGTTTTAGGACTCTGCTCTTAAATGTCTGATTTTAATGAAATAAAGTTGGAAGATTGAAAACAGGACTTGCAGTATGTTGTTGAAGATGCATTTATTTTAACCATAGATAGCACCACACAAATCATAAATAAACAAACATTCATAATCTCTGATATTTCTTACAATGTGTGGTTGCTGCTGATAATTTACTCCAAAAATTTGATATCTGAAAATCTACCTTTTACCTCAGGATTATAGAGTGCTGCTGTGCTAAACATACTTATTTGACATTGAAGCCAGTGAAATCTTCCAAGATTTTTGTGTGTGAAATATGTCCAGAATTGTGTTCAGGAATACTTTCTCACGAGAGATTGTAACTACAGTACAGTGTTTAACAAATATTATATATATCTAAGGTATTCAGTTTGTAAATCAAACATAGTTTGTATTAAAAATCGTTATAGTATAAAATGTACAATATTTGCTCAGTGCCTCTTGTAGAAATGTTTACAATGGCCAACACAACATTTAAGGAGAAGCAAGATTCCCACTAAGTTGTGTGTGTGTGTCTCTGCCCCCATCTGTGCAGGGTTTCTCCCCCCTCACACACCCACAGTGCTTGTTTGGATTTTATTCACAGCAGAATCTGCCCAAGGGAGAAGCCACATGTGCGTGGGGTAAAACGTGCACAAGAAACAGAGGCCTGCCCAGCAGGGCCGAACAATGGCGGCCATTTTATCTAAGGACATTGTCTATGTCAAATGTCCCAGATTTCAGCATATCAGACACCCAGCTATCAGCCTTTGCTCTTCCCTCTTTCTTCCAACGATTCCTGTTTCCCCCTTTTATGCTTCTTTAAGGATTGGTATTTTTAAATAGACTTGAATATCAAATCTGACTTGTCCTTCAGCAAGAGATGAACATTATACCAGAGTCGAATGCTTCATCTGTTTCATTTCAAAATAGTGTGCTTGAAATGGGGTTGCCACAGACCCCCACTCCTGTTCTAAATGTTCTTGTAAAAATTGCTTGTTCTCTGGCATCCCGAACTCCTTATACTTCTTTACAGTAAGGCAGATTGAATTAAGAATAAATGGTATTTTGGTTAATTGCTTTTAATTTAAAGAATAAAGACCAAGTACAGCACATAGAAAGGATAGTTTTTTTTAAAGCAAAAAGAGCTGACTTGACATTCTTTAAGGCCAAAAGATTTTGCTTTCCCCTGGCTTTTTGTGAGATCAAGAGATCTCTGGGAATCAACCTTTGAAGAATAGTTGTTTAATCAATGTTGTACTGAAGTAAAATTGTTATTTATATTGATGGCCCTTAAATGGTTTCCAAAGCAGAGGGTGGTTTTAAATATTGATTTATCAGAATGTTTTCAACATACAATGCAGTTCTTACTTAACTTGTATGTCTGGTGCTCTGACAGTTTGTACTGCCTGATTAGATCCAGGGTTACATCCAGGGTAAGATAGTCATATTTGGAATAGATTCGTTGAAATCATTGGAAATTAAGTTCATCGTGAAATAGGTGCATTGGATTTAGCTGATTTTACTCTTTAGCTTGTGTCTGCCTAACATCTAATATGCTTTTACTGTATGTATCTTTGATCCCTGCTAAAGATGATTTTGAATTCCTTGTTATTAAAACAAATTGCATTTACTATGAGTTGCTTCTGTTATTATAAGAATGTCTTGTTAAAATTGGATTTAAACCATTATTTTAAAGAGATTTTACGTTCTGGCTCAGATAAAATATTTCAGGTTGGAGTTCATAAGATACCCATCTAATCTTTCTTGATGAGTTTAATCTGTTGATGGGCAAGATGCACATGGGGCAGCATAATTTTTCAAAGAGGGTTGGTTGAGGGGTGAAACTTTTCTGTCTGAAACCTGACACTAGTGTTTCTCTCTTCATTTGCTACATTTGCACAAACAGTGTGACACCATCACCTCAACAGGTTCGTGTCTGTCCTCCCCAAATGTTCTCTGAAGATGGATCTAATCTTTACTCTGCTCGGGGCATTTTGTCGCTTATCCAGTCTTCTACCCGTAGGGCTTACCAGCAAGTCTTGGATGTGCTGGATGAAAATCGCAGGTGACTGGCCATCGCTGATTCTGCCCAGTTTACTGCTTTTGTACTTCACTTTCATTTCTTGGTTAATTGGTTTTGATTTGTTTAAATTACTGGAGGAAAAAAATAAGGTGTTTCTTGCTTTCTTTTGCTTCTGCTGTTTGTGAATCATATTTCCAAAATTCACATTTCATAGGACTTCAGTCGTCTTATTTCTTGATCAGAGGAAAGTCAGGGAGCCAATTAAAATTACCATCTCATCCTTAATAGAAATTGAGAGCAGAAGAGGAGCAAGAGGTAACAAATGTAGCTGTTTAAGACGGGGTTTCCGATATTTTAGTTATACCCTTCCCCCGCAAAGTGCCCCCCACAAGGAAAGTGCCCTTTAGCAACTGGCTTGGGGAAACCCACTTTTCACCAAACCAGAGTAATTGTAGAGGAGAGTCATAGGAGGCTTCTCTGCAAATTCAGTGTCTCTAGGTACCTTAGGGGCCATTTTATAGTCCAATGATCAACAGATCAGCAATCACTAAAAATTATCAGTTCATAATAGTTGGGAGTATCAATTTATACCAATACAAATCAACAAATTAGTAATTTTTGAATGAATGTTCCAATTTGTTTTTTAATCTGTGCCCATCTCTGTTTGTGATGTGTTAATACTGACACAGATATAGATGAAAAATACACACTGTCATTCATTTCAGTTGAGTGCTGTTAATAGTAGTGGTGGTTTTTGACAGAGAAAATATAGTAATTTTATCCTGATAGGTGAGCCATAAAATTGCTTCATATAGAAACTGCAAGAAAAACTAGAGGAGGGAACTTGTTCATAACGGAAGCAGAGTTTTCAAAAGTATCAGATTCCGCTCTTAACTTCTTGTCAGTCCACTAAATATTAGAGGGGGATGAAATACTAATCTGCAGTTTAAAGCTTTAATGAGGAATGTTTTAATGAGGTAGTTTTTGAAAATTCACACAAAAATATAAAACTCTGCATTGCCTTTTAGAGTACATTTAGTTTTAAATCCAGTTGTGTCTCTCTCCTGCTGTGCTCTCAATCAGCTGGTAAGTGTATACATTCAATGAACTCTTAGAATCCTAGTCACACTAGAGGATTTTATTGCTGTTTCGTGATCACAGGTCCTGTGCTCTCTGGCTACTGGAGAGTGAGAATGAGGATATATGTGCTGGTAAAAGGTCCTCTTGTTTGTATCTTCTCTTAAAATTCCAGAGGCACTGCAATTGACAGGCATTGGACAGAATATTGAGGATTGTTTTCCTTGCAAGCAGCTTACCTTGTGGAAGAAATCAAATCAATTATTCTCTAATGTCCCTCAAATAATCTGGAAAAATTACTATAAATTACTGACTTCAGCATCCTTCTCTTTTCTCTCCTTCCCAATTTTAATGGCTGCTAATTGACAGGAGAGCCTCTCATTTTTGATGTGTTTTCATTCCTGCACTACAAATGGACACCCCCACCCCCAACCTAGAAAGATATGCTGTTGATTTTGTTACACACTTTTGTAATATTGACTCTTCCTTACTGATTTTTAAAGTGCTCAGAACACAGCTTGATCAGTGGCTGTCCATTTATCACCTTTGGAGGCAAATTTATTTGCTTTGTTGTTCTCTCAAAGTTCTCAGTGTAGATCCCGGCAAGGTTCATTTTTAAAATCTGGTGTGAATTAAGCTTTTCTGATTTGCAAAGGAATGTGAAATTTGGAAAATGTATCACTTGCATGGCTACAAAATGCTGCTCATTTTTCTAAATGTACAGTTGCTTTCGTTGGCCTTGGTAGCATTTTCTCACTTCTTACAGGTATTTCTTTAAATATGAGGAAAATATTTCTTTCTGGGATGGAATTTTGGGGTGTTTCCTCTACTGCTTTAAATTTTAAGTTTTAGTTTAGTTTTGATGGTTTCCTTTTAAGAGTATTTACTTGTCCCTCATTCTGCCACTCCCCAAAGGATTGCACAATTGTATGGTATATTGTTTAAATAAAAATGTTGGGAATTTTAACACAAAGTAAACTAATTCTTCTCTATGTTAAATTCCCCCCTCCCCTCTGGGAGAAATTGTGCAGAATGAGTGTGCTACATACAGGTGCAAGTGTGAACTAAATATTTCCTCTGCGTGGAAGAGACCTGTCACCTAATTATTTGAAATACTATACAGGTATATTGTGAGTAAAATTTTGGTAAAAATGGTTGTGGTATAGTGAAAAAGTAGTCACTGGACTACACAGTAGAATTATTTTTTTCCTCATCCATACTGACTTTTATTTGTTTCATCTAGCTTTGACTACTGAAAGATGTCAGTTGAACTTTCCCCCAAAACTGGAGTTTTAGTAAATGGAGAATAAAAGATACAGAAATAGTAGTACTTTGGCAGTGTTTATATTTTACATTCTTAATCCTTTAACTGGAATTAGTGGACAATATCCAACTTTGGGCCCTTCCAGACACAGCAGAGGATTCCAGCAGAGTTTGGTGTTAAACAATCCCCTTTCCTGCTGAATTGATCTGATGATTATGCAATAAATAGTTTATCTATCTATCTATCCTGCTGAATTGCTGCATTAATTCCCAAAATCCAGTGCTGGGTGCCGGAACTAGCTTTTGGGTGGCACTGAGGATCCCTGACATCTGCTAGTGGAACATGAGATATAGCCCCAAATCTGTTTAATCATAACAAGGTAATCTTTTATTTTATCATTTGTAAAAGTCTGGCCCTATTGTTTCAATCTACAAATAAGTGCCATAGTAATAAGCTACCCAGAAAATCTGTGTTATTGATATATAGATATAGCAAAATGTTATTGAGATATAGATATAGTAAAATGTAAGTAAAAGGCAAGGCCACCAAGTGGAGATCTTAGATGACCAGGAAGACACTCTCGTTTTCATCCCTTAAGAGGCAGTGGTAGCTCCCCCCCCCAATCATGTCCATTGCAAAGAAAGAGGCAGCTCAGCCTGGCGCCCTCTTTTCCCAAACAGCCTCTAGCCCATGCAGGCCTCTGCAGAAAGATAATGGAGAGCAGGGGCAGGAGCTCCTGTTTGTTATTGAGTGTAAGGAAAGTCAGCACAAGGAGAGGCAGTAAGGAGGAATAAAGAGAATAAAATCACACTGGTGTATGGGAGATAATATGCATGAGAGGGACAGAAAGAGCTGGTAAGGGAGAAGGGAGCAGAAATCAATAATGGAGAGGAAAAAGAAGATTGAAGACAATAGCACGTAGGAAGACTCAGAGGGCCTCATGCTTTGTGCTTCCTCAGCCCTCACAATACCTTTGACTAGAGGTGGCATAATAAAACTTGGTTTCCAGCTTGCTCTTCCTTCTTCCACCTCAGCCATCCACTCAAAAGTGGCACTGCAAGAATCCCTGCCCCATCTTCTTATCTGAGTGGGTAGTCACGCTGGAGAGGCAGGGAGGAGAGCGTATGTTGACCAAAGAATGAGTGGGTGTGCAGGGGAGGCAGCGGAGTGGATGTTGTTCCCACAAAAGTCAAGAGGTTCATACGCATCTTGACAATATAATCCTCGACGTGACTGTTTGTTAAATGAGGGGTTTTCCTTGTAACACATTTACATTGATGAAAATCCAGTCTTTACACAAATCATCCATATTTGGCTAGGTAATGCTATGAATGCTACTCCCATTATAAAGTCAGCAAATTAGTATATATTAGCTTAATAGTGGCCTTAAATTTATGTACCAGCTGGACAGCAGTGAAGGACTAGAAATTCTATGCAAGCAGGTTCATGAAATTCCATGCAGAGAAGGGAGCAGGCTGGTAGCTGAGGAGCTAAGGAGTTGGTCAGAGGCAGGATTGTCTGCCTCAGTGCAGAATTCTCAGAAAGGCTGACTTCCAATTTGAGGGGGCTGGATTGCTCAGTGAATTGGAGCTTGATGGTGGAGCCAAGGATCAGGAGTTGGTTTCCCCACTGCCTCTTGAGAGAAGAGCCAGCCTATGTAGCCTTAGGCAATTTGCAGAGTCCCAGAGCACCCCAGGAGCTGGCACTAGTCGTCTACTTCTGAATACAGTGGTACCCCGACTTAAGAGCAGCTCGACTTAAAAGCAATTCGACTTAAGAGTGGAAAACCGTTGACATTTTAACTGCCGCCTTACAAAATTTTAGGTATGGTCTACTTCACTTACAAATATTTTTTTCATGTTTTTGAATTTTTTTCAACTTATTTTTTCCATTTTTTAGATAGGTACCCCGACTTAAGAGTAGTTCGACTTAAGAACATGCCTTCAGAATTGATTAAATTCATACGTCGAGGTACCACTGTACTTTAAACCTAGAAAATCCTGAGAAGGGCCAGCATAAGTCAGAGTTGACTTGATGACATATTATTATTGTTTCCCTGGTTACATAGGCAACACCAGAGCTGGTGAGAAGAATGGTTTTTAACGTTGCATAGTGTCCTTAATCATACTGTGTTGGATCACTAGAGGAAATTAAATGATGGCTAGACCTAGTCTTTCTGTGCTGCTTGGAGAGTCAGGCCAGGAAAAAAGGATTACAAGGCAGGGATTGATGTGGATTGTGTTGCGACTTGGGTACCTGTAAATGCCAGATACCCGTAGCTTTCTCTACTTTTTATGCCAATCCATAGCAGGCAAATAAAATATTTTGGAGAGTAGAAAGTGCACATTTGATTGCAAGGTAAGCTAATAGAATTATTCTGTTATGGTTTTGAATTTGGTTGTAAGAATACACAGTTCCATGTTGTGAACATGGTATCCTATCTGGTTGTCTGGAAAGGCCAGGAAGCACCTGGTTCTCTTTCTGTGTCTCTTACACATGTTGTACCTCTGCTTTTGTCTATAACATTCATTGATTCCTAATACATTAAAGATATTTATGGCTTCTAGAGGGCCAGTTCAAAATGAGAACAGGTTAGTAGTGAAATAATTTTTCTTTAAAAAGAAAACCCCATGTTGGCCACAAGATTCCAAAAATCTAGACTGGGGTAATTTTTCTGCCAGGGCAACCAAAAGGTGCAAAAGTGTGTGTTTGAGATCTTTGAATCTCTTTGTCAGACAAGCTATAAGATGAAAAGACATGATCTTTATGTTGTTTCTGTATCCTCTTGAGATGTGGTATAGAAGATTTTGTAGTCTCATAATGGTGTTGGTGTGGTGACACCTCTCAAGTTTGATTCTTGCATTTTGAAAATAGAAAATACAGTGGTGCCCTGAGATACGAAATCAGTTCGTTCCTCAGGATGCTTTGTATCTTTAAAAATTTCATATCATGGATCCAAATGGGATGCAATGCACTCTGGGAATAGAAGTCTTCCTCAAAATGTTCATATCTTGGGGCATCCATAGGAAATTTTCGTATCTTGAGTTTTCATGGAAAATTTCAGTTCCCAGAGTGCATTGTGCCCTGGACAGACTTCTCTTTCGTGTATCAGTGTTTTCGTATCTCATAGTATTGGTATCTCAAGGTACCATTGTAATACCCTTTCTACCATGGACTCAGAACTTTCTCCATCCTGCTTACAGTCTCTTTTGTCTATTGAAGAAAGGGAGTTGGAGGTCCTTATATTGTCAATACTGGAGATAACTTTAAATACCGAGAAAGTAAAAAGAAAAAAAAAAGAGGTCAATTGGGTAGCTTTACCTTGTAATGGAAGGGTTGTTCTCTTAAAGAGCAAGAGTCATTTGAGTTAACTGTCTAGGGAGAGTTATGTAATGTATCTCCTGATATTTTGAGAATAACACACATAATTTTCAAGAAAGAGTCATTTTGGGACAACGCTAGCTATTTCATTGATATCACTGATTATGTTAATTGCTTTACATCTTTTGTAGTGGGTTAGATGTGGTAGCAGACATACACATTCATATAGCGATACTGTATATGTAATAAATCATATTAGCAGCAGTTTTAACTTTTACTCTCAGTACTTTTCTGTAGAAAGAATGTGACACTGGTTCAACATAAAGTCGATATTCAGTGTTAAAAATATAATCTGCGTGGAAGTAAAACTTTGAGGATGCCCATTAATTATCATTAGGTTCTTTAATTTGCTAGCTTTGTTGCGCTAATGGTAATTAAAAGCTTAAGATGCATGACTCTGGAAATAATGTTTTATAAAAGAAAGGCAAAATTGTCCAGATTTTGGAGGGTGGAAGAGTGCATCACTTTGACAGTTAGTTGTGTAATCAAAAATTGTGTAATATATCACAAAATGGAAAATATTTTGACAGTTATGGGGAAATGCACCAAAAGAAAAATATCTAGCAAAATTTTAGTTCACAGAAATGCAAGCAGTAGATGCTGGGTGTGGGTGGAAAAGTAGATAATTTCTAGACTTGGTATGTGGTAAACGGAGAATCTAAAAAACTATGGTGTCAGGGTCAACATGAAGTTAAATTTTAGCACCTTGGTGGAATTCAGTAGCTGGAATACTCCCTTTTTTGTTATAATTGTTGGAGCATGTTTTTCATACTTCATGATTGATAATAATAATAATAATAATAATAATAATAATTAATAATAATAATAATTTATTATCATTGTGTGTATATACACAGTATACACATACAACAAAATTCAGACATCCAGAGACCAGATTAAACACACACATACACAAATCCCTGAACACTCTCACACACATTTAAAAATCCCCTCAACACACACACACAAACACAAAATCCCCGAACACTCCCCCACCCACCACCCACCACCCCCTAAAAACACAAGCATCTACACAACAGGCTAGGTAATACTGTCCAAGTGCTCACTGCTGGTGGTCCTTGAGTTCATTATTAAGTGCAATTATAGCTGTGCAGAAAAATTATTGCAGAAAAAAATAGTAGGAACATGTTTTTGAGTAGAAGCATAAATAGTGTGGGTGTGGGGACGGTTGAGTCGACTGTTTCCCAATCAAAGGAAGGTTGTTCAAATGGCAAAATGTCAGTTCCTTATCCCAAGGCATTCTGGCTCTGTTAATCACTACCATCAGAACCCAAATTGTAGAACTGTGTGGAGCACCCACTTAGCAACAAAAATAGTAATAAATTTCACAAACTTGACAGCAGCATGTGATAGGTGTTAAAGGAAGTAAGCCCTACAGAATTTCAGAACTAAGAGAAAAATTGGGAGAAACTAATGCTATAAATGCTGTTTGTTTCTGGATAATTCGCATCTTGTTTAGAACCAAAATCTAATAGTAGGCTGTACAAAACACCAATACGGGTATACCAACCATAGAACCAAATCACAGTGGTGGTGATGGTGGTAAGGACAGTATTTTCATTAGGCCATCCAGAAGAAGCATGCAAGCTTTCAAGAGCCCCAAGTCTCTGCATCACACAAGGTGCAAAAAAAGAAAGAAAGAAAGAAAGAAAAACACAACTCCTATCCTTTTTTGGAACATATTGCTGCTGAAGAAATCTGGGAATCTCAAAAGTTTATAAATGCCTCTGTGCTCTTATTAGTTGATGCAACAATGGGTTGCCCTAATGTGATGGAAGGTTATGGGAATCATATGCCCAGGAATTATTAGTGTTTCATATTCCTCTATGTTTTCTGAAATGGCAGTAATGGGCAGTCTAAATGATGGACAATTTTGGATTATTGTTTTAAGCACCACACAGTGGATGTCTTTGGGCAGCAATCCATTGAATTAGGCAGATTATACATATGTTAATCCCTTTGTAAAAAAAATTAGCAATTAGCATAAAATTATATTTATGTAACTGTGGATCATGTTGCAATAATAGATTATTCTCTTCCTGGCCCCATCTCACCTCTCTGTGGTTGACTTGATAAGACGCTGACAGCAGGTCTTATATAGTAATGCCTGCTGAAGTTGCAGTGGAATGTAGCTGCATTTTGACTAAATAGGGAACGGGTGAAAGTGAGTTATGTGATCTTCAAATAAATCTTTCTGCAACTAACAACACAGTTCTTGAAACCAAAGATAAAAGACTGGTTCCAAATTTAGTTATGTTTAAAATAGACCTATTGAAATCAGTGGGGCTTGCATTGGTCATAAGTGATAAATCTAATCTAAATCTAATTTGGTGTCTCTGAAGGAACCAAACAAATTGTCAAGATGGTTGTTGTGGGTTTGTCAAGACCTTTAATATGTTAGTGCAGTAATCAATGTTCATAAAATATAATTATGATTCAGATAGCCTGAATCCTAGTAGTGATTTACAACATCAGTGGTACTGTGCAGGCAGCAGTGGCAAATTGCTGCTAATTAATGAGATGCCCAGAGTCCCCTCTTGGGAAAATCAGTTGCTGTATAAAAATATAAAAACAAACAAACAAATGGGTCTCCTCATGGCTTGTACATTGGACACATTTGCTGCTGCTGTGACTCTTCTGATTTCACTTTATCAGTGCATTAATAGCCAGTAGAATTCTGGCAAATGAATGGAATTCATGAATCCACTTGAGAGACTCTACAGGAGTACTTCTACAAATCAGAAGTGAAACAAATATAATAAGGATTTATGTTTGTGGTGTTACAATGTAAATAAAATTGAAATGTCTTAGCAATCTGACTGGATTTTTGTTCTCCTCCTGTTTTCCCCTGTTTCCTGCTTCTCTCTTGTGTTTCCTATCTACAAATCGTGCTGTAGGCCAGTGTTACGTGGTGGATCAGCAGCTGCCACTTCCTCTAACCCTCATCATGACAATGCCAGGTAAACAGACAGTTTAGCAACAAATATCACAGCAATTCAATTTAATTTGACAGTAACTAACTAATTTAACGGTCAACATTTTAAAAGATTTTCTCTACCTTGGCTCAGTCTGCTATCCTAATGGAGATTGCAGCTGAGGCTGTTGTGATTTGGCACATCATGATAAGATAAAACTCACTAGAAAAAAAAATAATGCTGGAAAGACTTGAAGTGGCACAACAAAAAGAACACTAAATATGAGAGATGGATTGACACAATAAAGGAAGCCATGGCCTTGAGTTTCCAAAACCTGAGCATGGTTAGTGACCAGACCTTTTGGAAGTCACTAATTTATGGTATCACCATAAGTGGAAAGAAGCTTGATGGCACATAAGAGTAATTACTGTATATACTTGAGTATAAGTCTAGTTTTCAGCCCTTATTTTTGGCTGAAAATACCCACCCTCAATTTATACTCGAGTCAATAAGTTTCCCAGGTTTTGGGGGTAAAATTAGGTGCTTAGAGGGCTTGGGGAGGACGGTGGAGGGCAAGTCCATAGGAAAAAAACGTACTCCGAAGCGGTTCAGGCAGGAGATAAGGCTGCAGCAGCTTCCCATATGATTCCAATAAGAAGGTTTAGGGGCACCCCCTTTGGAGCTTCATCACTCAGCCCCCTTATCCCCCCAATGTTTCCAAATTTCAGGCGGTTCCCTAAAATCACTTTCTTAAGATACTCCTGCTACTTTAGTGCCGCAAAGGTAAGTAATTTTTGAGTGCAACCAAAATTTACTTCCCTTGGGACTTCAAAGTAGCGGGGGTACCATCCTGAAGCAATTTTAGGGAACCCCCTGAAATCTGGAAAGATTTCGGGGTAAGGAGACTTAGTTATGAAGCTCTAAAGGGGCTGGGAGTAGTAATTGGCAAAGTGTGCTGGGAGCCAGGAGGCAATCAGGGACTTTACTCTATGGTATTAACTCCCTAATTGGCTCCACAGTCCCAGCACATGTTGACAATTACTACCCCCATCCCCTTGAGAGCTCAGATGGAATACTGTATGTACTCAAGTATAATGAAAAAACGCCCTCGACATACTTGAGTCAATACGTTTTCCCAGTTTTTTGGGGTTACATTAGGGGCCTCAGCTTATACTCAGGCTGACTTATATTTGAGTATATACAGTAATACATATTGCAGAATCACTGGAAGTGAAATCTAAATCGCTTTTAAATAATGCCTGTATTTGCAGTATTTCCTACATTTTCTTTTTATGTGCTTCCTTTCATGTGACTGATCTGCAGATTTGATCATGCATAACTGAATTTCTGGATTCCCTCTATCCATTTGAAACATTTTCTTTCCTCCCTCTCCATTATGGTCATACACGTACCTTAGTATTGGAGAACAATCCTTTTACTACTTTACCTGAGAAACATGATTATGACTGAGGAGAAATAGATCTCCTGTTGGTTTGTTTTTATTTGAAATACAATACGTCCGAAGTCGTTTCCCAGCAAGGATGGTTTGGGCCATTTCTGTTGTGCTTCACTTCAAGTTACACATATTTTTAAACTTCTGGGCCTTGTTTTGTGGGTGGGTGGGATTATTATTTTATAATTCCATTTTGTGAAAGGATTGTGTAAGGGATCCATGTCTCTAGTGAGCAATATATGACCACAAATAATTTTTTTTAAAGAAGAAACACAGCACTTCCAAGTAATATATAAGTCAAGCTCTTATGCCTTAGATATAGAGATGGGCACTGACCTTGCTTTGACCTTCTGGTGCAGCACCTACATAGATCTCCTGTAAGTGCCACATGTTTCCCTCTCTGCCTTTTCTACACAAGTAGCCCATTAACCAGCTGCTGCATGCTTTCTTCCTCTGCCTTCTCCGTGTGATCTTCTACTCAGATGAGGAGGTTGGGCAGGGAAGGCTGCAGCACAGACGCTAAGTGGACAATTGCACAGAAGACGGGAACTCCCTGCATTCAGTGAATGGGTCAGAATGGAGAGCAGGTGGAGGGCAGAAGCATGTGGCACTTGTGAAACACCTTTGTGCCGCTGTGCCAAACCAGGCCAAACCACAAAGGTGCAGTTTGTGCTCATCATTGCTTAGAATAGTTGTCAATTAGAAGCATGGGCAGGCAAAGTGGAAGAAAAAAAGAACTAGAATGCTCTCCCATGTCTTCACACTTAAGATAAAGCAAGGACTTTAAAGCAATAACCATTTGTAAGCAACTGTTGACCTCTGATGAAGAAGTATTATTTTGCCACCTGGACGCAGGGAACTCTTTGTATGATCAGAGTTCTGTTAGTAAGGAATTATTAAACACTACCAATTTATCTGGGAGCAAGTGCGAGTAACTCGGTGGGGCATACATCTGAGAAGGCATGTGTACAATTGCATTGTAACTGGTCATAAAGAGGTATGCTGCAAATCCAAGGACCTTGTACTTAACTTAGGCTAATTACATATCAATTGAGTTTACCCTAAGTACCACTTTCCTTGCCCTTCTCATTCAGCAAGCTGGTTTGCCTATTGCATCCATTTCAACCATTAAAATTCCACTAACTTAGATGGGAGGCTTGTAGCATTAGAACAGAATCACCAATTCAAGATGTCCCTCTCTCTATGTCTGTGATGTATGCAGTTTCCTCTTGACTTTTTTTTTTTACCATTTTTCATGTTCCACTGTCTGTGGGAGGGTTATTCCTTTTCTGTCTTTCTTTGAACAACCAAAACTATTTTGACTTTTTATCTCATAATGATTTGTCCCAAAGCAAAAAGTTCCCAGTTCCAGTTCATTTTTCATAGGTATCATTTTAAAGCCTACTCTGCTAATTCCTTGGTGTTGAGTACAATTAAACCAGTTTGTTTCTGGTTCAGATGGAGCTTGTCCTTTTTAGACAGGTCCTTCTT